>CM067847.1:792759103-793359103 GCA_034509565.1 Triticum monococcum
CCGCGAGTTTGCTTCAGAGTCAGATAGACGAGGCCAAGGTCGGCAGCGTCGTCTGTGTGACCATTACATAGTTGAGGCCTCAGGGACGAGCATTCTTTTCTTCTGAATCCACTAGTTCCATAGGTGTAAACTGAACATACGTTCAGTCGGCCTCCATATGATCCTACCATCATTGCAACCGCAAGACTTGCAGAGAAGCAAGATGGTAACTTCAACACATCAATAGTTCATTTAAAATCAAAGTACATCCAATGTGATGAAATAGGAATATGCCGCGACTAATCTTTTATGGATTGTATATGTTTCTCCTTGCAGTACAAATAATTTTCCCGACTTCAGCTTAAATAATCCAACAATATATGCCTGCACGCTTCATTTGGTAGGGTAGAAACATACAAATTGCATTACAAGTTTACAACACAGCAAATATCCACCTAAAGCTACAAATACATATCATGATACATCCCGTATCTTTATGGAAAAACCTACAAATACAGATACAGTACAAAAGTACAGAAAACCAGATAAATATATTTAAATGCAAGTCTTGAACAATTCATTCGCAGTGAAATTGGGCACTTCTTGTTCATGGTGCATCGTCTTGAGCATTTTTCATCAGGCGAGCCCACCTCACAGCCACTTGCACATAAACCTTGTCATGTATCATATCAATAAATTGGAAGTAGGCGGCCCTCCAGGTTCTCTTCATTAACATGGTGCAGAACACTATCCATAGACCCACCACGAATCCTATGCTCGTGCCAAGGTAAACTGATGACATATGGTTCATATCTTCAAGGCCGCTTTGCTGTCCATCATTTGCTGAACAGTTCCTGGAGAGAGGAGGACCACAAAGACCAGGGTTGCCGCTGTATATGTACATCTGGTTGTCAAGAATTTGTAGCTGTGGTCCAGATGGTATTGGACCTGATAGATTGTTGTATGACAAGTTCAAGTGGCTCAAAGAAGTTAGAGCTGACAAACTTGATGGGATTGCACCCGAGAACTCATTGTAGGATATGTCCAGGGACTCCAAATGCTTTAAATTACCGATCTGATTTGGGATTGCTCCCATCAACTGGTTACTTGATAAATTCAAATTGGTGAGCCCAATTAGTAAACTTATCCCCTCTGGAATATGTCCTGTTAAACTATTGCTTGACAAATCAATGTTCACTAATAGCTTGTAGATTTGGAAGTTATAGTCCCGCTTTTGGTCTTTCATGATTACTGGTATGCTCTCTTCGAAGTTGTAATCCTCCGCAGTGCGCTCAGATATTACTGTCGTCATTGCTTTCAAGTCTGATAGTGACCATGGTATGTTTCCTGATATATTGTTGCCTGATATGTCCAAATAATGAAGGCTAACAATGCAAGTGAGATTGTCCGGAATATGGCCGCTGAACATATTGGACCTCAACCTCAAGATCTGCAGTTGTGGCATTTTCTCGGGTAACCACTTTGGTAATCCTCCAGAAAACCTATTGTATGAAAGATCGAGGAATTTTAACTGTGACGCACTTTGAAGAAATTTTGGGAATTCACCAAAGAGATCGTTGTTGTTCAAGGCTAAACTTAACATGTGGGAGCCAAACTGATTTGCAGAGTTTGCACCTGAGTCCATGAAGCATGGCATAACATCTCCTGTTAACTTGTTTCCTGATAAATCCAACCGTTTCAAACTAGTCAATTGGCATAAAGATGATGGGACCATGCCTCTAATTTGATTATTTGCAAGCAACAACTCTTCCAAAAGTGGAGCTTTGAGGTTTGATGGCAATGACCCTGAGAAAGAGTTCGAGGACAGGTTCAAACGGGATATGTTTATTGGGAGCAATGGGACTTGACCTGTAAGCTTGTTGGACCCAAGGTATATATGGTCAGCTGCCATGTGTTGTAAATTTTCTGGTAATGAGCCATGCAACTTGTTTCCTGCTGCATGTAAGAATGAAGCTTGGGAAAATGTCACCCAGAACCAATCAGGAATAACATCATCCAGGTTTGAATTTCCAAGAACAAGAACATCAATGCCAGATTGCCATTTGAGCCACTCTGGAAAATGAGGTCCAAGATCGCATGAACGAAAACCAGCGACCTTCAATCTAAATGGAGGAACCCATTTTTGGTTGATAGCTAATTTCAAAGGATTGTATGACAAGTCTAGATACTCTAAATTCAATAGTCCTGCAAAATCCTCCTCTGTGAGAACACTATTTATTTTATTATAGCTGAGGTCTAAATGCTTCAAATTACCCAAACTTGCAAAATGTTTTTTCAAGACCACACCACTGAAGTTGTTGTAGCTGAGGTCCAAAAACTTCAAATTGCCTAAACATGCAAAATGTCCCTCGAAGAGCACGCCGCTGAAGTTGTTGGAGCTGAGGCGCAAACTCTCTATATTACCTAAACTTGTGAAATGATCTTTCAAGAGCACACCGTTGATGTTATTGTATCCTAGGTCCAGTTCTTTCAATTTACCAAGTGCTCCAATTCCTATGGGTAGAGGGCCAGTCATCATGTTTCGAAATGCGCGGAGAACACTCAGATTGGTCATGTTCCCAATCCAAACGGGCAGATTTCCGGTCATATTTGTTTCCACTACCGACAACTCGTGCAATGTATTCCATGAGCACCTTGGCAGTCGATCTAGGAACTCACCCATGTTTGTATTAATGTTGTTAGCATCCAATATCAGTACTTTCAAATCACACAGATTTTCTAAATTTCTTGGTAGCAAACCCTCAAGATTGTTCCACTTCAAGTCTATGACCTGAAGCGACATCATGTTTCCCAGTTCATTGGGAACGGACCCATTCCAGCCACAAAATGAGAGGTAGAGCTCCTTGAGGCTTGTAAGATTCCAGAACCAGTTGTGCTTGAGTGATGCATAGAAGTTGTTCTCAGACATAACAAGGACCTCAAGGTGCGAGAGGTTGGAGTTGGAATGTAAATTACTAGCAGGCACAGTACTATTAAGGCCACATTCGTGCAAGCAAAGCACTTTAAGAGAAGGGAGCATGTTAACCGTGTGAACCAAATCCCTCACAAAACTAAGATCCACAAAGCTCATGTCGAGATGACTCAACAAAGAGAGGCGTGGCAACCATGCAAGATCCACTGCTTGAAGACAATTATAATTCCAACTGACATCGAGATATTGCAATTTGGAGAGATTGCCTAGTTGAGAAGGTATTGTCCCACAGAAAAATGCCCATGAGAGGTTGAGATACCTTAAGTTGTCGAGGGAACCCATGAAAATAGGTATGCTTATGCCATTGAAGTCATTATAGCTGAGATCAAGATACCTCAGGTATTGCAAAGTAGCCAAAGAGGAGCTCATCTCTCCTGCCGACAAGCTCAATGATCTGTTTAGGATCGGAAAGCCGTCGGTATCCATGTCGATGTTGCGGAGGTTGAGCTTGATCACATGGCCAGTTCGGTTGCTGCACCGAATTCCCTTCCACTGACAACAGTCGTCGCCACGGCGCCATGAAGAGAGACGGCCGGCAGGGTCGAGGAGGCTTCCCTTGAAGGACAGGAGCGCATCTCGCTCGCTGCTGATGCAGGCTCCTGAGACGCTCACTTGAGATTGACCATGGGAAGTGGATGTTGCTTGGGAGATGAGTAGGCAAAGGAGTAGTGCTTTTGCTGGAATGAGGAGCGTGAGCTTACTCATATTGGTCGGAAATGGCAGACGGAGAAGACAGTGGAGCTAGCAGCTTATCTCCGTTCCACAACAAGCTACTCCCTCCGTTCGAAAATACTTGTCTTAGAAATGGTTGTATCTAGAACTAAAACAAGTCTAGATACAACCATTTCTAGGACAAGTATTTCCGAACGGAGGGAGTACTTAAGATAGTCCACAAGCTACTTAAGGTAGTCCGCGTACTAGTACTCATTTTCATGTATACTTTTTCTATGCTGAAATTATTGCTAGAATTTATAATGATTCGGACATTCTACCCGGCACAGCACGGCAGAGCAGGTTGTGGCTGGAATTTCTATTCATGTTTCGCTCAGTATTTATGGCCGGAGACTTTGACCCCTCAGTCCACGCCATGGTCTTGCAGCGTACACATACTTTTCTTCTATGGGTGCTAAAAACCGATTCAGAGGAGACTCCATGTATAGCCCCTTCAAAAAAATCAAAAGCCAAAAATTCAAAAGTATTAACATTGTATCAGACTCCATCAACTCAAACCAAACCCACACTGTTTGCAGAAGAAGATAAATCTAACCCTCCTTCTTTTTAGTGGAAAAAAAAATTCTAACCGTCCTTTTTTTTTAGAAATGAAAATCTGACCCTCCTGATCCGAACGACTGAGGATAGCCCCACCACATTCAGGAAGTAGGCCCCTGCCACACCGGCACACACATTAGTGACATTAATATGGGCGTTGCCCGCGCGTGGACCACACTGTTTGTGCGCTGCTGTCGATGGAAAGTAGTAAATCATTTGCGATGTAAAAAACGGTCCCTTAATGATATCTACAAATACAGTATTTTTTTTCTCTCATAGTTTTCACCTATTCTAATATCCTGAGTATTCTTTTATGTGAAAAAAGTAAGCTACCAATCACAGAAGCTATCATTCACCAATCACCACTCTGCTGCATACTATTTTCTTTTGTCTCTACCCAAAAAGGCTTTGGCCTCGTTTTATATATAAAGCACCAATCAACAAGCACCCAGTACAGACACACGCCATCGCAACACACGCACACACCCAGGGCAAGATACATAGACGTTGAGCGCAGCAACACCACCCCTAGCACTACCACCACGAAGAGATGAAGCTACATATGACGAACCATGTGCTTCAAGGCGGCTCCTTCAAAAAGGGTACGACACCGGAGCGCCACCACCGCCCAATCCAAAGATCAGAGTTTCCCTTGGAGCCGCATGCGGGCAACGAGAGCCGCGACGACGCCTTCAAGAAGTGAACGATCTTCGCCGCCGCCGGTCCGTCCGAAGATAGAACAGGTTTGCACCTCGGCCAACACTCACTGCCACCGAACGCCACACCCCGGCAACCACGCCGCCCACACGGCCATGGTGACCGGGCAACGCCAAGGCACGGGCTCCGCCCAAGAGGACCGCGCTACCACCACCAGGGCCGCCACCCCGGCATCCAAGACCTTGACACCACCTCACCCAAGACCCGCCGCAACCCCAACAAAAGTGACGAGCGAAAAGGTCCCACCTTTCGCACCCCTGGGCGACCCCAGCGTCGAGACCCAATAGGCCGGCCAGAACTGGCATCCACCAACCCGCCCTGCTGCCCCGAGCGCGAGACGAGCTCGGTCCTGCAGCACCAAGAGGGGGACGAGGTCAGTCCTGCTGCACCGTGCGCGAGATGAGCTCGGTCCTGCTGCACCGTGCGCGAGACGAGCTCGATCCTACTGCGCCATGCACGAGACGAGCTCGGTCCTGCTGCACCGTACGTGAGATGAGCGATGGACTGCAGCTGCGAGAGGACCAGCCCTCTGATGAGAGTAGCGGCCGGGTGACAAGGAGATGGAGCGAAGGTCGAGACGATCCGCACGCAGACGAGCCGACGCCGGAGAATCCGGCCGCTGTCGCGTGCTGAACCGTCGAGCCACTGTGAAGCCGCCACGACACCAGGAGGCCACCCGATGAACCTCCCCACACCGTCGCCCACGGCCACAGCAGCGGCCACCCCCGGCCGCTTCCCAACACGCGTCGCCCGGCGAACTCCAAGCGCCGGAGCCGCCGGGCATGCAACACCGGAACCACGCGCCGTCGGCCGACCCCCAAACCGTTGCCGAATGCCGCCCGTGCCACCGCGAGGTCAGCTCTGGCTGGGGCGCCGGCAGCCAACCCCGACCAACGGCCCACACCACCACCTCCCCCAGGAGCTGAAGAAGAGGAGGGGAAGGCCGAGGCCGCCACTGTTGCGCCGCCACCTCCGCCAGCCGGCTGCCACGGCGGAGGAAGCCGCGCGCAGCCCGCACCGCCCGCAGCCCGCCCCTACCAGATCTGGATCGAGCCGCCGCCGTCACCACACCAGCCGAGCACCACCGAGGTGCAGCCCATCACGCCACCCACACACCCGCGCGCCATCACCTGCGCCGATGAGGGGCCGCGCCGCGGCGCCCCATGAGAACGCCGCGACCAAATCCAGGTCGGCCGGCCCGCGCCAGCCCTCCCGCATGAGGCGATGAAGACGCCCCGCCGGCGCCGGGCGCGCTCTCTGGCGGCGGTGGCGGGAGGAGGAGAGGAAGAGAGGTGGTGAGGCGGCCAGCGGCTAGGGTTCCTCCCCTGCCGCCCGCGGGAGCGCCAGAGGAGGAGGAGTCGGGGGAGTGGAGCTGATACATGTTAGGACTACATTATATCAGAATTCAGAGGTACGTTTCGAACGATACATGTTAGGAATATATAGATAGAATCAACATGAGACACTTTTGTAAATCCTATCGAATGCAGCGCAAATACAGTTACAGTCACACCGCACCGCACTTCCAGGATATAATCAGAGAGGACCTTGCTAGTAAAATATAGGTGTATCAGCTCCACTGCTTTCTGAACCGTTTCTTTCTTTCACGAATGAAAGAATGGAGTTTAACATTGCAGGATAAAGGGAATCACAACCGTTTCTTTCTACTCCCTCCGTTCCGAATTACTTGTCGCAGAAATAGATGTATGTAGAATTAAAAAATGTCTAGATACTTCTGTTTCTACGACAACTAATTCCGAACGGAGAGAGTAGTATATATTGCTCGTACTAGTTGTAGAAACTTAACACATGTGTGTGTGATCAGGTTGCACCTCTTGTTGCATTACTCATGTCCGATCAGAAAAGATGCATGCTTACTACTCGCCGAACAGAGCAACCTGATCACTAGAACAAATTCAGATGTAGGAGCACTTGGCCCTGTGAATTTACCTCCAGCTCAAGGCAACATGCTGCTCAATCACTATGATATGCAGAATGCGGCACACACACCCATCGTTTCAACTACAATCATCTCTCTACTTCTTCTATAAATATCGACACCTCAACTCCAACAGCTGAACTCTGGATTTCCTTTCCTTCCTTGCAGGTGAGATGAATGCCGAATCAGTTAGTTTCTCTTCTCTTCTTCAATTAGTTGAGAAACGCATGTTTCTCAACTTTTGATAGGTGATCATCAATTTTGTTGGTTCTGCCTTCAGCATCTATGTCGTGGCTATGCTCGCCGGTAGGAATCGGAATCATCCATACTCGCTCACCATGTTTAAGATGTGACATTGCTTGCGCAAGCATAATGAGAAATCCATTTTGGTAATATTTTCGCACTCTACAACAGGGTAAACCGTGAACACTCTCTGAAGAAGTTTTGATCATTTCTTCAATTTTAATATTTTCCCAATTAATCTACACTGCACCTAGGAATAGTTTACGCAAGTTTCAACAGACCTTTTGGCCTGTGTCTTCCTACCGCTAGTGTATTCCTTTAGATTCCCATTTTTTTCTAGAAAAAAACTTTTGTTTTTCAGTGCCCCTTTTTCCCTATAATACACAGTTTTGTTGCTAGTTTTATATAGAAATGAATTTATAAAATCTTCTAAAATTTAAAATGGTTCTCAAATAAAAAAATCATCTCCATTCCTCGGATTTTAAAAATATTCCCAAATATTTTTACAACTTGTGCTTTTAAAAAAAATCCTAAATTACTTTAAAAAATATATGTTCCCAAAATAAAGATAGAATTTTAAAATTCATAAATTTGAAAAATATTCTGCAAACATGATTTTCTAATTAAAGTGAGCATTGTTTAAAATGTAATAATTGTCTTAATAAAGTCGAGAACATATAAAAGGAAACAAAATAAAGGAGATAAGGAAGGATGTCAAACTTTGTCAGGTTGACCCTGAAGGTCAGCGTTGACCCCGCATTAGATCTAATGCGGGGTGTCGGCTGGTGGAGGCGTCACAAGTTGTTCTGGGCTTGTCCTCGGGTTGCAGCGCATGGTTGGCGGCCGGTGGTTGCTGCGCGCTTGGCTGCTGCTCGTGCGTGGTGATCTACCTTCTCATGGGTCCATGCCATTGGTGTTGGTTGACCTAGGGCTCGCGTGTGGTAGTCACGGGGGTGTGTCTCCACTAGTCCACCGGGACTAACTAGGGACACAGGCGTGTGAAGCTCCTACGGCAGAGGTGTCCACTCAGATTTCGTGGCTAATGTCGGGCTAGGAATGAAAGGAGCCGCCTTCGACCCCTCCTACCATGGTTGGTGCATCGTCATGTGGACGGGTGGTGGTGTCTCGAACATGGATGTAAGAGCGGCGCCCCTGGATGGCGTTCTGCATGGTTGGCTCTCCGGCGAGCACATGAAGGCGGTGGTGGCTTCCCTCTTGGTCGTGTGGGTGGCGAGAGCCACGTGGAGCGAAGGGTGGCTTGGGAGCACTGTCTGTCATTGGCAACGGTGGCGCCCTGATCCGGATGTGGGGATCGGGTCTCGTCACGCTTGTACAAGCGACCTCATGGTGGCACATGCATGGGACTTACCGAGCGAAAGCTCCACGCTTTGTCGCCGACGACGGCAACAATTGTGGGCGCCATTATCTTCTTGAAGACATTGTCGTGGTGCTCCTCTCTGTGTGTCAGGGTTTTGGGTGAAGACCGTTGTCTCCTGCTAGACTCGGCAGCGGCAACACTTCATGCCGTTCTCCCTCTTGAGGGCATTGTTGGGGAACCTAAGTGTTATGGCGCTTTGCGCGGCGTTGTACTGCGATCTTCCTATGTTCTCTTACGGTTGTGTAGTCATGTGCGTCCAGCATGATCTGATTATCCTGGGATCGGCATTGTTATGAGTGCTTAACGATAGAAGACTGTTCACTGTTGGCAAAGGAAGGGTGACACTTCATGCCAGCGAGTGTGCTTAACGCAGAGTCAAATCAATGAGCATCAGTTCAGCCTCAGGGACAAGCATGCAGCTCCATGGGCCGGGTGTAAACTGAAGATATGTATGTTTGAAAGGTGTCCAAGCTAGGGGTTGATAAAAAAGACGAACGAATACAACATATTCAACAATGAGGAAGATTATTCAGTTTCCATGTGTAGAGCACATCAGCTAGTTACTGCAAAGAATTGTCCAAATCACTCATGCTAATAAGGTGGAGGCATTGCCAATAGGAACTAATGTAATGTTTGGACCTAATTGCTTTCTGAATATTATTCTCAATGACATAGGTGGCATATCGAAAGAACCAACTCAAGAGAATGGAAAAACGGACAATTACTTGACATTATGGCAACTCAAGATGCACGGAATCGGCATGAGGAAATTTAACAAAACCTTCTGCTAACTGAACAGAGCAAACCTCTTGCCCTGAACAAATTAAAACATAGAAGCACTTGCCCAGTGCCCAGTTTACCTTCAGATTCAGAGGAATCAACACTAGCAAATTTATAAAGCAATACTATTCCCTGAACAGAGCGACCTGACTTGCGCCAATTAAACTGTAGTGTTCCAACACTTGCGGACTTGCCCCAATTCAATTCAATTAAACTGTAGTGTTCCAACACTTGCGGCAACCTAAAGCGGGTCAGCAAGTGCTTGGAGTTAGGTTATACTTGTATTCATGCATCCGGCGTGCATATATACAGTTTACATGAGAGAGAGAGAGAGAGAGAGAGCAGTGAGAACGTGGGAGAGTACAACGGCATAAGCCTGTAATCGCTAACATGCAGGAGACGACAAGCACGAAGACGTTCTTAATGATGTAGCCGCACTATTGAAGACGCGGGCTGCATGGTTAGCCACCTGACGAGCGGGACGTGGGCACGTTCCCACACTTGGGACAGCACTCAAAATGCAAAATACGGCGCACAAGGCCCATCATTTGAACAACTGTCACACATGCGCGCACACAATTCATGGATCATCTCCCCAGTCCCCACCCTGCTCCTATAAATATCAACACAGCGAGACATCCTAACAACAGCTACAAACGAGAATCGACTGCAAGAATCCACCCTGCCCAAACACCTGACCGTACATGACTCACTCTGTCCCTCATTGTGATTATGTTCACATATTCTTCCTTCAGGTTACAACACGCAGATATAAATCACAAATAGTCTCCTAGTCTCCATGCAGCTACAATATTAATTGTTTCCTCGATCACAAAAGCTTACTACTGCCAACAATATAAGATACACTGATATGTGACAACACATATTTTAGCCTTTGGTTGGCTCTTTCATTGCCATACAGGACCTGCATTGCATCCAAGTGCACGCACGCAATTTGGTGTTACCAAGCTGAGCAGTAGGGTGAAGGCCATCAACAGGGACGGCTAGCTACTCTTCCTCGAACCTGCACACATCAAGATTTAAACTGGATGAGATACTGTATATGAATATGCCTGCATGCATCCAGTTGAGTTGGGTTTAAGCCACGTATCAAGGGAACGAGACTTGCCTGCTCCCTCCTCGTGTGCCCATCCGTGCTTCCGTCTATGTGGCTTGATTTGATTGGAACAAAATAAGGCCCGGCCCCACCCCTTAAAATCAGGGGGGGAGATGATTAGATTAGAAAGAAAAAAGGAAAAAAAACAACCGTAGGATGAAGTGGGAGCACGGATGGGAGCATGGGAAGGGAGCAGGCAAGCCGGATCCGTATCAAGGTTCCACTACCATCAATCATATATATATATATATATATATATATATATATATATATATATATATATATATATATATATATATATATATATATATATATATATATATATATATATATATATCACGGCCAGTGAGTCAGTAGGCAATACCAATGCATTCTTAAATAGGTTTATCAATCAGCTTAGTTTCTTTCCAAATAATCTAACACATTCACTGAGAGATTAAATGATTTCCGAGTAGTATCATTAAAACCATTCAACATTTGGTTTTATATCTCTCAAGGATGGAGATAAGCACATTAAATGTTAACACATGCAAAGAAACGATGAACTGGTGATGACATTCCTCAAAAAGAAAGTAGTGATGACTTATGCTTGTCTATCTAGCTATATTAAATGAGAACATATACTAAAGAGCATGACTATGATTGTCTATCTAGCATTGATATTCGAGCATCCACGGCGAAACATAAAAATATTAGGTAACTACTGCACAGTATACTACCTGGCGCATAGAAACTGATGAAAGGATGACATGAGCTAATATTACAGGCTTCACAAAGTTTCCTTGATTGCATTGAGTTAAGTTGAACCATGTAAACAGTGTCCTTCACACATAAAAATATTTCATCAGTATCCTCAACATATCCGCATATAAATTTCAAGCATACAATCTCTCCTTCAACCAGGGGAGGTAATCCAAGAATATACTCCGTTTCAATGGTCTTCCACAGCTCCCAGGTGGCAACACCATGACAATTGATCTTCCTCTGCCACATTTCAATGTTATCGTGATGATGAGACATCATGGCGACACCAACTGTGACATCCTTTGTGTGGATGATCTGATGACTATAGGAATGATTCATATCGGGAGGCCCCTCGAGCACAATAAGGCTCTGCCTTTTCAAATCAAACCCAATTATACCATCATTCACATACTTAAATGACCAATAAACAACATTACCAACTAGGGTACTAATATAACCGCCAAAACAATGTCGATACACTAGTGCAGAACCGGGCAATAGCACCGGTTCGTAAGGCCCTTTAGTGCCGGTTCAGGAACCGGCAATAAAGTTTCGGCACTAAAGCCCCCTCCTCTTTAGTACCGGTTCAGCACGAACCGGTGCTAAAGGGGAACCACGTGGCACGAGCCAGCTCCGGGGGCCGGGAGCCCTTTAGTACCGGTTGGTAACACCAACCGGTACTAAATGGTTGTGGGTTTTTGTTTTATTTTGTATTTTTCAATTAAATTTGTGTTATCAATTTAATTTAGGATTGTTTTACATTATAATGAGTTGTATTCGTCATCATCATCATCATCATCGCATATTAATAAATAAATAAACTCTAGCTAGCTAAAAATCATCGTAGTCGTCTAATTACCACTATTTAATCATCATAGTCATTCCCGCTAGCTATCTAATTATCATCAACGCTGGCTAGCTTAAAGAGGAAACATTCACTTTGTAACAGAAGCAAAGATATCATCAAGTTCAACATAATCATCACCAACATCGAAGTTCAGGACACGGACATGAGACAAGTACTAATTAAGAGCATGAACTAATAGCTACTGATCCTGCTGCTCCCTCTTAGGTAGAATAGCATAGAACATGTATAGCTCTCCTGATTCATCATACTGAAGCATGCAGATGAATCTGTCTCCTAATCTTGGGTTGCGCTTCTCCTTACTGCCCCCTAGTACTTCTCTGCGATCGTTAACAATTTTGCTCCAATCTTTCACTATTAAGCATTCTTCGCTTTCAGAAATCGTGAATGCACTCATGTGCAATGTAGGAAATCTTGGTCGTAAGCTAACCATTGACATGCGACCTTTTGTCTCGATCCACTGAGGCACAACTGTCATCGGAAGTCCCTGTTGAACAACATCGTATAGTAATTAATATACTAAGCAATGAAAGTTTAGCTTCAAAAATAATGTATGCAAAAGATGCACTAATTAAGGACAAATATTTAAAATCTTACCATCTTTTGATTATAGATGTGACCGTAGTTCAATACGATCACCATTGGTCGCACGTTTTGAGTACTAACATTTCTAAGTTTAGGAAAAAAAATTGTCTTGACAGTATTAAGATCCTCAAGCCATGAAACATAATGACTTATCTCCTCGCAGTTTAGTTGAGCCCCGGGGCAGTAGTAAGTCCTGTCTACCAAGCGCCGGACATGTTTGCTTGAACCGAAATAAGCTGACAATACAAATTAGTTGTCAACTATTTTTGAATAAACTGTATGAAAGACATAAACATATGCATGCATGGTTGAGAAAAACTCACCAAATGGTAGAACTGGAGGCGTTTGCACATCGACCCAAATGTCTATATTACCTTCAATATCATCTTCCGGACGAATATCAAAGGTGATAACCATATCAGGCTCAAATGCATAAGCCTTGCATAGTGTTTGCCAAGTTTTGCATTCAAAATGGGTGTATGTGTCTCCATTATATAATTTGACGTTGAAAGTATACCCATGCTCCGTCTTCAAGTAAACTCTCTTTACCTCCATATCATCTATAGCACTAAAACCTATCTTATCCAAGACAAAAATTCTTGCATGGCAGGGGATGCGCTAGTAGAATAGTGAAAATTTAAAATTATAAGTTGAAGCAAATGAAGCATAAGTTTTGCATTCAAATAATAATTGACAAAGTGACTTCCTGTATCAACTTCGAATGTCTCATCCAGCTTGATGCTGAAGCGCCTACCATCAAAAATGAAATTTTGGTCGCACAGGCCGCGCTGGTCTTCACAGTGTTCGCACATAATTAAAAAAATTCGTCGTCAGATGACATTTCCTATGTTCATATAGGTAAAACATTAAACACCTATATCTAGCCAAATATATATTCATCTAACATTTGACATTAATATATCTAACTATATATTCAATTGACATTACTATATATTTAACTTTTCTATCTAATTCATCTAACATTCGACATTAATCTAATATTTATATAAACTCAAAATATATAAAAAATTAAATAAACAGAAAAACTCATTAACAAATAATATTTTAATTAGATCATCAAATCTCATATACCTAAATTTTCTTACTAAAAATAAACTAGTTATATTAATTATTCAACTAGTTCTAATCTCATATACCTAAATTTTCTTACTAAAAATAAACTAGTTATATTAATTATTCAACTAGTTCTAATCTCATATACCTAAATTTTCTTACTAAAAATAAACTAGTTATATTAATTATTCAATTAGTTCTAATCTCTAGTTCGACAATTTTTCTATCTAGCTAGCTAATTCATCTAACATTCGACATTAATCTAACATTCGATCATCTAATTAACTTTTCTAAAAAACAAAAAATAAGTAAAAAAATGTGTGCGTGTGTGTGTATGTGTGTGTGTATGCATGTGTGTGTATATATATGTATATGTGTGTACGTATGTGTGTATGTGTGTGTGTGGTATATGTGTGTGTGTGTGTGTGTGTGCGGCCCCGTACGCCGCCGCCCCGTACGTACGAGCGGGGGCGCCGGCGTACGAGGCGGGGGCGCCGGTGTGTGTGTGTGTGTATGTGTGTGTATGTATGTGTGTGTATGTGTGTGCAGGAGCGAGAGAGAGACGTACGGCCGCGGCGATGACGACGGACGGCGGCGGCGTTCGGGGCGGCAGCGCGAGACGACGACGACGACGGGCGGTGGCGGGGACAGCGACGATGACGACGAACGACGGTACGGGCGACGGGCGGCGACGACGGGATCGAGCGGTGCGCGCGGCGGAGGTTGGAGACGAAGTGGGGAGATGAAACTGAAATTTTCGTAAGTGCTATATATATAGGATGGGCCTTTAGTACCGGTTCGTGGCTCCAATCAGTACTAAAGGCCTATTTTCGCCATGCCAAGCGGTGGGAAACGAAGGCCTTTAGTACCGGTTGGAGCCACCAACCGGTACTAAGGGGGGGGGGGGGGCTTTAGTATCGGTTGGAGCCACCAACCAGTACTAAAGGCCTTACGCTGCCACCCCAAAGTTTAGTCCCACCTCGCCCGGCGAAGGGCAGCCGCACTGGTTTATAAACCCAGCCGCGGCTACCTCTTCGAACTCCTTTATATAGTAGGCTTCTGGGCCTAATTAATTAGGGTGCGCTGCCCTGTGAGTCTGCTGGCCCTTCCGGGCCTGCATTTGCACACCCTAGGTCTGGCAGACCCACAGGGCAGCGCGCCAACAAATTTTTTATATAGTTTTTTCTTTTATTTATTTTTGAGTAGTTTTTATATAGTTTTTTCTTTTCTGCATTATTTATTTTCTTCTATTTATTTTTGAGTAATTTTTTTATGGTTTTTTTCTTGCATTATTTATTTTTGTATAGTCCGAAACCCTGATACTCGGAAAGAGTTTGTCCAGTTTGTACATGAAGTGCGTCCAGTTTTTGCCGTGCGTCCAGTTTTTGCTATACGGGTGATATGATGATACCATGCCAAGTTTCAACATTTTCAGGATTCATTTTGTAGTGATTTTCAATTTCACGGTCATTTAGCTCTCTAAACAATTAGGTAAATGACCGAAAAACAACAAATGATGTCAGAACATGTTGGAAATTGATGACGTTGCTTTATATGCTGCATACTGAACACAAAAGAAGTCCGGAGTTCAAATAAGTTATTAAAAATAAAAAAGAGGTGCAATGCTGGTTAATTTGCTTCGAGCCATTCGGAATAGTGTAGACTGCACTGCACATAGCTCAGTGCAATCTATACTATTCCGCAAGGCTTAAAACTAATCAACATGTAGATGAGCATTGCAACTCTTCGTTATTGTCTGTGCACTCACGGCTTATAAACCGCTCATACTACCTCTCTCTTGGCGAGGTGGGACTAAAAACAGCTTGCCATAACCTCATTAGTACCGGTTCATGGTACGAACTGGCACTAAATGGTGATGGTGGGGCCATAGCCTGACCGTAGGCTGACACAGCCTCTTTAGTACCGGTTCATGGCATGAACCGGTACTAAAGGTTTGCCACGAACCGGTACTATTGATCGCCGCCACGAACCGGCACTAATGTACACATTAGTGCCGGCTCTAATTCAAACCGGCAGTAATGTGCTTCACGTTTGACCCTTTTTCTACTAGTGATACTGAACCTCTGCTTCGATGAGATTGGCCCATGTGTCGGTCTCGGAAGAATAAACAGAGGCAAGGGCTCGACCATCCTTAGTGGACACAAGCAGCAAGACCACCTTAAAGAGGGTGGAGTGGCAACCATTGTGCATGTGGCCCCGGTCACGGGAAGCGCAGAGCACCGCTCCATAGACGTAGACGCACTTAAGCTCTGGTGGAATTGGCACACGGTGCTGACTGCCGGCGATGGGGTCGCACACGAGGACCTCCGTGCGCAACCGGTGTAAGATGAGGACAAGGCCGTGGCGGCACCCGAGCAGCCGGCCCCATGAGTCGCTGATTGGCAGGTTGAACCGCTCATGAGGGATGTGGTCTGGAGCAGGTAGGACGGAAGTGAAATTGATCGTATCGCCGTGATGGAAGAAAATGCCGAGGAGGGACGGGTTACGGTGGTGTGCATAGAAGCAGCGGAGGAATCTAGAGTCGGTGACAAGGCCTCGCCAGCGCTTGCAGACGGTGGAGACGCGCGGGAGGGAGGACGGCTGGGGAGGAAGACGGAGGAGGATCTCCTCGAGCAAGTCGTTATCTTCCAGCGCCGCCGGCGGGGAATTGCCGTGGCGGCAGATCATGGCGGCGCCCTCCTCGGTAGCGCCGGTCTGGACTTTTGGGAGCAAGGGATCGATCTGGGGGCTGGAGACGGTTCATGGTCACGCGGGAAGGAAGGAAACACGCACGTGTATTGGTTGAGATTTTTGTGCGTGCAATCTCTGGATTACACAAATCATTTTTTTTAATAATCAGATAAATCAATGTTGTTTCCCTGATGGAAGAAAATCTTATAGGACCTGTTGTTCTTTTTCTTCATCAAGAAAGATCCCCTCAAAGACATGACAAGTGGCATTGCTAATTTCAAAGCACCCTTCCGCATTAATCCCGTCATTATGCAGCAAATCCTCGTTTCCAATCACTAACCTATTCCCACTTTCCCACCGCTCATCATTCTTGATTAATATTTTTTTCATTGGGTTTTTATCATTTATGCCACTAGTTGTGTCCCACTACTCAGTTTTGCCATTAGAAGTTACAACTGCTCAAAAATGCCATCAATCCGTGAGATGCTTGCTCAAAAATGCCATTAGATATCTCAAAAATGCCATCGTTTTGTTAGATGTTTGCTCAAAAATGCCATTAGACATTGTTATTTTTACATCAAACCCGCTGACCATGTTCTATGACAAAAATAAGCCTAGACCCACATGTCAGTTCTCTCTATCTCACAATGATATGTGTGGCCCCACTCGTCAGGAGTAACCAAGCAAATAATTTTATAGGAAAATAAGAACCTTGTTGGGATCAAGTGGGCCCCATACTTTATTGTAGTGAGATAGAGGGAGAGTTGGCATGTTGGTTCATAGGTATTTATATCATTATAACATGGCAAAAGAGATTTGAGATCACAATATGGTGTTTAGTGGCATTTTTGAGCATGTGTCTAATGAAGCGATGGCATTTTTGAGCAGTTGAAATTTTTAGTGGCAAAACTGAGTAGTGGGACACAACCGATGGCATAACTGATAAAAACCCTTTTTCATTATATTTCTTGCATGGTGATACGTGTCTCATTTATATCATAAGGATCATCGTACAAGTCACATACACATCGATCTGGCAAAACTAAATACAGAGCAGAACGTTAGCCTTTGCATAAAGGAACACCCGCTAAAAAGTAAAATTACAAACAAGACCGAGAAAACCTCTAAGCTTGACACCAACGCCCATCACCTACCGCTGACACCATCACAGCAGCTAGCAAAGAAAGAAGTGATGGATCACCATCACACCCCAGCTCGACGCGGCTCCATCGCTGATATGCAGCTTTGAGGACCTCCATGTTGGCTCGCCAAAGGCGAAACCATTACCGTTGAACGAATCAGACCGAGCAACACCCTGGACACACCATCGAACTTCAGATCTGACACCCTCACAAGACTAAGATGTCGGAGGAGGAAACCATACCTGCCATCCACGTACCACGAACCCATCACACGATCCACCATCTTGCAGATGCCACCAATACAGGCGACAATCTGCATTTGCTCCTAGACTACCACCCAAGCTCCGCGCCAATGCTGGAGCAAACACCGTCACAACGGTAGAGGCCGAGGACACAGGTCCACCACAATGATGCCGCCGCCGCCGCACCATACTTGCTTGAAGATACTGGATTTCAAATGCATCCCCAGCCATAGGTCCGATTGCCTTGTCGGAGTAGGATTTGAAGAAGTTTTATTTAGCATCGTCATCATCGCTGCCGAAGCCAAGACGATGAACAACCTAAAAAAGTAAGCTATTTTTACCTAAAACTATCCACACGCAGATCCGGCGACCCCCTCACCACTGACGACCGAGGTCGACAACGAAGGAGAGCCGCCGGAGGGCGGCGGCAGAAGAAGCGCTCCTAGCGGCGCACGTGAGGTCGCCTTTCTTTCTCCTCTTCTAAGAAAGAAAACGACTCATCCCTGTAGAGTACTGTTCATGATATACCCGGCAGGCTACTGTTCATCGTTGAGATTCATTTAGTGGAGACATGGCAACGACTCAAAGGAGTAAGGCAAATTTTAACATGGTCCCTCTTACCTTCTTTTTTTACATGTGAGGTAAGAAGGTAAGAGTCAATCAAGCCATTCATTGATGAGATCAACGGTTAAGATCTATTTTATACTCTTACCTCTCATGTGAAAAGAGGGGGTAAGAGGGACCATGTTAAAACTGCTCAAGGAGTAAAGGGATGAACAATGTGTTGTGTTGACGAAAACATTTGATCAAAAAGCTCTCTATCGGTGAAATTTATAGAAGCACATGACAAGTGCATGGCTTGCCTTGGCCGAAAAGAGAAGTCACCCCTAAATATCAGTTAGTTACTCAACTCTGATAGTTGGCATCTTTTTTGCATAGTTGTGGGCATTTGTGGGAGTTGATCAGCTCTCAAGGATGGAAGTGTGCAGAGTCCAGGGGCAAAACACTGCTCTCTTCCTTGTCGTGAATTCAGTCGCAGGACCGTCGGCAGCGGAAGGGGGGCACTTGATGCCAGCGACTTCGCCTGAGAGTCAGATCGACGAGTCCAAGGTCGACGCCATCATTGTGGAACCACACTAATATTCCACAGTTCAGGCCTCAGAGACAGCAATTTTTTTCTTCTGAATCCAGTTCCATTTGAGGTAAACTGAACATACATTCAGTTGGCATCCATATGATCCAACCATCATGTATGTACAACCCCAATTCGATAGCATTACCCATTCAATAGCAGTTCATTTAAAATCAAATACAGTACTATCCATGCACCTAAGCTAGCACCACCGTATGCTATATTTCTCCTCTCCTCTTTAGTTTCTGTTCAGTACAGCTACAGTCAGCAGCAGCAGAATGCAATAAACAGATCACTCTGACATGCAAAATGCACCACACATTGATCATTTGAACTAACAGCTGTCATCTCCATTGACAGGCAGGGCCAGTCTTGGTAACATTTTGCTTTGCACGTTGCTAATACTCTGCTCCAGTTTTGAACAAAATCAAGAATCACCCTTGACGGCGTCCTCCTCTTCAAACTGGCACACTCTGCTCTTCATGATTTTCTCATGCATGCACTCTTCACTCTATATATATTCAGAGCAGAGTATATATTCAGAGTTCTCAAAGCAGAGCAAAACAGAGTATATATCCATCTAATATCTTGTCTTCTCTTCTCGTCATATATTGTTGGCAGCCAACAAACAAATTAATTCCCATGGCGTTGTGAACAACTGAATCAATCAATCAATCAATCATACAACATGCTTAAAACAAATGTTCCTTACTCACTCACTGCCTCCTTACACTATGACGGATGACAATATCATCCACAACGCATTTAGCGCCAACTCCTCCTGCAGCTAGGTGAATGAATGAATCATGACCAGACCAAACACGTATCATGCGTAAACACACACACAGATGACTCCCTCACCGCATTTTTTGCTTGCAGATTCTTCCTTCGGAGCAACCAACCGAAAGAATATACGGAAACACAAATATCCTTTATCCTCTATGCAGCTACGTTATTAGTTGTTGTCTCAACGCATCAAAACTTACTGCCAATAATTCTCAAAAAAAAAAAAACTTACTGCCAATAGTATACAATACAAAGCACTTGCATTTTCCAAAGGTATGACAAAACCAAAGAACACAAGTTTGCGGACCCAGCTTTTAATCCATGCTGCAGCATAAACTTGCCGCCATTGACAGGCAGGGCGCGCACACAAAGGGAAATACATGAGGGCCAGTCTTGGTGACGTTTCATTTCGCATATTTAGTTAATATAATAGGAGTTCAGCGACCTCATGCACGCTAGGACACCGGCGCCCCATCGAAGACATCACCACATTACAAATTTCCACATAGGCATGCCATGTCAGCCTTACAGTTTTCGCGAGGTTATTTGACTATCAGTGCTCCGCGTTACGCATTAGATATAATTTCGATGGTTTTTTGTGCCCTGCCTCCAATGTGGTACCAAGTTTTTACCCTGGCTTCAAGTGTGATGGTTTCGGGTAAATAACTCACATCATAGGGTACATGTAAACAATTATTGAAAAATTACAGTTTGTACGCTGGGGGGGGGGGGGGGTCTATAGCCCCCCTACGCTACATCATTGCCCCTCTATTTTCAACTAGAGATCCAATCACCCTCAAGCAATCATTTGTGGGAAATGAGAAACAATCATTAGTAACTGCATTGAGAAATAACTGATGGGCCTGTTATATAGATGGTTTAAATATGTAATCGCAACCTATGAGGGGGTGGAAACACCTGGCGGCAGTCACCCGAGTGAAGTGGCAGCTGTGTCGGGAGACCATGGAGTGGGCCGCGGAGCTCCAAAAATAATTCATTCCTTCATTCTTATGTCGCCACTTGCTTTCAATCCTGCGGCAATGGCAAGCTCCAAAAATCCAAAACATGTCCTAGTAGTAAAACATGGTTATTGCATTACAAAAAGGATATTCCCTCGTGGTGGAAGGGCCCGCGGGCAGGGGCGACGGTGGCGCGGAAGTGGTGCTCCATGGCGGTGAAATGGCTGCGTGGAGGGGGGGGGGGGGGGCGGTGGCGGGGAAGGGCCCGCGGGCAGGGCCGACGGTGGCGCGGAAGTGGTGCTCCATGGCGGTGAAATGGCCGCGTGGAGGGGGGGCGGTGGCGGGGAAGGGCCCGCGGGCAGGGCCGACGGTGGCGCGGAAGTGGTGCTCCATGGCGGTGAAATGGCCGCGTGGAGGGGGGGCGGTGGCGGCCGCCCGGCAACTAGGCTGCCGGCGGCCAGGACTGCGGCGAGCGTGAGCAGCTTGTACATGACGACGAGGAGGTGGCAGGCAAGTGAGTGTTCGAGCCTCCTTAAATAGGCGAGGGGCGAGAAGCAGGGGCGGATCCACTCGGATTTTATCTTCAGTCTGCTCCTGTATCCAGTTTACAGGTAGAGGTATGAAATGTGGTGATGTGGGGCGCTGATGATGGTTCTTTCACTGGCCCAGGTTGCCAGACCCCTGTCGTCCCGCGCCGTCCTTTGCCTCCACGTCTCTTCATCGTAGCAAGCTGCCATCTTGCTACATCGCCATGCCCTCCACTACCTCTAGCATCCTGTCGTGTCGATGCTGAGGCTGAGGAGTCGGTGTTCTTGATCTCGAGCTCGCCCAACCTGCCGGCGCCTGGAGCCCATCCAACACGGTTCTAGCCCCCGCCTGCCGTGTCGACCTCATGCACGCTAGGACACCGGCGCCCCATCGAAGACATCACCACATTACAAATTTCCACATAGGCATGCCATGTCAGCCTTACAGTTTTCACGAGGTTATTTGACTATCAGTGCTCCGCGTTACGCATTAGATATAATTTCGGTGGTTTTTTGTGCCCTGCCTCCAATGTGGTACCAAGTTTTTACCCTGGCTTCAAGTGTGATGGTTTTGGGTAAATAACTCACATCATAGGGTACATGTAAACAATTATTGAAAAATTACAGTTTGTACGCTGGGGGGGGGGGGTCTATAGCCCCCCTACGCTACATCATTGCCCCTCTATTTTCAACTAGAGATCCAATCACCCTCAAACAATCATTTGTGGGAAATCAGAAACAATCATTAGTAACTGCATTGAGAAATAACTGATGGGCCTGTTAGATAGATGGTTTAAATATGTAATCGCAACCTATGAGGGGGTGGAAACACCTGGCGGCAGTCACCCGAGTGCAGCGGCAGCTGCGTCGGGAGACCATGGAGTGAGCCGAGGAGCTCCAAAAATAATTCATTCCTTCATTCTTATGACGCCACTTGCTTCGAATCCTGCGGCAATGGCAAGCTCCAAAAATCCAAAACATGTCCTAATAGTAAAACATGGTTATTGCATTACAAAAAGGATATTCCCTCATGGTGGCACATTATTACAATAAGGATGCTTACAGAGTTGCAGGGCAGTCGTTTAGCGGGCACATTATTATTGTTTTAGTCCGTTCGTTGTGGGATATTTGCTACCCTCGACGATACAAACGGCCATGACATATTTGCTGTCAGATGCATGCTGCATACATGTATCATCTAGTCTAGGAACGTAAGTATTTGGCTCAAAACAGAGGACCAAGAACAAGGAAGGGTTTTGTTCTCTGTGCCTTGACTTTGCTTTGCGGCTGCGCGGTGGGATGATGATTTTTATTTATTTTTTATTTGAGAAAGAATGCTGGATGATGAATGAATGGATGCTTGGACCGCGGCGGCCCGCAACACCCATAAGGATTTGGGCCTGCTATATCTAGAGGCCCAATAACAACAACCAGCTTGTCTCGAAAAAAAATAAACCCAACAACCAGCCTTATATCGCGGTGGTTAAGAGTCCAGTCAATGGCCGCTGCATTAGCTTGAAACCCTCGCTCGCCTCCAGAAAGAGAAGAGGGCCACGTTCAGGTCAGGCACATCGTTGCCGGCCGCGGCTGCCTACTCCGGTAAGAGCTACTATCTAGTACTGTGTTACCGAAAAAAACTTTCACCCCGCTTTATATATAAAGCAATAACAAATAACAATGTTAGTTTTTCTTTTGAATGAATGGATGAAGTGTTTTGATGCAAATTCGATCGATGACTGTGGGCAAAGGAAGGGGGCCACTTCATGCCAGCGAGTTTGCTTAATGCAGAGTCACATCGACGAGGGCCCAGCTGTGCTCTGCCTGGTTCTGCCTTCAGGATCGACGAGCATTCTTTTCTTCTGAATCAAGCCAGTTCCATCCGTGTAAACTCAAGATACATCCAACCATCATGCCCAACACACAGACTGGCAGAGAAGCAAGATGCACAACTTCAACACGTACAAGAGAACACACATTTTCCTTCCGAGAATGACAGAACAGACTTTGATCAATTTTGAAGAATCACAACTCTATAAGAAGATCAATTTTGCTAGTACTAGTAGGAGTACAAGAAAATGCCAACAGCCGAAAATGAAACTGAAAATGATTAGTAGTAGAGAAAGGGAATGCCAAACCGAGTTGCTCTGCGGCAATTCTCTGAAGTTGGAATCAACATGGTGAGGGAATTTATAAAGGCATACTGCCACTTGACCAGGTCAACCAGATGACTAGAACAAATTCAAATGTAAGAGCATTTGACCAAATTTATACCTCCAGCTCCGATCCATGCTCGAACAGTCTACAAGACAACAAGTGTCCGGCAATTCTCCTTCATGTCAAGACTTGCTGTCATCAACACAGCGAGAGCGAGGTAACATCCTCCAGAATGCTAACGGCTGCTAGGTCAAGTACTGTCATCTCTCAACTCTGGATTTCCTTCCTTCATTGCATCAGTCCTTGTAGAAAAAACAAGTTTTATGAAAAACGCTTCAGAAGCACTCTGTAGATATTATCTTCACGGGATCTTGAGCGGAAGTTCGGCTACAGTCTAACACGATATGTATGCTTACTCGACAGGGCTGGCGATGAGATCCCAGGTCCAAATCACGTATGGAACTGCCAACTACTGAACCTGAAACTGAGCATTCATGTGTGCGGTAGAAACCCAGTTGCTCATCTGCACTAAACAAATTGAGCAGAGCAACCCCTCAAAAAAATAAAATAGCAGATCAACCTGACTAAACAAATTGAACCGTGTTTTTTTGTCACAACCTGATTAATCAACACTTCTCTTTCTATCGCAAAATAAAATAAAATATATCAACACTTGTCTTCCCTGTGAACTGAAATCACCATTGCATAGAAACTCTTGAAAGAATGATATAAGTATATCTATTGCGGGCTTCAAAAAGTTTTGTGGATTGCAACATCTTAAGTTAAACCATATAAACACTGTTGTTTACGTATAAAAATATCGCATCGGCATTGTCCTACTGTAATTTTCAGCCATGGCTCCTCTCGTATGGTGATTGACCTTCCGGTGCCACATTTGAATGTTTTGGTAATGGCGACACAACCTGATGAGAGCAATAGTGCCGTCCTCTGCCTCGATGAGCTGGTGGCTGTGGGATAGATCCAAATCCGGAGGTCCCTCGAGCACATCAAGGCTCTTCCTTTCCAAACCAAACCCAAGTATACCCTCCTTCACGTACATAAACCCAAGTACATGTTAGGCACGCTAGGCCTGGCTGATGCGATCGCGCTAGGGAGAACCTCCTTTTAGTCATGATGGATGATAATCAAAACGGAAAATTATGCTGGGCTGGACAACAACAAAAAAAAGAAAAAACAACAAACAAAGAAAAGGCCATAAATAGATGAAGACATCAACTTAGACGTGACATAGTTATGTGAAATCTAAATGTGGCCTAGACACACCCTAATTAATTAGCAACACAACTGCCAACGATGGATCATCCATCTCGAAGGTCAATCAATCTTTAAGACGACTGACCTGGCTCGCGTATGTCCTAGAAAATACAAATGCAATCAATCTTTTGATAACGTTGTAGCTATAGGTGTCCGATCGCCTTCACATCCAACTGCTTTGGTTATTCTACTCTCTCTGATGTCTGTTTCTCAAAAATGTTTAAAAAAATCTTAATGATTGACAAAGCTAGCCCACCAGAGATATTATTAATGGTTAAAGCATTGTTCAACTCTCCCGTACATTTTTTAGTTTTAGATCAGCTTAAGCTACCCTCAAACAATACGTATGGTAGACACATCACACATCAGCCCTGACCTAAGCTTAACTACACATGCTAACATTTTTTTCAAGAACACGTAAGAGCTTTGCGTGTCTTTTGTATTAAGACAGGAGAGAACCAAGTACAAGCCTAAGACAATCTACATTCATAGCAATCACAAGGGATCACACATCAAACCACCGAGAAAATTAAAGCTTATACTCGCGCTAGTTTCCACTGATTGAACTCCACCTTAATCTTGACAATAACAGGAGTAGGGAGACCATAACTTACGAGCAAAAGGGCTCTGGAGGAACAACTGGTCGTGGGTCTCCGGCTCCTGAAGATCTTCAGCTCCAAGGCGGCCAAGGTAGCCCACAGGTATTCAGCGCAGGGCGTGAATTCCCTTCCCAGGAAGAAAGATGCATACACGGATCTGGAAGAGTACAGCCCACCCACCGTGGATATCCAAATCAGCTTGTCAGGTTCGTTGGTCAGAGCACGTACACGCACCAAGTCCCGTATAAACAAGAATTCCGCGATCGCCGGCACGGGTAGGGTACCTCGGATGTCATCGATCCACACGTTCCCTGGCCTGCTTTTGTCGTCTTTTTTGGTGGAAAACGGTAGAGCTTCTACTGCACATATACCCGTTTTGCCAAAAGGATAATAAGACTTTTTTTTTAAATAGACTTATGTACCCGTTGTTTTTTGCGAAAAGGACCCAAATTATATTAAAAGTAAGCAGTGGTACAACGCACTCCACAAGATAAGGAAATTACAACGAACACTCTCGAGATCCAATCCAGAAACATTGCCGACGCGGGATGAGGGCGCGCCACCGCCGCCGTCGCCACCGCTCCCTCCGGGAGCCGGTGATAACCTTAGTCATGCGCACGGAATGTTGACGACGGAAAGTCACCATCCTCGGCCCAGTAGGACCTGCATGCCGGAAAAGAACTGGATCGGCAAAGCGCCACCACTTGCGCCGGCATGAAGAGCGACGAGCACGTCGAGGCGCCCATGCCAGCGATAATGAACAAATCCGGAATCCACAAACCACACCTATACCTGCACAAACTTCCAAGCTTGACGGCAGCGCCGAAAGGGCCACCACCGTGACGAAGGGGAAACTGAAAGAACAAAAGGCCTGGCAACACCGGCTCCTCCGTCTCCAGCCGCACCACCCGACTTATCCAGCAGATCGACGGGAAACAACAGTCTGTGCTCCTCGCCGGCTCCAAAGACGATGACAAGATGGTGACGGAGCCGAAGCCGGAGAACCCTTATTCGACACGCCGCCGCCACCTCCATCAAGCCGTTTGCGCGCGCATCTCTACCCCTACTAACCCTATATACACCAACCGAGCGCAGATCCGAGGTCCCTGCCCCCTCCTGCCGCCAATGGCGAGCGACCTTGCCGGCGGGATCGGGCGGAAAAGGGAGCGCTCCCTTTCGCCTCCTCAGCCGCGAGAGAGAGGAATGTACCCGTTGTTGAAAAGGTAATTCTCACTCAATTTATGCATATGTTCATACAAACCCAAAACAATATTTTAGCATGTTATAATAACTTGTTCATCTATACAAAAATATTTAATAATGTATCAGTCAACAGAGAATTATACATGTCTTAGTCAATTTTAGAAATATATTCATACAGAATTAAAAATATGTAATAATTTGTTATCTAGTGCAAAAAAATGCAGTGGTTATTTACATAGTGTAAGCATATCCGATGAAGGCCGAGGTATATGTGTAAACTTTGAACCAGGACCAGAATCTCACTCTGTGCGTTCGGTTTATTCGGTTTACATGGTTCGGTTTATACGGTTTTTCGATTTGTATGGTATTAATACTTCGGTAAATACGGTATAAAATTAAAATATGGTTCGGTTTCGGTATATACCATAAAAACCAAACCTAACGCGAATTTGAAAATGACGTAATAATAACTTACAAATTTATGACTCAAAACACATACTATTTTACACAAATAGTATATAACTATATATATAATTGTATATGCTTGCATTGATTCATCTGTTGATGGTTATGGACGTGTTTAGCATTTTAAAAAGATAAAAATAACTATGCCGCAAGAAAAAATTACGTGCTTAGTAGTGAATTTGACTCATGTACAAGAAAAATGACAACTTGTATGATTGTTTATCTCAAGAAATATAAATTTAGTTTTTGCTTCGGTTTATTCGGTTAACCGTTCGGTTTTCCGGTATATACCATATAAACCAAAGTTCAAAACAGTATGAAAAGTTCATACCACACCCAAACCAGAAACCATAAAAACCATAAAATCGGTTCGGTTCGGTTTATTTTCGGTATGGTTTTTCGGTTCGGTTTTTAAATGCACAGAGTGACCAGAATCTACAATGCTCTTTGAACCGTTTCCCACACCATATGCTCGCCATGGATGTGAGTTACAACACATGATATATTAGGCTAAATTGAGTTCGTCCAAGTATGTACAGGATAGCCGAAGTATAAGGTGATTCCTTGGTCGTTTTCCATCCAATCTCTAGGAGTTAAGTAGAGTCCTAAACCAGACCGACTTGTGGTCTGGGTCACGTCGTGTTGGGCAAGTTAGGAGGCCGTGTTGGACATGAGGTCGGTTCATTGAGCCATATATAAAGCAAAGGAAACGAGATTGAAAAGCTGCGAATTTGGGCAGCACCAAAACTATCGTTCTGTTCTTATTTTCCTAAGCTAGCCACTTCACGTTTTGATTTGGGAACTAACAATTGGTATTAGAGCTTCGGCGTGGAGGCAGCCAGCGTGTACGTATCTTCTCGGCGGAAGGAACTCATCGAGGAGGATCATGCAGTCCGGGGTGGAAGGTACTCGTCTAGGACAGGAGGAACTCATCCGGGCGAAAGAACACGCCCAGGACAGGAGGAACTCGTCCAGAAGCAGCCTACATCAGAGATGGGGGACAAGACGAAGAGCCCAACAAAAGCGTCTGGTGATGCTAAATTACTTGCAGTGCCCGGGTCGCAGTACCCACGATTCGATCGTGAGAACTTCGGGGTCTGGAAGGCCGTCATGGAGTGCGGCCTCCGAGCCAACGAGCTATGGGACGCTGTCGATCCCGGCAGTGATGCTTTCAAGGAAGATGGAGCGGAACATCGCAAGGATAGACACGCAGCATCGGCAATTTACTATGTGATGCCAATGGATGTCTTGCAGCATCTGATCTCAAAGGAAACAACCAAAGAAGCATGGGACGCCCTGAAGGTTCTTTACGAGGGGCAGCTCGTGTGAAGCAGGCTAACCTGCAAACTATGTTGAGGAATTACGAGACACTAATGATGGATGATGATGAAACCGTAGATGCGTTCGTGTCACGGGTGGTCACACTTGTCAATGGAATTCGTACCCTTGGTGAAAAAATTACGGAAGGATCAGTTGTCCGGAGATTCTTGCGCGCTGCACCTCCCCGGTATATGCAGATCGTGACTGCAATTGAGCAATGCATCGATTTGGAGATGCTCAGCATCGACGACCTAGTCGGGCGCTACAAGGCGCACGACGAATGTATGCGTTACAGCCAAGGAGACGCGCGGGAAGATTGGAGTCGTGGCTGTTAAGTAGTCGCATTTGTGCTTGGGGGTGAATGTGAGTTACAGCACATGCTATATTAGGCTAAATTGAGTTCGTCCAAGTCTGTACAGGATAGCCGAAGTATAAGGTGATTCCTTAGTCGTTTTCCATCCAATCTCTAGGAGTTAAGTAGAGTCCTAAACCAGACCGACTTCTGGTCTGGGTCATGTCGTGTTGGGCAAGTTAGGTGGCCGTGTTGGACGTGAGGTCGGTTCATTGAGCCATATATCAAGCAAAAGAAACGAGATTGAAAAGCTGTGAATTTGGGCAGCACCAAAACTACCGTTCTGTTCTTATTTTCCTAAGCTAGTTACTTCACATTTTGATCCGGGAACTAACAATGGATCCTCACAAACTTTCTATGAACTTCTGTACAGAAGTCCAAGGACCTGATTAATTGGCCCCACGTCTTTCCTTCTCGTGATATATTGAGTGGAAAAGGAACACTCCAAGCAAACAGTGCTGCAATACAAAGGTCAGCTAGTGTATTTGCTCCTTCAATGCACAAGTCTTATTTTTGTTTTTGTTTTTAGTCAGTAGGACACGTGTGAACGGGTTGATATTCAATGCCTACTCGAACCACATGTTTATGCACCGACACAAACTTCTCCTTGAGAGACTATTAAATTAATGGTATCATGTGTAAAAAAAATCATTTCTATGTCGTTGTCGATCGGACGAGAGAGAGAAGGGTTTTGCCGGCGAGGATGAACACTCGAGAGAGAGAAGTTTTTGTGCCGCTGGAACTCAACAGCATTTTCTGTTCTTTCGTATTCCCTTTTATCTGTTACAACCGAATTGCTAACAACCTCCCAGTGGACGCGCTATGATCCGTGACGGCCGCGCCATCCCACGGCCACGTTCCACAGCGCATGCATCCACCAGGAGGAAAAGAAAGAAGAAGTGGTAAGTGCGTCGAACGGCACCTGATCCATAGATAGCTACGTGCATGGGCGTGTCACATCACCTGCATACATACATTATTCAAAGAAAAAACAGAAAAACTACTATCCTAGCAACGTGAGCTTAGTAAGGCCAACAAATCTCCCCCTTAAGCTCAGCGTTCACTGCTGATTTCTCTGACTCCAAGCTTTTGACGCAGCTCGATGAAACGCACCCGTCCTAGTGCCTTGGTCAGAGCGTCCGCCACTTGGTCATGAGTCCCGACAAAGTCGATCTTCACCTGTCCAGTTTCAATGCAGTCACAAATGAAATGAAACTTCACATCAATGTGCTTACTGCGATCATGATGAACAGGATTTTTCACCAAAGCAATTGCAGACTTATTATCCACCATGAGCTTGAAGTCTGTCGGTGTCTCTCCCCTCATCTCTGCCAACAGCCGGCTCAGCCACAGTCCTTGACAAGTTGCAGCTACAACGGCTACATATTCTGCCTCACATGAGCTGATCGCCACTATCTTTTGCTTCTGTGAAGTCCAGGAAATGGGGTTGTCTCCGAGAAAGAAGATCTGTCCGGATGTGATCTTACGGTCACCAATATCCCCAGCATGGTCGCTATCACTGAAACCGAGCAATGCACCATTTCCACCATGCACATATCTGCAGCCATAACTCAGGGTCCCTTGCACATACCTCAAAATTTGCTTGACAGCAGTCCAGTGAGTTGTGGTTGGCTTCTCCATGAACCTGCTCACGATCCCAACGGCATGAGTGATGTCTGGTCGGGTGTGAACTAGGTATCTCAGACTCCCGATCACGCTGCGATAGAGGGAGGCGTCACACGCCTTCCCTTCATCTTCCTTTCTCAGCTTCAGCCTGCACTCCATGGGCGTATGGCTCCTGTTGCACCCACTCATTCCTGCCACTTCAAGGATCTTTTCTGCATACCCACGCTGACACAGAGTGATCGCGTCCTTAGACTGACTCACCTCGATGCCTAAGTAGTAGCTTAGCAGTCTGAGGTCACTCATCTTGAAGAGTTGCTACATCTGATCCTTGAATGTTGTGCTGTGTGCCTTGTGGGTGCCTGTGATGATCAGATCGTTGACATATACCCCCACCAGGAGGTAGGACTGGGCATCGCCTCGCCGGTACACTGCATGTTCTAGCTGACTCCTGACGAAACCAAGCGAGATCAATGTTTCGTCTAGCTTAGCATACCAGGCCCGTGGAGCTTGACGAAGACCGTAGAGTGCCTTGTGAAGCTTCAAGACCTGCTGCTCGCCTCCATCAGCAACATATCCAGGTGGCTGCGCAACGTAGACATCTTCGACCAAATCACCATTGAGGAACGCGGACTTCACGTCCATGTGATGAACCTCCCAGCCAGAGTGCGCAGCCAACGCGAGGAAGAGTCGCACGGTCTCCATGCGTGCCACGGGCGTGAATACTTCTTCAAAGTCTACACCCTCTCGCTGGGCATATCCCTTCGCCACCAATCTTGCCTTGTGCTTGATGATGTTCCCGTCAAGGCCGCGCTTGAGCTTGAAGACCCACTTCAGGCCAATTGCCTTATGGCCTCGAGGAAGAGAGGCGAGCTTCCAGGTCGAGTTCTCAGCGATAGACTCCATCTCCGCGTCCATGGCTCCCTTCCAGTCGGCGTCCGCCAGCGCGTCCTCGACGTTCGCTGGCTCCTCAGCACTCAGCAGGCAGTGCTCCACCGCCTCTCGCACAGCCTCCCCTTCGGTTTCATCTAGGATGCAAGAGATGCGACGGTAACGAATGTTGTCGGTGTCCACATCCCGACGATTCTCGTCGTGACTCGGTGGTGTTGCCCAGCGGATCTCTCTGCCTTCCAAGGGTGTCGCCAACTCGGACTGAGGCGTCCCGAGCGCGCTTTCTCCGGATGCACTTGATCCGGAATGTGGCGACTGGTGTGCGCTCCCCCCCGGCATGGCCGCCTCGGAGAGCGCGCCTGCTGGTGCTGGCGAGGAAGGGGACGCGGGTGTGCTCGGCGTGTTGATGTTGACAGGCGCCCCGCGGTCGATCTCATGGACGCCAGGCTCCGTGGTATAAACCACGGTGAAGGTGCTCGGCGCAGAGTACGCCTCTGCCGCGCCAGGGACACGCCACGCCCACGGTCTGCTCTCTTCGAACACCACATCTCTTGTCACCTGCACCTTCTTTGTCACCGGGTTGTAGACGTGATAGGCCTTGGAGCCCTCTTCATATCCGACAAAGACCATCGGTGTCGAGCGGTCGCTGAGCTTGGTGATGCCAGGGCCAACATTCTTGACATGAACCGTGCACCCGAACGTGCGCAGATGATGCACATGGGGCTTACGGCCGTGCCACGCCTCATAGGTCGTGACACCCTCCAGGCTGCGGGTGGGAGCGCGGTTCAGCACATACACCGCGGTCCTCACCGCCTCGCCCCAGAAGAACGCCGGCATCTCCATGCTCTTCATCATGCATCTTGCCGTCTCCACCACGGATTGGTTGCGCCGCTCGACCACACCGTTTTGCCGCGGTGAGTATGGAGCAGTCGTGTAATGCTTGACGCCCAGCTCCTCACAGTACGCCTTGAACTCGCCGGAGTTGAATTCTCCGCCACGGTCCGGCCGGAACGCACGCAGTTTGCAGTCGCCATTCGCCTCGGCGTGCGCCTGGACCTTCTTGAAGCGCTGGAAGGCCTCGTCCTTCGTCCTCAACAGTTCTAACCACATGTAACGACTGTAGTCATCCACTATTTGTTGGGGAACGCAGTAAATTCAAAAAATTTCCTACACACACGCAAGAACATGGTGATGCATAGCAACGAGAGGGGAGAGTGTTGTCTACGTATCCTCGTAGACCGCAACGGAAGCGTTTTGTTTATTTCTGCATGGTACCCAAAAAATGAGACGAGAGGAGAATGAGCATGAGCCAAAAAAAAATTGGTTCCTGCTAGAGTACTGACGAACTTACTAGCCCATAGAGTTGACTGGTTCCAAAAATATTTATTATGATTAATCTATTTGGGTTAGCCCAATTGCACATCACGGTCAACTATGGGGTTCATGCTATGGAGCGGGTTCAAGGGACACAAGAAGATTGTGTGAAACATGAAGGAATTAAGGAGGAAGCGGATACAGCCAGCATTTCCTTTAGGAGGACGTTACTCAATTGTGAAATTACAACTTAATGCTTCGTGGCTGCATCTATGGTGTGATGCCGCCAGTAAAAAGTCGGCATTCTATTGTGGCATTTGTGACTTGAGGTGGTGGGTATCAGAGACCACAAATCGATCTTAGCCTTTGTTTGAAGTGAGCGACGACAATAGAGAGGTTGTATGTGCTTATATGTGACTTTGTTAGGTGTGGTCATGATCATCGAGGTTTCAATATCTAATGGAACTGGAGCCAGAGAGTTCACCTCCTTAATAAGGAACATTAAGTATTAGCATATTTGTTCGCTTGAAGTTCTACAATGTACTCTGTGTTCCTGTTGGTTGATTTGGAGCATCCTCACCTGCCAAAAAGAAGAAGATTTGGAGCACTCAGATGGATCGTGGTGAGCAGTTGTGCATACAGCTTAAACATGTGCCCCTTCCTATTATTTACAACTTCCAGTATTTTTTTTTCCTTTCCTATGGTCGCGTATCCACTCTATTTGTGTTCATGTGTCTTGATTGTTTGCTTCTAGAATATTGGATACATGACTTCTCATTGTGCTTGCACTCCAATATTACCAATCATGTACAGTTAAACAATCTACCAACGACATGTACATAACGAAATGCGATTTGAATACCTTACATAAAAAGTTGTTAAAATCTCAACATGGCTTTGTTGGCATAGTCGATATTGCATACATATTGTTTTTTATGAGCAAACCAGTTTAGATTTATTCGACTAAGCTTATATTTGGCTAGAGTTAAAATGTGAACCTTTATGGTCGAGATTAGCTCATGCTTATGAGCTTTGCTTTCCTGTTTCATTGAATTATAAAGTCCTTTTTTATACAGGAGTTATGAACTTCTTTATTTTATATCTTTCTTATTATACACTTTACAGTCTTTTTATTCTATTACTCATGAATAAAATATTCAAGTACTTGGGTATTACTATTTCTAGTTTTCATATAGGAAAGGTCTCTTTCTATGTTTACTAAATGGTGATTGTCTGGTAACTCAAACTTTTACATATTCTTCTTTTACTTCTGTTCTTACTTGCTTTTTCATATAGGAAAGGTCCTATTAGTTTTTTTTAGTATTACTCCAATTAGAAGACCAGGGCAGACATAATTGACGAATATTACATGTACACACATCTACAACTAACAGTTTAATATGTCAATCCTGGACAACATTAGCATCGAATAAACAACCTGAAAACTAAACAACACAGTAAAAAGCCTAGAAAATTATACAAATGGAAATTGCACAACAGGACTGATTATCAAAAATTAGTATAGTATGCATAACAAGCAGATACATACATGATTACTTCATAGATATATATATATATATTTATATAACAATGAGAAAACCAACATACTTAAGACAACACTATGTTTGCAAAAGGCTCAAATTTGTAAATGTGATCACATTTGGTACCAAATTTCTACAAACAAATCAAATAATGCATTCTCATCACAAAACTTCAAAAATTATAGCCTGGACATCGGGCGGGGCACTCTGCTAGTTCATATAAAAGGACTTCTTTGCTGTTTTTTTTTTGCGAAGAACTTCTTTGCTGGTTGATCTAACAGTAAGAGCATCTCCAGCGGCGCCCCCAGGAAGGCCTCCCCAGGCGTTTTTTTGCGCCGACACCGAAAAAACGGCCCAGTCGCGCCCCCAGGAGCCCGATTTTCGCCGGCCTGGGCCGAAAACAGCGCCGGCGGACCCAGACCGAACCCGGCGCGCTGGGGGCACCCGAGGGCGCCAGGGCGAACTCTTTTGGCGCGAAAAAGCCGCGGGCCAGCCGCGTCAGGGACACGGCGGCTCGTCTTCCCCCAATTGCATCGGTTCCCGCGGGGAATCAATGGCAGGTCAGCCTTGCCATTGATTCCTCACAGGCGGCGCGTCACGGGACGGCGCGTCACGGGACGGCGCGCCGACACCTCCCCTCCCTCGCATGCATACACACGGGCGCGGAGCGGCTATAAAAGCCGGCGGTCATCGCATGTGCCCACACCAGACTCGCCCCTCGCCGCCGCCCAGCCCCTCTCTCTCCATCTCCGTCTTCCTCTCCCGAGCGCCACCGGCAGCCCCTCTCTCTCCCTCTCTACCACCGCCGAGCCCGTCGCTATGGCAGAGCGCTTCCTCGGAGACGAGGCGGCGGCGAACGGCTTCGGCCGCCGTTCGCTCCGCGAACAGGATTACTGGCTCCTGTTTCAGGCGAACATCCCGGCGCCGCCGGACATGCGCGCCGGGCCGACGGGGTGGCGGCTCAGCGACGCGGGAGTGCCCGTTCCCCCGTTACCCGACACCGTGGCGAAGCCCAGGTACTTCGCCGAGGAGGTCGAGGTCGCGCGCGCCTCCCTGACTGACGACGAGCGCTCCCTCCCCCAGTACGCCGCCGGCAATCACACGGCTTGGGCGGCGTACTTCCAGCGCCGCCAGCAGCAGCGCCTGGCCTCCAACAAAGGCGCGCCGGTGGTCGGCGGCATGAAGAACAGCGAGGGGCGCCACATGTGGTGGGGTGTCCCCGGCCGCACGCTGGATGGCGTGCTGGCGTACCTCGACGGTGGCAACAACCCGCCGTTGACCTATCCTGCGACGGGGGCCGCCCCGTCGCAACACCGACGCGCATGGGCGCCAAGGAGGTTCGCCTCCTCCTCGTCTTCCTCCTCTCGCTCATCTTCCCACTCCTCCGGTTCTCCGGCGCTTCTCGGCGTCAAGGCCGAGCCCGCGGCGGAGATGCCAATCGGTCGGCGCACTCGCAGCGTCGGCATCGTCATCAACGAGGGCGGCCAGCGCGCCTCCTCCTCATCGGCTCCTTCGTCAAGCCAAAGATGGAGCCGGGGCTGGCGCCGGTGAAGATGGAGCCGGGGCTGTCGCGTGTGATGGCGGAGTTCGACGACGATGACGCGGCCCTAGAATGGGCGCGCCAGGACTCCGTTGCGATGGAGAAGGCGCGCCGGGAGAAGGAGAAGGAGCGCCAGCGCGCCGCCCTGCGCCGCTTCGAGGAGCGCCGACGCGGCCGCGATGAAGACGGGGTCGTCGTCTTATGCGACAACGACGACGACGACGACGCGCCGCCGCCAGTCCGCCATGGCGACGCCAGGCAGGGGTCCAACAGGGGCGCCCGCCTCAAGGAGGAGAAGGCCGACGACGACGATGGCGGCGACGGCGGCGACGACTTCAGCCCTTTTCTTTTTTAGATTAGGTTAATGTAATGAAAATGCGCGAATTTCACCAAAATGTGCCATGTTTGGCCGAAATTTAACTAGTTTTTATCATAACTTCGCCGAACGGTCCTTCTTTTTTTATTTTAATACGCGCCTGGGGCCGACGGCTGGGGACCGACTCGCCCCCAGGGCCATTTTTTGCGCTGGCTCACCCCTAGGCGGCGCTTTTAGACGCCCCCTGGGGGGCCAACGGCTGGAGATGCCCTAACAGACTTAACCCCGCGAAAAAAAAATCTAACAGACTTAGAGACCACCAGGTTTGGAGTACTTTTTGGTGTACTTATATCTAATATATCACATACAAAATTTATATATCAAACTTGCTAGTACTTCTCACTACTAAGTTTTCTCCAAGCTACTGTTCACTGCAGCATATTTCAACTTATCGCCATAATCTTCCCCAAACCGATCACGAGAGGTCACTATGCTTTTCAGATCAGACCGAGGAGACAAGCGGGAGTTCTAAAATGAGACAGAGCAGACAATTGGGAGTTTTATTGTTCAGCAAACTACTATTTGTTATGTCCCACTTAAATAGTCAGCAACTGGTTCTATATGTATATACACTCCCATGACTTGAACGGCATATGAAGTCTTCCTTCTCTAATTAATAATCATGGCACATCTCGATCAAATACGTAGCTGTTAGTCGTACCCAAGGGGAATCAATATAGATATGCTAAATATTGAGACGGTAATGTGTAGGCGTAGCTCGGTCAACGTGCAGTTGGGTTTAAACGATGTGCAGCCGCTTATGCAAAAGCAATCACATATGGATAAAAAGATGTCACATCATTTCCCTGACGTGTCATCCCTTCTGCTCCCCACCCTTATACTGCTTCAGAACACTAGATAGGCAACGTCTAAAACACATTAACTCACTACGCGGCAGCAGTGCTTGGGTCTACAGCCAGGTAACTGCTATCAATCTTCTCTTTCAGCACCTCTCTGCTCTGGTTTATTGATCATGGGGGCATCATGCCTGCATGTTTGCTAACCACTTCTCATAGTTAATTACCTAGCTAGCTACGGAGTACATCTTTGGTCTAGTAGTAGTTTCTTGTTTATGCAAAGAGATATTGTTTACCCAGTTTCATATCTGCACAACAGAATAAACATCCGGGCTAACAAGAAATAGGTAAGACATGCTAGAAAATCACAAGCAAACAGAAAATACATCCCACCATATTTATTCATGCGCCACAACCCAGTTGATTTTGCTAATAGCATTTCGGCTACTAAAATTGAATAAAATAACCCAAATTTGCCATGCTGTAATTGTTCATCTTCCCCTGAACAGAAAAATATTCTCTCCCTAACCTTAATACTTTCACCCTGAATCTATTTTCTCTACCTTGCGGTCTCCTTGCGCAGCTGACACTCTCCCAGGGGTAATTAGATGTAGGGATGCACGGCTGATTAATTCACCATGAATCCAGGATGGGAATGGGTGGTGGATGTGGAGAAGATGCTGGCAGACGACAATCCTGGGTCCAGGAGGATGGAGGGAGAGCTATTGGAGGCCCAATACGTCTACCGGGTACCAGAGTGGCTTAAGGGCATGAACACCAAGGCCTACCATCCTCGGCTCGTGTCTTTGGGTCCCTTCCACCATGGCGACTCCAGTCTGCTGCCAATGGAGGAGCACAAGCGCCGCGCGTTAGTGCACCTGATTAAGCGGAGCAACAAGCCGCTCCAGGATTTCGTCTCTGCCATCAACGACGTCGCACACAAGCTCGAGGAAGCATACGGCAAGGACCTCCATGTCAAATGGCGGAACGACAGGCCGAGGTTCGTCGACGTGATGCTCACGGACGGCTGCTTCCTGCTGGAGATGATGAGCCGCCCTTTCTGGGATTATGAGCTGCATGATGCCGTCTTCAGCAAACACGGAAGAGAACGCATATTTCCAGTTATCCGGTCTGACATGCTACTAATTGAGAACCAGCTGCCTCTGCTTGTTCTCAAGAAGATCCTGGGTGTCGTGCGTCCGAACCATTCGGTACACTATTTCGACACAGATCTGTTCCATTCATTAGTTTCCTTCTAAATATATATATAATCACTCCCAAAACCCAATATCTTCATTGGGTTACATTTCATCCCGGCCCTTCTGAAAATCACTATTCTCAGGATGCTCCCAATGTAAGCAAAAAGGAGGCTGCAATGGATAGAAATATAAACCTCAGGGTGCTGAGTTTTCTAGGCCGGGCGCATGAAGGTCGTGCCATCGCGGACGTATCGCTGAGGCTCCACCCTCTCGAACTTTATCATAGAAGCCTCACATACGATAACGGCGCCCATGGAGTTTACTCGCGGGAGTACAAGTATGAAATGATGCCCTCAGCATTGGAAATCCACGAGGCTGGCATCAAATTCAGGAAGAGCAAGACAGACAAGCTGCTTGACATTCGCTTCAAGCGCGGCGTGCTGAGTATGCCGGTGATGATGGTGGATGACAGCACCGAGAGCTTGTACCTCAACTTGATGGCGTTCGAGCGGCTACATGCCGACGCTGGCGACCTCGTGACGGCCTATGTGATCTTCATGGACAACATCATCGTCTCGGCCGACGACGTGGCCATGTTGAGCAAAAATGGGGTCCTCAAGAACATGCTAGGCTGCGATGAGGAGACGGCGAAGCTGTTCAATGGTACTCTGTCCAGAGGGCAACTTCTGGGCCCGTGCCATAGTCTCCACAATGTGCAGTACGAGGCGAGTGCCTACTGCAAGGAGTCGTCGCACAAGGTCATCCCTTGGCGATTTAACTTCCCTATCTCACTACGTTGCTAAAGTACAAGAAACAATGATCATGATCAACAGTTAGAGCTTTTCAAAAATCACTAAGTGGAGAGGGCCATCTGCTGACCTCCATACCTAGCTATCATGCACTTTCTCCTTTCCCCGATCTGCTTTTCGTTGTCGGTGCACGTCCTGTTCCTTGTTTCCATCTCCTGAACCAGATTCAACTTCTGCTGCTTGTTGTTCCTCCTCTGCAGCCACTGTGAGGACTTTATAAATTTTATATACTCACTCCCAATATCATTCTTGACCCGGTTACATTTCATCCTGGCCTTATGAAAATCACTATTCTCAGGATGCTCCGACTGTAAGAAAAAAGGAGGCTGCAATGGATAGAAATATAAACCTCAGGGTGCTGAGTTTTCTAGGCCGGGCGCATGAAGGTCGTGCCATCGCGGACATATCGCTGAGGCTCCACCCTCTCGAACTTTATCATAGAAGCCTCACCTACGATAACGGCGCCCATGCAGTTTACTCGCGGGAGTACAAGTATGAAATGATGCCCTCAGCATTGGAAATCAACGAGGCTGGCATCAAATTCAGGAAGAGCAAGACAGACAAGCTGCTCGACATTCGCTTCAAGCGCGGCGTGCTGAGTATGCCGGTGATGATGGTGGATGACAGCACCGAGAGCTTGTACCTCAACTTGATGGCGTTCGAGCGGCTACATGCCGACGCTGGCGACCTCGTGACGGCCTATGTGATCTTCATGGACAACATCATCGTCTCGGCCGACGACGTGGCCATGTTGAGCAAAAATGGGGTCCTCAAGAACATGCTAGGCTGCGATGAGGAGACGGCGAAGCTGTTCAATGGTACTCTGTCCAGAGGGCAACTTCTGGGCCCGTGCCATAGTCTCCACAATGTGCAGTACGAGGCGAGTGCCTACTGCAAGGAGTCGTCGCACAAGGTCATCCCTTGGCGATTTAACTTCCCTATCTCACTACGTTGCTAAAGTACAAGAAACAATGATCATGATCAACAGTTAGAGCTTTTCAAAAATCACTAAGTGGAGAGGGCCATCTGCTGACCTCCATACCTAGCTATCATGCACTTTCTCCTTTCCCCGATCTGCTTTTCGTTGTCGGTGCACGTCCTGTTCCTTGTTTCCATCTCCTGAACCAGATTCAACTTCTGCTGCTTGTTGTTCCTCCTCTGCAGCCACTGTGAGGACTTTATAAATTTTATATACTCACTCCCAATATCATTCTTGACCCGGTTACATTTCATCCTGGCCTTATGAAAATCACTATTCTCAGGATGCTCCGACTGTAAGAAAAAAGGAGGCTGCAATGGATAGAAATATAAACCTCAGGGTGCTGAGTTTTCTAGGCCGGGCGCATGAAGGTCGTGCCATCGCGGACATATCGCTGAGGCTCCACCCTCTCGAACTTTATCATAGAAGCCTCACCTACGATAACGGCGCCCATGCAGTTTACTCGCGGGAGTACAAGTATGAAATGATGCCCTCAGCATTGGAAATCAACGAGGCTGGCATCAAATTCAGGAAGAGCAAGACAGACAAGCTGCTCGACATTCGCTTCAAGCGCGGCGTGCTGAGTATGCCGGTGATGATGGTGGATGACAGCACCGAGAGCTTGTACCTCAACTTGATGGCGTTCGAGCGGCTACATGCCGACGCTGGCGACCTCGTGACGGCCTATGTGATCTTCATGGACAACATCATCGTCTCGGCCGACGACGTGGCCATGTTGAGCAAAAATGGGGTCCTCAAGAACATGCTAGGCTGCGATGAGGAGACGGCGAAGCTGTTCAATGGTACTCTGTCCAGAGGGCAACTTCTGGGCCCGTGCCATAGTCTCCACAATGTGCAGTACGAGGCGAGTGCCTACTGCAAGGAGTCGTCGCACAAGGTCATCCCTTGGCGATTTAACTTCCCTATCTCACTACGTTGCTAAAGTACAAGAAACAATGATCATGATCAACAGTTAGAGCTTTTCAAAAATCACTAAGTGGAGAGGGCCATCTGCTGACCTCCATACCTAGCTATCATGCACTTTCTCCTTTCCCCGATCTGCTTTTCGTTGTCGGTGCACGTCCTGTTCCTTGTTTCCATCTCCTGAACCAGATTCAACTTCTGCTGCTTGTTGTTCCTCCTCTGCAGCCACTGTGAGGACTTTATAAATTTTATATACTCACTCCCAATATCATTCTTGACCCGGTTACATTTCATCCTGGCCTTATGAAAATCACTATTCTCAGGATGCTCCGACTGTAAGAAAAAAGGAGGCTGCAATGGATAGAAATATAAACCTCAGGGTGCTGAGTTTTCTAGGCCGGGCGCATGAAGGTCGTGCCATCGCGGACATATCGCTGAGGCTCCACCCTCTCGAACTTTATCATAGAAGCCTCACCTACGATAACGGCGCCCATGGAGTTTACTCGCGGGAGTACAAGTATGAAATGATGCCCTCAGCATTGGAAATCAACGAGGCTGGCATCAAATTCAGGAAGAGCAAGACAGACAAGCTGCTCGACATTCGCTTCAAGCGCGGCGTGCTGAGTATGCCGGTGATGATGGTGGATGACAGCACCGAGAGCTTGTACCTCAACTTGATGGCGTTCGAGCGGCTACATGCCGACGCTGGCGACCTCGTGACGGCCTATGTGATCTTCATGGACAACATCATCGTCTCGGCCGACGACGTGGCCATGTTGAGCAAAAATGGGGTCCTCAAGAACATGCTAGGCTGCGATGAGGAGACGGCGAAGCTGTTCAATGGTACTCTGTCCAGAGGGCAACTTCTGGGCCCGTGCCATAGTCTCCACAATGTGCAGTACGAGGCGAGTGCCTACTGCAAGGAGTCGTCGCACAAGGTCATCCCTTGGCGATTTAACTTCCCTATCTCACTACATTGCTAAAGTACAAGAAACAATGATCATGATCAACAGTTAGAGCTTTTCAAAAATGAACACTGGACAATGATCTTGCAGCATACCTTAGCTGCATCAGTCCTCCAATGGTCAATAAGCCATTTCCAGTCATCTTCATGAACTCTAGCATCACAATCAGCAAGGAGCTCCTCGTCAGTCTTTTCTTCATGAAAATACAAATCCTTCAGATCTGATTTGAAATCTCTCCATTTCTTAGCAGCACTTCCCATGACCCAGTCTTTAACTCTTTCATCCACTTCATAGTACAACTGGTTATCAAGTTGCCAAAATTCAACAATGAATTAGAGGATGAAACATAAGTCCATAAGAATTTTTTGTACATGTGCATCACAGAAGTTACCTTCAAAGTATTCCACAATAAAAGCTTTTGCTTTGGCTCAACCAACCTCCAGTCAGGTTTGGCAAGTGATACTATCTCGCTATTTTTAACCAGTGTGGCTATAAAATTTGCAAACTCGGTGGCATTGTCCCCCACAGGCTGTCCCTTCTCATTGATCTCTAGCCTAATTGGTGGCTGGTTCCCTCTTGAGCGTATATCGGCCTTTCTAGTATAGCTGCGTCCACGCTTCTTCTGTTGTTGACCACCATCTATATGAACATAGAAAAGAATTAGTTAGATCTCCTAAATGAAAAAGGTTAAATACCTAAAAAAATAGAACTACCTACCATGTTGTGTCGCTGCATTAACATCATCTTCATTCTCTTCTAATGCAGCATCTCGCATGTCTTCATCATCGTGCCTAGAATCAGCTCTAGCGGTGTCTGATCTTAGTATGCGTCTAGGCATTTCAAGAGCTGGCTGACTAGATGTGTGTTGCCTTTTCTGCAGATAAGCACATGTTGTTAAATAGCTACCATACACCTGCACAGTTGAATCAACACACAAGCAAGTCTTGGAAGGCTACCATCACCTTTGTCTTGTTGTTTTGTTCATGCGAAGACTTCTCTGCAAGTCTTGGAATTAATTGATGCAACTTCTCTGTGTTCAGCCTTAGAGTCTCTGCCCGCGCTTCTTCATATGAAGTAGTATTAGCCCTTTCTCCTTCGTTTTCCATTCTTTTTCCTGAAAAAAAATATCTGAATTAGAAAAAGGTTTAATGCAATCTGAAATACAAAAACATAGATGTAGTCTTACAAGACTGGTTAAAAAGGGTGTCTTATGAACAATCTGAACTAGAGGAACACATGAATATTAATTAGAAGAGGTATTTTGCAGAAATATTAAAAGCTAAAAACTACATACTTATCCTTCTTGACCTGTCGAACAATTGTTCCATCTATATCTTCTCTGATACGAGGTGCACTTTTAAGATCAACCCGGAGATCTACATTAGCATCTAAATCAGGGAACAAAACCACATGTTCATCAACTTTCTCGAAGTTCTCATTTCCTTTTCCAAAAATATCATAAAGGATTCCCGGTTTGGACTGAACAACGCTATACCAATCTTTGTCAGTGGTATGTTCAACATAATACACCTGAGTTGCTTGCGAAGCCAAAATGAATGGCTCATCAGACAATTTCTCACCAGAGTTAAATAAATGCTTAGCCTGCACATTCGTGATGCCAAATTTATCGACTTTTACCCACTTGTCTGGTACACGGTTGTCAAACCAATCACATTTAAATAGCACGATATTTCCTTTGTGTTGATAGTTTAATTCCAGAATTTCTGTTATCACACCATAATATATTTTACTCCCCACTATAAGATTTTCAGCATTTGTAGATGTTTGTGCAACTAGAGCAACTCCACTACTTTGGCTGCGCCTACCATCATCGTAGGACCTTGTGTGGAAATTTACCCCATTTATAGTATAGCTGCTATATGTTTTTGCAGCAATGAAGGGTCCAGACGCTAAAGTTTGGATCTCTTCGGACACTTCTTCACCATTCTCTACTAGCTCTGCCACATTTAATTTAAACCACTCATGGAATTTTTCATGCTGGATGCGACTAATATTTCGATGACCGGTTGAGGACAAAAACTCAGCATGCTTTCTGCAGTAGTTAAATAAAATTTGAGTAACATATGGGGGGAAAATTCACTCTATGAAAACAAATGTTTGACATATGACATAACTGACCTCAAGTATGGTTCAATATGATCATAATTAAATAAGACATATCTATGTGCTTGAAGCCATGTTTTATTGTCCAAAGTCACATCATGTTTTCCAGCCAAAGGCCGACCCGTGTTGTCAAAGAAGGGCATAGTACTAGGAGTGCTGCTAGGACCAGCAAGCTCATTTGCATTAAGTCGACTAAATCTAGTCTCACAGTCTTGTAAATAACGAGAACAAAAAGTGATACACTCATCAAACACATAACTCTCTGCAATTGACCCCTCTGGATGACTCTTGGTGCGAACATATCCTTTTAACCTCATCAAAAACCTATACATGATTGACATAGCACATATGAGCGTAAAAAAATAAAAAGATTTTTTTTATGATACTAACAAATAGGTGCAGAATTTGACCTTTCAACTGGGAACATGTTGGTGTATTTTACTGGCCCCCAAAGCCTCACTTGGGCTGGAAGATGGACCATTAAGTGGACCATAAGATCAAAAAAGGATGGAGGGAATATAGTCTCGAGAATGCTTAATGTCTCAGCAATTTCTTCCTCTAGCTTCTCCATATCACTTACACAAATAACGGGTGCATAAATTTTCTTGAAGAATCTGCTCACACGTGTCAATGCAATGCCAACGTGCTCGGGCAATGTTCCTCTAACAGCCAATGGAAGTAAATTTTGCAAGAGAATGTGATTATCATGACTCTTCAATCCAGTAAATTTTTTCTCATTAACATGGACGTGGTAATACAAATCAGAAGCATAGCCATAAGGAAACTTGACCCCTTTAAAAACTCCACAAAATTGCTTTTTCTGCTCGGAGGTCATTAAGTAAAGTGCTGGAGGTACATAATATGAATCTTCTCCTAAGTCAGTAGGATGAAGATCAGCTCGTATACCTAGATCTCGTAGATCAAGACGACAATTCAAATTATCTTTAGATTTTCCGTCGAAGCCCAAAAGTGTGTTCATTATGTTTTCACAAACATTCTTCTCAATGTGCATTGCATCTAAATTATAAGGCCGCAACAAGTCTTTCCAATATGGTAAATTAAAGAATATGGATTTTCTTTTCCAGATTACTGGTTCACCATCCTTATGCTTCCTTTTCTTTGTCTTTCCTACGGGGTTCTTTCCAAAAACAGTATGCATATTTTCTGTTAGAGCCAAAACTTCTTCTCCAGTAAGTGGTATAGGTGCCTCTCGAAGCTCCATACCATCAAAAGATTCTTCATCAAACCTATACTCATGGTTTGCATCTAAGAACCTTCTATGACCCATATAGCAATTATTCATGCCCTTTGCCAGCCGAAGAGAGCAAGTGTGCAAGTGGCAATCTGGACAACCATATCCCCCAGAGGTGACACATCCACATAGGTGACCTAAACCAGGGAGATCAGAAATGGTGTATAATATGGCAGCATGCAAGTCAAAGGACTCTCCTGTAGAAGCATCAAAAGTTCTAACGCCCTTTTCAAACATTTCGACCATATCATCAATAAGTGGTTCAAGATAGACATCCATGTCTTCCCCAGGTGACTTTGGGCCAGGAATTAATAAGGAAAGGATGAAATTTGGCTGCTTCATGCATAACCAAGGAGGCAAATTCAAGGGGATCAACATGACAGGCCGGATGCTATAGCTACTACAGTACATAGATCGATAGGGATTAAATCCGTCTGCCGTTATAGCTAGCCTAATGTTGCGACTATCTTCAGCAAATTTTGGATGTGTCGCATGAAAATGTTTCCATGCAGGAGAATCTGCAGGATGCCTCACTAAACCATCTCTTATGCGTCCTTCATCATGCCATCTTGCATCTGTTGCACTCTTCTTTGATATGAACAGCCGCTGAAGCCTCTTCTTTATTGGAAAATAACGAAGAACCTTTCTTGGTACTTGGTGTACACGTTTCCCATCAAGGCTCTTCTTTTCAGATTTCCACCGAGAAGTTTTGCATATAGGGCATTGGTCTGCATTTGCATATTGCTTTCGAAATAATATGCAATCATTCTCACATGCATGTATATTAACATAACCTAGTCCAAGGCATTTTATCATCTTCTTTGCTTCATGAAAGTTCTTAGGAAGTGGCGAGTCCCCTGGAAAGGCCTTATTAAGCAGCTCGAGCAATATGTTAAAACTCTTATCACTCCAACCCCCAAGAAATTTGGTGTGGAGTAATCTAACTACAAAGTGTAGCTTTGAGAAGCTTGTGCACCCAGGATAAAGTTGTTGCCCTGCATCATCTAATAATTGGTGAAAGGCCTCTATATTTGGATCACTTCCATCCTCCCTTAGGTCACCATCATTCCCACCACCATCCCCAACTTCACCAAATTCATGTCCTATATCTTCAAGCATTTCAGGTATCTCATCAAGTACCTCAAATATGTCCTCATCTTCAACCTCGTCGTTTTGAAACTTGACAGGCTCGCACCGTTGTGGAAGGCATAACGGTCCCTCCCCATGATACAACCGTTTTTTTATACCCTTCCAAGAACCCATCGCATACTAAGTGCTCATAGACAACACTAGATTCCTTCCATGCACAGTTCACACAGATTTTACAAGGACATAATATCTTGCTCCCTCTAGCAGAATTGGTAAATGCAAATTGTATAAATTGTTTGACCCCTTCAATATACGTTTTTGTATGCCTACAATTATTGATTCATCAATAGATAATCCTTCGATAATATTATATAAAGTGGAAAGCGTGTTCATCTTAATGTTGTACCTAGCATGATCCATCCAACTCTTGTCCATCCAACCCTTGCCTAATTATCGCAAGCCAACACAAATCAATAATTACAAACCAGAGCAACACTCGAATATTTGAAATATAGTCTAATATTACCATGCAATGATAGAATCAAATTACAAGGTATTCAAACTAAAATTAGAAGATACCACACAATGATATAAAAAATATCAAGTCTTATGATCAAGAATCTCACCAGAAGCTGGAAGTGGCACTTGTTCAATTATTGATGGATGCAGCTTGATACCTTCTTCACTTCCCAACCTAGATCTTAAACTTGTCCTTAAAGTCTGGTTTAGGCTGGTTCCTGGAATGCGTAAAAATATAATTACCCTAGATGAAGAACAATAACCAACTAGCATGCAGTTATGATCTTACATTTAGCATATCAAAAAGTACCACAAACTTGTCCAGTTTATCATCCAGATCATTAATGAAACTAAATCAAAAGTACCAAGTCATATACTCTAAATAGCACCTGATAGGCATAAATTAGGAATCATGTTCTGACAGTTCAAGTTACAAGGATCTTCTATTAGACTCATAGCTCATAGCCAAGTTTACTACCTCAGCAAAAAAAACTGTGCATGTTCTAAATGCAGACCTGTGATAACAGAGAACAGAACTCAGTGCAACCTCTATCTGCGACTCTCAGGCTGTTGCTGCTCCTGCTGATCAGTTGACAAGTAGGTGGCAGAGGAGGTGAACCAGGGGCGAGGATGGCGAAGGGTATCGGGAGGCGTTGTTCTTGGGGAATATAGCACCAATAGAGGGCCTTTTTAGTGATGAGCTCCTTTGCATATCTGCAAACATTTATAGATTAATAAACAACAAAGGATTATAAACAGCATGTATGCCACTTAGATACTGGTCATTTTTCATCAAGTGGTGAAGCTACCTAATAGCATGTTTATACTATGAAAAACTGTCATTTATAAGTTTACAAAACATAATGAGTATGATATGAGAAAATGCCAATAACACTAGAAAATAAATCCATACTTGCAATCCAGCCATATTTCACAACATACAAAATTATGTCAAAGACACAAACCTGCATGTTTTAATCCTTTCACAACATCAAAGTTTTTGTAAGTATATCCCACAAAGCTGAGATCTTTTTAATTCAGCTTCGCCTGTACACTGGGACAGCTATGTGGGGTGATGGAGGGGATGGGGCGACGGCGCTGGATTGCGTGATGCTGGTGCATCCGGCTGGATTGGGGGATTCTCCTGTGGCGTGGATAAAGAGGATGGGGGCGGTGGTTCTGGGTGGATGCAGGGGCGGCGGGCTGGATTGGGGATGCTCCTGCGGTGTGGATGAAGAGGATGGGGGCGGCGGTGATAGGTGGATGCAGGGGCGGCGGCGCCGGGTCGATGTAGGGGATGGGGACGGCGGTGGGTCGATGCAGGGGATGGGGTCGGCGCCGGGTCGATGCAGGGGATGGGGTCGGCGGCGGTGGGTCGATGCAGGTTCGGCGGCGGTGTGGCTCGATGCAGGGGGATGAAGGCGACGGGTGGATGCAGGGGATAGGGGCGGCGGCGCTGGGTCGACGCAGGGGCGGCGGCGCTGGGTCGATGCAGGGGATGGGGGCGCGGCAGCGGTGGGTCGACGGAGGGGCGGCGGCGCTAGGGTTTGGCGGCGACGGCGAGATGCAGTGCGGGCGGCTGCTGAGGGAGGGAGAGCGTCGAGATGTGTTTTTTTAGATGAAGTGTGTGGAGAAGGGGAAAGAGGAGGGGGAAAAGGCCACGGTGGGCTTCCGGTGTCTTCTAATTTTTCATTCTCCCGCGACTTGCCTCGCGCGCTTTTTGGGCCTCAATTCGTTAATTCCGCGCCAACTGGTTAAGGGCAGTGCGTTCGCCCCCAAAATGAATTTGGGGCAATTGGGCCGCCCCAAAAGATGCCGGCAGATGGCCTGCCCACCTAGCTTCCATATTCCCGGCAGATGCATTGACCTATACATCATTGCCCGGCATATAAAGCTTTCCAGGCAGTTACTCGCCCCCAATTCTTGCTTATTCCCGGCAGTTAATTGCCCTTAATTTTTTGTCATGGTGTAGTGAAAGTCGCTAGAACGAAGTGGTGGAAGCTCAAGGGGGAGGTAGCTTAGGTGTTCAAGGAGAGGGTCATTAAGGAGGGCCCTTGGGAGGAAGGAGGGGATGCGGACAATGTGTGGATGAAGATGGCGACTTGCATTCGTAAGGTGGCCTCGGAGGAGTTTGGAGTGTCCAGGGGAAGGAGAAGCGAAGATAAGGATACCTGGTGGTGGAATGATGACGTCCAGAAGGCGATTAAAGAGAAGAAAGATTGCTTCAGACGCCTATACCTGGAAAGGAGTGCAGACAACATAGAGAAGTACAAGATGGCGAAGAAGGCCGCAAAGCGAGCTGTTGGTGAAGCAAGGGGTCGGGCATATGAGGACCTCTACCAATGGTTAGGCACGAAGGAAGGTGAAAGGGACATCTATAAGATGGCCAAGATCCGAGAGAGGAAGATGAGGGACATTGGCCAAGTCAAATGCATCAAGGACGGAACAGGCCAACTCTTGGTGAAGGACGAGGAGATTAAGCATAGATGGCGGGAGTACTTCGACAAGTTGTTCAATGGGGAGAATGAGAGTTCTACCATTGAACTAGACGACTCCTTTGATGAGACCAGCATGCGTTTTGTGCGGCGAATCCAGGAATCTGAGGTGAAGGAGGCTTTAAAAAGGATGCAAGGAGGCAAGGCGATGGGCCCTGATTGTATCCCCATTGAGGTGTGGAAAGGTCTCGGGGACATAGCGATAGTATGGCTAACCAAGCTTTTCAACCTCATTTTTCGAGCAAACAAGATGCCAGAAGAATGGAGACGGAGTATATTAGTACCAATCTTCAAGAACAAGGGGGATGTTCAGAGTTGTACTAATTACCGTGGAATTAAGCTGATGAGCCATACAATGAAGCTATGGGAGAGAGTCATTGAGCACCGCTTAAGAAGAATGACAAGCGTGACCAAAAATCAGTTTGGTTTCATGCCTGGGAGGTCGACCATGGAAGCCATTTTCTTGGTACGACAACTTATGGAGAGATATAGGGAGCAAAAGAAGGACTTGCATACGGTGTTCATTGACTTGGAGAAGGCCTATGATAAGATACCGCGGAATGTCATGTGGTGGGCCTTGGAGAAACACAAAGTCCCAGCAAAGTACATTACCCTCATCAAGGACATGTACGATAATGTTGTGACAAGTGTTCGAACAAGTGATGTCGACACCGATGACTTCCCGATTAAGATAGGACTGCATCAGGGGTCAGCTTTGAGCCCTTATCTTTTTGCATTGGTGATGGATGAGGTCACAAGGGATATACAAGGAGATATCCCATGGTGTATGCTCTTTGCGGATGATGTGGTGCTAGTTGACGATAGTCGGACGGGGGTAAATAGGAAGTTAGAGTTATGGAGACAAACCTTGGAATCGAAAGGGTTTAGGCTTAGTAGAACTAAAACCGAGTACATGATGTGCGGTTTCAGTACTACTAGGTGTGAGGAGGAGGAGGTTAGCCTTGATGGCCAGGTGGTACCTCGGAAGGACACCTTTCGGTATTTGGGGTCAATGTTGCAGGAGGATGGGGGTATTGATGAAGATGTGAACCATCGAATCAAAGCCGGATGGATGAAGTGGCGCCAAGCTTCTGGCATTCTCTGTGACAAGAGAGTGCCATAAAAGCTAAAAGGCAAGTTCTACAGAACGGCGGTTCGACCCGCAATGTTGTATGGCGCGGAGTGTTGGCCGACTAAAAGGCGCCATGTTCAACAGTTAGGTGTGGCGGAGATGCGTATGTTGAGATGGATGTGTGGCCACACGAGGAAGGATCGAGTCCGGAATGATGATATACGAGATAGAGTTGGGGTAGCACCAATTGAGGAGAAACTTGTCCAACATCGTCTGAGATGGTTTGGGCATATTCAGCGCAGGCCTCCAGAAGCTCCAGTGCATAGCGGACGGCTAAAACGTGCGGAGAATGTCAAGAGAGGACGGGGTAGACCGAATTTGACATGGGAGGAGTCCGTTAAGAGAGACCTGAAGGATTGGAGTATCACCAAAGAGCTAGCTATGGACAGGGGTGCGTGGAAGCTTGCTATCCATGTGCCAGAGTCATGAGTTGGTTGCGAGATCTTATAGGTTTCACCTCTAGCCTACCCCAACTTGTTTGGGACTAAAGGCTTTGTTGTTGTTGTTGTTGTTATTGTTGTTGTTGTTGTTGGAAACATATCACACGTCATATCACTCAGCTCTGGTACATTGCGGAATAAGCTGTGACTGATTTGGCTGCTTGGACCAAAGAGCGCGCAACAGTTATGGCACTGATCAAACAACATTTACACAGATTGTAGCAAGTAATGAAAAGCAAGGCCGATCGCAAGCGCTCTAATGGAGTGTTCTTTGTTGGTGATTGGGTCTACCTCAAGCTTCAGCCATACGCGCAGTCGTTGATGGCTACGCGAGCTAATCACAAGTTGGCATTTCGCTATTTTGATCCCTTTCAGGTGCTGGGTCGAGTTGGCGAGGTGGCGTAAAAGCTGGCGCTTCCGGAGACGGCGTGAATCCACCTTGTCATCCATGTCTCGCAACTCCGGCTGGGCGTTCCTCTGTCGACTCATGTCATGCCGGAGCTCCCGATGCTGGACGACGATCTCCTTCCACTTCAAGTGCCGGAGGCTATTCTGCAGCGCCACTCTGTGGCGCGAGGAGCTCATCAGGTGGACCAGGTCTTCGTGCGCTGGTCAGGCTTCCTCGACTCGTTGGCCACCTGGAGGATGAGATACCACTGAGGTCCAGATTTCCCCGGGCTTTGGCTTCGAGTCAAGCCAAGTCTCAAGAGAGGGGAATGTCACGGGAACGACACGCTCCGTCAGGAGAAGCCCAGCCCAGCTGGAACGGCCCAGGAGGGAGGCAAGGCCCAACCCATTGGTGCAAGGCCCGGAGTGGACCAAGTAGGTATAAGTAGCAGTGTAGCACCAGGGTTAGGCATCGTTGGATCACCAAACCAGACTGACCGCCGCCGCGGTGGTCAGTCTGTGCAGCTGTGCAGCTGTAGTCCGTTAAGTAGCAGTGTAGCAGTGCAGCTGTGCACGAATTAAGTAGCAGTGTATCTTCCCTTCCCATCTCCTGGCTCTGATTCCCCATCCTCCTTTCTTGCTTTGAACCCTAGCTACTTAATTCGTGTATCCTCTGATATTTGAGAGTAAATCCGACCGGATCCACCGCAAGAATCGTATCAGCTTTCCTTGAGATGTGGTAGCTGGGTCTAGTTTATTACTCTACCTTACCTTGGGCTGGCACCAACTAAAGATTATTCACTCATCCAGAACACAATTTAATCTGGTACGTCAATGGTACATAGCTATGGTCCTACTCTGCGCATTGGTATCATCAAAATTAGGACAAACGATCGACACCATCAAAATCAACACAGACTATTGATTCCACGTAAGGTAATTAAGGTAGGGAAAGAAAGGCAAATAATTTGACAATCACTGTGCACGGGTGGAAGGGGAAATAATTTTTTTTTAGAAAAAGGAGGATGACCCCCGGCCTCTGCATCTGGGCGATGCATACGGCCATTTTATTAACTATTCTCACAAGACCTTATAAAGTCATACAACAGTAAGACTGAAGCCGCCGTCTAAGCAACAAATGTCACTACACCTATCTAGTTAATGAAGGGGCGCAAATAGTCTGAGCCTAATACCAAACAGACATCGCAGCCAATCCTAACAACGTGTGTTCTTGGCCGCCGCAGCATCGCTGTTCAGGCTGCTGAGCTCAAGCAACGGGCGGGGCATATCATATACTGCTGGAATAAGATGTTGGGGAGCAGAGATGTTGGGGACATGATATGAGCAAGCTCCCCATTAGGATTAGGATTTGACCGTCAGCGTCGGCGAGGAAGCCAATGGAGTCAGTTGAGACTCTTGAGAAGGGAAGGCGACGGCGGCGCTGCTGCGCATCTGGATTGTACCTAATTTTCTATTTTTACTAGGGCTCTGCCCAGCATCTACCTAGATTATCTGGGCACGGCCTACGGCCCATAATCCCATTTGTCGTGAATCATCTGAAAATAAATACTAGTGTCGTTCAGACTTCAGGAATCAGAACAGAGCAAAAAATGTGAGCTTGACTGCTGCTTACTGATGCTCGACTGCTTTCCGAAAAAATTGACAGTATGATTCTCAGTGGCATCATCAGAATAGAACAAAGTTTTGTCTTTGAGAGTGGCACAACAAACTACTGAACCTGAACCTGGAACTGAACATGTGTGCGTAGAAACCCAGTTGCTCATCTGCACCAAGAAATTTGAACATGTAGGGGCACTTGGTCCGGTTTTAACCCCAGGCACTTGGTGAATCGTAAGATTAATCAACACATTTTTCTATCATAAAATTTGAATAAAAACTAAGCACTGTTCTTCCCTCTAAACTGAATCCCTGATTGCTTTTGCCAAGAACAACAACGTGGTTGTAAGTGTAGCTGCAACTTCAACTCTGCTCTCTTATTTCTTGCGAGATCATGACAGTCTGTTCTTCTTCTGAACGAATGAATGAATGAATGGATGGAGTGTTTCAATACGAATTTGATACAAGATCGTCAGCGGAGGAAGGGGGACATTTCATGCGGGCGAGTTTGCTTCAGAGGCTAAGGTCAGCGTCGTCGTCTGTTGCACCATTACACAGTTCGGGCCTGAGGGACCAGCACTCTTTTCTCTTCTGAATCCAGTTCCATCGATGTAAATATACATTAGTTGCAGATGGAACTGGGATTAACTGCAAGAGTTGCAGAGAATCAAGATGCCAAATTAAACACGTTACGTTTTGCCGGCCACATTGCTAACAGTTGTGTGGGCTTAACTGCTTTCTGAATAAGTTAACACTATGATTCTCGGTGACATCAGTGGCATATACAAAAGAAGAAACTTTTTTTCCTTTTGATAATGACAGAACAAACTTTTGAGAGTAGAGAAGAAAATGACAACTACCGAAAAATGAAACTGAATGATTAGTAGCATAGAAAGGGAATAACAAACCAGAGTTGCTCCACTGCATTACTCGAAAGTCAGAATCAAGCATGAGGGAATTTATGAAGACATACAACAACTTGGACAGAGCAACCTGAACACAAGAACAAATTCAAATGTAGGAGCATTTGATCAGATTTATACCTCCAACTCCGATTGAGGCTCGGACAATCTGCAAGCCAACAAGTGCCTGGTAATTCTCCTCCACATTACATGGAGTTGGAATCAAAATGAGGGAATATATAAAGGCATTTGAACAGTTAATCTTCAACTCTCACAAAACACTCTTCTCTGCTCTAAGTAAGTAAGTAGAATTGAGTAGGCCGAGCCAGCACATTGATTACCATGCCAAATAGTATGTCCTGACAACTGAATGAATCAAGCATGCTTACATATTCTTCAACACACAAATATAAATCACAAAATAGCCTTCAGCCTCCATGCAGCTACACTGTACATCAATTGAGAATAGACATTCAAGCAGACAATGTGATGTAACCAAGCTGAGCAACAGGATTTATTTATACTAGGCCAGCTAGTCAAGATTTATAAAGTACGTACTCGATGAGACACTATATGAAGTGGGTTATTATCGTGGCTTAACAATCAACAATGGCTATTTGAATTGTAATAGGTCTCTGCGCACAAGTGCAATCTCTCAACTCCCTTCTCCTGATCACCAGTCCACTCTGATCAACTCTCAGCTCTTCTCTTGTCTAAATCTAAATACAGTAAACACATTAATTACCATGACGTATCCTAACAGCTGCTCCAACTGAATCAACCAGGCACATCAATTCTTGCTTGAATTTGCAGGCAGAGACAAACCACAATTAATCTGCAAATACAGTTACAGTCTCAGATGATACAGCAGAGCCAAGCACACCAGCTGACCCAGAAGATGATGGCATGGTCTTGGCCTGAGGAGGAAAAACTATTGTGGATGAACTGAAAATCTCGCACGCCTGCTCATTTGGCAAATGACTGAACAATTTGGCAAACTAACCTCAGAGCAGACCCAGCTACCGGCCTCGGATTTTGTTCTGATGATACTGAAACTGTATCCACCACACACCTTTCCTGAAGCCTGATTTTGTTCTGATATTGGGCTACATGTCTGAATTGCTGTAGCTGTAGCTGATCTTGGCATGCAGGAGACTTTTCTCTGTGAGACTACATTTCTACTCCCGGCTGTAGTAGAAAACCGTGATCAAACAAACTCCAAAAAATCAGAAACTTTGAGACATCAATCTTCATCCAATGTTGGAGCATCTTGCAAAATTTCAGCTAAAAATAGCATCCAAGGAGCTCTCACTAAGAAAACAAAATCAACGTTCAAATTTCGAGCTTCAAGCACTAACCTCAACAGAGAAAAGACCGTCCAAAACAAATTGGGGAAAAAAACTGAACCAAAGCTGTCCTCTGTTCATGGCTGAAGAAAGACAAATATTGTAATTGTGCTGCATCCAATCGCTATTTATGTAAGAAAGAAATATTATAGTGATTGAAAAAGACCTCATCGTGACGGCCAAGGGCCAACGGCAGAGAGAGGCAGCGACGCTGATCAACTTGATTTCTTTCTGAATAAGTTACAGTATTGATCGTCAGTGACATCAGGGCCCTATTGAAAGAACAAACTTATTTTCAAGAATATAAGAATGAACTTTGATATGTGGGATGCAGGGAACTTGAGAATCAGAGTAACTAGTGGATCACTATGAAGTGCGAAATGCAGCACACGAGATCCATCATTTGAACTTACAGCTGTCATATCCAGAATTGTTCTTTTTAGTCTCCATGCAGCTACATTACTAACTGTTCTCCCAACCGCATAAAAGCTTACCGCCAATAATGTACAGCAGAAAACACTCGTATCTGTCAAAGACAAAGCTTACTGTCGCGTTCATGTTAGCCGCAATTAATTTGGATAGTCATTAGTGTTGTACAGAGACTACAGAGCAGAGCAAACCCCAACTTTTTAGTCATGAACTTGCTAGTCTAACTGCTTTCTTGTTTCTTCTTCTCAATGGACGAATTGTTTCAAACCTGAACAGAGCAAGCTGAGTAGAACAAATTAATACTCGCAGGCCAACAAGTGCTTCGCAATTCTCCTCCTGATTGCCTAAACTGCACCCTCCTCCTCCTTTGCATTACCAAAAAAGGGTTTCCCCCGCTATGTATTTCAAAGCAACCAACACCGAGTACAGATATCGATGTGGCAAGCAACACAACACACCAAAAGAAAAAGAAAAAGAAACAAATGCTAACCACGGCAGCTCGGCAAAGCGCGGATGACCCGCCACCGCGGCGCCCACCGGATACAAATCACCACAGACCGAGGCTCCGATCCGCCGCGAACCAAGCAGCACCTCCAAGAAGGGATGCGACGCCGACGACGCTGCTGCCCGGACGAGTCCTCAGGTTTCCCCGGGCACGCGGAGGGAGGTGGGGGGCTGGATACCACCGACACCCTCCAGGAAGGAATGGTGGCACCCGCAGGTGCCACCGCGTCGGGGCCGAAGCCGGCAGGGATTTCTGCCGTATTCCAACCACAACCGCCCAACCAGACGGAACCGACCCCCCAAACCGTCGCCCACCACCATGCGCCAACGCAGTAGCGCCGCCACCCACGCCGCCTCACTACGAACACCACCACGAGGCCAAGAGGACCGGAGAGAAGCTCCCCACGACGGGAGCAGCAACACCGACGCCGAGCGGGAGGGAACCACCTCCACCGCCGTCGTGCGGGAGGCCCGTGCCTCCGGCACCGTCGCGGTAGCCGTCAGGACGCGGCAGTGGGGCATGTCAGGCCACCCCTGGCCCAGCCAGGCCCTAAGCGGGCCCGTTAAGCCCCGCCGGCCGTGATGCAGCAAGCCGGCGTCGGCGCCGCCGGCACCCAGCCACTCGTCGCATCTCCCCCGCCTCCCAGAAGCCACGCCGGAGACCATCCCCGACGCCGGCCCGCCCAGGCCCAGATCTGGGCTGAGCAGACGACGCTAGATCCCGCTGCCAAGGGCAGCGCCGCCACCCAGCTGCTCGCCAGCATGCGCCACGGAACCCTGCCGCCACGCTAGACCGCCGCTGCCTAAATGCACCCCCCAGGGCAGCTCCGCCCGCGCCGGAGAGCAACCGAGAGGGGAAGGGCCAGGAGGCCGCCGCCACCAGCTCCGGGGCCAGGCCCGCCGCGGGCGCCGGCGCCGGCGGCGGGAACGGAGGAGGGAGGGGGGGGGGGGCGACGCGGTCGCGAGAGAGGAGGTTGATTTAGCTTCGTGCAATAGCTTTCTTTTCAAACGTTTGCTCTATTCCTCCTCTGCATTTGTGGAAGAAAAGCGGATATGCCAAACCGAGTTGCTCCTCTGCATTACTCAAAAGTTGGAAGCAACTTGAGGGAATTTATAAAGGCGTATTACTATGTACTACATGGACACTTTGACCTGATCAATAGAACAAATTCAAATTTAGGAGCATTTGACCAAATTTATACCTCCAGATCAAATTCAGGCTCAGACAATCTGCAAGCCGACGAGTGCTTGGCAGTTCTCTGGAGTAGAGACAGACCATCTCTTGCTTCTGGCTGAAGCAATCATTTACCTGCAAAAAGAAAAATTAAAGGAAAAAGAGAGAGAAACAACCATTGCTTTTGGGAGGAAGTTCAGGAACACGGATGCTGCTGGCTCGAAATTGTTATTTTTCTGTCTTAAAATAACTTTTAATTTGTATTATGTCCTATGACCCTGTTGAGTAGCTGAGCACTTAGATCTTCATCTCATATGTTGGACATTCACAAAAGGTTACACACTACATGAATATACGACCATCTTTTTACTGGTAGAAATGATACCTATATAATTATCCAAATTTCTAATTATATCTCAATCTTGATTAGAGAAAATCTAGGTGTCTTTGAATGTGTCTCAATTAGTGCCATGTCATATTTCCATGTTTAGCACCATGCTTTGTTGGCACTCGCAAAGTAAACTTAGCCTTACAAAATTACTGAGAACCTCTTACCTCCAAGAGGTAATAGTACATAGAAGTCACTAAATTACACGTAACTAATGGCTCATTAATTTGGGAGCATCCTAAAATTTCTCTTACTAGTAGTTACCAACATAGTACTATTAATACGTAGATGGAGATAGATTATTCACTCGACTGAAAGATTAGTATTTAATTAAGAACATACCTGCATCTTGAGCAATGACCAAGCATCTTCAGGCGCTAATGTGTCAACATGGTGGTACGGCCAGATAGCTTTCACCCCTCGGGCAACACCTTCATCTCTGGTAGTGACAAGGACTCGGCTGCCTGAAGCAGCAGCGTTGAGTAAGGGTAATTTCAGCACATCATCCCATGCTCTATGGTTCCACACATCATCCATTACCAGAATGGTCTTTTGGTCAATCAATGTGTTCCTGAGGGTTTCATGAAGGCTGGTCTTTGCACTTTCAGGTGGTTGGGCATCTCCTCCGGCTTCGATGACGGCCCTTCTCAGCAGATCAACATCACTGAAGTTTTGGTTAACGCTCAACCATATCTTTTTGCTAAATTCACCTTGGATTGCCTCGTCATTGAAGACCTTCTGGGCGAGGGTGGTCTTGCCGATCCCGCCAACACCTACGATAGTGACCACTGTGATGTCATTGTTGACATCCTTTCCCGTCTGCATTATCTGGGCCACCAGTGCCCTTGTGTCTTCTCCAATCTTGTCTCCAACAATAGCCGACCGGTCAAAGTCGCCTACCGTCTCCCGGCTTGGATTACGGTGGCGAGAGGCGTGTGCATTGCTGTAATGATCTTCATAGGACCCGAGATTGATGAAGTGGAAAGTAGCACTCCGCTCCTTGATGGCATCAAGCCTCTGGTTGAGCGCCTTAATGCGGGTGCCGATCTCATGGGCATGGAAGGGATTCCGCATGCAGAAGAGCAAGGGATTGCAACACCCTGCATCTGAGGAGGATGGCCCACGCTTCTCCATGGCCTTGAGCTGGCAGAGGTCAAGGATGTCGGCAGCTTCATACATGGCACGCTTGAGCTGACCCACCCAGACTCGGACGGTCTCGTCGCTGATATTCCTCCTATCAGCGTCACCGAGGAAGTTCTTGAGGTCTTGAAGCTTGTCACCCAACTTGTCGATCTCGCCCGAGACGCCCAGCATCGTTCCGAGCTCATCTTGTACCACCTGCTTGAGGTAGTCCCCGATGTAGGATGCAAAAGCATCCAACACCATCGCCATTAATTGGTCAACTTGTTGGCCTTCCGCTGTGATTACAATTAGAGGCAATTAAAGTGAGTTTTAAGTAGCAGACAGACACAAGAAAATAAAACCTGAACACTAACTACCTACCTCAAGCACAGCACTACGTCACCAACCTCTCAGATAGACCTGGAGGACGGCCGCGCAAATACCAGCGGACGGCGGCGGCAGGGGCGATGGCGGTGCTGGGGAAGACCTGGAGGGGTTGGGATTTGGGAAGTAATGCCACCGGCTACTGGTTGGCAGCCGGAGCTGGGTAAAGCATCCGGCAGAGAGAAGCAAGCAAAGCAAAGCATCCCATTCTTATCGATGGAGAAGCAAAGCAAAGCATCTTCTTTTTCTTTTCTTTTCGAGTAAATAAATTGACAAAGCAGCTGAGATGGACATTCAACTCAACCATGGTGTGCACCAAGAAAGCAAAAACAAAAAAGCGGTACAGCGGTGTCAAAAGCGAACGATCTGGTGTCAGAGAGCAAATCTGCTTAACAAGTTTTTAACTCTGTCTTATCACAATATTCTCTAGAGATAAACAAATTTACAAATTTGTAGTGTGAAGGGGTGCAGCTTATTGTCATGACCCCACCACCACATCTCCCAACTTCTTAGTGATAGTAGCAAACAGCTGCGCTTGCCTGAGCTAATTAGTTGTCACACCACCGCGCGCACGAGCACATTCACACAACATCCGCTACTGCAGACATCTCGTTAGTTTGGATATAACTTGTAATATCTATTCTTAGTTTGTGTCGTATCGTCCCGAGTTATTCGGGTCAGCTAACTCTAGTTTAGAACTCCAGGGGTCCTTTTGAAGCACCTGGTTCCGAGCTCTAGGGTGAGCACTCTAGGTCTCACCCTAATTCATTATACCTGGCAATGACGGTATTTTTGCATTGTTACCTTGTTACACTAATGCAATTTCCAGGCTTCCCGAGTCTTTACCTAATATTAAAGGACGGAATATTTCATAGTTCTCCATACGTCACGCCTTTATATTCGTTGATTTTGTGAAGATTGACGGCTGAGATTCAAAAGTAGATCTATATAAATTCTGGACATTGCAATTTTTTTTCTTGCACATCCGATAGAGTTATGGGCCACGAGACTCGCCGTGTGGGCTTCCAGCTCTTGCGTAGTCTGGATAGGACTCCTCCTTTTAAAAACAGGTACACGAGCAGTTATTATCTTATGCGGGTAAGGAAGTATTGATAAAAGCAGTTGTCCAAGCTATTCCGGTTTATTCTATGGCATGCTTCAGGCTGCCGCGTGGCATTTGTGAGAATGTGGGGAAGCAAGAGGGGTAAACGGAAGCCATGCTGGGTTTCGTGGGATATATGCACTAAACCAAAATCTTTGGGAGGATTAGGCTTTCGAGACATAGAATTATTCAACCTATCCCTCCTTGCAAGACAAGCATGGCGCTTGGTTGAGGGGCCTGCGACATTGAGTGCAAGGATACTAAAGGCTGTATACTTCCCATCGAACACTTTCTTAAATTCTGAACTGGGAACCCATCCGTCGCAGATTTGGAGGGCTATTATTGATGGACGAAATGTTGTTGCACAGGGCATCATTAAGCGGATTGGAACGGGCAAAAATACCAATATATGGACAGAAAATTGGTTGCCCAGAACAGGAATGATGAGGCCGATCTGTTCCCTTGTGGCAAACCCACCACAACTAGTTTCTGAACTTATAAATGCAGCTACAAGTACTTGGAAGGAGGAGGAGTTAAGAAGGGTTTTTTTATTCCAATTGACGTGAATGTCATATTATCTATCCCACTGTGTACGAAGAGAATAGATGATTTTTGGGCTTGGGGAAAAGATCGTCGAGGCAAGTTTTCAGTCAGCTCGGTTTACAAGATGCTCTTCAATGTCAAAACCCAAAGGAAAAATTTATTGGCTGGTAATGGAGGCTCTTCAGCATACGAACAGGAGAAGAAGGCGTGGGTGTCTTTGTGGAACATTAAGGTTCCCTCGAAACTGAAAAATTTTGTATGGAGATTGTGCAAGGACTCGGTACCAACTTCAGACATTTTGCATCATCGACATATGGCCTCAACCCCGGCTTGTCCGTTCTGCCCAGCGGAGGACAGCTGGAAACATACTTTAATTAACTGTATTACTGCAAGGTGCATTTGGTCTCTTTCGTCGGAAGAGATAGTGGAGCATATGTGTGACAGCATGAGTTTAAATGCTAAAAACTGGATCTTCACAATGCATGAGAAACTAAAGCATGAAGAATTTACTCGCATGATTGTTACTCTTTGGGCAATTTGGAAATCAAGGCGTAAAGCCATTCATGAGGATATATGTGACAGCCCTATGCAGATCCATCTTTTCGTCAATGCTTTTTTGAGGGATATACAGATACTATCAACGCCAGTACAGCGGACTAATGCAAGCCGGATGCCCAGGTCAGCTCTTTGGCAACCTCCGCCACTGGATCACGTGAAGTTTAATGTTGATGCCGCTGTTTCAAGTGGAAAATTTGGTGCAGTTGGAGTAATATGCAGGGATGTGGCTGGAACTTTCCTGGGTGCCTCTTCTCTTACTTTCCAACACATATTTGATCCTGTTGCATTGGAAGCATTGGCGGTAAGAGAGGCGCTGGCACTCGCGGAGGATTTATATGTGCATAAGATACAAGTGGCGTCTGATTGCAAGATCGTGGTGGATGAAATCAAGCAAGGTACAACGTCGAATCATGCGGCAATCATACATGAAATCATAGAGAGATCGAATGCTTTTATTGCTTGTAATTTTGTCCATGAATTTAGGAGCTCCAATTTCGAGGCTCACAATCTCGCTAGGCATGCACTTTCGCTCGGGTTAGGCCGCCGTGTCTGGTTAGGCCTCCCCGGAGATTTGAATTTTATTCCTGTAAATATTGTGACAATTTAAATAAAGCCTGGCGAGGATGTCTCAAAAAAAAAAGGTACACGAGCAGGGTTAGCTTTTCTTCGTCGATCTTGCAGCCCTGCCTGCGTCTCGTGCACATCGCCCTGCCAGGCTTGCAGCAGCGAACGCTCTATTTGTGGCAGCACAGCGACGGCGACAACATGAATAACAGCGACGGCGGCTTGCAGTTCAGTGGCAACGGCATCTTGCAGCTCAGCGATCAAGACTTGCCGACCGGCGACCCTGACGACGACAATACGGATGTCAGGGTTAGCAACGCACACTACAACACGTACAACATTACGAGGCACTCTAAAATGCCTCCAAAGGCCATGGAAGTGCCTGTACATGTCTTTTGCGGCATTTCTTCAAAACGCTAGAGATGGCAGCGAAGGGAAAGGTAAATAAAGGCGTTTTGCAGTAGCGCCTCTAAATCAGAGGAACTGCAGCGTTCTGAAAAGTGCGGCATTTTTCCGAAGACGCTGCTAAGAAGCCTGCTAGTTGAGTAAAAGTATGAGCGTCTTGGAAAGGCATCTTGCAGACTCTATTTGTGGCAGCACAGCGACGGCGACAACATGAATAACAGCGACGGCGGCTTGCAGTTCAGTGGCAACGGCATCTTGCAGCTCAGCGATCAAGACTTGCCGACCGGCGACCCTGACGACGACAATACGGATGTCAGGGTTAGCAACGCACACTACAACACGTACAACATTACGAGGCACTCTAAAATGCCTCCAAAGGCCATGGAAGTGCCTGTACATGTCTTTTGCGGCATTTCTTCAAAACGCTAGAGATGGCAGCGAAGGGAAAGGTAAATAAAGGCGTTTTGCAGTAGCGCCTCTAAATCAGAGGAACTGCAGCGTTCTGAAAAGTGCGGCATTTTTCCGAAGACGCTGCTAAGAAGCCTGCTAGTTGAGTAAAAGTATGAGCGTCTTGGAAAGGCATCTTGCAGACTCTATTTGTGGCAGCACAGCGACGGCGACAACATGAATAACAGCGACGGCGGCTTGCAGTTCAGTGGCAACGGCATCTTGCAGCTCAGCGATCAAGACTTGCCGACCGGCGACCCTGACGACGACAATACGGATGTCAGGGTTAGCAACGCACACTACAACACGTACAACATTACGAGGCACTCTAAAATGCCTCCAAAGGCCATGGAAGTGCCTGTACATGTCTTTTGCGGCATTTCTTCAAAACGCTAGAGATGGCAGCGAAGGGAAAGGTAAATAAAGGCGTTTTGCAGTAGCGCCTCTAAATCAGAGGAACTGCAGCGTTCTGAAAAGTGCGGCATTTTTCCGAAGACGCTGCTAAGAAGCCTGCTAGTTGAGTAAAAGTATGAGCGTCTTGGAAAGGCATCTTGCAGACTCTATTTGTGGCAGCACAGCGACGGCGACAACATGAATAACAGCGACGGCGGCTTGCAGTTCAGTGGCAACGGCATCTTGCAGCTCAGCGATCAAGACTTGCCGACCGGCGACCCTGACGACGACAATACGGATGTCAGGGTTAGCAACGCACACTACAACACGTACAACATTACGAGGCACTCTAAAATGCCTCCAAAGGCCATGGAAGTGCCTGTACATGTCTTTTGCGGCATTTCTTCAAAACGCTAGAGATGGCAGCGAAGGGAAAGGTAAATAAAGGCGTTTTGCAGTAGCGCCTCTAAATCAGAGGAACTGCAGCGTTCTGAAAAGTGCGGCATTTTTCCGAAGACGCTGCTAAGAAGCCTGCTAGTTGAGTAAAAGTATGAGCGTCTTGGAAAGGCATCTTGCAGACTCTATTTGTGGCAGCACAGCGACGGCGACAACATGAATAACAGCGACGGCGGCTTGCAGTTCAGTGGCAACGGCATCTTGCAGCTCAGCGATCAAGACTTGCCGACCGGCGACCCTGACGACGACAATACGGATGTCAGGGTTAGCAACGCACACTACAACACGTACAACATTACGAGGCACTCTAAAATGCCTCCAAAGGCCATGGAAGTGCCTGTACATGTCTTTTGCGGCATTTCTTCAAAACGCTAGAGATGGCAGCGAAGGGAAAGGTAAATAAAGGCGTTTTGCAGTAGCGCCTCTAAATCAGAGGAACTGCAGCGTTCTGAAAAGTGCGGCATTTTTCCGAAGACGCTGCTAAGAAGCCTGCTAGTTGAGTAAAAGTATGAGCGTCTTGGAAAGGCATCTTGCAGACTCTATTTGTGGCAGCACAGCGACGGCGACAACATGAATAACAGCGACGGCGGCTTGCAGTTCAGTGGCAACGGCATCTTGCAGCTCAGCGATCAAGACTTGCCGACCGGCGACCCTGACGACGACAATACGGATGTCAGGGTTAGCAACGCACACTACAACACGTACAACATTACGAGGCACTCTAAAATGCCTCCAAAGGCCATGGAAGTGCCTGTACATGTCTTTTGCGGCATTTCTTCAAAACGCTAGAGATGGCAGCGAAGGGAAAGGTAAATAAAGGCGTTTTGCAGTAGCGCCTCTAAATCAGAGGAACTGCAGCGTTCTGAAAAGTGCGGCATTTTTCCGAAGACGCTGCTAAGAAGCCTGCTAGTTGAGTAAAAGTATGAGCGTCTTGGAAAGGCATCTTGCAGACTCTATTTGTGGCAGCACAGCGACGGCGACAACATGAATAACAGCGACGGCGGCTTGCAGTTCAGTGGCAACGGCATCTTGCAGCTCAGCGATCAAGACTTGCCGACCGGCGACCCTGACGACGACAATACGGATGTCAGGGTTAGCAACGCACACTACAACACGTACAACATTACGAGGCACTCTAAAATGCCTCCAAAGGCCATGGAAGTGCCTGTACATGTCTTTTGCGGCATTTCTTCAAAACGCTAGAGATGGCAGCGAAGGGAAAGGTAAATAAAGGCGTTTTGCAGTAGCGCCTCTAAATCAGAGGAACTGCAGCGTTCTGAAAAGTGCGGCATTTTTCCGAAGACGCTGCTAAGAAGCCTGCTAGTTGAGTAAAAGTATGAGCGTCTTGGAAAGGCATCTTGCAGACTCTATTTGTGGCAGCACAGCGACGGCGACAACATGAATAACAGCGACGGCGGCTTGCAGTTCAGTGGCAACGGCATCTTGCAGCTCAGCGATCAAGACTTGCCGACCGGCGACCCTGACGACGACAATACGGATGTCAGGGTTAGCAACGCACACTACAACACGTACAACATTACGAGGCACTCTAAAATGCCTCCAAAGGCCATGGAAGTGCCTGTACATGTCTTTTGCGGCATTTCTTCAAAACGCTAGAGATGGCAGCGAAGGGAAAGGTAAATAAAGGCGTTTTGCAGTAGCGCCTCTAAATCAGAGGAACTGCAGCGTTCTGAAAAGTGCGGCATTTTTCCGAAGACGCTGCTAAGAAGCCTGCTAGTTGAGTAAAAGTATGAGCGTCTTGGAAAGGCATCTTGCAGACTCTATTTGTGGCAGCACAGCGACGGCGACAACATGAATAACAGCGACGGCGGCTTGCAGTTCAGTGGCAACGGCATCTTGCAGCTCAGCGATCAAGACTTGCCGACCGGCGACCCTGACGACGACAATACGGATGTCAGGGTTAGCAACGCACACTACAACACGTACAACATTACGAGGCACTCTAAAATGCCTCCAAAGGCCATGGAAGTGCCTGTACATGTCTTTTGCGGCATTTCTTCAAAACGCTAGAGATGGCAGCGAAGGGAAAGGTAAATAAAGGCGTTTTGCAGTAGCGCCTCTAAATCAGAGGAACTGCAGCGTTCTGAAAAGTGCGGCATTTTTCCGAAGACGCTGCTAAGAAGCCTGCTAGTTGAGTAAAAGTATGAGCGTCTTGGAAAGGCATCTTGCAGACTCTATTTGTGGCAGCACAGCGACGGCGACAACATGAATAACAGCGACGGCGGCTTGCAGTTCAGTGGCAACGGCATCTTGCAGCTCAGCGATCAAGACTTGCCGACCGGCGACCCTGACGACGACAATACGGATGTCAGGGTTAGCAACGCACACTACAACACGTACAACATTACGAGGCACTCTAAAATGCCTCCAAAGGCCATGGAAGTGCCTGTACATGTCTTTTGCGGCATTTCTTCAAAACGCTAGAGATGGCAGCGAAGGGAAAGGTAAATAAAGGCGTTTTGCAGTAGCGCCTCTAAATCAGAGGAACTGCAGCGTTCTGAAAAGTGCGGCATTTTTCCGAAGACGCTGCTAAGAAGCCTGCTAGTTGAGTAAAAGTATGAGCGTCTTGGAAAGGCATCTTGCAGACTCTATTTGTGGCAGCACAGCGACGGCGACAACATGAATAACAGCGACGGCGGCTTGCAGTTCAGTGGCAACGGCATCTTGCAGCTCAGCGATCAAGACTTGCCGACCGGCGACCCTGACGACGACAATACGGATGTCAGGGTTAGCAACGCACACTACAACACGTACAACATTACGAGGCACTCTAAAATGCCTCCAAAGGCCATGGAAGTGCCTGTACATGTCTTTTGCGGCATTTCTTCAAAACGCTAGAGATGGCAGCGAAGGGAAAGGTAAATAAAGGCGTTTTGCAGTAGCGCCTCTAAATCAGAGGAACTGCAGCGTTCTGAAAAGTGCGGCATTTTTCCGAAGACGCTGCTAAGAAGCCTGCTAGTTGAGTAAAAGTATGAGCGTCTTGGAAAGGCATCTTGCAGACTCTATTTGTGGCAGCACAGCGACGGCGACAACATGAATAACAGCGACGGCGGCTTGCAGTTCAGTGGCAACGGCATCTTGCAGCTCAGCGATCAAGACTTGCCGACCGGCGACCCTGACGACGACAATACGGATGTCAGGGTTAGCAACGCACACTACAACACGTACAACATTACGAGGCACTCTAAAATGCCTCCAAAGGCCATGGAAGTGCCTGTACATGTCTTTTGCGGCATTTCTTCAAAACGCTAGAGATGGCAGCGAAGGGAAAGGTAAATAAAGGCGTTTTGCAGTAGCGCCTCTAAATCAGAGGAACTGCAGCGTTCTGAAAAGTACGGAGAATTAATCTATAACGATCAACTAAAAAAAATCCTAGATGAAAACATAACAGAAAAGTTGGAAAAACTCTTTGCTTTGGATCTATTTATACTTTTCGAGTATATTGACAATTCCAAAAAACTGCTCATACTATGATTATAGTATAATCACGAGCGGTTGTATATGGCCCTCCGAAGAGGGGCGTCAGTAAAAGTATGAGCGTCTTGGAAAGGGGCCAGCGGGCTACCCCACAACAGTTCTCACTCTCTGGGATAGGATATGCAGGTCAGGCCACATCATATCTTCTTGCAATTTACACTTGAGCAAGGCCCAGTGGCAGGCGCAATCATTGAGACAGTGCAGGTGTTTCCTCCTTTTAACTACGTCTGAGTCTTCCTCGGTAAGCAGTATGGGACTAAACAGATTGTAGCGTGAGCTCGCGCACGAGAAAAAAAACTATTTAAATCGGCCGCCAGAGAGTTCGAACACAGCGTCGACTGGATGAAGAGCTGCACGCCTACCACCAGACCATCTAAGCTATGGTTGTGTGGTTAACATCTGAACATCTGAACAGCTGTCAACATCCACCGGAGGCATGCATCACCTACGCATCCACGGCGGCCTCAACGATGGGATTAAAACGACGATGCCAGGACCACGCGCGTCAGTGCCTTTCTTATGCATGGCTGCGCAGCTCGGCCCACCGGCTAACCTTGTCACTGCACCGGCCACAGTACCGGTCAGTTATGCAGCTGCTCGTCGGCGTCGCCTGAGCGTCCTGCGGCGCTGTCACAGTCCGCCTCCGCTGCAACTATCTTGCCTCAAATCCGCCGCACTGGCCCTCTACTCGCGGCCGCCGGCGCCGCTGAGGCGATTCAGAAAACGCCTCCAATACATGTCCGATTAGTGGCGATTTAGAAAAGTGCCTTCAAAGCTTCTTCAATCGGAGGCACTTTTCCAAGACGCCTTCATATATGCGGGGATCCGAGGCGAACTCAAAAAACGCCTTCTTATGCAGAGGGATTTGAGGCGGAATCCAAAAATGCCTTCTTATATACAATTTGGAGGCATTTTTAACAATGCCCTTATTAAAACGCCTCCTAATAGCAACCGTGGTGTAGTGGCATGGAGGAAACGAACCACGGTCACAAGGAGCTTCCGTCAAGAGTGTCGCCGAGATCCATCGATTCATCTGAAGCCGGCAGAAGCAATGTTCGCGTACGTACGCATATAAGGCTACAAACCCACGTGAAAGCCAGCTTCCGTATCGCATGGACGTACATCTGCGGCGAGACGAGCACGTACAGCCAGAATCAATTAAGCTGCCTGGTTGTGTGCTTGCGTTGCTAGCTTTGTACGTGCGTGTATAACTCCTATGGTGATTTGATCTGCACTTCAAAAACCATTTTTTTCATTTGTCTCCTGTTTCGTTTCCATGTATTCGGGTTTGTTTACTCAAATCAAGAGAGAAAGAGATCCGATCGAGATCAAGGTTTTGGTTACCGAATGAGGTAATTTTATCGAGGGGACTGATAAATATGGTTACCACGGTTACCGAGAAATACCGACAAATACCGAGAATATTTCGAGCGAATTTTATAGTTGAATTTTGAATTCAAATAAGAAAATGAACGAATATTCAAACCAGAGACCTCTCAAAACAGGAACTAGGTTGCTACCAACATGCCATAACCAATTTTCATTGCATTAATTAGACCCTACATACCTTACTGTAAATCGAGTGTTTAAATTCAAAAATTTCAAAAAAATGGTATTTTTTGCTCGGTATGACGATTTACCGAGGGGCACGGAAATACGTGGTAACCATGGGAAATCTTGAAATTTCGACTGGTAACCAAAACCTTGATCGAGATAGAGACGCCATGGGGTAGCGCTGGTGCAGAGAGATTGGCCCGTCAGCTTAGGCGCACGACCCGCCGGACGCTTGCGTCGAGCAGCGGAACAGGCTTGAGGAGGTGATCAACCACATGGGGGCGGGGGCCTGAGCGGCGTCATCATCATTGTCCACGAGCTCTGGCCATGCCGACGGCGAACATCTTGAGATGGTGGACAAGATCCACATCATTGCATGGTCACGGCCCCTCGACAAGCTGGTGGTTGTGAAGCGGCTGAAGCAGACGTTACCGTTGACGGCTCACTGCGAGAGGAAGTGTTGGATCCAGACCCTGAAACACAACTCGATCAGGTGGAAAATTGGTGGAAATCCCTCTCTGTAATCTCCAGCAGAGTCCCTGACGAACAAGTTCAGAGAACAGAAGAGAAACAGAAAACGGGAGACAGTATTTTGCGACGCCTCAACCTCGCGTCCTTTTCGCTTCTATCCTTTTATTCCGTCGTAACAAACTGGAAGCCCACGATCCGTTATACCCGCGCCATCCCACGGCCAGATCGTGGTCATCACTCTACCGATTACATAGGAGAAGATAACTGAATAAAACTACACCTGAAGCTATTAAGCCGCAGCACGAACATAGCACACTTCTGGCTATTATTCAGCATATTCAGAAAACTGAAAAAACATCTACGTGACTACTTCCAGTGCACCGAGATTACTTCTAACAGGAAGCTCAACATGTTTTGCGACCACAACAGAATGCCGACCATTCATCTACCTTGCAAGAAGCAGCGGAAGACTGACTTCGAGTGGCCGCCTGAGACTGATTGACGTTATCCTCGTGCATGGCAGAGAAGCAGCTCCTGCTTCCCTATGGTCTGTTGAAATATAGGGTGGCTTAACAATTTCAGAAAATCCCTAAGGGCCCATTCATGCTTGGCAAGGGAAGTGGTGGGAGTTTAGTCCCACATTGCTAGTTGGGAGAGATGAGCACCAACATATAAGGTGAGCTCTTCCACCACTAGTATGTGGAAGTGTGAGAAGGAAGAGGAGCTCCACACGCGCGCTCCTCCTCCGACGACGCACGCCCGCCACGCCTCGGGTTGCGGGAAACTCGCCGAGCCGAGTTTCTTTTTGTCGCGCAGAAACAGACATGTGTCCGTGCCTATATATTGGAGGGGTCGCTCCTCTCTGATAGTACACACACAATCCTTGCGCGTCTGCCTAGTCGTTTCCTTCACTGTTGCTGCCTCCGGTGATCCCATTCCGTCCACCGCGTACACGGTGTGCGGGAGAGCAGGCCTCCGAAACCCCGCCCTCTCGAGATCCTGTACGGGAGAGGGGCGATTAGGTTTTTGGGGAGCGTCTTGTACGCGACTGCTCAACTTCGATCGTCTGCTTCCTCTTCTTCCGCGTCGTCCTCGTCATCATCATGTCTACTGAAGCTGAACAAGCTGCTGCCGCCAAGAGGGTGGCCGATGAGGCTGCCGCCGCTGCTGCTTCAGAGGCGGCCGCCGCCGCCGCTGCTGCTGCTTCGGCCAACTGGCCTACTGGAGGGTACTATATGCTTATCCCTCTCCTACTTACTTCCATGTGCATAGTACTGGCGATTTCTGTAGGTGGTTCTACGATTTGCCTAGTATTGCATAGTTATATGTTCAAATATCAGTATGTCCACATCATGCTCATGTTTTATTCATGGATTAATTTAATCGGAAAATTGCCTAGATTCCTAACAATCCAAAAACCTAATCTGTGTAGGCATTTTTCGATTCAAGGTTTTGCTGCTACACTGAAACCTGCCCCGTTTACGGGGACATACTTTAAGCGTTGGCAGACCAAAACCATCTTATGGCTCACGGCGATGAACGTGTTCTGGGTCGCCAGTGTCACTCCCACTGGAACGATTGCTCCTGATCAGGAGAAGGCGTTCAGGGAGGCCACTGTCGTCTTTGTTGGAGCAGTTCTGAGCGTGATCGGAGATAAGTTGGTCGATGCATATTTACATGTGCGGGTTGCCAAGGATTTGTGGGAAGCACTCGAATCTAAATTCGGTGCAACTGATGCTGGAAGCGAGATGTATATTATTGAGCAGTTCCACGATTACAGAATGGTTGAAAACCGTTCTGTTTTGGAACAGGCTCATGAAATACAATGCATCGCCAAAGAGCTTGAGCTCCTGAAGTGTGAATTACCGGGCAAATTTGTCGCGGGATGCATAATCGCTAAGCTGCCAAATTCCTGGAGGAACTTTGCCACCACTCTGAAACATCAGAGGCGTGAATTCTCAGTGGAGGATGTCATCGGTCATCTGAGTGTTGAGCAGAATTCGAGAGCAAAGGACTCGCATGGAAAAGGAGAAGGGACTTCAGTTGCCAATGTGGTACAGAAGAACTTCAACTCCCACAAGTCCAAAGGGAAGATGGGTGTCCAACAGAATACCAACTTCAAGAAGAAGGGCAACAAGACCTTCAAGAAGGATAAGAAGAAGAGTGGCTGTTTCACTTGTGGTTCGGATGAACATTGGGCTAACAAGTGCCCAAACAAGTTTAAGAAGCCAGGGCAGGACTCCAAGACTGCTAACATGATTGTGAGCAACAATGAAAGTGGGGCATCTGGGTACGGTAATCTATTTACAGTATTTTCAGTAAGTCAATCTACCGATTGGTGGATTGACACGGGTGCAAATATTCATGTGTGTGCTGACATCTCATTGTTTTCTTCTTATCAGGCCACAAGGAAAGGCTCCGTACTGATGGGGAACGGCGCGAGTGCTTCTGTTCATGGTGTTGGCACGGTCGATCTGAAGTTTACTTCGGGAAGGATCGTGCAGCTCAAGAATGTGCAGCATGTCCCCGCAATCAAGAAGAACCTAGTTAGTGGCTCCCTTCTTTGCAGAGAAGGATTTAAGTTGGTCTTTGAGTCTAATAAAGTAGTTGTTACGAAATATGGACTGTTTGTTGGAAAAGGTTATGAATGCGGAGGTCTGTTCCGCTTTTCCCTTGCTGATTTCTGTAATAAAGTCGTGAACAATATTCATTCGAATGTTAATGAAACAGAAGTTTGGCATTCACGTCTTTGTCACATTGGTTTCAGTTCTATGACACGGTTAGCAAAACTAAATTTAATCCCAAATTTCACTTTAGCCAAAGGTTCTAAGTGCCATTCGTGTGTGCAAGCAAAGCAACCTCGCAAGCCCCATAAAGCTGCGGAGGAGAGACACTTGGCACCATTAGAACTCATACATTCTGATCTGTGTGAGATGAATGGTGTGTTGACTAAAGGTGGAAAAAGATACTTCATGACGCTGATAGATGATTCCACTAGATTTTTCTATGTATATCTGTTAAACACTAAAAGTGAGGCTCTACACTACTTTAAAATCTATAAAGCAGAAGTTGAGAACCAACTTGAAAAGAAGATTAAACGAATCCGGTCTGATCGTGGTGGAGAGTATTTCTCTAATGAGTTTGATTCCTTTTGTGTGGAACATGGTATTATTCATGAGAGGACGCCTCCCTATTCTCCCCAGTCAAATGGGGTTGCCGAACGGAAAAATCGTACTCTAACAGACTTGGTTAACGCCATGTTAGATACAGCGGGTTTATCCAAGGCATGGTGGGGGGAGGCTATACTGACATCATGTCATGTCCTGAATAAAGTTCCGACAAAGGACAATGAGATTACTCCTTACGAACAGTGGGAGAAGAGAAGAACAACACTCTCATACTTACGTACATGGAGCTGTTTGGCGAAAGTCAATGTGCCAATTCCCAAAAAGCGTAAGCTTGGACCAAAGACGGTGGATTGCGTTAATCTGGGCTACGCTAAGAATAGCGTCGGCTATAGATTTCTAGTAGTGAAATCTGAGGTACCTGATGTGACGGTCGGTACAATTATAGAGTCTAAAGATGCTACATTCTTTGAGGATATTTTTCCTATGAGAGATATGCCAAGCACTTCTAGACAGGAATCAGAGGAGACTCCTGAGCCTGCCATTCCTATGGAACATTATGAACAAACACCTGATGAAAATTCTGAGGAGGATGACGAGGAAACCCTTGGTAGGGGTAAGAGACGGAGGACTGCAAAGTCTTTTGGTGGTGAATTCCTCGTGTACCTCGTGGATGATACTCCCACTTCTATTTCAGAAGCCTATGCATCTTCAGATGCTGACTACTGGAAAGAAGCGGTCCGTAGCGAGATGGATTCCATCATGGCTAACGGGACATGGGAAATTACTGAACGTCCCTATGGCTGTAAACCATTGGGATGTAAGTGGGTGTTTAAAAAGAAGCTTAGGCCTGATGGTACTGTTGAAAAGTACAAGGCTAGACTGGTGGCCAAGGGCTATTCCCAGAAAGAAGAGGAAGATTTCTTTGATACTTATTCGCCTGTGGCCAGACTGACCACCATTCGAGTGTTACTCTCGTTGGCGGCCTCGCATGGTCTTCTTGTCCATCAAATGGATGTTAAGACGGCTTTTCTAAACGGAGAGCTAGACGAGGAAATCTATATGCAACAGCCCGATGGCTTTGTGATAGATGGTCAGGAAGGAAAGGTGTGTAAGTTACTGAAATCTTTATATGGCCTGAAACAGGCGCCTAAGCAGTGGCATGAGAAGTTCAATACAACTTTAACATCTGCTGGCTTTGTTGTCAACGAAGCTGACAAATGTGTATACTATCGCTATGGTGGGGGCGAAGGAGTAATACTATGCTTGTATGTTGATGACATACTGATACTTGGGACTAACCTCAAAGTCATCGAGGAGATTAAGTCATTTCTATCTCAGAATTTTGAGATGAAGGATCTTGGTGTGGCTGATGTTATCTTGAATATCAAGCTACTGAGAGATAACGAGGATGGGATTACGCTTCTGCAATCCCATTATGTTGAGAAAATTCTGAGTCGTTTTGGATATTCAGACTGCAAAATTTCTCCTACCCCATATGATCCTAGTGTGCGGATTCGAAAGAATGAAGGCACAGCTAAGGATCAGCTGAGATATTCTCAAATTATTGGTTCACTCATGTATCTAGCTAGCGCCACAAGACCTGACATCATGTTTGCTGTGTGCAAACTAAGCCGGTTTGTTTCTAATCCGGGTGATGAGCATTGGTGTGCTGTGGAGAGGATTATGGGCTACTTGAAAGGTACTGTGAACTATGGACTTCACTATGCCGGACAACCATCTGTACTTGAAGGGTATTGTGATGCAAATTGGATCTCTGATGCTGATGAGATGAAAGCCACAACGGGTTATGTGTTTACCCTTGGAGGTGGTGCTGTTTCCTGGAAGTCTTGCAAGCAAACGATCCTAACAAGATCGACAATGGAAGCAGAATTAACAGCATTAGACACATCTAGTGTCGAAGCAGAATGGCTTCGAGATCTTTTGATGGACTTGCCGGTGGTTGAAAAGCCAGTACCGGCTATTCTTATGAATTGTGACAATCAAACTGTAATTGTCAAGGTAAAGAGTTCAAAGAACAACAAGCAGTCCAACAAATTCATAAGAATGAGATTAAAAGCTGTCAGACATTTAAGAAACTCCGGAGTGATAGCATTGGATTATATCCAGTCGGCTAAGAATCTGGCAGATCCCTTTACCAAAGGGCTATCACGTGTTGTGATAGAAAATGCATCGAGGGAGATGGGTATGAGACCCACATGAGTTACCATGGTAGTAACCCAACCTACGTGATCGGAGATCCCGTGAAGTAGGATCTGGGAAAACAAGCTAGTGTGAACAGAGGAGAGTAGTTTACTAACCCACTCCGTTGGAGATGCAGTACTCTCAGAAACTGTATGGCAGGATGACTTTTGTCTTAATGTGTTCCAAAGCTTGTATAAGCAAGACGCTATCCTACAGAGCGATCTTTGGAGGAACACACCTATATGAGCCCGACTGCTGGTCACAGTCTATGAGATTAGGGTGATCTCTAGTAAGCTCATGAATAGGCCAGGAGTGTGACTAATATGCTCCACCCGAGGGGTCATCCTTCGGCAGCCTAGTACTGGTAAGACATTTGGTGAAACTACTTTACGCCAAACTGACAATTCAAGGCATAGTCCATTGTTCGTTGTAAAGGAGTGTAGCTATCTGTTCTAGGTGGATGTTCAACCCTAACAGGTCTCCACTGAAAATACCGGTATATCAAAACAATGTTGGAAACAGAGGACAATTTTATGGGCCTTTGGGATCTGGTGGGGGATTGTTGAAATATAGGGTGGGCTTTAGGCCCACTTAACAATTTCAGAAAATCCCTAAGGGCCCATTCATGCTTGGCAAGGGAAGTGGTGGGAGTTTAGTCCCACATTGCTAGTTGGGAGAGATGAGCACCAACATATAAGGTGAGCTCTTCCACCACTAGTATGTGGAAGTGTGAGAAGGAAGAGGAGCTCCACACGCGCGCTCCTCCTCCGACGACGCACGCACCCACGCCTCGCCTCGTCACGACGCGCCGCGCCGCGGGTTGCGGGAATCTCGCCGAGCCGAGTTTCTTTTTGTCGCGCAGAAACAGACACAAATGGTTGCGAATGAAACGATAATTACGGGCCGTTAATGAGAATGAATACGAGCTGAAATGCCTGTATTAAGTGGTCTTAAGTACGGGCGTTTCCAGTCCTTCATTGCGGGCGATTATGGCCTTTATTATGTGCGTTTTTTTCCATCCGCCCGTGTGTCCGTGCCTATATATTGGAGGGGTCGCTCCTCTCTGATAGTACACACACAATCCTTGCGCGCCTGCCTAGTCGTTTCCTTCACTGTTGCTGCCTCCGGTGATCCCATTCCGTCCACCGCGTACACGGTGTGCGGGAGAGCAGGCCTCCGAAACCCCGCCCTCTCGAGATCCTGTACGGGAGAGGGGCGATTAGGTTTTTGGGGAGCGTCTTGTACGCGACTGCTCAACTTCGATCGTCTGCTTCCTCTTCTTCCGCGTCGTCCTCGTCATCATCATGTCTACTGAAGCTGAACAAGCTGCTGCCGCCAAGAGGGTGGCCGATGAGGCTGCCGCCGCTGCTGCTTCAGAGGCGGCCGCCGCCGCCGCTGCTGCTGCTTCGGCCAACTGGCCTACTGGAGGGTACTATATGCTTATCCCTCTCCTACTTACTTCCATGTGCATAGTACTGGCGATTTCTGTAGGTGGTTCTACGATTTGCCTAGTATTGCATAGTTATATGTTCAAATATCAGTATGTCCACATCATGCTCATGTTTTATTCATGGATTAATTTAATCGGAAAATTGCCTAGATTCCTAACAATCCAAAAACCTAATCTGTGTAGGCATTTTTCGATTCAAGGTTTTGCTGCTACACTGAAACCTGCCCCGTTTACGGGGACATACTTTAAGCGTTGGCAGACCAAAACCATCTTATGGCTCACGGCGATGAACGTGTTCTGGGTCGCCAGTGTCACTCCCACTGGAACGATTGCTCCTGATCAGGAGAAGGCGTTCAGGGAGGCCACTGTCGTCTTTGTTGGAGCAGTTCTGAGCGTGATCGGAGATAAGTTGGTCGATGCATATTTACAAAGTGTAGACTTTGGCAGAACGGCTCGATGGTCGTGAGGCTGTTGAGTACAGATGGATTTTAAAAGGAAGACGGACAATGATGGTAAATGTCACCATTAACAAAGCTCGACTTGTCGTTAAGATGTTTCCCGACAAGTTCAAGGAGTTGACTACGGTGAGACTTTCTCACTCGTAGCGATGCTAAGAGTCTGTTGGACTTATATTAGCAGTCACTGCATTATTTGTGAAATCTTGCAGATAGGATGTCAAAACATTGTTTCCTCACGATTTTCTTGAGGAAAGGTTGTATGTGATACAACCAGAAGGTTTTAACAATCCTGAAAGATGCTAACAAGCATGCGAAGCTCCATCAATCCTTCTAAGGACTGGAGTAAGCATCTCGGAGTTGGAATATACGCTTTGATGATGATCAAAGATTTTGGGTTTATACAAAGTTTATGAGAAACTTGTATTTCCAAAGAAGTGAGTGGGAGCACTATAGAATTTCTGATGAGTATATGTTGTTGACATATTGTTGATCGGAAATGATGTAGAATTTCTGGGAAGCATGCAGAGTTATTTGAAAAGTGTTTTTCAATGGAAAACCTGGATTGGGCTACTTGAGTATTGAGCATTAAGATCTATAAGGATAGATCAAAACGCTTAATAGTACTTTCAAATGAATACATACCGTGACAAGATTTTGAAGAAGTTCTAAATGGATCGGCAAAGAAGGAGTTCTTGGCTGTGTTATAAGGTATGAACATTGAATAAGACTCGAAACCTGACCGCGGCAGAATAGAGAGAAAGGACGAAGGTCGTCCCCTATGCTTTAGACGTAGGCTCTACAGTATGCTATGCTGTGTACCGCACCTGAAGTGTGCCTTGCCATGAGTCAGTCAAGGGGTACAAGAGTGATCCAAGAATGGATCACAAGACAACAGTCAAAGTTATCCTGAGTAACTAGTGGACTAAGGAATTTTCTCGATTATGGAGGTGGTAAAAGAGTTCGTCGTAAAGGGTTACGCCGATGCAAACTTTGACATTAATCCAGATTATTCTGAGTAGTAAACTGGATTCGTATAGTAGAACAGTTATTTGGAATAGCTCCAAATAGAGCGTGGTAGCTGCATCTAGGAGATGACATAGAGATTTGTAAAACACACACGGATCTGAAAGATTCAGACCCGTTGACTATAACATCTCTCACAAGCATAACATGATCAAACCCAGAACTCATTGAGTGTTAATCACATGGTAATGTGAACTAGATTATTGACTCTAGTAAACTCTTTGGGTGTTAGTCACATGGGGATGTGACCTTGAGTGTTAATCACATAGCGATGTGAACTGGATTATTGACTCTAGTGCAAGTGGGAGACTGTTGGAAATATGCCCTAGAGGTAATAATAAATTAGTTATTATTATATTTCCTTGTTCATGATAATCGTTTATTATCCATGCTAGAATTGTATTGATAGGAAACTCAGATACATGTGTGGATACATAGACAACACCATGTCCCTAGTAAGCCTCTAGTTGACTAGCTCGTTGATCAATAGATGGTTACGGTTTCCTGACCATGGACATTGGATGTAGTTGATAACGGGATCACATCATTAGGAGAATGATGTGATGGACAAGACCCAATCCTAAGCCTAGCACAATCGTGTAGTTCGTATGCTAAAGCTTTTCTAATGTCAAGTATCATTTCCTTAGACCATGAGATTGTGCAACTCCCGGATACCGTAGGAATACTTTGGGTGTGCCAAATGTCACAACGTAACTGGGTGGCTATAAAGGTGCACTACGGTTATCTCCGGAAGTGTCTGTTGGGTTGGCACGAATCGAGACTGGGATTTGTCACTCCGTGTGACGAAGAGGTATCTCTGGGCCCACTCGGTAGGACATCATCATAATGTGCACAATGTGATCAAGGAGTTGATCACGGGATGATGTGTTACGGAACGAGTAAAGAGACTTGCCGGTAACGAGATTGAACAAGGTATCGAGATACCGACGATCGAATCTCGGGCAAGTACTATACCGGTAGACAAAGGGAATTGAATACGGGATTGATTGAATCCTTGACATCGTGGTTCATCCGATGAGATCATCGTGGAACATGTGGGAGCCAATATGGGTATCAAGATCCCGCTATTGGTTATTAGCCGAAGAGGTGTCTCGGTCATGTCTGCATGGTTCCCGAACCCGTAGGGTCTACACACTTAAGGTTTGGTGACGCTAGAGTTGTTATGGAAAATAGTAAGTGGTTACCAAAGGTTGTTCGGAGTCCCGGATGAGATCCCGGACGTGACGAGGAACTCCGGAATGGTCCGGCGGTGAAGATCGATATATTGGACGAAGGGTATTGGAGTCCAGAAGTGTTCCAGAGGTACCAGGCTATGGCCAGCATGACCGAAAGGTGTTTCGGGAGCCCCGGCAAGTGTTGGAGGGCCTCATGGGCCAAAGGGGAAGGGGCAAACCAGCCCACTAAGGGTTGGTGCGCCCCCCCACACCCTTTCCCGCGTTACTTGGGGAGGTGGGGCGCCTCCACCTGGCTTGGGAGGCAAGCCTCCACCTGCTTGGCTTGGCGGGCAAGTCTCCCTAGGATTTTCCCTAGGGAGATCCAATCTGCCTAGCCGCCGCCCCCTAGGGGAAACCCTAGGGCTCCTCCCCCTCTCCCCTTGCCCCTATATATAGTGGAGGAGTGGGAGGGCAGCCGTGACCTCTTCCCTGGCGCAGCCCTCCCTCCTCCTACCTTCTCCTCCTCCTCCATGGTGCTTGGCGAAGCCCTGCCGGAGAACCACGAGCTCCACCACCACCACGCCGTCGTGCTGACGGAGCTCTCCCTCAACTTCTCCTCTCCCCTTGCTGGATCAAGAAGGAGGAGACATCCCCGGGCTGTACGTGTGTTGAACGCGGAGGTGCCGTCCGTTCGGCACTTAGATCGGAATCAACCGCGATCTGAATCGCTACAAGTACGACTCCTTCATCCGCGTTCTTGCAACGCTTCCGCTTAGCGATCTACAAGGGTATGTAGATGCACTCTCCTTCCCCTCGTTGCTAGATTTCTCCATAGATTGATCTTTGGTGATGTGTAGGAATTTTTGAATTTCTGCTACGTTCCCCAACAATAATAGTAATGAATGTGATGATATCATCACTGATCTAGTTGATAGGGAGAAAATTAAGTGTCTTCAATTCGCTGATTCCAATCCGGAGATTGTTCTCCCAAAATCTATAGACTTGGACTTTAACAAGGATAATTCCCCCTTTAATACCAAGGCTGATTTAGTTAATAAGGACATGGGCACTGCTGTCCTAGAGCTAGATAGCCCTGCTATCATTGCCAAAAGCCAGCCTTGTGGCTTGTCACACCCGTTCAAGATTAAATGATAGGTGCTTTTTGGAACATTAGGGGTCTTGGTCAACCTGGTAAATTGTAGTGCCTGGGAGATTTCCTTAATGATAATCACATGATTTTCTGGGTTTCTTTGAGACCAAAAGAGAGAGGATAGATAGCGGGACTTTAAGTACAATTGCTGGCAATAATAATTATGATTGGCATGTGCTTCCTGCTAACAACACCGCTGGGGGGGTCCTTGTGGGTCTTAGGTGTGATTTATTTGATATCATTGGTTTCGTAGATAGGAAGTATTGTGTGGTTATTACTATGAAGAACAAAGATGATGGTTTCCTTTGGCATTATGTTGCAGTGTATGGTACTGCTTACAATGAGTGCAAGATCGAGTTCATTGCTGAGCTACATGATGTTATGTTAAATCTTACTTACCCTGTTATTTTGGGAGGTGACTTTAATTTGGTTAGATCTAGGGAAGGTAAGAGTAATGGTATTATTAATGCTCAAAATTCTTTCCTGTTTAATGATTGGATTAACAAATGGGCTTTGTTAGAGATTGGCATTGCTAACAGGAGTTTTACCTGGAGCAATAATTAGAATAATCCTATCTTTGCTATTATTGACAGAGTGTTTGTCTCAATTTCCTGGGACGCCCATTTTCCGATGTCTTCTCTAGTGGCTCTGCCCAGGATAGGGAGCAGCCATACACCACTTATTTTGGATACAAAAGCTAGGAGGGTTACCTCCCCTAAACCGTTTCGATTTGAGAAATGGTGGTTAGAACAACCTGATTTTAAAGATCTAGTATGTGAGATCTGGAACTCTGTAGTTCCTGGAAAGTGTGCTTTAGACATTTGGACGAACAAAACTAAGATGCTTAGAAAAAAGGCGAAAGGCTGGAGCATCAATATTGAGGCTGATATGAAAAGAAGGAAAAGAGACCTGACGTTAGAATTTGACATCTTAGATGTCTTCTCCGAACGTAATCAACTTGAGGAGAAAGATAAGACTCGTATGATAGAGATGAAGAATGAATTAAATAGTATTTGGCATAAAGAAGAGGTTGCCTTGTGGCAACGGTCGAGGGATCGCAAGATCAAGGACGGAGATAAGAACAATGCCTATTTTCAGGCTCTAGCCAACCACAGACATAGGAAGAACCATCTCTCGGAGCTAGTTGGGGAGAATGGCCCTATCCACTCTACCGAAGAGATGTTATATGTAGCCACTGCCTTTTATAAGGACTTGTTTAGATATGAAGAGAAACATAATATCAAATTGGCTCCTTCCTTCTCGAAGGAGGAAGAACTAGTGACTCGGGAAGAGAATGACCTATTACAAAAAAAACTTTACTGAAGAGGAGATTAAAGAAGCCATTTTTGGCTCCTATGCCCATGGGGCCCCTGGCCCAGATGGGTTATCCTTCCTATTCTATCAAGTTTTTTGGGATGTTATCAAAACTGATTTTATGGCTCTGGTGAAAGACTTTGAAGAAGGCAAACTATATCTTTATCGTCTTAATTTTTCATTGATTGTGCTTATCCCTAAAGAACCTAATGCTAAAGATATGAAGGAATTTAGACCTATTAGTTTGAGTAATTGTGGAGTTAAGATTTTTTCGAAAGCTATGACAAATAGGGTTTCCCCTATTAGCCACAGGCTCATTTCCTTGAATCAAACAGCCTTTATCAAAGGGAGGTACATATTAGAGAGCGTAGTGATGGCGCATGAAGTTATTCATGAGGTTAAGAGATCTAATACCCAGGGTCTAGTGCTTAAACTAGACTATGAGAAGGCTTATGACAGAGTTAGCTGGGAATTCTTGTTTGATATGTTACATTCGAGAGGTTTCGGGACCAAGTGGATTTCTTAGATTAAAACTACTTTACTTCAAAGCATGTTTAGTGTGCGGATCAATGATACGGTGGGCCCTCATTTTTTAGCAGGGAAAGGGCTCAAACAAGGAGATCCTCACTCTCCGCTGCTTTTTAACTTGGTTGCTGACGTATTTTCTAAAATGCTTCATAAAGCTGCTAGTCAAGGGTTGATTTCAGGGCTTCTGCCTCAGGCTATACCCGGGGGTGTTGTCAGCTTGCAATACGCTGACGACACCATCTTGTTTCTAGAAAACTCAGTCGACAAAGTCAGAAATTTTAAATGGCTCTTGTCATGCTTTGATAATCTTTCAGGTATGAAAATCAACTTCCATAAAAGTGATCTTCTTACAATTACTGTGGAGGAGGATGTGGCAAAGGAATTTGCACAAATTTTCTGCTGCAAATTGGGAGATTTCCCCATTAAATACCTGGGAGTGCCTCTGCACTATGACAAACTTAAGAGGGAAGACTTACAACCTATCATTGATAGGATTATTAAGAATATTTCTGGCTGGTTGGGGAGATACCTTACAAAGGGAAAATTATTCTGTTATGTGCCTGCATTATTAGTATCCCTGCATACTTGATGTCCATGATCAAATTCCCCAAGTGGGCCATTAATGCTATTAACTCACAAATGGCTCATTTTTTCTGGGGAGACATGGGTAATCATCATAAGTATCACTTGGCTAGATGGGGGATGATTACTAAAAAGAAGGAGTTTGGGGGTTTGGGTGTTCCTAACATTAGAGATTTTAACATGGCTCTTCTGGCCAACTGGGCTAAGAGATATTTTGATGATAAAAACAGTGAGTGGAAGAAGATTATTTCCTATAAGTATGATACTAATAAACCTAATATCCTGTGGTCTAAGAATGGAGTGGGATCTACCTTTTGGAAGAGTGCCACTTGGGCGTTTGCTGCAGCCAAAACCTTTTACAAATGGAAATTAGGAAATGGAGAGAATATCAGCTTCTGGCATGACACCTGGATTGGGGATTATTCCCTGAAAACACAATTCTAGGACTTGTTTAGTATATGTAATCAAAGTGAGTGCTCAGTTGACCAGGTATGGGATGGTGTCACTCTGAAATTGACTTTTAGGAGATGCGTTGATAATGAAGGTTTTAACAGTTGGAACCGTCTGACTGAGTTGGTTAGTTCAGCTCAGTTGAGAGATGATTGTGATGTTCCTGTCTGGACTTTGGAGACAAATGGGGTTTTCTCTGTTAAATCTTTTTACAAACAAATTTACTTTGGAGGTGTGATTTCTTCTGTGGGAGATAAGCTGTGGAAAGTAACCTGCCCGCAGAAGATCCATGTATTTTTGTGGTTATGTGTTCATAACAAAATTCTTACCCGGGATAACTTAGCTAAGAGGAGACATGTGGAAGATGTATCCTGCCTTTTCTGTTGTGAAAAAGAAACGGTCCATCATTTACTATTTGAATGCGTGGTTGCAAGACAAGTGTGGGATTTCATTTCAGAGTGTTTTAGTTACCCCTGCATTTCTAGCTTTGAAGATGTTTCTGCCTTATGGCAGAATAACAAAAACAGGGCTGTACTTAATATGGCAGTGGCCGCCTCCTTGTGGAGTATTTGGAAACTAAGAAACAATTTCTGTTTTCAGGGGCGTACCTGGAGAGATGCCAGATGTATCCTTGCAAAACTAAGCGCTCATCTGAATCAGTGGAAAATTCTCTGCGTCGAGAATCAGGCGGAGCTGCTGTTGCGGTGCATTCGTCTGTTGGACAGGCGTCGTGGAGAACTGCTTCGGATTGCGTGGGTGTGATCGAGAAGACCAAGAGGCTGGAGTGTGGGTCTAACTAGTTTTATGCTTATGCCTATCTCGCTTGGTCTGTAATAAAATGAGGCTGCAGATGCTAGATAGTTTGATGTTGGGGGCTATGCCTCCGTGGGATTGTAACTTTCTTCTGTTTTCGGCTGAGACTCTTCGCTTCATTAATAAAAATGGGGCGGGGGGAAACCCCTTTCATTCAAAAAAAAGTTCAGCCCGGCCGGCGGCGTGGCTGCCGATCTGCTCACCAAGTGTGGACCTCTCTGCTCTCTAATCTCTATTGTCTGGTTTTTTTTCCCCTTTTGACTTTTCTACTGCCTTGAAATTGAGGCCCATGCACCTTACTGGAAGCCGCCCAGGAAATTGAGGCCACGTGGGTCCTTTTTATATATCACTTCAATTAGACTATGATCAATAAAGCTTAACTCTACCCCTCAAGAAAAATGTGCGTCCCTGTTGTCTCAATGAAAAAAGTGCGTCCCTGAAGTAAGCAAACTTTTTGCTTCCCTTTGTTCTGAAAAATAAAAATTCTACTCGCATATTATAATTGGATTCTGGTTGATTAATAAAGCTCCCAAATTTTGATGCAAAAATAAATTCGCACATCGCTTTAAATGAAATAAATTAATTAATGCTCTTTATTTTCAAAAGGAAAAGCATATCTATTATTTAGGGCTCAACTTTTCTCAAGCATTTGTTTTCTATGTTGCAGTGGCTACGCCATCCACCAGCCCATCGCCTCGCGCAGTGGCTGCCCGGGTCCTTCTCTGGCGCCCCACCACCGGGAGCGGCAGATCCTCATCTAGTGCGTCGACGCATACACAAGAGCCACACGAGGCAGAGTAGCTGGGTATTCTCCGACAGCAAAGACAGAAGGCGGCGCATCATGGTGATTCTTATTTGACGCATTAAGCATCAAACAGTTGTCGTTTGAAGCAGACGAGGGAGTGCCAGCGATGTAAATGGGCCGGCTCATTTTAGATGGCAAACCTACTACAACATCTGATTTTGGGAACCGTCCTAACCGGTTTTAGGAAGCGTCTAGAAAGTTCTTGAATTTTTCCAAGGTTTATTTCGGGTTTCCTATTTTTATTTTTCATTATTATTATATTTAAATAACAAAAAAACTGTTTTTTTAATATTGTTCAGAGTTGCAAAAAATGTTCAGTGTTTTTGAATTTTTTTACACCTATAAAAAATTATTGTGTTTTCTAAAAAATGTTGGCAAATTTTAAAAAGTGTTCATGTTTAATTTTTTTAAATGTTAGCACTTTCCCTTTGTTCTGAAAAGAAAAACTCTACTCGCATATTGTAATTGGATCATAGTTCCTAATTTTGATGAAAAAATAAATTCCTGCACTAGCTTAAACGACATACCCTATTTTCATAAAAGTATATCTGGGTTTACTTTTATTTCTCTCTTTTTTACAATTTTAAAAAACACAAATATATTGTAATTTTCAAAAAAAAAATGCAAATTTGGAAATATGTTCGCGTTGCCAACAAGGTACTAGTCAATCACTATGGATGAATCTGTGATATGTGAAATGCAGCACATCCATCATTTGAACTATTGCCAATGAAGAAGATTCTTTCTCACCAAAAAAGCACGCGGCCTCTGTGACGTAGCCGATCGAGACTAAACCAAATTAGCCATGTTGATATGCACGGAATTTAAGAAACACATCTTTCTGATCAACTTGTTTATTTTTTACTAGGCAAAATAAAAATTAACAAAAAAATGAGCCTAGATATTTGCAGATCTATATTTGTTTACATCTCTGCGGAAATTTTATAAAACAGTTACAGAGTAAAAAAATTGTTTTTACCAACAATCCATATCCTAACATTAATTGGACAACTTGTTAATTTTTTACTAGGGAAAATACAAATTAACAGAAAAAATAGTCCTATGAAGGCACCCAAGACCAACCCAAGCATGCTTGCACGCCCTAGCCACCTCGCCAGCAGAGACATTCAATAGTAGTACGCGCCGGACACTATTTATATCTTCTACACCCTACCGCCAAAGACTCTACCGTCAAGTCCTACCGCCATAGACCTCGGCGGTAGGCTGTGTTAACCTACCGCCAAAGACGATGGCAGTAAGAAAAGGGTCAGATCATGATTTTTTTTAACCGAGGTCAAATCGCGCTAAAGTTTACAAAAAAGGGTCAAAACAGTGAATTCGGCGCCATGTCGTATCCGCTGTCAAAATGCTCTTTAACAGATGAATGCAGCCAATTTAACGTACTTGAAAGATTAAGTTATTGGCATACTCGCAAATAAAAGGGAAAATGAAAAAAAAATTGTCCTCATGGTCATAAATTTTTGTTTCATGTCAGAATCATAAGATTTTTGGACATTCGATATTTCAATTAAGCATAACAAAGATTTTTGGGTAGTTTCCAATAATCATTTTTTGGTGTACAGAAATCACCAAAATTTCCGTGGGTTCGATATTTAGACTTTTTTATAATCAAATGTATTATAAAAAGTTTAGTAATACAAAAACATTTATTTCATCTGACATTATACAACTACTACAATATTTTTAAATATTCCATATTTACATATTGCATTTTAATATTTTTGAAAGCTAACAAGTAGACGCCTTTGAAGATTTAGATTTTCATGGCAATATGAGAAGTTGGCAAATAAAAGTGAAATATGATAAATTCAAGATTTTTTTTTGTCAACGAAGAAAAGTTCTCATCTCAGCTGTGGATGTGACTTCAAATCATCACATGAAGATTTTTGGAATATTGAAAATAGTCATTTAGGCTTTGTTGGATGTAGATATTTAAGTATCTGGCCCAGATAATAATAGACGAGATTCCTAATCTCCCTACACTGGTTTGAATGAAGCTGACCCCTCTCTTGAGTGGTCGACACAAACATCACAACATGGTGAACCGATGACCATGTCCAGGATTCTCTCTATCTCTTCTAGATGTAGGTCATCGTTCTAGGTGCACGCTTCCATCTACTATTGCCGGGCAACTTAATTGTTGCTTTCATACAAACACGAATCTCCCCAAGACATTTTTTCTTATACTCCGTACTATTTTTTTTTGACGGTTACTCCGTACTATTATTTGATATCACAGATTTTTGTTTCTTATGTGATTTCCCACTGCCCATAAGCCTATTTGTCTGCCATGAACTATTTTTTTTTTGCAAGAAGCCCGCAAATGACAAATTTCGCTTATTGCCAGTAGTGGTTAACCCTCGCCTATATATGTAGGTGAGTGCAGCAACAGGAGCGGAAGGCCTCCGCCGCCACCGCAACGGGGGTTCCCGAGCAGGTGGCAGGCAGGATAGCCTCGGGGACTTGCATGAGGAGGGAGAGAGAGATGTCAATAAAAAGTTTCCTCTCGAAACGTTACTAAGTTAAAATGTTACTAAGTTTTCTCTCGAAACGTTACCAAGTTACTAAGTTAAAATGCGAAAATACAAAGGTGAACATGGGTGCGCCCGCACCCGCGTGAATTGTAAATTCATAAAAAAATACTAGAAAAAAAATCTGAAATTTCACAGGATGAAACCTAGTTGATCATTCTGCTCAAGTGTGAAGTTTTATGATGTACTGACATACATGGTATTCTTAGTGAAGAAAATACAAATGCAATCGTACTATTCATTAAACAGTGTTTTTAATATAGCTTCGATTTTGTCATTTTTGCCCCGATTACCACAGATTCATATGCGAGTATACCAATTGACTATGTATATTATAAAAATGAATTCAGATTTTTTGATATTTTCTATCATTTTTTCGAAATTACTATTCATAAAGGGTGCGCGTGCACCCATGTTCACCAAATCCGCGTCCGTTAAAATGATGTTAATAGAAAGTTTTCTCTCGAAACGTTAATAAGTTACTAAGCTAAAATGTTCACATATTTTTGAAACATATCAAGTGTTGTATTTTCTTTCGAAATGTATCCCCGGTAACATCGACATGAGGGGGGACGTCGATCAACCCCCTCTCGCCCGACGAACTCTCGAGGCCACCCAAATTTTTACGAAGTTCAAAGTTACTAAATTTACTCCGGTCCGCTCGCCTACCCCCTCCCGCCCCTACCCAACAAACTCTCGAGACCACCCAAACCACTAGAAGAAAACTCCAGTAACTTCGACATGAGGGGGGACATCGATCAACCCCCTCTCGCCCGACCAACTCTCGAGGCCACCCAAATTTTTACGAAGTTCAAAGTTACTAAATTTACTCCGGTCCGCTCGCCTACCCCCTCCCGCCCCTACCCAACAAACTCTCGAGACCACCCAAACCACTAGAAGAAAACTCCAGTAACTTCGACATGAGGGGGGACATCGATCAACCCCCTCTCGCCCGACCAACTCTCGAGGCCACCCAAATTTACGAAGTTCAAAGTTACTAAATTTACTCTCGGTACGCTCGCCTACCCCGGCCCCTCCCGCCCCTACCCGACTAACTCTCAGACCACCCAAACCACTAGAAGAAAACTACGGTAACTTCGACATGAGGGGGCACGTCGATTAACCCCCTCTCGCCCGACCAAGTAGTCAACGAAGAAAGAGCGTTGTCGATCTACCCCCTCCCGCCCCCTACCCGTAATTGTTATGTTCATTGTTGTTATTAGCTAGGTATATGTTTGTGCATATGATTCCTTGTTGTGATATTAGCTAGGTCTACATTTTCCACAAATATATACATCTCTCATGTTTGTCTATTGCCATGTTGTAATATTTGCAGAAAGTATGGATCAAAGAGACTTGGAACAATAAGAGTTGTTGGGGGATATAATCCGCGACGGGCGTGATGTCTTGTTGTTTCTCAACGACACCGATGGTCAGGAAGGAGAGGATGATGGCTCTGGTGATCGAACAATGAAGGAGGAAGGACATGGTCATGATGGCTCCGGTGACCGAATGGCGGAGGAAGAAGGAGACCATGATGACGGCTCCGGTGACCGAATGGAGCAGGGAGCTGTTGCAAAGTCCGGCGAGGTATATATATATATATGTTAAGCCTCTGCTGACTAATTCATGCATTAATTGTTTTGGTATGTACATATGTTGACGCTTCTTTCTTCTTTTATAGCCCTCCGGATCGAGCCAAAAATCAGTAACAAGACGAGGGCCGAAGAAAAGGTTGCGCTAGGATGAAAGGTTCACGATCACAGAACTCGCGGACGATGGGCAATCGATTGAACCCAAGCGGACCAAGGACGCATTTGTTGCTCAGTGCGGAGCTATTGTTAGGGACAGCATCCCGAGCAGCATCCAGAAATGGAATAAGCCTAAAGACGACGACCCTGAAGTTTCTTATGTCACCGATAGACAGAAAGATGATCTTTGGACCTCGCTGAAGACAAATTTCACCCTACCGCCAGAGGAGGATCCGAATAAGCCAGTTATAGAGCCAAAGATCAAGGCGTGTGCTCTTAAGAAGATGGCAGATCTATTCAGAAGGTGGAAGAAAGAGTTCAACACAAAGTTTGTCGACAAAGGGAAGACTCCAGAATTCACCGGCCGATTTGAGAAGATAAGAGATCAGTGGCCCACATTTGTGGCCTACAAGACATCGGAGAAGTGTAAGAAAATGTTAGAGACAAACAAGAAAAATGCTGCAAAGAAGCAATATCACCATCACACAGGGTCAGGTGGCTACCTCAAAGCCCGGCCGTTGTGAGACAAAGATGAGAAAGACCTGCTTCCTAAAGGGGTCGAACCAGCGACATTGAACTGGCCAGACCATTCAAGGACTTGGTTCTTCAGGGTTGGGGGAACTTTGGACCCTGAAACAGGGGAGTGCCGTTGGGCGGACGAGCAACTTGCAATACCCGTCAAGAAGCTTCAGGATTATATCAGCGCAGCGCAGCAAGGTACGTTCATTCCTGACAGTGAGAAGGACGAGCTCACTAAGGCCCTCGGGAATCCTGAGCACCCTGGACAAACACGAGGCACACCAGGCTTCGTTCCGTGGGTGGTTGGTTGATACGTCCATTTTGCATCATGCTTTTATATCGATATTTATTGCATTGTGGGTTGTTATTATGCATTATGTTACAATACTTATGCCTATTCTCTTTTATTTTACAAGGTTTACATAAGGAGGGAGAATGCCGGCAGCTGGAATTCTGGGCTGGAAAAGGAGCATATATTATAGACCTATCCCGCACAACTCCAAAAGTCCTGAAACTCCAAGAAAGTTATTTTTGGAAATAATAAAAAATATTGAGCGGAAGAAGTACGCCAGAGGGAGACCCACCTGGCCACAAGGGTGGGGGGCGCGCCCTACCCCCCAGGGCGCGCCCCTGCCTCGTGGGCCCCCTGTTGGCTCTCCGGTGGCCATCTTCTGCTATATGAAGTCTTTCGTCAAGGAAAAAATCATAAGCAACCTTTCGGGACGAGACTCCGTGGCCACGAGGCGGAACCTTGGCGGAACCAATCTAGGGCTCCGGCAGAGCTGTTCTGCCGGGGACACTTCCCTCCGGGAGGGGAAATTCATCGCCATCGTCATCACCAACGCTCCTCTCATCGGGAGAGGGCAATCTCCATCAACATCTTCACCAGCACCAACTCCTCTCAAAACCCTAGTTCATCTCTTGTATCCAATTCTTGCCTCCAAGTCCGGGATTGGTACTAGTAGGTTGCTAGTAGTGTTGATTACTCCTTGTAGTTGATGCTAGTTGGTTTATTTGGTGGAAGATCGTATGTTCAGATCCTATATGCATATTAATACCCCTCTGATTATGAACATGAATATGCTTTGTGAGTAGTTACGTTTGTTCCTGAGGACATGGGAGAAGTCTTGCTATTAGTTGTCATGTGAATTTGGTATTCGTTCGATATTTTGATGAGATGCATGTTGTCTAGCCTCTAGTGGTGTTATGTGAACGTCGACTACATAACACTTCACCATTATTTGGGCCTAGAGGAAGGCATTGGGAAGTAATAAGTATATGATGGGTTGCTAGAGTGACAGAAGCTTAAACCCTAGTTTATGCGTTGCTTCGTAAGGGGCTGATTTGGATCCATATGTTTCATGCTATGGTTAGGTTTACCTTAATACTTTTGTTGTAGTTGCGGATGCTTGCAATAGAGGTTAATCATAAGTGGGATGCTTGTTCAAGTAAGAACAGCACCCAAGCACCGGTCCACCCACATATCAAATTATCAAAGTACCAAACGCGAATCATATGAACGTGATGAAAACTAGCTTTACGATATTCCCATGTGTCCTCGAGAGCGCTTTTCTCCATATAAGAGTTTGTCCAGGCTTGTCCTTTGCTACAAAAACGATTGGGCCACATTGCTGCACTTTATTTACTTTTGTTACTTGTTGCTCGTTACAAATTATCTTATCACAAAACTATCAGTTACCACTTATTTCAGTACTTGCAGAGAATACCTTGCTGAAAACCGCTTATCATTTCATTCTGTTCCTTGTTGGGTTCGACACTCTTACTTATCAAAAGGACTATGATAGACCCCCTATACATGTGGGTCATCAAGACTCTTTTCTGGCTCCGTTGCCGGGGAGTGAAGCGCCTTTGGTAGGTGGAATTTGGTAAGGAAAAATTTATATAGTGTGCTAAAATTTACTGTCACTTCTTACTATGGAAAGTAATCCTCTGAGGGGCTTGTTCGGGGTATCTTCACCCCCACCAGTAGAGCAAAGAATTGCTCCTCAACCTACTGAACCTACTGAAAATGAAAATATCCCCTTTGAAGTTCCATCGGGTATGTTAGAAAAACTGCTAGCTAATCCTTTTGCAGGAGATGGAACATTACATCCTGATGAGCACCTAATCTATGTGGATGAAGTTTATGGATTATTTAAGCTTGCAGGTATACCCGATGATGTTGTTAAGAAGAAGGTCTTCCCTTTATCCTTGGAGGGAGATGCATCGGCATGGTATAGGTTATGTGATGATACGGGGTCATGGGACTACAAACGATTGAAATTGGAATTTCATCAGAAGTTTTATCATATGCATCTTGTTCATCGTGATCGCAATTATATATATAATTTTTGGCCTCGCGAAGGAGAAAGCATCGCTCAAGCTTGGGGGAGGCTTAAATCAATGTTATATTCATGCCCCAATCATGAGCTCCCAAGAGAAATAATTCTTCAAAGTTTTTATGCTCGGCTTCCTGAAAACAATCGCACCATGCTCGATACTTCTTGTGCTGGCTCTTTTATGATGAAGACTATTGAATTCAAATGGAATTTATTGGATAGAATTAAACGCAACTCTGAAGATTGGGATCTCGACGAAGGTAAGGAGTCAGGTATGACACCTAAGTTTGATTGTGTTAAATCTTTTATGGATACCGATGTTTTCCGTAAATTTGGCACTAAATATGGACTTGACTCTGAGATAGTAGCTTCTTTCTGTGAATCTTTTGCTACTTATGTTGATCTCCCCAAGGAGAAGTGGTTTAAATATCATCCTCCCATAGAAGTAAAAGTAGCTGCACCTACTAAAGTTGAAGAAAAGACTATCACTTATAATGATCCTGTTGTTCCTACCTCTTATGTTGAGAAACCACCTTTCCCTGTTAGAATAAAGGATCATGCTAAAGCTTCAACTGTGGTTCGTAAAAGCAATATTAGAACTTATACACCTCCTGAGCAAGTTAAAGTTGAACCTAATGTTGCTATTGTTAAAGATCTCTTGGCTGATAATATTGATGGGCATGTTATTTATTTCTGCGGTGAAACTGCTAGAATTGCCAAACCTTGTGCTAAAGATAAACATAGACCTGTGATAGGCATGCCTGTTATTTCTGTTAAAATAGGAGATCATTGTTATCATGGCCTATGTGATATGGGTGCTAGTGCTAGTGTTATACCTCATGACTTATACAAAGAAATTAAGCATGAGATTAGACCTGCTGAGTTAGAAGATATTGATCTTACAATTAAACTTTCCAATAGAGATACTATATCAACAATCGGAATTGTTAGAGATGTTGAAGTCTTGTGTGGGAAAACTAAATATCCTGCTGATTTTCTTGTTCTTGGTTCCCCACAATATAGCTTTTGTCCCATTATCTTTGGTAGACCCTTCTTGAACACTGTAATGCTAGAATAGACTGCGAAAAGAATGTTGTTACTATTGGCTTGGGTGATATGTCTCATGAGTTTAATTTCTCTAAATTTAGTAGACAACACCGTGAAGAGAAATTACCTAGTAAGGATGAAATTATTGGTCTTGCTTCTATTGCCGTGCCTCCTAGTGATCATTTAGAACAATATTTGCTAGACCATGAAAATGATATGTTTATGAATGAAAGAAGGGAAATAGATGAAGTATTCTTTAAACAGGAACCTATTCTGAAACACAATTTCCCTGTTGAAATCCTAGGGGATCCTTCTCCAACCAAGGGTGATCCCGTGTTTGAGTTTAAACCGTCTGATTCTCTTAAATATGCTTATCTTGACGAAAAGAAGATATATCCTGTTATTATTAGTGCTAACCTTTCAGAGCATGAAGAAGAAAGATTATTGAAAACTCTGAAGAAGCACCGTGCTGCGATTGGGTATACTCTTGATGATCTTAAGGGCATTAGTCCCACTCTATGTCAACATAAAATAAATTTGGAAGAAGATGCCAAACCAGTCTATGATCATCAATGAAGGCTGAATCCTAAGATGAAAGAAGTGGTAAGAAAGGAAATACTAAAGCTTCTTGAGGCAGGTATAATCTATCCCGTTGCTGATAGTGAGTGGGTAAGTCCTGTCCATTGTGTCCCTAAGAAGGGAGGCATCATTGTTGTTCCTAATGATAAAGATGAATTGATTCCGCAAAGAATTATTACAGGTTATAGGATGGTAATTGATTTCCACAAACTAAATAAAGCTACTAAGAAAGATCATTACCCCTTACCTTTTATCGATCAAATGCTAGAAATATTATGCAAACATACACATTTTTGCTTTCTAGATGATTATTCTGGTTTCTCTCAAATACCTGTGTCAGCCAATGATCAATCAAAGACTACTTTTACTTGCCCTTTTGTTACTTTTTCTTATAGATGTATGCCTTTTGGTTTATGTAATGCACCTGCTACCTTTCAAAGATGCACGATGGCTATATTCTCTGACTTTTGTAAAAAGATTTGTGAGGTTTTCATGGACGATTTCTCCGTCTATGGATCCTCTTTTGATGATTGTTTCAGCAACCTTGATCGAGTTTTGCAGAGATGTGAAGAAACTAATCTTGTCTTGAATCGGGAAAAGTGCCACTTTATGGTTAATGAAGGTATTTTCTTGGGGCATAAAGTTTCTGAAAGAGGTATTGAAGTTGATAAAGCCAAGGTTGATGCTATTGAAAAGATGCCATGTCCCAAGGACATCAAAGGTATAAGAAGTTTCCTTGGTCACATTGGATTTTATAGGAGGTTCATTAAGGACTTCTCAAAAATTTCTTGGCCTCTGACTAATTTATTACAAAAAGATATGTTAGAATAAAACCGAGGCGCTTCGTCTTTCTACCGAGGATCAAGCAATCACACAAGCACGACACCGAGATTTGTTAACGAGGTTCACCGGTATGGCTACATCCCCGGGGCATGACTACGGGCGCTCCTCCCCATGACACCATCACAATACCGCACCCCGGCCGCCCGGGCGCCGGCACACGCCGTCGGCTCCCCCGCGTGCCTGTGCTATTATGTTGGCATAGGTTACATCGTGTGTCTACCCTCGTTATATATGAGAGGCCTAGGATACAAGTGTCCTATTAGGACACAACTCCTACCCTGTCTACACACAGTCCAAAACCAAATCCAACTGTAACCTACCGTGTACAATAATATTTGACATAATTCTAACAAACTCCACCTTGGCGAATATTCTTCACCACCTTGAATTCGTCCGTGCGTCAAACCTCCATGTACATTGGACTTGAGATACACCATGAGCACCGCTGCTACTCCCAGACTCCATGTGACTCCACTTGCAACTGTAGTCCCTTCTCGTCTTCATCACAGTCAACACTCGAGCAAAAATTAAGTTCCTTGTTACTCTACTTTGTGCTCCCAACTTCCGGAGTATCCGCTCAACGCCATCACACACCGATCATTAATCTGCGTGAAAAATGAACAACTCACATATTGGGTGTCACATATAAGAGTTACCTGAACTCAACATCACCGCTCTTTTATGACCGTCTGTTTGAAACTTGAAGGAATTTCACCGTCGCTCTGTGTCACTTTGAGTAAAATTCACAGTTGTCTCATCCTTTTTTCCCCGGATAGTCTCTGACATGTCCCATAGCTATAGCACTCTGCCTCCTTCTGCCTTGTCATCCACACTTTGCCATGTGCACTGAACACCACAGAATATATGGCCATGTACTCTCTCAGCTTTTGACAATTTCAGACCCTCCGCCACTTTCTCAGATTCTCCATGGTCAACTCCTGTCCATCTTCCGGCACCGATAGAACCAGTCACCAACTTGAATCCGGTACTCGTCAACACTGCTTCAGCACCCCCTGCACACTTTGTCTAACAACATATCTGACCACCGGTGCCCTGGCGTGTCGCTGTGTCCCGTGCTTACCGCACGCCTTGCCGCTATCACTGCATCAAGCCTCTGCTGTCCTGGTCGAGTCTCCCGGGCCGTGAACCCACACCACTCAAACCCCTACTACAGAGAACCACCGATCATCACCGACCGATGCCGAGTATCACGTCTCCATCAGACCACTGGTACCCAGTCCGATCCACCTGTCTCTCGCTATCCTACCGAAATAGGCTTCGACTCTCCGAATTCTTACACCGTAACCCCTCCATCAGCTCAGAGTGAAGTCGTCCATCAGACTCCAGCTCCACCTTCAACATGACTCCATGGTAGATGATCAGTCCACCCTCGCGCCCCGTCGACTTCAAGCTCTCTCATGTGTGCACTGCCTTGAATCAACCCTGCGCCATAGTCTTGTCGAAGCCGCACAAGCCCTCGGGCCCGCACCACGTGTTTCCACGCCCCAGAAGTCAGCCACCATCAGCATCACGCTCCTATGTCGTCGTCGCTGAAATCACCGCCGTCTTCTGCTTTGACCGACATCCCCGTCGATCCGTCAGACAGTCTAGTCCGACCCAGCCGAAGTTATCCGACTGCAATCATGCTCCACCCCGCATCTAGTCCGCCTGCACGTCTCAGTGCATTGCTTGACGCCCTGTGTCTGCATGATCCCTCACGACGTGCTCCAGGCTCCACAAGCCTTATACGCACGTCGCCAATTTACTGTCGTCTCTGTCGTAGGACATTCTAACTGACCAAAAGCCATCAGTCTGACCACGCCCCACCAGTTGTCCTCCTGCCGTGTGGCTCTCCGATCACTCGCTGCTCACCTAATGGCTTCTCTCGCTAAAACCACCAAGACTCGCACGACTCTGTATTTGTTTGTCCACGTCGTCCATGCTCTATGGCCCTGACAACACTTAGAAACCTAACTCTGCCGATTGTCGTAGTCCCCTGAGCAAGCTGATCATGCCAACACCATCTAAACTATACAGGAACCATCCTTGCTGCCCATGACACATTGATATTCCTCGTAATTGTCTAGAACCACGAGAATATAATCGCAATCCAACAGCCAACACCAGTCCTCCTCTTACACATCACGTATCTTCCTGATGCATGCACTCCATGTACTTTTGACTAGCACAAACAACACCAAATACACAACGTGTCCTGGATCCTGCCCTTGACTTTTGATTGCTCTTTTCCTTTTAACAAATCTCCTGTCACCTGCATGCACCGAAGCTCCTTCTGTAGACCTGTAGCGACCAAAGTTGCTCCCTCATCGACCTCCTGCGTGTTTAGCTTGCTGCGCCTGGGCCATCTGAGTGCCATGGGCCTGCTGCTGCATCTAGCCCAGCCCCAGCCTCCAACGAGCGATCAGCGTGAAAAGCACGCTAGCTCGCCGGCCACACGTGTGTCAAGCCTCGTGAGCCGCCTCCCTGCTGCCGCTAGTTGTACGTGTTCCGCTCGGATCCTGCCACCTCGAACACAGCTACCGCCGCACGCACTTCCGATCTTTTGCAACTTCTAATCTCGCCGACTCTACCGTGAACCGCTTCTCTGATTCCGATTGCTTTATACGCGTCGATCTCCGATCGCTGCTGCACGTACGCCGTGATGAAGCTGCATACCTAGGGTGGGGACACGGACCTGTCCAAGGAGCCCTACCCAAGGACGTCCCTAGAAGAAGCTACCTTTCAATCGACTTGAAGGCATCCCACTCGACAGATTCAAGACACTCGACCAAGAAGCTATCACTCGACCAAGAAGCAATCACTCGACTGCCAGAAGACCTAAAGTCACCCCACAGGCAAACGGTCGGCTGTTTGGCAGTCTTTATGGTCATTATAGCACTTTATTAGGGGCGTTACCAGTAACGCCCAACCTTAAATGTACCTTAAGACCCTGTATTACTGAGGGCAGGAGGGGGCCAGCGAACTCTATATAAGCCACCCCCTCCTCAGTAAGAAGGGTTCGCACCCCTGTTATCTACACACTCATAATCCAATCGACCGCCTCCGGGCACCGAGACGTAGGGCTGTTACTTCCTCCGAGAAGGTCCTGAACTCGTAAACCTTGTGTGTTAGAACTTCCCAATAGCTAAGATCTAGCCTCTTCATACACACCCCCTACATTACTGTCAGGCTTAGAACCACGACAGTTGGCGCCCACCGTGGGGCAGGAGTCTTAGCGCCTAATTGGTGAAGTTGCGTTCTTTCCGATCCATTTGATCATGGTTTCCTGCGGAGTGTCGATGGAGGGCCGCGAGATCCGTCTCGGCGCGCTCACCTTCATCGCCGACGACTCCACCTGGCTTCAGGAGGCGCCGCTCGACGTCGACGCGCTCCCCGTCCGCGGCGCAACGCACTTTCGCGCATGCGTTCGTGGCGTCCTCCTACGACAGCCGTCGACCCAGTACCAATCGGCTCCCGTTTCGTCTCACCACCTTACCTCCCACCAGCGCAAGCACTTAGGTCGGTCGAGGCTTCAGCGGTGGGTGAGGCATGCCGTGGCCCGCCAGTCGGCGGCCCCGCAAGTCGCGGCAATCGAGCCCGACGAATCCCTCTACGACCTGCTCGACCTGTCGACTGGCTCCGCGGGGGCAACATCCGAGTGCAACAGCAGCGACCCAGTGGCTGAGGTCCTGGCGGTCGAGGGGGCACACAGTCCTCCCGGATTCCCTCGCGCTGACGGAGGCGCGGGTGGGGGCGACCCGTCGCATCCCCACGATGAGTACCGTCCCGAACCCCTCACGTCATTGCAGCGAGAGGAGCTTTGCCGCAGGAACATGGACGCACTCCACACTCCTATTGTTGGGGAAACCCCTGAGGCCAGGGCCTTGGAGGACGCGTTCTTGGCTAACTTGGCCGATCGCACTCGACTGGAGAATCTCCAGCGATTAATCGACAAGCAAGCGCGTCAGCGGGCTCCCGAGTCCAGTCGACGTCAGCAAGCTCCCGAGTCCAGTCGACGTCAGCTCTTCCCACCACCGCAGGTATACCGAACCCCGGTCCAGAATTTGGCTGTTGTAGCTCGTATAGCCGAGTCGATTCAGCCCTCCCAGTCAGAGGCTGGCAGAGGCTTGTTGGAGATCAGGGCATTGCTCCGGGCGGCGGGAAATCAGAATTCCGCCGTCTCGCAGTCGCGGAACAGGATCCACAGTCGATCCGTTGCATCAGAAACAGTTCAGTCGGCTCACAGCCCGAGATCGCCCCCGAGGCGCGAGGGACGTGACGATCGGCATGCTCAGTACAGGAGAGATGAGCAGTATGACCACCGATTCGATCGTGATGGTCGGCGTCGAGTGCCCACCCCTCCCCCGAGGAGTGAGTCGTATGCGCCTCGACGGTAAGATGACAGACGCCCTCATAGCATTGGGCAGAGGATTCCAGTCGACCCCAGAGACCCAGGCTTTGACGCGAGATCTATCCTCGTTCAAGGCTTGGTTGACAGGAACAAGGCTCATAGAGGAGGCCGCAACGGAGACGCGCCCACCAGCAGCAGAGTACATGCTTCAGGGCCAGAGTGTTTCAGTCGAGCCATCAGGGCCGCAGTGATTCCTCCCAATTTCAGGCTGGCGACTGGAGTCAGCAAGTTCACCGGTGAGTCCAAGCCCGACACTTGGCTCGAAGATTATCGAGTGGCTGTACAGATTGGCGGTGGCAATGATGAGGTGGCCATGAAACATTTGCCCCTCATGTTGGAGGGCTCAACCAGGGCATGGCTGAATCAGTTGGCACCCAGCAGTATTTACACCTGGGAAGACCTCTCCTGAGTGTTTATCACGACCTTTGAAGGAACATGCAAATGGCCTGCATGCCTCACAGAATTGCGGTCTTGCATGCAGAAGCCGAATGAAACACTCAGGGATTACATCCAGAGGTGGATCACGCTGCACCACACAGTTGAGAATGTGCCAGACCATCAAGCAGTTTGCGCTTTCAAAGAAGGCGTTAAATACAGAGAGTTGAATCTGAAGTTCGGTCGAACTGGAGAGATGTCTCTGAATCGGATGATGGAGATCGCCACCAAGTATGCTAATGGTGAGGACGAAGACCGACTCCGAAGCGGCAAGCTCAAGGCAGTCGCCCAAGAAACCGGAGGAAATTCCAGTCGGAAACAGAAGCGGAAGGCGAGCCAGCCGCTCCTGGGGAGGCCCTGGCCGTCGCCCAGGGAAACTTCAAAGGGAAACCCAAGGGCACCTGGAAGCCCAAGAAAGTCAAAGATCAAGATGGGAATGATGTTTTGGACTTACCATGTCACATTCACACCAAAAAAGATGAAGAGGGTAATTTTATTTACCCAAAGCATACCACTCGACAGTGCCGGCTCCTGATCTAGCAGTTCCAGGGCAAGCAGCCCAAAGATAAGGAAAAAGAGCCCCTGATGATTGAGGACAAGGAAGACAGTGACGGTGGGTACCCTCAAGTCAATTCCACTCTGATGATTTTTGCTGACATTGAAAGCAAAAGTCGACTGAAAGTCATCAACCGTGAGGTGAACATGGTTGCCCCAGCAACACCCAATTACCTGAAGTGGTCACAGACTGCCATCACATTCGACCAGTTTGATCACCCGACGCACATTGCCACCCCGGGGAGGCAAGCTTTGGTGGTCGACCCAGTTGTCGAAGGCACTCGACTGACCAAGGTATTGATGGACGGCGGCAGTGGCCTGAACATACTGTATGCTAAGACTTTGAAAGGAATGGGCATTCCGATGTCCAGACTCAGTACTAGCAACATGAGCTTCCATGGAGTCATTCCTGGGAAGAAAGCCGAGTCACTCGGCCAGATTGCTCTTGATGTGGTTTTCGGTGATTGAAAGAATTACCGCAAGGAAAGGTTGACATTCGAGGTTGTGGATTTCCAGAGTGCTTATCATGCCATTTTGGGCAGACCAGCTTACGCACACTTCATGGCTCGACCATGTTACGTGTATCTCAAACTGAAGATGCCTGGCCCCAAAGGTGTGATCACTGTTACTAGCAACCGAAAGAAAGTGGAAGAGTGCTTTTAGAAAGGCTCAAAGATCGCTGACGCTCAGATGGCAGTGGTCGAGCTAAAAGAGTATCAAAAGACTGCCGATCCGAGTGAATTGCTGCGAGCCAAGAAGCCTGCTTCAGAATCAGCTTTTCAGTCGGCTGGTGAAACAAAGACAGTCAACATCCACCCGACCGACCCCGACGCTGCTCCGACTCACATCTCGACGATGCTCGATTCCAAATAGGAAGAAGCGCTCATCCGGCTCCTCCGTGAGAACTGGGATATATTCGCATGGAAACCCTCTGACATGCCTGGAGTTCCCAGAGGGCTGGCTGAGCACCGTTTACGAGTCGACCCAAAAGTCAAGCCAGTGAAGGAACATCTTCGACGGTCCGCTGTCCAGAAGAAGCAAGCCATTGGCGAGGAATTGGCTCGGCTCTTAGCAGCAGAGTTCATCCGAGAGATTTACCACTCCGAGTGGCTCGCCAATGTCGTCATGGTCCCCAAAAGGACAAGTCGCTCCGCATGTGCATTGACTTCAAGCATGTCAATCGGGCCTGCCCGAAGGATCATTTTCCTCTCCCTCGCATCGACCAAATAGTCGACTCGACTGCGGGGTGCGAGAGACTATCTTTTCTAGATGCCTATTCCGGGTACCATCAGATCCGTCTGTATGGGCCCGACGAGATAAAAACAGCTTTCATCACTCCATTCGGATGCTTCTGTTACGTCACCATGCCGTTCGGCCTCAAGAACGCCGGAGCCACGTTCATGAGAATGATTCAGAAGTGTTTACTTACTCAAATCAGTCGGAATGTGGAGGCATACATGGATGATATTGTGGTCAAGTCCCGGAAAGGTTCCGACCTGCGGACTGACCTTGCTGAAACCTTTGCCAACCTGAGGAGGTATGATATCAAGCTCAATCCATCAAAATGCACATTCGGAGTTCCAGGCGGAAAGTTACTCGGTTTTCTCGTTTCCGAACGGGGGATCGACGCCAATCCTGAGAAAATTGGCACTATACTCCGGATGAAGCGTCCTGTACGCGTGCATGATGTCCAAAAGTTTACAGGCTGCTTGGCTGCTTTAAGTCGATTCATTTCTCGTCTCGGTGAAAAGGCATTGCCTCTTTACCGACTGATGAAGAAGTCTGACAAGTTCGAGTGGACTCCAGAAGCTGATGCAGCGTTTGCAGAGCTCAAAGCTCTGCTCTCCACCCAGCCGGTGCTTGGTGCCCCAATCAGCAAAGAGCCTTTGCTGCTTTACATTGCAGCCACAGGACAAGTCGTCAGCACAGTACTTACGGTCGAGCGGGAAGAAGAAGGAAAGACCTTCAGAGTTCAGCGCCCAGTCTATTATCTGTCTGAGGTTTTGACCCCTTCAAAACAAAGATACCCTCACTACCAGAAGCTGGTATATGGAATTTACATGACCACGAAGAAGGTTGCGCATTACTTCTCTGACCACTCCATTACAGTCGTCAGCGACGCCCCATTATCAGAGATTCTGCATAACAGAGACGCAACTGGTCGAGTGGCCAAGTGGGCGATTGAACTCCTTCCCTTAGATATCAAATTCGAGGCAAGGAAGGCCATCAAGTCCCAAGCAATCGCAGATTTCCTCGCCGAGTGGATTGAACAGCAACTTCCGACTCAAGTTCACTCGGAGCACTGGACCATGTTCTTCGATGGATCCAAGATGCTTAATGGTTCCGGTGCTGGGGTAGTCCTAGTCTCCCCCCGAGGAGACAAGCTCAGATATGTTCTCCAGATTCACTTCGATTCCTCCAACAATGAAGCAGAATACGAAGCACTTTTGTATGGGTTGCGCATGGCCATCTCACTCGGCGTCCGTCGCCTCATGGTCTATGGCGACTCAGATTTGGTGGTTAATCAAGTGATGAAGGAGTGGTACGTCAGAAGTCCGGCAATGACAGGTTATTGCAATGCAGTGCGAAAGCTAGAGAAGAGATTTGAGGGGTTAGAGCTCCACCACGTCCCCCGACTGAAAAATCAGGCAGCTGACGAGTTGGCGAAAATAGGCTCCAAGAGAGAAGCCATTCCCAGCACGTGTTCCTGGAACACATTCACTCGCTGTCGGTCCAAGAGGATCCTTTCACAGAAGAAGCCTCGCAGCCGAAAAGTGCCACAGATCCGACTGAAGTTGAAGTTCCTGCGGTGGTCGACCTAATCATGGAAGTCTTGGCGATCACTCCCGACTGGACGGTACCGTACATCGCGTATATCCTAAGGAAAGAACTCCCGGAAGACGAGGAAGAGGATCGACAGATCGTCCGCCAATCCAAAGCCTTCACAGTCATAAAGGGGCAGTTGTATAGAGAAAGCGCGACTGGAATCGGACAAAAGTGCATAACTCCAGAAGAGGGTCAGATAATCCTTGATGATATCCACTCAGGGACCTGTGGTCACCATGCGTCCTCTCGGACCATCGTGGCTAAAGCATACCGAGCAGGTTTTTACTGGCCAAGAGCAAATGAGATGGCAAAAGAGATAGTCGACAAGTGTGGAGGATGCCAGTTCTACTCCAACATGTCACACAAGCCCGCATCAGCCCTGAAGACCATTCCACTCGTCTGGCCCTTTGCTGTCTAGGGTCTGGACATGGTTGGTCAACTGAGAACAGGCAGGAGCGGCTTCACGCATGTGCTTGTGGCAGTCGACAAGTTTACCAAATGGATTGAAGCTAAACCTATCAAGAATCTTGATGCCTGCACTGCTATCAGTTTCGTCAGAGGGCTAACATTCAGATATGGAGTCCCGCATAGCATCATCACTGACAACGGGTCAAACTTCGATTCGGACAAATTCAGAGCTTTTTGCGCTTCTCAAGGCACTCGAGTCGACTATGCTTCGGTCGCCCATCCCCAGTCGAACGGACAAGCCGAAAGAGAAAATGGTCTGATCCTCAAAGGATTAAAGCCTCGACTGATGCGTGATCTCAAGCACGCGGCAGGTGCTTGGGTCGACGAGCTTTAGTCGGTTCTGTGGGGATTAAGGACCACCCCTAACCGGTCGACTGGCAGAACCCCATTCTTTCTGGTTTATGGAGCCGAAGCGGTTCTGCCAAGTGATCTTCTTCACAACGCGCCCCGAGTCGAGCTTTACACCGAAGATGAAGCAGAACAGGCTCGGCAAGATGCGGTCGACCTCCTGGAAGAAGAAAGAGAGATGGCAATGATCAGGTCGACCATTTATCAGCAAGACTTGCATCGATTCCACGCCCAGAACGTGAAGAGTCGAGCCTTTCAAGAAGGAGATTTGGTCCTTCGAGTGGATCAACAGAAACATCACAAGCTTGCTCCTACCTGGGAAGGCCCCTTCATCGTCACCAAAGTCCTCCGCAATGGAGCATATCACCTTTACAATGTTGATCGACAGATCGACGAACCACGAGCTTGGAACGCGGAGCTTCTCCGCCCCTTTTACACTTGAGTTCGCCCTCAAACCAGATGTAATAAGAAAAACTCCTGAAGTTCATTTTTATCAGAAATAAGAGTCTTCCAATAATTGCTGTCACATTTGTTTGTATCCGAAATCCCCCAGTGGGTGACTTAGCTGCGAATCCGATTCGCCTAAGTTTGAAAAATCCTACCGACTAGAGAGCAAACCTCCCACTCGGGGGCTTAGCTGCAGTTCAGCACTCGCCTAAGTTCTCTCACAAAGAGACTTAGCTGCAGTCAGACACTCGCCTAAGTTTGAAAAATCCTACCGAGTGGAGAGCAAACCTCCCACTCGGGGGCTTAGCTGCAGTTCAGCACTCGCCTAAGTTCTCTCACAAAGAAACTTAGCTGCAGTCAGACACTCGCCTAAGTTTGAAAAATCCTACCGAGTGGAGAGCAAACCTCCCACTCGGGGGCTTAGCTGCAGTTCAGCACTCGCCTAAGTTCTCTCACAAAGAAACTTAGCTGCAGTTCAGCACTCGCCTAAGTTCTCTCACAAAGAAACTTAGCTGCAGTCAGACACTCGCCTAAGTTTGAAAAATCCTACCGAGTGGAGAGCAAACCTCCCACTCGGGGACTTAGCTGCAGTTCAGCACTCGCCTAAGTTCTCTCACAAAGAAACTTAGCTGCAGTCAGACACTCGCCTAAGTTTGAAAAATCCTACCGAGTGGAGAGCAAACCTCCCACTCGGGGGCTTAGTTGCAGTTCAGCACTCGCCTAAGTTCTCTCACAAAGAAACTTAGCTGCAGTCAAACACTCGCCTAAGTTTGAAAAATCCTACCGAGTGGAGAGCAAACCTCCCACTCGGAGGGCTTAGCTGCAGTTCAGCACTCGCCTAAGTTCTCTCACAAAGAGACTTAGCTGCAGTCAGACACTCGCCTAAGTTCGAAAAATCTCACCGAGTGGAGAGCAAACCTCCCACTCGGGGGCTTAGCTGCAGTTCAGCACTCGCCTAAGTTCTCTCACAAAGAGACTTAGCCGCAGTCAGACACTCGCCTAAGTTTAAAAAATCCTACCGAGTGGAGAGCAAACCTCCCACTCGGGGGCTTAGCTGCAGTTCAGCACTCGCCTAAGTTCTCCACGAATAGACTTAGTTGCAGTCAGACACTCGCCTAAGTTTGAAAAATCCTACCGAATGGAGAGCAAACCTCCCACTCGGGGGCTTAGGTACAGCTCAGTGCTTGCTTAAGTATGAAACACATCTTCTCCTGGAGAGCTTCGCCACAAATACAATGTGCGCTTCATCCCACTCTGCAGTGACAGGGCGTGGGTCGACTGCCATCTTCTCCTGGAGAGCTTCGCCACAAATACAATGTGCGCTTCGTCCCACTCTGCAGTAACAGGGCGTGGGTCGACTGCCACCTTCTCCTGGAGAGCTTCGCCACAAATACAATGTGCGCTCCGTCCCACTCTGCAGTAACAGGGCGTGGGTCGACTGCCACCTTCTCCTGGAGAGCTCCGCCACAAATACAATGTGCGCTCCATCCCACTCTACAGTAACAGGGTGTGGGTCGGTCGTCACCTTTTCCTTCGAAAGGAGACCAAATTCCACTCGACGAATCATCCACGAAGACGTCCAACAAAAATCAAGTTCAGATAAAGCATAAAAGGTCCCGGACCTCAGATCAAAGTATTCGAGCCCTCGGCTCGGCAAGAGTTTAATTATTACACTTCCACTCGGCATTCCGAGGCAAATTAAAGGCAGAGTTTAACGGATTACAAAATACACTCGGCATCCAGAGGCAAATTCAAAGTGAAGCATAGAAGTTTTTTCACTCCTCAGGAGGAGGAGGACTGGAAGGGGCGACGAACTCGTCCAGATCAATCCCGTCTGCAATACGGGTGGCAGCAGCAATGAAGGTCTCCATGAAGTCCTGGAATTTGTGCTTCCTCGTGTTGGCAACTTGGATGGCGGCCAACTTCTCCTCCCGTGCCTCCTTACAATGGACGCGGACCAGGGACAGAGCCACATCAGCGCCGCACCGAGCTGAAGACTTCTTCCACTCCTGCACTCGGTCAGGGATTCCGTTGAGTCGAGTCATCAGAGACTCGAGATCATTCTGGAGCGTAGACCCTGGCCAAAGTGCTGGGTCGATCCGCGACATGGCAGTCTTCAGTCGAGCCAAGTAATCCACGGCGCCATCGATACGGGATTCCAGTCGGAGCAGATTCATGGCAGCTTCATCTTTCACAGGAGAGTTGATCGGATCCAAACATGTCTTAATCCGCCCGGTCTCCTCTTCAAAGTTCTGGCACAACTCTGCATACACGATCCAAGGATAAGTCAATTTGCATAGGCTGAGTCGACAAAAAAAACAACAGTTGAAACTGGATGTGCACCTTCAAGCTTGATGTACAGCTTCTTGGCGAGGCTCCTCAAGTAGCTCTCCAGGTCGTCCCTCCTGCGAGCGATGCCTTCCATCTTCTCACTCTGGGTGAGGTTTTCCTTCTTCCAACGTGAGCACTCCCTGTTGGCTTCATCCAGAGCGGTCTTCAGCTTGGTATTCTCTTCCTCTAATTGGCCGGCCGAAGCCAGCTTCTGTTCAGCCAGAGCGATCTTGTCATCAGCCTCCTTACGAGCAGCAGCCAAGTCCTGATCCTTCTTTGCCAGAGCTTTTTCCAGTTTCTCTGCAAAGAAATGGTGATTGAGTCGGAAGCAGCAGAAAGGTGCTCGAAGCCTAAAAGCAAAACCAGTCGACAAAGTCATTTTACCTGTGGCGCCGTCCCTGACCTTCTGCAGCTCCGTTCTGGCTAGCTCCAGATCAAGGTCCAGTTGAATCTTCTGCTTCTCCAATTCAGTATAGCGAGCTACAAGTTCGTAGGATTTCTGCAAAAAGAAAAATCAGTCGACAGACGTTCGAGATAAGTTGCTTCCAAGTAACTAAGGAACAATGGTGCCGTTTCTAAGACCACAGCCGAATCAAAAACATTCGACAGTAGTCTCGGGGACTACACCCAGTGGGTGCACTCAACGTGCCCCCACTGGTTCGACCAAAAAAATCGACTGCCCGCAGTCGACAGGATACGGTCCCACTCGACCTGGCCCGACCAAACCGACGGAAGAAATACAGATTCAGCAACACAATATAAAGACTACAGTCGACTGCCAGCAGTCCACCGTAGTCTCGGGGACTACACCCAGTGGGTGCACTTAGCGTGCCCCCACTCGTCCAAGAATTGGCAAACACACCCAGTGGGTGTACAGATACGGGCACAAACGATCAAACAGGTCAGGTGACAAGTCGACTGACCTGGACGTTGCTCTAAAGAGCCGAACTCGCATCATAGGCCGCTTGGCTGGCCTCCCGAGCCTTCTTCACTTGCTCCATCATAACCCCCGCCTGGCGTATAGCCTCCTTCGCGGCAGCCGCTTGGTCCTCAGGGATGGGGTACGCAGCAAAAAGCGAAAATGGGTTCGCAGTCGACGCCGAAGGCTGCGCACTCGACAGGGGATTGGCGAAAGTCACAGAAGCCCGAGTGGGCTCGCTGTCGTCCCGAGCCGCGGCCTTAGGCGCCGGAGTGGACTGTGGGGTCTTGATAGCTGACGTCTTCTTCGTCCTCTTCACCCTTAGCGGCTCGTTGTCATCATCGTCCGGGAGATCAATAACATGAGGAGGGGCTGCAAGAGAAACATTCAATCGACCAGAACTGCAATGGCCAGTCGACGCAAAGCAAAATGTCATTAATCGTACCAGGGTTGGAGGTAACAGCATCCTCCATCTCTTGGTCGTCGTTCCTGGCGGAAACCTCAGAAGTAGCACCGCTGCGAATCTCAAAAGTCAGTCGGTTGGCTCAGTGAATCGACCAAAGATCCGTCCACAGTCGACAAAGGAAAGCGAGTTTTTATCGTTATCCGGAAATGGTAGGAACGGCTATCTTCATCTTGGGCAGAACTTTGGGTGGCTTGGATGGCGTCGCTCGTGGATGCTTGGGGGCCTTATCAGTCGGCGGAGGAGGAGAACTCCGAGGGCGCTTCGACGTCTGCCCGACAGGTGCAGTCGCCTTGCCACGTCCCCGCGCGGGATCATGCGCGAGCTTGGATCGTCCCTCCGGGCGGGGGGGTTCAGCTTCCTCCACCTCCTCCTCGCTGGAGGAGACGTCATCATCTCCTTCTCCCTCGCCATCAGACTCCCACTCTCCTTGGTCATCCCCGCTCTCGCCTCCGCTCGCCTCACCTTCCTCAGTCGACTCCTGCGCCCCATTGGGCGTCGAGTACATCTTGGTGGTCGCCTGGGAAACAACAAGACAAGACGAAAGTCAATCGACCAACTCGAAGAAGACCAACGCAGAAAAACAAGATCTCAGTCAGAAGCATAAAGACATACCTGATCCACTTCATATGTATGGTCGAGTGGAATGACCCTCCTTGCTCCTCGGGGGTTGTCTTTGTTCCCCGTGATGCTCGACAGTCACCCCTCCAGCATCTCGTCGGTGACCTCCTCCGGGTGGATCCGAGTGGTGTCGTCGAGGCCTGAATACAGCCACATCGGGTGGTCTTGGGCCTGGAGCGGTTGAATGCGTCTCTGGAGAAAGACCTCTAGCAGGTCCATCCCAGTCACACCCTCACGAACAAGTTCAAACACTCGGCCGGCCAACACTTTGACTTGGGCCCTTTCCTCCGGCACCACCTTTAGAGAAGCAGGCTTGTGGGCTCGGTCAAGGGAGAAAGGAGGAAGACCATTCGACTGTCCGGGGGTCGCCTGGTCCTGACAGTAGAACCAGGTCGACTGCCAACCACGGACCGACTCGGGGAAGGTAATAGACGGAAAGCAGCTCTTCCCCCTCGTCTGGATCGCCAAACCCCCGCACAACTGGATCACCTTCATCCTCTCGTCACTCGACTTAGCCTTTTTACCGACTGAGAGCGACAAGTAAAAATGTGCTTGAAAAGCCCCCAATGCGGACGGCAACCCAGGAAGGCCTCGCACATGGAAATGAACGCAGCAAGATAGACTATGGAGTTGGGGGTAAAGTGATGGAGCTGCGCTCCGAAGAAATTCAAGAAGCTCCGGAAGAATGGATGGGGAGGCAGAGAAAACCCTCGGTCGACGTGGGTGGCTAGAAGCACGCACTCACCTTCGCGGGGCTGAGGTTCGATTTCTCCCCCAGGAAGTCGCGCCGCTTTGTGGGGAATGCTCCCCCCCCCGACCATGTCGTTGAGATCCTCCTGCCAGAGCACCGACTGCATCCAGTCGCCCTGGATCCAGCCTTTGGGCAGGGTGGTCCTGGAGGAAGATCCGCCCCGTGCGGACTTCTTCCCTTTCCCCGCCGCGGCCGCCTTCTTTGCACGCTCCAGAGCCGTCGTCTTGCCCTTCACCATCGTCGCCGGCAAGATCTCATGCGGACTTGCGGCGCTCGGGTGGGAGCTGAGGCAGCGGAAAGACTGGCGAAGATAGAGAGGAAGGAGGAAGGAGAACAGAGCGCACGGTTTGGAAAATCCCGTGCCGGCAACTTATAAGGGGCCGCTCCCGAGTGGCTGACTGGTAGGCCCAGGCAATCCAGTCAAATCCCGCAGCAGACGCGCGCGCAGTACGTGGCGAAAAAGGCGATGCGGAAATCGAGGAGCTTCCCCTTTATCGCTTCCGATTACTGCGGCTGCTCCCGTCCCGCGCGCTTCCCCAAATCCAAATCCCACGACGTCCGCGGGCGACAGAAACAACTTGCCAAAACAAGAGATCCCACTCGCACCGACGCTTGGTATGTGAAGAAATTCACTCGACGAAAAACCTGGAATGGGTCAAGGCGACTGAAAAAAGTTGGCAACGTAATCCGTGATGATTAACCCAACGAAGCTCTCACGTAGCCCGAAAGGCCAGTCGGAAAGGTTCTCCAACTCTTTCTCCACTCAAACCTCGACCCATTCGGGGGCTAATGATGAAGCTGCGTACCTAGGGTGGGGACACGGACCTGTCCAAGGAGCCCTACCCAAGGACGTCCCTAGAAGAAGCTACCTTTCAATCGATTTGAAGGCATCCCACTCGACAGATTCAAGACACTCGACAAAGAAGCTATCACTCGACCAAGAAGCAATCACTCGACTGCCAGAAGACCTAAAGTCACCCCGCAGGCAAACGGTCGGCTGTTTGGCAGTCTTTATGGTCATTATAGCACTTTATTAGGGGCGTTACCAGTAACGCCCAACCTTAAATGTACCTTAAGACCCTGTATTACTGAGGGCAGGAGGGGGCCAGCGAACTCTATATAAGCCACCCCCCTCCTCAGTAAGAAGGGTTCGCACCCCTGTTATCTACACACTCATAATCCAATCGACCGCCTCCGGGCACCGAGACGTAGGGCTGTTACTTCCTCCGAGAAGGGCCTGAACTCGTAAACCTTGTGTGTTACAACTTCCCAAAAGCTAAGATCTAGCCTCTTCATACACCCCCCCCCCTACATTACTGTCAGGCTTAGAACCACGACATGCCGTATCTCCACAGCCGCCGATCTTCGTCGCTCTCCTCTAAATCAACGATCCACAACCTTCAGACCTTGCAACCTTGCTCATGATACCACTTGTTAGAATAAAACCGAGGCGCTTCGTCTTTCTACCGAGGATCAAGCAATCACACAAGCACGCCACCGAGATTTGTTAACGAGGTTCACCGGTATGGCTACATCCCCGGGGCATGACTACGGGCGCTCCTCCCCATGACACCGTCACAATACCGCACCCCGGCCGCCCGGGCGCCGGCACACGCCGCCGGCTCCCCCGCGTGCCTGTGCTATTATGTTGGCATAGGTTACATCGTGTGTCTACCCTCGTTATATATGAGAGGCCTAGGATACAAGTGTCCTATTAGGACACAACTCCTACCCTGTCTACACACAGTCCAAAACCAAATCCAACTGTAACCTACCTTGTACAATAATATTCGACATAATTCTAACAAGATATACCATTTGTCTTTGACGATGATTGTGTAGAAGCATTTGAAATACTTAAGAAAGCATTGATCTCTGCACCTATTGTTCAGCCACCTGATTCGAATTTACCTTTTGAAATTATGTGTGATGCTAGTGATTATGCTGTAGGTGCTGTTCTAGGGCAAAGAGTTGATAAGAAATTAAATGTTATTCAATATGCTAGTAAAACTCTAGACAATGCTCAGAGAAATTATGCTACTACTGAAAAGGAATTCTTAGCAGTTGTATTTTCTTGTGATAAGTTCAGGCTTATATTGTTGATTCTAAAGTAACCATTCACACGGATCATGTTGCTATTAAATAACTAGACGCCGACCAACCATCTCAGCGGCTAGAAGAACTTGCAGCTGCCGGCCAACCATCTCAGCGGCACGAAGCTACCCCGCCATCTCAGCGGAGAAGCAGCGTGGCTTCCATGGAGCTCGTTTAGCCTGATTTCAGGGCTCCTCGCTACCCTGTGGATACTATCACGGAGGCTCAACATTGCCAGCTTATGACGAAATGCCAGAACCTCACTTTGAAGGCGGTTGTCGGCTCTGTTGCACCTCCTCAACCTGACGGAACTTTTCACTACCATCCGATTCCACATGGCTATGCTGTTGTGATGGTGGATGAAATAATGGAGGGATTTGAGGAGCTGGAGCTTGACCATCCTACAGGTGAAGGGGAGAATCAGTTGGGTTATGCTTTGAGGAGTACATGCCTATGGAGGAAGGAGTACAACAAGCTTCCAAACTAGACGCCTCCTCCTCCTCCTCCTCCTCCGGCAAGTCAGGGCACTCCGCCTCATCATCCTCATCCGGCGAGTGATCAAGGCACTCCGCCTCCTCTGGCGCGTGAGGGCACTATGCCTCCTCCTCTGCCTCCTCCGGCGCGTCGGAGCACTCCGCTTCGCCAGCAACGGCGGAAGACAGACGCTGCCGCTCTGGCTCCTCCGGCGCGTCGGAGCACTCCGCCTCCTTCTCTGCCTCGTAAGCAGCAACGGAAGAGAGACACCGCCGCTCCGGTGGCTAGCAGTACAAGTAGAGGCGGGAGTAAATTCAGATACAGTCCATCTCTCAAGGATCCGGAAAAGTTACCATATGAGAGGACCGAGAAGGAAAACGCGGAGATCTGTGAATCCCAAGTGAGGGACTTTTTGCAAAGAAACCTCCACCTCCGAAGGATAAGCTAGATTCGGTGAAAGTGGACCGCACTATCGATGCCCTGAAGCGACCACCACCGCCTCCGCCGGATTCCAACTATGTCCGCTGTCTTAAAAAGACATATGAAGATGCGCGGCCGTCGGGAAGTACTTCGAGTAATAAAAGGTTAGCAGAACGAAGAAGTGGGAAAAAAATTCCCCAGCTCGGTGAACAGGCTAATCATCCGGGGATGGTGCCTGGTACCAATCCGGGGATGGTGCCTGGTACCAATCCTTCTGATTACCTGAGCAATAATGTAGAGTTTGAAACAATGGAGGTGGACGAATTCAGATACCAGTATGGGCAGCCTCTCGTCAAAACTGATCATCCTCCTCTACAACGATGATGCGAAGATTCCATGAATGGTACATGAAAACCTGCAGCGAGTCTAGGAAGGATACTTTGACGCTGAGAATTAAAGAGGAGCACAACCTCGTTGGAACGGATCTGTTGTCTATTGAATTTGATGAGTTATTCCAGTTATACAATCAAAAGGCCCTCGACAAAACACTCATGACTTGCTACTGTCTGTAAGTACTGCTGGGGAACGTAGCAGAAATTCAAAATTTTCCTACGTGTCACCAAGATCTATCTATGGAGAGACCAGCAACGAGGGGAAGGAGAGTGCATCTACATACCCTTGTAAATCGCTAAGCGGAAGCGTTCAAGAGAACGGGGTTGATAGAGTCGTACTCGTCGTGATCCAAATCACCGGAGATCCTAGTGCCGAACGGACGGGACCTCCGCGTTCAACACACGTACAGCCCGATGATGTCTCCTACGCCTTGATCCAGCAAGGGGAGAGGGAGAGGTTGAGGAAGACTCCATCCAGCAGCAGCACAATGGTGTGGTGGTGATGGAGGAGCGTGGCTATCCTGCAGGGCTTCGCCAAGCACCGCGGGAGAGGAGAAGGACTTGGGAGAAGGGAAGGGCTGCACCAAAGGCAAAAGGTAAGAAGTCCTCCATCTCCCCCACTATATATAGGGGGGCCAAGGGGGGGGCACCGGCCCTAGGAGATCCAATTTCCTAGGGGGCGGCGGCCAAGGGAGGAATCCCTCCTCCCCAAGGCACCTAGGAGGTGCCTTCCCCTTCTAGGACTCTTCCTTTAGGGTTTCCCCACACTAGGCGCATGGGCCCTAGGGGAAAGTGGCGCCCCAGCCCACTTTGGGTTGGATCCCTTCCCACTTCAGCCCATGGGACCCTCCGGGATAGGTGGCCCCACCCGGTGGGCCCCCGGGACCCTTCCGGTGGTCCCGGTACAATACTGATGACCTCGAAACTTGTCCCGATGGCCGAAATAGGACTTCCTATATATAAATCTTTACCTCCGGACCATTCCGAAACTCCTCGTGACGTCCGGGATCTCATCCGGGACTCCAAACAACATTCGGTAACCACATACAAACTTCCTTTATAACCCTAGCGTCATCGAACCTTAAGTGTGTAGACCCTACGGGTTCGGGAGACATGCAGACATGACCGAGACGTTCTCAGGTCAATAACCAACAGCGGGATCTGGATTCCCATGTTGGCTCCCACATGTTCCACGATGATCTCATCGGATGAACCACGATGTCAAGGACTTAATCAATCCCGTATAAAATTCCCTTTGTCTATCGATACGATACTTGCCCGAGATTCGATCGTCGGTATCCCGATACCTTGTTCAATCTCGTTACCGGCAAATGTCTTTACTCATTCCATAACACATCATCCCGTGATCAACTCCTTGATCACATTGTGCACATTATGATGATGTCCTACCGAGTGGACCCAGAGATACCTCTCCGTCACACGGAGTGACAAATCCCAGTCTCGATTCGTGCCAACCCAACAGACACTTTCAGAGATACCCGTAGTGTACCTTTATAGCCACCCAGTTACGTTGTGATGTTTGGCACACCCAAAGCACTCCTACGGTATCTGGGAGTTGCACAATCTCATGGTCTAAGGAAATGATACTTGACATTAGAAAAGCTTTAGCATACGAACTACACGATCTAGTGCTATGCTTAGGATTGGGTCTTGTCCATCACAACTTTCTCCTAATGATGTGATCCCGTCATCAAGGACATCCAATGTCCATGGTTAGGAAACCGTAACCATCTATTGATCAACGAGCTAGTCAACTAGAGGCTTACTAGGGACATGGTGTTGTCTATCTATCCACACATGTATCTGAGTTTCCAATCAATATAATTCTAGCATGGATAATAAAAGATTATCATGAATAAGGAAATATAATAATGACAAATTTATTATTGCCTCTAGGGCATATTTCCAACAGTCTCCCACTTGCACTATAGTCAATAATCTAGTTCACATCGATATGTGATTAACACTCAAGGTCACATCCCCATGTAACTAACACCCAAAGAGTTTACTAGAGTCAATAATCTAGTTCACATTTACCATGTGATTAACACTCGATGAGTTCTGGGTTTGATCATGTTATGCTTGTGAGAGAGGTTATAGTCAGTGGGTCTGTACCTTTCAGATCCGTGTGTGCTTTCAAATCTCTATGTCATCTCCTAGATGCAGCTACCACGCTCTATTTGGAGCTATTCCAAATAACTATTCTACTATATGAATCCAGTTTACTACTCAGAATAATCTGGATTAGTGTCAAAGTTTGCATCGGCGTAACCCTTTACGACGAACTCTTTTACCACCTCCATAATCGAGAAAATTCCTTAGTCCACTAGTTACTAAGGATAACTTTGACCGTTGTCCTGTGATCCATTCTTGGATCACTCTTGTACCCCTTGACTGACTCATGGCAAGGCACACTTCAGGTGCGGTACACAGCATAGCATACTGTAGAGCCTACGTCTTAAGCATAGGGGACGACCTTCGTCCTTTCTCTCTATTTTGCCGTGGTCGAGCTTTAAGTCTTAACTTCATACCTTACAACTCAGGCAAGAACTCCTTCTTTGACTGATCCATCTTGAACACCTTCAAGATCATGTCAAGGTATGTGCTCATTTGAAAGTACCATTAAGCGTTTTGATCTATCCTTATAGATCTTGATGCTCAATGTTCAAGTAGCTTAATCCAGGCTTTCCATGGAAAAAACACTTTCCAAATAACCCTATACGCTTTCCAGAAAATCTACGTCATTTCTGATCAACAATATGTCAACAACATATACTCATCAGAAATTCTACAGTGCTCCCACTCACTTCTTTGGAAATACAAGTTTCTCATAAACTTTGTATACACCAAAATCTTTGATCATCTCATCAAAGCATACATTCCAACTCCGTGATGCTTACTCCAGTCCTTAGAAGGATTGCTGGAGCTTTGCATACTTATTAACATCTTTCCGGATTGACAAAACCTTCCGGTTGTATCACATACAACCTTTCCTCAAGAAAATCGTCGAGGAAACAATGTTTTGACATCCTATCTGCAAGATTTCATAAATAATGCAGTAATCGCTAACATAATTCCAACAGACTCTTAGCATCGTTATGAGTGAGAAAGTCTCATCATAGTCAACTCCTTGAACTTGTCGGAAAACATCTTAACGACAAGTCGAGCTTTCTTAATGGTGACATTTACCATCATTGTCCGTCTTCCTTTTAAAATCCATATGTACCTAACAGCCTTACGACCATCAAGTAATTCTTCCAAAGTCTACACTTTGTTTTCATATATGGATCCTCTCTCGGATTATATGGCCTCGGGCCATTTATCGGAATCCGGGCCCACCATCGCTTCTCCATAGCTCGTAGGTTCATTGTTGTCTAGCAACATGACTTCCAAGACAGGATTACGTACCACTCTGAAGTAGTACGCATCCTTGTCATCCTATGAGGTTTGATAGTGACTTGATCTGAAGTTTCATGATCACTATCATAAGCTTCCACTTCAATTGGTGTAGGTGCCATAGGAACAACTTCCTGTGCCCTGCCACACACTAGTTGAAGAGACGGTTCAATAACCTCATCAAGTCTCCACCATCCTCCCACTCAATTCTTTCGAGAGAAACTTTTCCTCGAGAAAGGACCCGATTCTAGAAACAATCCCTTATTGCTTTCGGATCTGAGACAGGAAGTATACCCAACTGTTTTGGGTGTCCTATGAAGATGTATTCATCCACTTTGGGTTCGAGCTTATCGGCCTGAAACTTTTTCACATAAGCGTAGCAGCCCCAAACTTTTAAGAAATGACAACTTAGGTTTCTCTAAACCATAGTTCATACGGTGTCATCTCATTGGAATTAGGTGGTGCCCTATTTAAAGTGAATGTGGTTGTCTCTAATGCCTAACCCATAAACTATCGTGGTAATTCGATAAGAGACATCATGGTATGCATTATATCCAATATGGTGCAGTTATGATGTTCGGACACACCATCACACTATGGTGTTCCAGGTTGTATCAGTTGTGAAACAATTTCCACAATGTCTTAATTCTGTGCCAAACTCGTAATTCAGATATTCATCTCTACGATCATATCATAGATCTTTTATCCTCTTGTCACGACGATCTTTCAACTTCACCCTGAATTTACTTGAACCTTTCAATAATTCAGACTCGTGATTCATCAAGTAAATATACTCAACATCTACTCAAATCATCTGTGAAGTAAGAACATAACGATATCCACTACACGCCTCAGCACTCATTGGACTGCACACATCAAAATGTATTACTTCCAGCAAGTTGCTTTCTGGTTCCATTTTACTGAAACCGAGGCTTTCAGTCATCTTGCCCATGTGGTATGATTTGTATGTCTCAAGTGATTCAAAATCAAGTGAGTCCAAACGGTCCATTTGCATGGAGTTTCTTCATGCATATACACCAATAGACATGGTTCGCATGTCTCAAACTTTTCAAAAACGAGTGAGCCCAAAGATCCATCAACATGGAGCATATTCATGCGTTTTATACCGATATGACTTAAGTGGCAGTGCCACAAGTAGGTGGTACTATCATTCCTATCTTATATCTTTTGGCATGAACATGTGTATCACTACGATCGAGATTCAATAAACCATTCATTTTAGGTGCAAGACCATTGAAGGTATTATTCAAATAAATAGAGTAACTGTTATTCTCCTTAAATGAATAACCGTATTGCGATAGACATAATCCAATCATGTCTATGCTCAACGCAAACACCAATCTCGATGGTAGAGGGAGCGTACGATATTTGATCATATCAACATTGGGAGCACTTCCAACACATATCATCAGCTCACCTTTAGCTAGTCTCCGTTTATTCCGTAGCTTTCATTTCGAGTTACTAACACTTAGCAACCGAACCGGTATCTAATACCCTGGTGCTACTAGGAGTACTAGTAAAGTACACATCAACACAATGTATATCCAATATACTTCTATCGACCTTGCCAGCCTTCTCATCTACCAAGTATCTAGGGTAATTCTGCTCCAGTGGCTGTTCCCCTTATTACAGAAGCACTTAGTCTCGGGTTTGGGTTCAACCTTGGGTTTCTTCACTAGAGCAGCAACTGATTTGCCGTTTCATGAAGTATCCCTTCTTGCCCTTGCCCATCTTGAAACTAGTGGTTTCACCAACCATCAACAATTGATGCTCCTTCTTGATTCCTACTTTTGTGGTGTCAAACATCGCGAATATCTCAAGGATCATCATATATGTCCCTGATATATTATAGTTCATCACGAAGCTCTAGCAACTTGGTGGCAATGACTTCGGAGAAACATCACTATCTCATCTGGAAGATCAACTCCCACTCGATTCAAATGATTGTTGTACTCAGACAATCTGAGCACAAGCTCAACAATTGAGCTTTTCTCCCTTAGTTTGCAGGCCAAGAAAGTCGTCGGAGGTCTGATACCTCTTGACGTGGGCACGAGCCTGAAATCCCAATTTCAGCCCTTGAAACATCTCATATGTTTCGTGACGTTTCAAAAACGTCTTCGGTGCCTCAACTCTAAACCGTTTAACTGAACTATCACGTAGTTATCAAAACGTGTATGTCAGATGTTCGCAACATCTACAGACGACGTTCGAGGTTCAGTACACTGAGCGGTGCATTAAGGACATAAGCCTTCTACGAAGCAACGAGGACAATCCTCAGTTTACGGACCTAGTCCGCATAATTGCTACTATCAACTTTCAACTAAATTTTCCTCTAGGAACATATCTAAACAGTAGAACTAAAGCGCGAGCTATGACATAATTTGCAAAATCCTTTTTGACTATGTTCAGGATAAACAAGTTCATCTTATGAACTCCCACTCAGATAGACATCCCTTTAGTCATCTAAGTGATTACATGATCCGAGTCAACTAGGCCGTGTCCGATCATCACGTGAGACGGACTAGTCAACATCGGTGAACATCTTCATGTTGATCGTATCTTCTATACGACTCATGCTCGACCTTTCGGTCTTCTGTGTTCCGAGGCCATGTATGTACATGCTAGGCTCGTCAAGTCAACCTAAGTGTTTGCATGTGTAAATCTGTCTTACACCCGTTGTATGTGAACGTTGGAATCTATTACCCGATCATCACGTGGTGCTTCGAAACAACGAACTGTCGCAATGGTGCACAGTTAGGGGGGACACTTTCTTGAAATTATTATGAGGGATCATCTTATTTAGTACCGTCGTTCTAAGCAAATAAGATGTATAAACATTTTAAACATCACATGCAATCAAATAGTGACATGATATGGCCAATATCACTTTGCTTCTTTTGATCTCCATCTTCGGGGCTCCATGATCATCATCGTCACCGGCATGACACCATGATCTCCATCATCATGATCTCCATCATCGTGTCTTCATGAAGTTGTCACGTCATCTATTACTTCTACTACTACAGCTAACGGTTAGCAATAAAAGTAAATTAATTACATGACGTTTATGTTGACACGCAGGTCATCAATAAATTAAGACAACTCCTATGGCTCCTGCCGGTTGTCATACTCATCGACATGCAAGTCGTGATTCCTATTACAAGAACATGATCAATCTCATACATCGCATATATCATTCATCACATCCTTTTGGCCATATCACATCACATGGCATACCCTGCAAAAACAAGTTAGACGTCCTCTAATTGTTGTTTGCATGTTTTACGTGGCTGCTATGGGTTTCTAGCAAGAACGTTTCTTACCTACGCAAAACCACAACGTGATATGCCAATTGCTATTTACCCTTCATAAGGACCCTTTTCATCGAATCCGTTCCGACTAAAGTGGGAGAGATAGACACCCGCCAGCCACCTTATGCAACTAGTGCATGTCAGTCGGTGGAACCGGTCTCACGTAAGCGTACGTGTAAGGTTGGTCTGGGCCGCTTCATCCCACGATGCCGTCAAAACAAGATTGGACTAGTAACGGTAAGCATATTGAACAAAATCAACGCCCACAACTACTTTGTGTTCTACTCGTGCATAGAATCTACGCAATAGACCTAGCTCATGATGCCACTGTTGGGGAACGTAGCAGAAATTCAAAATTTTCCTACGTGTCACCAAGATCTATCTATGGAGAGACCAGCAACGAGGGGAAGGAGAGTGCATCTACATACCCTTGTAGATCGCTAAGCGGAAGCGTTCAAGAGAACGGGGTTGATGGAGTCGTACTCGTCATGATCCAAATCACCGGAGATCCTAATGCCGAACTGACGGCACCTCCGCGTTCAACACACGTACAGCCCGGTGATGTCTCCTACGCCTTGATCCAGCAAGGGGAGAGGGAGAGGTTGAGGAAGACTCCATCCAGCAGCAGCACAACGGCGTGGTGGTGATGGAGGAGCGTGGCTATCCTGCAGGGCTTCGCCAAGCACCACGGGAGAGGAGAAGGACTTGGGAGAAGGGAAGGGCTGCACCAAAGGCAAAAGGTAAGAAGTCCTCCATCTCCCCCACTATATATAGGGGGGCCAAGGGGGGGGGGGCGCCGACCCCAGGAGATCCAATCTCCTAGGGGGGCGGCAGCCAAGGGAGGAATCCCTCCTCCCCGAGGCACCTAGGAGGTGCCTTCCCCTTCTGGGACTCTTCCTTTAGGGTTTCCCCACACTAGGCGCATGGGCCCTAGGGGAAAGTGGAGCCCCAGCCCACTTTGGGCTGGATCCCTTCCCACTTCAGCCCATGGGACCCTCCGGGATAGGTGGCCCCACCCGGTGGGCCCCCGGGACCCTTCCGGTGGTCCCGGTACAATACGATGACCCCGAAACTTGTCCCGATGGCCGAAATAGGACTTCCTATATATAAATCTTTACCTCCGGACCATTCCGGAACTCCTCGTGACGTCCGGGATCTCATCCGGGACTCCGAACAACATTCGGTAACCACATACAAACTTCCTTTATAACCCTAGCGTCATCGAACCATAAGTGTGTAGACCCTACGGGTTCAGGAGACATGCAGACATGACCGAGACGTTCTCAGGTCAATAACCAACAGCGGGATCTGGATACCCATGTTGGCTCCCACATGTTCCACGATGATCTCATCGGATGAACCACGATGTCAAGGACTTAATCAATCCCGTATACAATTCCCTTTGTCTCTCGGTACGATACTTGCCCGAGATTCGATCGTCGGTATCCCGATACCTTGTTCAATCTCGTTACCGGCAAGTCTCTTTACTCGTTCCGTAACACATCATCCCGTGATCAACTCCTTGATCACATTGTGCACATTATGATGATGTCCTACCGACTGGCCCAGAGATACCTCTCCGTCACACGGAGTGACAAATCCCAGTCTCGATTCATGCCAACCCAACAGACACTTTCGGAGATACCCGTAGTGTACCTTTATAGCCACCCAGTTACGTTGTGACGTTTGGCACACCCAAAGCACTCCTACGGTATCCGGGAGTTGCACAATCTCATGGTCTAAGGAAATGATACTTGACATTAGAAAAGCTTTAGCATACGAACTACACGATCTAGTGCTATGCTTAGGATTGGGTCTTGTCCATCACATCATTCTCCTAATGATGTGATCCCGTCATCAACGACATCCAATGTCCATGGTTAGGAAACCGTAACCATCTATTGATCAACGAGCTAGTCGACTAGAGGCTTACTAGGGACATGGTGTTGTCTATGTATCCACACATGTATCTGAGTTTCCTATCAATACAATTCTAGCATGGATAATAAACGATTATCATGAACAAGGAAATATAATAATAAAAAATTTATTATTGCCTCTAGGGCATATTTCCAACAGTCTCCCACTTGCACTAGAGTCAATAATCTAGTTCACATTGATATGTGATTAACACTCAAGGTCACATCCCCATGTAACTAACACCCAAAGAGTCTACTAGAGTCAATAATCTAGTTCACATTTACCATGTGATTAACACTCGATGAGTTCTGGGTTTGATCATGTTATGCTTGTGAGAGAGGTTATAGTCAACGGGTCTGAACCTTTCAGATCCGTGTGTGCTTTACAAATCTCTATGTCATCTCCTAGATGCAGCTACCACGCTCTATTTGGAGCTATTCCAAATAACTGTTCTACTATACGAATCCAGTTTACTACTCAGAATAATCTGGATCAGTGTCAAAGTTTGCATCGGCGTAACCCTTTACGACAAACTCTTTTACCACCTCCATAATCGAGAAAATTCCTTAGTCCACTAGTTACTAAGGATAACTTTGACTGCTGTCCTGTGATCCATTCTTGGATCACTCTTGTACCCCTTGACTGACTCATGGCAAGGCACACTTCAGGTGCGATACACAGCATAGCATACTGTAGAGCCTACGTCTTAAGCATAGGGGACGACCTTCGTCCTTTCTCTTTATTTTGCCGTGGTCGAGCTTTAAGTCTTAACTTCATACCTTACAACTCAGGCAAGAACTCCTTCTTTGACTGATCCATCTTGAACACCTTCAAGATCATGTCAAGGTATGTGCTCATTTGAAAGTACCATTAAGCGTTTTGATCTATCCTTATAGATCTTGATGCTCAATGTTCAAGTAGCTTAATCCAGGCTTTCCATGGAAAAAAAACTTTCCAAATAACCCTATACGCTTTCCAGAAATTCTACGTCATTTCTGATCAACAATATGTCAACAACATATACTCATCAGAAAATCTACAGTGCTCCCACTCACTTCTTTGGAAATACAAGTTTCTCATAAACTTTGTATACACCAAAATCTTTGATCATCTCATCAAAGTATACATTCCAACTCCGAGATGCTTACTCCAGTCCTTAGAAGGATTGCTGGAGCTTTGCATACTTATTAACATCTTTCCGGATTGACAAAACCTTCCGGTTGTATCACATACAACCTTTCCTCAAGAAAATCGTCGAGGAAACAATGTTTTGATATCCTATCTGCAAGATTTCATAAATAATGCAGTAATCGCTAACATAATTCCAACAGACTCTTAGCATCGCTACGAGTGAGAAAGTCTCATCGTAGTCAACTCCTTGAACTTGTCGGAAAACATCTTAACGACAAGTCGAGCTTTCTTAATGGTGACATTTACCATCATTGTCCGTCTTCCTTTTAAAATCCATATGTACCTAACAGCCTTACGACCATCAAGTAATTCTTCCAAAGTCTACACTTTGTTTTCATATATGGATCCTCTCTCGGATTATATGGCCTCGGGCCATTTATCGGAATCCGGGCCCACCATCGCTTCTCCATAGCTCGTAGGTTCATTGTTGTCTAGCAACATGACTTCCAAGACAGGATTACGTACCACTCTGAAGTAGTACGCATCCTTGTCATCCTACGAGGTTTGATAGTGACTTGATCTGAAGTTTCATGATCACTATCATAAGCTTCCACTTCAATTGGTGTAGGTGCCACAGGAACAACTTCCTGTGCCCTGCCACACACTAGTTGAAGAGACGGTTCAATAACCTCATGAAGTCTCCACCATCCTCCCACTCAATTCTTTCGAGAGATACTTTTCCTCGAGAAAGGACCCGATTCTAGAAACAATCCCTTATTGCTTTCGGATCTGAGACAGGAGGTATACCCAACTGTTTTGGGTGTCCTATGAAGATGTATTCATCCGCTTTGGGTTCGAGTTTATCGGCCTGAAACTTTTTCACATAAGCGTAGCAGCCCCAAACTTTTAAGAAATGACAGCTTAGGTTTCTCTAAACCATAGTTCATACGGTGTCATCTCATCGGAATTACGTGGTGCCCTATTTAAAGTGAATGTGGTTGTCTCTAATGCCTAACCCATAAACTATCATGGTAATTCCATAAGAGACATCATGGTATGCATTATATCCAATACGGTGCAGTTATGATGTTCGGACACACCATCACACTATGGTGTTCCAGGCTGTATCAGTTGTGGAACAATTTCCACAATGTCTTAATTTTGTGCCAAACTCGTAATTCAGATATTCATCTCTATGATCATATCATAGATCTTTTATCCTCTTGTCACGACGATCTTTCAACTTCACCCTGAATTTACTTGAACCTTTCAATAATTCAGACTCGTGATTCATCAAGTAAATATACTCAACATCTACTCAAATCATCTGTGAAGTAAGAACATAACGATATCCACTACACGCCTCAGCACTCATTGGACTACACACATCAAAATGTATTACTTCCAGCAAGTTGCTTTCTGGTTCCATTTTACTGAAACCGAGGCTTTCAGTCATCTTGCCCATGTGGTATGATTTGTATGTCTCAAGTGATTCAAAATCAAGTGAGTCCAAACGGTCCATTTGCATGGAGTTTCTTCATGCATATACACCAATAGACATGGTTCGCATGTCTCAAACTTTTCAAAAACGAGTGAGCCCAAAGATCCATCAACATGGAGCTTCTTCATGCGTTTTATACCGATATGACTTAAGTGGCAGTGCCACAAGTAGGTGGTACTATCATTCCTATGTTATATCTTTTGGCATGAACATGTGTATCACTACGATCGAGATTCAATAAACCATTCATTTTAGGTGCAAGACCATTGAAGGTATTATTCAAATAAATAGAGTAACCGTTATTCTCCTTAAATGAATAACCGTATTGCGATAGACATAATCCAATCATGTCTATGCTCAACGCAAACACCAATCTCGATGGTAGAGGGAGCGTACGATATTTGATCATATCAACATTGGGAGCACTTCCAACACATATCATCAGCTCACCTTTAGCTAGTCTCCGTTTATTCCGTAGCTTTCATTTCGAGTTACTAACACTTAGCAACCGAACCGGTATCTAATACCCTGGTGCTACTAGGAGTACTAGTAAAGTACACATCAACACAATGTATATCCAATATACTTCTATCGACCTTGCCAGCCTTCTCATCTACCAAGTATCTAGGGTAATTCTGCTCCAGTGGCTGTTCCCCTTATTACAGAAGCACTTAGTCTCGGGTTTGGGTTCAACCTTGGGTTTCTTCACTAGAGCAGCAACTGATTTGCCGTTTCATGAAGTATCCCTTCTTGCCCTTGCCCATCTTGAAACTAGTGGTTTCACCAACCATCAACAATTGATGCTCCTTCTTGATTCCTACTTTTGTGGTGTCAAACATCGCGAATATCTCAAGGATCATCATATATGTCCCTGATATATTATAGTTCATCACGAAGCTCTAGCAACTTGGTGGCAATGACTTCGGAGAAACATCACTATCTCATCTGGAAGATCAACTCCCACTCGATTCAAATGATTGTTGTACTCAGACAATCTGAGCACAAGCTCAACAATTGAGCTTTTCTCCCTTAGTTTGCAGGCCAAGAAAGTCGTCGGAGGTCTTATACCTCTTGACGTGGGCACGAGCCTGAAATCCCAATTTCAGCCCTTGAAACATCTCATATGTTTCGTGACGTTTCAAAAACGTCTTCGGTGCCTCAACTCTAAACCGTTTAACTGAACTATCACGTAGTTATCAAAACGTGTATGTCAGATGTTCGCAACATCTACAGACGACGTTCGAGGTTCAGTACACTGAGCGGTGCATTAAGGACATAAGCCTTCTACGAAGCAACGAGGACAATCCTCAGTTTACGGACCTAGTCCGCATAATTGCTACTATCAACTTTCAACTAAATTTTCCTCTAGGAACATATCTAAACAGTAGAACTAAAGCGCGAGCTATGACATAATTTGCAAAATCCTTTTTGACTATGTTCAGGATAAACAAGTTCATCTTATGAACTCCCACTCAGATAGACATCCCTTTAGTCATCTAAGTGATTACATGATCCGAGTCAACTAGGCCGTGTCCGATCATCACGTGAGACGGACTAGTCAACATCGGTGAACATCTTCATGTTGATCGTATCTTCTATACGACTCATGCTCGACCTTTCGGTCTTCTGTGTTCCGAGGCCATGTATGTACATGCTAGGCTCGTCAAGTCAACCTAAGTGTTTGCATGTGTAAATCTGTCTTACACCCGTTGTATGTGAACGTTGGAATCTATCACCCGATCATCACGTGGTGCTTCGAAACAACGAACTATCGCAACGGTGCACAGTTAGGGGGGACACTTTCTTGAAATTATTATGAGGGATCATCTTATTTACTACCGTCGTTCTAAGAAAATAAGATGTATAAACATGATAAACATCACATGCAATCAAATAGTGACATGATATGGCCAATATCACTTTGCTTCTTTTGATCTCCATCTTCGGGGCTCCATGATCATCATCGTCACCGGCATGACACCATGATCTCCATCATCATGATCTCCATCATCGTGTCTTCATGAAGTTGTCACGTCATCTATTACTTCTACTACTATAGCTAACGGTTAGCAATAAAAGTAAAGTAATTACATGACGTTTATGTTGACACGCAGGTCATCAATAAATTAAGACAACTCCTATGGCTCCTGCCGGTTGTCATACTCATCGACATGCAAGTCGTGATTCCTATTACAAGAACATGATCAATCTCATACATCGCATATATCATTCATCACATCCTTTTGGCCATATCACATCACATGGCATACCCTGCAAAAACAAGTTAGACGTCCTCTAATTGTTGTTTGCATGTTTTACGTGGCTGCTATGGGTTTCTAGCAAGAACGTTTCTTACCTATGCAAAACCACAACGTGATATGCCAATTGCTATTTACCCTTCATAAGGACCCTTTTCATCGAATCCGTTCCGACTAAAGTGGGAGAGACAGACACCCGCCAGCCACCTTATGCAACTAGTGCATGTCAGTCGGTGGAACCGGTCTCACGTAAGCGTACGTGTAAGGTTGGTCTGGGCCGCTTCATCCCACGATGCCGTCGAAACAAGATTGGACTAGTAACGGTAAGCATATTGAACAAAATCAACGCCCACAACTACTTTGTGTTCTACTCGTGCATAGAATCTACGCAATAGACCTAGCTCATGATGCCACTGTTGGGGAACGTAGCAGAAATTCAAAATTTTCCTACGTGTCACCAAGATCTATCTATGAAGAGACCAGCAATGAGGGGAAGGAGAGTGCATCTACATACCCTTGTAGATCGCTAAGCGGAAGCGTTCAAGAGAACGGGGTTGATGGAGTCGTACTCGTCGTGATCCAAATCACCGGAGATCCTAGTGCCGAACGGACGGCACCTCCGCGTTCAACACACGTACAGCCCGGTGATGTCTCCTACGCCTTGATCCAGCAAGGGGAGAGGGAGAGGTTGAGGAAGACTCCATCCAGCAGCAGCACAACGGCGTGGTGGTGATGGAGGAGTGTGGCTATCCTGCATGGCTTCGCCAAGCACCGCGGGAGAAGGGAAGGGCTGCACCGAAGGCAAAAGGTAAGAAGTCCTCCATCTCCCCCACTATATATAGGGGGGCCAAGGGGGGGGGGGCGCCGGCCCTAGGAGATCCAATCTCCTAGGGGGGCGGCGGCCAAGGGAGGAATCCCACCTCCCCAAGGCACCTAGGAGGTGCCTTCCCCTTCTGGGACTCTTCCTTTAGGGTTTCCCCACACTAGGCGCATGGGCCCTAGGGGAAAGTGGCGCCCCAGCCCACTTTGGGCTGGATCCCTTCCCACTTCAGCCCATGGGACCCTCCGGGATAGGTGGCCCCACCCGGTGGGCCCCCGGGTGTTGGGAAACGTAGTTATTTCAAAAAAAATTCCTACGCACACGCAAGATCATGGTGATGCATAGCAACGAGAGGGGAGAGTGTTGTCTACGTACCAACGCAGACCGACTGCGGAAGCGATCACACAACATAGAGGAAGTAGTCGTACGTCTTCTTCCTGATCTGACCGATCCAAGCACCGTTACTCCGGCACCTCCGAGTTCTTAGCACATGTTCAGCTCGATGATGATCCTCGGGCTCCGATCCAGCAAAGCGTCGAGGAAGAGTTCCGTCAGTACGACGGCGTGGTGACGATCTTGATGTTCCACTGTCGCAGGGCTTCGCCTAAGCACCGCTACAATATGATCGAGGTGGAATATGGTGGCAGGGGGCACCGCACACGGCTAAGGAACGATCTCAAGGATCAACTTGTGTGTCTAGAGGTGTCCCCTGCCCCCGTATATAAAGGATCCAAGGGGAGGGCTGGCCGGCCAAGTCTATGGAGGCGCAGGAGGAGTCCTACTCCTACCGGGAGTAGGACTCCCCCCCCCCAATCCTATTCCTAATAGGACTCCTAAGTGGAAAGAGAGAGAGAGAGGTGGCCGGCCACCACTCCTAGTCCTAATAGGACTAGGGGAGGGGGGAGGCGCGCAGCCCACTATGGGCAGCCCTTTCACCTTTCCACTGAGGCCCATGTAGGCCCATTTGGCTCCCGGGGGGTTCCGGTAACCCTCCCGGTATTCCGGTAAAATCCCGATTTCACCCGGAACACTTCCAATGTCCAAACATAGGCTTCCAATATATCAATCTTTATGTCTCGACCATTTCGAGACTCCTCGTCATGTCACCGATCTCATCCAGGACTCCGAACTCCTTCGGTACATCAAAACTCATAAACTCATAAAATAACTGTCATCGAAACCTTAAGCGTGCGGACCCTACGGTTCGAGAACAATGTAGACATGACCAAGACACGTCTCCGGTCAATAACCAATAGCGGGACCTAGATGCCCATATTGGCTCCTACATATTCTACGAAGATCTTTATCGGTCAGACCGCATAACAACATACGTTGTTCCCTTTGTCTTCGGTATGTTACTTGCCCGAGATTCGATCGTCGGTATCCAATACCTAGTTCAATCTCGTTACCGGCAAGTCTCTTTACTCGTTCCGTAATACATCATCTCACAACTAACACATTAGTTGCAGTGCTTGCAAGGCTTATGTGATGTGCATTACCGAGAGGGCCTAGAGATACCTCTCCGACAATTGGAGTGACAAATCCTAATCTCGAAATACGCCAACCCAACATCTACCTTTGGAGACACCTGTAATGCTCCTTTATAATCACCCAGTTAAGTTGTGACGTTTGGTAGCACCCAAAGTGTTCCTCCGGCAAACGGGAGTTGCATAATCTCATAGTCATAGGAACATGTATAAGTCATGAAGAAAGCAATAGCAACATACTAAACGATCGGGTGCTAAGGTAATAGAATGGGTCATGTCAATCAGATCATTCAACTAATGATGTGACCTCATTAATCAAATAACAACTCTTTGTTCATGGTTAGGAAACATAACCATCTTTGATTAACGAGCTAGTCTAGTAGAGGCATACTAGTGACACTCTGTTTGTCTATGTATTCACACATGTATTATGTTTCCGGTTAATACAATTCTAGCATGAATAATAAACATTTATCATGATATAAGAAAATAAATAATAACTTTATTATTGCCTTTAGGGCATATTTCCTTCAGTCTCCCACTTGCACTAGAGTCAATAATCTAGTTCACATCGCCATGTGATTTAGCAGCAATAGTTCACATCACCATGTGATTAACACCCATAGTTCACATCATCATGCGACCAACACTCAAAGGGTTCACTAGAGTCAGTAATCTAGTTCACATATCTATGTGATTAACACCCAAAGAGTACTAAGGTGTGATCATGTTTTGCTTGTGAGATAATTTTAGTCAACGGGTCTGTCACATTCAGATTCGTAAGTATTTTGCAAAATTCTATGTCTATAATGCTCTGCACGGAGCTACTCTAGCTAATTGCTCCCACTTTCAATATGTATCCAGATTGAGACTTAGAATCATCTGGATCAGTGTCAAAAACTTGCATCGACGTAACCCTTTACGACGAACCTTTTTGTCACGTCCATAATCGAGAAACATATCCTTATTTCACTAAGGATAATTCTGACCGCTGTCCAGTGATCTACTCCTCGATCACTATTGTACTCCCTTGCCAAATCAGTGCAGGGTATACAATAGATCTGGTATACAGCATGACATACTTTATAGAACCTATGGCCAAGGCATAGGGAATGACTTTCATTCTCTTTCTATCTTCTGCCGTGGTCGGGCTTTGAGTCTTACTCAACTTCACACCTTATAATACAGGCAAGAACTCTTTCTTTGACTGCTCCATTTTGAACTACTTCAAAATCTTGTCAAGGTATGTATTTATTGAAAAAACTTATCAAGCGTCTTGATCTATCTCTATAGATCTTGAATCTCAATATGTAAGCAGCTTTACCGAAGTCTTTCTTTGAAAAACTCATTTCAAACACTCCTTTATGCTTTACTGAATAATTCTACATTATTTCTGATCAACAATATGTCATTCACATATACTTATCAGAAATGTTGTAGTGCTCCCACTCACTTTCTTGTAAATACAAGCTTCACCGCAAGTCTGTATAAAACCATATGCTTTGATCAACTCATCAAAGCGTATATTCCAACTCCGAGATGCTTGCACCAGTCCACAGATGGATCGCTGGAGCTTGCACATTTTGTTAGCTCCCTTTGGATCGACAAAACCTTCCGGTTGCATCATATACAACTCTTCTTCCAGAAATCCATTCAGGAATGCAGTTTTGACATCCATTTGCCAGATTTCATAAAATGCGGCAATTACTAACATGATTCGGACAGACTCAAGCATAGATACGAGTGAGAAGCTCTCATCGTATTCAACACCTTGAACTTGTCAAAAACCTTTTGCGACAATTCTAGCTTTGTAGATAGTAACACTACTATCAACGTCCGTCTTCCTCTTGAAGATCCATTTATTCTCAATTGCTTGCCGATCATCGGGCAAGTCAACCAAAGTCCAAACTTTGTTCTCATACATGGATCATATCTCAGATTTCATGGCCTCAAACCATTTCGCGGAATCTGGGCTCATCATCGCTTCCTCATAGTTCGCAAGTTCGTCATGGTCTAGTAACATGACTTCCAGAACAGGATTACCGTACCACGCTGGTGCGGATCTCACTCTGGTTTACTTACGAGATTCGGTAGTAACTTGATCTGAAGTTACATGATCATCATCATTAGCTTCCTCACTAATTGGTGTAGTAGTCACAAGTCAGATTTTGTGATGAACTACTTTCCAATAAGGGAGAAGGTACAATTACCTTATCAAGTTTTCTACTTTCCTCCCACTCACTTCTTTCGAGAGAAAACCCTTCTCCAGAAAGTTTCTGAATTTAGCAACAAAAGTCTTGCCTTTCGGTCTTGTGATAGAAGGTGTATCCAATAGTTTCTTTTGGATATCCTATGAAGACACATTTCTCCGATTTGGGTTCGAGCTTATCAGGTTGAAACTTTTTCACATAAGCATTGCAACCTCAAACTTTAAGAAACGACAACTTTGGTTTCTTGCCAAACCATAGTTCATAAGGCGTCGTCTCGACGGATATAGATGGTGCCCTTTTTTAACGTGAATGCAGTTGTCTCTAATGCATGACCCCAAAAACGATAGTGGTAAATCGGTAAGAAACATCATAGATTGCACTATATCCAATAAAGTACGGTTATGACGTTCGGACACACCATTACATTGTGGTGTTCCAGGTGGCATGAGTAGTGAAACTATTTCACATTGTTTTTACTGAAGGCCAAACTCGTAACTCAAATACTCTTCTCCACGATCAGATCGTAGAAACTTTATTTTCTTGTTACGATGATTTTCCACTTCACTCTGAAATTCTTTGAACTGTTCAAATGTTTCAGACTTATGTTTCATCAAATAGATATCCCTATATCTGCTCAAATCATCTGTGAAGGTCAGAAAATAATGATACTTGCTGCAAGCCTTAATATTCATCGGACCACATACATTAGTATGTACGATTTCCAACAAATCTGTTGCTTGCTTCATTGTTCCGGAGAACGGCGTTTTAGTCATCTTGCCCAAAAGGCATGGTTCGCAAGCATCAAGTGATTCATAATCAAGTGATTCCGAAAGCCCATCAGCATGGAGTTTCTTCATGCGCTTTATACCAATATGACCTAAACGACAGTGCCACAAATAAGTTGCACTATCATTATTAACTTTGCATCTTTTGGTTTCAATATTATGAATATGTGTATCACTACGATCGAGATCCAACGAACTATTTTCATTGCGTGTGTAACCATATAAGGTTTTATTCATGTAAATAGAACAACAATTTATTCTCTTACTTAAATGAATAACCGTATTACAATAAACATGATCAAATCATATTCATGCTCAACGCAAACACCAAATAACACTTATTTAGGTTCAACACTAATCCCGAAAGTATAGGGAGTGTGCAATGATGATCATATCAATCTTGGAACCACTTCCAACACACATCGTCACTTCACCCTTAACTAGTCTCTGTTTATTCTGCAACTCGCGTTTCGAGTTACTAATCTTAGCAACTGAACTAGTATCAAATACTTAGGGTTTGCTATAAACACTAGTAAAGTACACATCAATAACATGTATATCAAATATACTTATGTTCACTTTTCCATCCTTCTTATTCGCCAATCACTTGGGGTAGTTCCGCTTCCAGTGACCAGTCCCTTTGCAGTAGAAGCACTTAGTCTCAGGCTTAGGACCAGACTTGGGCTTCTTCACTTGAGCAGCAACTTGCTTGCCGTTCTTCTTGAAGTTCCCCTTCTTCCCTTTGCCCTTTTCTTGAAACTAGTGATCTTGTCAACCATCAACACTTGATGTTTTTCTTGATTTCTACCTTCGTTGATTTCAGCATCACGAAGAGCTAGGGAATTACTTTTGTCATCCCTTGCATATTATAGTTCATCACGAAGTTCTACTAACTTGGTGATGGTGACTAGAGAATTCTGTCAATCACTATCTTATCTGGAAGATTAACTCCCACTTGATTCAAGCGATTGTAGTACTCAGACAATCTGGGCACATGCTCACTAGTTGAGCGATTCTCCTCCATCTTTTAGCTATAGAACTTGTTGGAGACTTCATATCTCTCAACTCGGGTATTTGCTTGAAATATTAACTTCAACTCCTAGAACATCTCATATGTTCCATGTCGTTCAAAACGTCTTTGAATTCCCGATTCTAAGCCATTAAGCATGGTGCACTAAACTATCAATTAGTCATCATATTGAGCTAGCCAAACGTTCATAACGTCTGCATCTGCTCCTGCAATAGGTCCGTCACCTAGTGGTGCATCAAGGACATAATTCTTCTGTGCAGCAATGAGGATAAACCTCAGATCACGGATCCAATCCGCATCATTGCTACTAACATCTTTCAACACAATTTTCTCTAGGAACATATCAAAATAAACACAGGGAAGCAACAACGCGAGCTATTGATCTACAACATAATTTGCAAAATACTACCAGGACTAAGTTCATGATAAATTTAAGTTCAATTAATCATATTACTTAAGAACTCCCACTTAGATAGATATCCCTCTAATCCTCTAAGTGATCACGTGATCCAAATCAACTAAACCATAACCGATCATCACGTGAGATGGAGTAGTTTTCAATTGTGAACATCGTTATGTTGATCATATCTACTATATGATTCACGCTCGAACTTTCGGTCTCCGTGTTCCGAGGCCATATTTGTATATGCTTGGCTCGTCAAGTATAACCTGAGTATTCCGCGTGTGCAACTGTTTTGCACCCGTTGTATTTGAACGTAGAACCTATCACACCCGATCATCACGTGGTGTCTCAGCACGAAGAACTTTTGCAACGGTGCATACTCAGGGAGAACACTACTTGATAATTTAGTGAGAGATCATCTTATAATGCTACCGTGAATCAAAGCAAGATAAGATGCATAGAAGGATAAACATCACATGCAATCAATATAAGTGATATGATATGGCCATCATCATCTTGTGCTTGTGATCTCCATCTCCGAAGCACCGTCATGATCACCATCGTCACCGGCGTGACACCTTGATCTCCATCGTAGCATCGTTGTCGTCTTGCCAATCTTATGCTTCCACGACTATCACTACCGCTTAGTAATAAAGTAAAGCATTACATCGCGATTGCATTGCATACAATAAAGCGACAACCATATGGCTCCAGCCAGTTGCCGATAACTTGGTTACAAAACATGATCATCTCATACAATAAAATTTAGCATCATGCCTTGACCATATCACATCACAACATGCCCTGCAAAAACAAGTTAGACGTCCTCTACTTTGTTGTTGCAAGTTTTACGTGGCTGCTACGGGCTTAAGCAAGAACTCATCTTACCTATGCATCAAAACCACAACGATAGTTTGTCAAATAGACTCCATTTTAACCTTCTCAAGGACCGGGCGTAGCCACACTCGGTTCAACTAAAGTTGGTGAGACAGTCTCCCGCAAGCCATCTATGTGCAAAGCACGTCGAGGGAACCGGTCTCGCGTAAGCGTACGCGTAAGGTTGGTCCGGGTCGTCTCGTCCAACAATACCGCCGAACCAAAGTATGGCATGCTGGTAGGCAGTATGACTTGTATCGCCCACAAATCACTTGTGTTCTACTCGTGCAAATAACATCAAACCATAAAACCTAGGCTCTGATACCACTGTTGGGAAACGTAGTAATTTCAAAAAAAAATCCTATGCACACGCAAGATCATGGTGATGCATAGCAACGAGAGGGGAGAGTGTTGTCTACGTACCAACGCAGACCGACTGCGGAAGCGATAACACAACATAGAGGAAGTAGTCGTACGTCTTCTTCCCGATCTGACCGATCCAAGCACCGTTACTCCGGCACCTCCGAGTTCTTAGCACACGTTCAGCTCGATGACGATCCTCGGGCTCCGATCCAGCAAAGCGTCGAGGAAGAGTTCCGTCAGTACGACGGCGTGGTGACGATCTTGATGTTCCACTGTCGCAGGGCTTCGCCTAAGCACCGCTACAATATGATCGAGGTGGAATATGGTGGCAGGGGGCACCGCACACGGCTAAGGAACGATCTCAAGGATCAACTTGTGTGTCTAGAGGTGTCCCTGCCCCCGTATATAAAGGATCCAAGGGGAGGGCTGGCCGGCCAAGTCTATGGAGGCGCAGGAGGAGTCCTACTCCTACCGGGAGTAGGACTCCCCCCCAATCCTATTCCTAATAGGACTCCTAAGTGGAAAAAGAGAGAGAGAGGTGGCCGGCCACCTCTCCTAGTCCTAATAGGACTAGGGGAGGGGGGAGGCGCGCAGACCACTATGGGCAGCCCTTTCACCTTTCCACTAAGGCCCATGTAGGCCCATTTGGCTCCCGGGGGGTTCCGGTAACCCTCCCGGTATTCCGGTAAAATCCCGATTTCACCCGGAACACTTCCAATGTCCAAACATAGGCTTCCAATATATCAATCTTTATGTCTCGACCATTTCGAGACTCCTCGTCATGTCCCCGATCTCATCCGGGACTCCGAACTCCTTCGGTACATCAAAACTCATAAACTCATAAAATAACTGTCATCGAAACCTTAAGCGTACGGACCCTACGGTTCGAGAACAATGTAGACATGACCGAGACACGTCTCCGGTCAATAACCAATAGCGGGACCTGGATGCCCATATTGTCTCCTACATATTCTACAAAGATCTTTATCGGTCAGACCGCATAACAACATACGTTGTTCCCTTTGTCTTCGGTATGTTACTTGCCCGAGATTCGATCGTCGGTATCCAATACCTAGTTCAATATCGTTACCGGCAAGTCTCTTTACTCGTTCTGTAATACATCATCTCACAACTAACACATTAGTTGCAGTGCTTGCAAGGCTTATGTGATGTGCATTACCGAGAGGGCCCAGAGATACCTCTCCGACAATCGGAGTGACAAATCCTAATCTCGAAATACGCCAACCCAACATCTACCTTTGGAGACACCTGTAATGCTCCTTTATAATCACCCAGTTAAGTTGTGACGTTTGGTAGCACCCAAAGTGTTCCTTCGGCAAACGGGAGTTGCATAATCTCATAGTCATAGGAACATGTATAAGTCATGAAGAAAGCAATAGCAACATACTAAACGATCGGGTGCTAAGCTAATAGAATGGGTCATGTCAATTAGATCATTCAACTAATGATGTGACCTCGTTAATCAAATAACAACTCTTTGTTCATGGTTAGGAAACATAACCATCTTTGATTAACGAGCTAGTCTAGTAGAGGGATACTAGTGACACTCTGTTTGTCTATGTATTCACACATGTATTATGTTTCCGGTTAATACAATTCTAGCATGAATAATAAACATTTATCATGGTATAAGGAAATAAATAATAACTTTATTATTGCCTCTAGGGCATATTTCCTTCACCGGGACCCTTCCGGTGGTCCCGGTACAATACCGATGACCCCGAAACTTGTCCCGATGGCCGAAATAGGACTTCCTATATATAAATCTTTACCTCCGGACCATTCCGGAACTCCTCGTGACGTCCGGGATCTCATCCGGGACTCCGAACAACATTCTGTAACCACATACAAACTTCCTTTATAACCCTAGCGTCATCGAACCTTAAGTGTGTAGACCCTACGGGTTCGAGAGACATGCAGACATGACCGAGACGTTCTCAGGTCAATAACCAACAGAGGGATCTGGATACCCATGTTGGCTCCCACATGTTCCATGATGATCTCATCGGATGAACCACGATGTCAAGGACTTAATCAATCCCGTATACAATTCCCTTTGTCTATCGGTACGATACTTGCCCGAGATTCGATCGTCGGTATCCCGATACCTTGTTCAATCTCGTTACCGGCAAGTCTCTTTACTCGTTCCGTAACACATCATCCCGTGATCAACTCCTTGATCACATTGTGCACATTATGATGATGTCCTACCGAGTGGGCCCAGAGATACCTCTCCGTGACATGGAGTGACAAATCCCAGTTTCGATTCGTGCCAACCCAACAGACACTTTCGGAGATACCCGTAGTGTACCTTTATAGCCACCCAGTTACGTTGTGACGTTTGGCACACCCAAAGCACTCCTACGGTATCCGGGAGTTGCACAATCTCATGGTCTAAGGAAATGATACTTGACATTAGAAAAGCTTTAGCATACGAACTACACGATCTAGTGCTATGCTTAGGATTGGGTCTTGTCCATCACATCATTCTCCTAATGATGTGATCCCGTCATCAACGACATCCAGTGTCCATGGTTAGGAAACCGTAACCATCTATTGATCAACGAGCTAGTCAACTAGAGGCTTACTAGGGACATGGTGTTGTCTATGTATCCACACATGTATCTGAGTTTCCTATCAATACAATTCTAGCATGGATAATAAACGATTATCATGAACAAGGAAATATAATAATAACAAATTTATTATTGCCTCTAGGGCATATTTCCAACAAGTACTACTTCTGTAATTAAGTCTCTATATATAGCTCAGCTCTTTCGTTGCATGTATATATAATTATCCTCACTATATTATGTAGATTGAAGATCGTCGAATGCAGAAAAGCACAAATCTATGAAATTGGGTTCATTAACCCAAATATCATACATGAATGGATGGCTAAAAACAGTCATAGATACCGAGGACAACTTGCTACAATCGTTTCTTAAAAATCAAAACAAAGAGAAAATACTCTTTCCTTACAACTTCAAGTGAGTGTTACTATCTTGTGCATATTCGGTTTCCCTTACTCGAGGTTATAGTAATGTAACTGATGAGTTATGCATGCGTGCGCAGATTCCACTTTATTCTGCTAGAGATTAAGCTTGGGCGGTGAGTAGTAACCTTCTTAGACTCAAGATGAAAAGATCTCTAGGACTACGCGGACATGACTGAAATGCTCCAGAAGTAAGTTCAATCGATCATTATCGCATCATATTGGCAACTTTGCTCATTTCATGATATCAAGTAATTATTTTCTTTGTCTGGCAGGGTTTGGAAAGAGTTCACCGAAGTTGTTTCGGCACTGCTGAAGGAGCTACGATTTACACACCCGAAAGTAAGTACTACTAGCCATCTCCCATTGATTCTAGTTTCATCAATATCATTTCGCATGCTTGATTATTAGTTTGATTGAACTCTATTTCTCGTAAAGTGCTTGTGGCAGGAAACCGTGAATGATTTTTGTGGATACTACGTTTGCGAGTTCATCTACAACGCGACAGCCTCTAAGCGGGGCTACTCTGAAAAACAATATGAAGTGTGTAAGCAATAATATTCACAATTTTATTTTATTACCATCATTTGTGTTGAGTTTCATTCATATATATGTATTGACCCCCTTCTTTAAATTAGACATGGCAGATGCGGGATGAACTCCTACCACATGATCGAATACAAGCAATTCAAGAGGAACTAGTGGGATTCTTTCTTGACCACATCATACATAAAGTCGGAGAATACCATATGGAAGTTGATATAGACATGAGATGTTAGGGATTGTAAGAGATCTTATATTGTATATATGTAGCTAGTAGCGTCGGATAGATATACGAAAACTTGTTGTTCGACCAATCTCTCGGAGAAAGAGAGGTCACTCCTCTCTGTATATGTTCATGACGATCTTGTGTAATTAATGGTTCCTTCATTTGCTTACTAGCTAGCGTGTCGAGTCTCTCTATATGTATAGTAGCTAGCGTCGACCAAGGACAGAGAAAGAGGGGACACTTCTCTCTATTAGCTAGCTAACACAATATGAAACCCCTAAATTAACCCTCCAAAACCTCCTACCCCCCCCCCCCCTTCAAAAAAAGCAAACAAAAACCCCAACTCCTGCCAGATGCTAACACGTGGATGCCTTTTGGTCCCGGTTGGTGTTATCAACCGGGACTAAAGGTCCTCCTCCCTGGGCGCCCGCAGTGGCCACGTGGAACCCCTTCTATCACTGTTCGTAAGCCAACCGGGACTAAAAGTTTTTGGCTTTAGTCTCGGTTCCAGAACCGGGGCTAAAGGGCCTCTCGAATCGGGACAAGTAGGCCGTTTTCTACTAGTGTCACCCTAAGGACCATGCCCCACTGCTCCAGTCGTCGCAATTAAACACTTGAATTGATCCCAAGCGCCTGACACCAAATCTTGTCATCTTGCACACGTGGCAAGAAACCCTAATGTCACCGCTCCAAGGAGATTGCACAAATCTATGCTGGAAGTCTATCGACTCTGCCATGATGGAAGAACTCGAGGAGGGTCGGAGTTCAGAAGACCAACTCGATGATGAAGCGTTGCCATCCGCCACAACGCTATCCCTCTCAGGACCAAAAAAAAACCCTAACCTAAACTACTAGCTGAACCGAGGCACCAGAACTCCTCTCCTTGTTGCCAGCCACCGAAGGCTGGATACAGAGGAGAGCCGGTCCATGGGCTCGCTAGCGGAAACCAGGGAGAACGAAGCTTCGTCGTAGCCGCCGCCGCAGGAGGGGAAGGTATATATCAGTTCATTTCAACCTTAACAAAAAGGATTGTCTTTACAGACAAAATAAGAAAATCTAGGCAACAAACAATGATGGTAATTTTAGGAAGCGAAATTTGCCAAGTACCCTAATTACTTGTGTTTGTCTTACCACAGCTCCCAACCAACCATTTGTGGTTGAGACGGGGAAATACTGTTCCCCTAAACTGGACGGGGGAGAAGGATCTATTGTTTCACACTGTTTCACATCACCCTGACTGCCGTGAGAGATCAACTGCACCAACAGACAGCTAGCAGCAGCCAGCAGCGGTAGACCGATGACTCTATATTCAATGCAGACTTCTCGCATAGTAGCTGCCACCACCACATGCTGGTATTTATAATCCTTGTCGAGTAGTAACTTCGCTAGTGATTATGTTGCACAAAAATCCAATGGTGAGGTACGCATGATCCTCCTATGCTTGTCGAGGTGCAGAGCACGATATCATTGACGGTCATCTTCTCACCTTACGGCTCCTCTCTGCTCGTTCGGCTGGTTGCCCAAAATTTTGGGGATACGTACAATGAGGCACTTAAATAGGGTACTAACTACTAACTACTCGAAAACAATGCTCTTACTTTCCTTGATGGAACAATACAATACTCCATAGAGATTTTCGAGATACAGGGAAATGACTGTGGTTGCCAGAAAGGTGGCTATGAGTTGATCCATGTATTTATTTTGTCAGGTTGTGTTGAATAATATAATAAAATGATTGTGTGCATCGTTCATGCGAGGCCGGTGGTTATCCTCTTTTTTGGGAAAAAAAAGTGAAAGGAAAGCCATCCCACTCAGCTTTCATCAGAGTTGACAAGCTGTAGATATAGAAGGTCACCAACAACTGTTGCAGGATTTCATAAGAGATAATTGGACTAAGCCAGGGAGATACAGTTTGTTTTTACTGTGAGATTTTTTCAAGTCCGCTGTGAATCTGGTCATCATCCACACACGGCTGAAAGCTCAAGATGAGGCCAGACATGGAATACCCAGTGCCATGTGAGGGTCGTCTGCTTGTCAACTGGTCAGTGAGAGGACGAGGAGGCTTTAATTGGTGCAGTAGCCCTTCACTGTTGCATGAGTACTGCATTCATTAGGTTCTTTCCACATTCACATCTTCTCTCTCTCTCTCTCTCTCTCTCCTCAGTTAATTGAGCTTGGCCATCACTAACTTGTAAGCGCGCGGCATAGTGTTAGGCTGGAAGGAAGGATATAGAAGGAAGGAACCCGAGAGAGAAGCATTGGACACACAAGTAGGAGTAGCTAGCTAGCCAATGGCAAGAAAAGAAGGGAACCACCAAGTGGGAATGGGAGAGGAGAAGCAAAGCTCCAGCTGGGAATGGGTGGTGGACGTGGAGAAGATGCTGGCCGGCGACGATCCCGACTCGAGGAGGAAGGAGGCAGAGCGATGGGCAGCGCAATCCATCTACCGGGTACCAGAGTGGCTCAAGGGCACCAACAGCAAGGCGTACCAGCCACAGCTGGTGTCATTGGGCCCCTTCCACCACGGCGAAACCAACCTTGTGCCCATGGAGGAGCACAAGCGCCGTGCATTGGTGCACCTCATCAAGCGGAGCCGGAAGCCGCTTCAGGATTTCATCTCTGCCATCGACGAGGTGGCGGGGGAGCTCCAGGGAGCATACGGCAGCGACCTACACGTCGAATGGCGGGATGACAGGCCAAGCTTCGTCAACATGATGCTCACGGACGGCTGCTTCCTGCTGGAGATGATGCTCCATGCTTTCCGGGATTATGAGCTGCATGATCCCGTCTTCAGCATGCACCGCAGACAACACATACATCCAATTATCTGGTCTGACCTGCTCCTAATTGAGAACCAGCTGCCTCTGCTTGTTCTCAAGAAGATCCTGCTTGTCCTGCGTCCTGACTATCCGGTACTCCACTTCAATACTGTTCCTGTTCCAGTAGTTTCTAAATTTATTTATTTACACTACTCCCGCAATACTCGTCTTGAAGCTGTTACATTATTTGGTCCCTTATGAAAATCCGTATCCATATAATTTAAACGTACTACCCTATTTTGCATGCCAACATAACTTGCAATTCTCAAACACCGTGAGAGTAGACCTCACTTTTTGTCTCTGAAAATATAATGTCTGTGAAAATAAAAAATTATACTACGCTTTGATCTGTCTCTAGTTTGTATATATATATATATGAATATTCCGAGAACATGGAGCAAATATTTTTGGGAAATCGGCAGGAGCACTGCCTTTTTCATATAGAAGAAGGAAGAGCCATATGTACAAGGGACCATGTTTCTCAAGGAACATGGCAAAAATCCCAACAGCTAACCAACCCACAACAACGATGCCAAATCTTTTTTTGAACATGGATGCAAAAATATGTTAACATTGCAAAATCGTACAAAAAAGGAAATTTGCAACATATCATGCCAAGTACCTTAATTTACACACGATTTTTTATCGTATAGTTTTCATATGACTTTATCCTAGTATAATTTCAATATGACTAGACTAGAGAAAATTGGATATGGCCTGCATGCTGATCTAGGCGATTGATGGCTGCAGGAGGTTCAACTGGATCAAGGCATAAACCTCATGGTGCTGAATTTTCTAGGCCGCGCAGATGAAGGTCAGGACATGGCGAACATGTCGCTGAGGCACCACCCCCTCGAACTTTACCATGGAAGCCTCACCCACAAGGAAGGAGCCCAAGGAGATTGCAGAAAATCACAGGAGTACATGTATGACATGATGCCCTCAACGTTGGAAATGCACGAGGCTGGCATCAAATTTAGAAAGAGCGAGAGAGACAACCTGCTGGGGATTGACTTCAAGGGCGGCCTGCTGACTATGCCGGCGATCGCGGTGCACGATGGCACCGAGAGCTTGTACCTCAACCTGATGGCGTTCGAGCGGCTGCATTTCAACGTTGGCGACCTCGTGACGGCGTTTGTGTTCTTCATGGACGACATGATTGTCACGGCCAACGACGTGGCCATGCTGAGCTCCAAGGGGGTCCTCGAGAATTTGCTGGGCTGCGACAAGGAGGTGGCGAAGCTGTTCAATGGTACTCTAAACAGAGGCCAACTTCTGGGCCCGTGGCATGCTCTCCATGATGTGCAGTACAAGGTGAATGCCTACTGCAGGAAGCCGAGGCACAAGTGGCGGGCCACCCTATTACGTACCTACTTCAGAAACCCCTGGGCAATCATCTCACTCGCAGCCGCCGTCATTCTGCTCATCGCCACCCTGCTGCAAACCATCTTCACCATTATGCCCAACAGATCGTAATTGAGAGATCTACGTCCCATAATCGAGACTACTATATATCACGTCATGCGTTAGTGATCTCTAATTAATGGTCATGTATGTGTTGAATAATAATGAATGCATCTATTTTCAGTTAATTTGTTGTTGTTTATGTGTAAGAGCTACTGGTATGGTATGCTTATGACAAACAATAGCAAGCTGGGTGTGTATCCTTCTGCCGTCTACATATATAAAATGCTTATGTATGTATGTACTTGGTGCAATCTTGTATGATCACTACATGTTATTAATTAGTTCTAGTTACAGAAGTGCATTTTTTTTCCTTTCTTATCAACAATATTCAACGCCAGAGGACACACGTAAAACTTGTAAGAAAGTATAATTTATACATACAGCAATCATTTTTTGCAGTACCTCAGTTATGTTAGAGTACATGCATGCTGGTAAAAAAATAATTTGCTAGTCGACATTCAACAAGATAGCTTAATGACTCCCTGTCAATGGTTGGCAGGCTCCTCTTGGCGCTGCTCGGGAACACGCTTATGTGGGCATCATTGTCGGTCGTGATCTCCACATCATGACTTTGCGGTTCGGCCCGGGACTGTCTATATGTGCATATGCCATAAATAGTGTCGGACACTCCAGAATGAATCCATACGGGCGTGCGCAGTGGCGAACCTATATCTTGACCGCAGGGGGGCCCAACTTTATCACTCACAATAAAATTGCCTTGTATAACCATAAAAATTAGCGCAAAATGCTAATGGCTGGTGACATTTTTTGACAACACAAATATTTTTCTTATATTTGTAAAAAATCAAAATATTGAATTATTTAACTTTTTTGTAATACCCAACTACTCTGCCTCATGTGGCTGTTGTGCAGGAGGCCATGGACCGGAGCCGCTCCCGGTGGTGGAGCGCCAGAGCAGGACCCGGGCAGCCAGAGTGCCAGAAACAGTAATGGAATTGACACCTACTGAAAAAAAATCATACATGTTTACATGGATGTATTCTCACTACTGGAATTGACACCTACGCTGAGTGCCAGAAACACTCGGCAAAGTATTTACCGAGAGTTGCACCTGGCAAAGGCCACCCGACATACACCTCTCAGGCAAACAGAAATTTGTCGAGAGCCAGAACACGGACACTCGGCAATGAGTTTGCCGAGGGCCAAATAGTGCCTCTCAGCAAAATAATGTGACTTCACGTCCGTTGGTTCCGTTAATTCGTTGCCTTTGAGGGAATGACCGGCGGGCCCGGTGGGTGCATTGAGCAAAATTTACCAGGGGAGAGGGGAGTTGGGCTGGATCGACTAGGCTGCTGCTGGACTCCTTCTCTCTTGGCCTTTTCATTCTTTTCTTATTTCCCTCAGGCAAAAATATGTTGAGAAAAAGAAAGAGGGGCTAGAGGTAGAATATTTCAAAAAAGAAAATATCCTTGTTGGAGCGCTGGAATTAAGCACAATTAGAATAAAATGGTTTGGCTACTTTTAGAGATAGAAAAATAATTCAAGTTTGAATTAAATTCAAACTTGAGCCATTTTTGAACCCAACCAAATCAAACCAAAATGAGCTGAAATTCGACAGAGAGGTTGTTGGCATGGTGTAAGATTTACAGAAAGTAAGTGAACATTTAACTGGGACAGGAAAATGCCACTTGCAATAAATGGGTGAGAATTGAAAGAAAGAAGCTTGTGATGGGGTGTTGCACTTGATGATATTTTACATGGAAAGGGCAAGATGAAACAGCAAAGAAGATGAGGAGAAGGAGTTCACAAAGATAACAAGCACACAACAAAACTTCAAGATGCAAACCAAGGCATGATGCTCATGATGCAAATGCAACAAAAATTACTGTATATAAATAATTGTTAAATTGTGATCCAAATTCTAGTACCGGGTTGGAGTAGACGTAGTACAACCGGTGTGGGCTTTTGCGTTGGCGTCGACGCGTACGAGTACAACTCGTTTACTTGTCCTACAAGGACTCCTATGTGTTGTCCCTCTTATATACCCCATGCAGTCGCACCTCAGACGGCCTATCGTCTCGTGCTTGTAATACTCCTCCTTATAGTGATTGCGCCTTTGTGCGTCCGTGGTTTTCTCCAGTAAGGGTTTCCACGTAAAAATCCGTGTCTCTCTGTCTCGTTTATTCTTGTTATTATCTAACAAGTGGTATACAGAGCTGAAGTTAAGATACGAGATTTGAGACGAGAGGGATTAGGGTTGCGTCGCGTCCGCCGCCGCTCACGCGATTTATCAGATCGCTTTTTCGACCGAGATCACCGGCCGCTCTTGCAGATTCGACCTGTACCGCAGCCAAATCCGAGACAGACTCCGCTGTGTGGGTCGCTGATTCCTGTGTTGGTCGCCGCGACTCCCGAGAAGACGAAGCCGCTGCGGCGCACGCCTGATCGATTGCTACCCGTACAAAGTAACGCGTCATCATCAACCGAGGCAAAAGCTGCTAGTACTAGTACTCGCCGGTCAGAAGCAAAGTACTAGTTTAATTCAGCTCAGATCCCCTACGTGAGCTATTTTCACCTGAAGCCATATCAGTTTTGGTCAAGTCTCCTGTTTGCTACATCCACCCAAAGATCATACCAGATGCTATTTACTCTGTTCTATTTGGTCTGCATATTAAATTCTCTCAAGAATTTTTCTATGACTTGTACTACTTTGTGCACAGTTTATCTACTCATGGCTTCCATGAAGTACGATCTTCCGCTGCTGGATTGTGACACAAGGTTTACCCTATGGCAAGTCAAGATGCGGGCGTTGTTGGTACAGGCCGACTATGATGTAGCACTAGATAGTTTTGGGGAGAATCGAATTGAGGACTGGACTGTTGAAGAGAAAAGAATTGATTGTAAGGCTTTGTCACAAATTCAACTCCATTTGCATAATAATATTTTGCAGGAAGTTTTGAGCGAGAAAACTGCCGCCGCTCTATGGTTAAAGCTGGAAGGGATTTGCATGACTAAAGATCTCACCAGCAAGATGCATCTGAAGCAAAAATTATTCCTGCACAGGTTACCCGAGGGAGGTAATGTTTTGAATTATATTTCAGAATTTAAGGAGATTATATCCGATCTAGCTGCAATGGAGGTTAAGTATGAAGAGGAAGATACTGCTTTAATGTTACTTTGTTCATTGCCAAGTTCTTATACCAATTTTAGAGACACCATATTATACAGTCGTGATACTCTCACGCTTAATGAAGTTTATGAAGCTTTGAACTCTAAGGAGAAGATGAAATTGATGGTGCCTCATGATGGTTCAAATTCATCCCAAGCAGAGGGATTATCTGTTCGTGGCAGGACAAAGGAGAAGAACTCCAATAATGGAAACAGAGGCAAAAGTAAAAACGGCTACAGGGGCCGGTCGCAACCCAGAGACAAGAAATATTGCAGGTATTGCAAGAGAGACGGGCATGACATCTCAGAGTGTTTCAAGTTGCAGAACAAGGAAAAGAGAAAAGGTAACAAACAAGGTGAAAATTCTGCTAACGTTGCTCGTGATGATAGTTCCGATGATGCTCTTGTCGTTATTGCTGGATGTGCCGAGACCAATGATGAGTGGGTACTTGATACTGCATGTACTTTTCATATGTGTCCACATAGAGATTGGTTTAATACTTTTGATTCCACTACTTCTGCTGGTTCCGTTTTGGGTTTTGATAATTCACCATGCAAGATTGAAGGCATAGGTTCTATTCAAATCAAGATGTTTGATGGCATAATCAGAACTTTGGCAGATGTTCGGTATATTCTGAAGATGAAGAGAAATCTTATTTCTATGAGTGCCCTTGATGCAAAGGGATACAAGTATTCAGGTGGAGATAATGTTTTGAAAGTCACCAAAGGTTCCCTTGTTGTGATGAAAGGTGACTTAAGTTCGACCAATGGTCTTTATTACCTTCGAGGTTCTACAGTTTCAGGTAGCGCTACTCCAGTTGTTTCAAAAAATTCTGATTGTGATGCTGCTAACCTTTGGCATATGCGTCTTGAACATATGAGTGAACTTGGTTTAGCAGAGTTAAATAAGAGAGGTCTTCTTGATGGATATGAACCTAGTAAATTGAAATTTTGTGAGCATTGTATCTTCGGCAAACACAAGAGGGTGAAGTTCAACACTTCGACTCATACAACTGAAGGTATTCTTGATTATGTGCATTCTGATTTATGGGGACCATCTCGCAAGAAGTCTCTAGGTGGTGCTAGTTACATGCTGACTATTATTGATGATTATTCGAGAAAAGTTTGGCTTATAGGCAATTGTTTGGGTGTGAGTTGGGCGAGTTACCCTTCTCTTACCTGGGGATTCCAATCCACCATCGTAGGCTGACTAACAGAGAGTGGAAGTGCATCGAGGATCGGTTTGAGAAAAAATGAGTTGTTGGAAGGGTAAGCTCATGTCATACGGAGGCCGATTAATCCTGATTAACTCGGTGCTCACGAGTATGCCAATGTTTCTCCTATCGTTCTTTGAGGTCCCAGTTGGGGTTAGGAAGAGACTGGACTTCTATCGATCGCGCTTCTTTTGGCAGGGTGATGAGCTTAAAAGAAAATATCGGCTTGCTAAATGGGACATCATCTGTAGACCGAAAGACCAAGGGGGTCTAGGTATTGAGAATCTAGAAGTTAAGAATAAATGCCTTCTTAGCAAGTGGCTGTGGAAGCTTTCATTGGAGAATGACGCTATGTGGGCTCAAATCCTTCGCAGCAAGTACCTCCAGACAAAAACTTTGTCCCAGGTCACTGTCAGGCTGACCGATTCGCCTTTCTGGAAAGGCTTGATGAAAGTCAAACAGTCGTTGTTTAATAGGACGAAGTTTGTTATTGGAAACGGCACGAGTACACGTTTCTGGGAGGATACTTGGCTCGGTGAGACACCCTTGGCCGTCCAATATCCGTCGTTATACCGCATTGCGCAACGACGTGAGGTGTTCGTTGCATCGGTCTTTCAATCGATCCCCCTTAATATTCAGTTCCGACGAACGCTAGCGGGCAATCTTTGGGAACAATGGCTCCATCTAGTTAGGAGATTGATGGAAGTCCAGCTTTCACAACAACCCGATGAATTACGCTGGAAACTGACTAAATCTGGAGTATTTACGGTTAAATCAATGTATATTGATGTTATTAACTCAAACTCCATCCCTACGTCCAAGCATGTTTGGGATGTCAAAGTTCCTTTGAAAATAAAAGTGTTTATGTGGTTTGTCCATAAAGAAGTTATTTTAACTAAGGACAACCTCATGAAGCGTAATTGGACAGGACCTACTAGGTGTAGTTTCTGTGATCGGGATGAGACTATCAAACATCTCTTTTTTGATTGCCCGTTAGCCAAGATACTTTGGCAGACGATCCACATTGCTTTTAGTATCAATCCACCAAATTCTGTTTATGCGTTATTTGGGACATGGCTTAATGAGATTGAGCCTAATTTAGCGAGACACATTAAGGTTGGAGTTTGTGCTTTGCTGTGGACTATCTGGACTTGCAGAAATGATTTGATTTTTAACAGAACATCATGTATACATTTTTTGCAGGTCATATTCTGAACTACGGCCTTGATCCGTTCATGGTCGCTACTCACCCAGACGGAGGCCAGGGAGCATTTGGTTACTGGGTCTTTCCGATGGGAGATGGTAGCTCGGGATATTTTCAACCGGTTTGGATGGCGGTCATGTAATAGGATAGGCACTTAGATTTCCTATCTATTTTTTAGCTAGCCGGTTGTGGCGTCTTTTCTCGGCTAGTTGGTGTTTCTAGCCCCTTTTTGGCTCTGTGTGAGCTGTCTGCGCTTTTTTATTATTTGGAGACCTTTGAAACCATGTTGACACTACTTTATTTGGTTAATAAGAGGGCCGTATGCATCTTTCTGATGCAGAGGCCGGGGCATCACCCCTTTTTCAAAAAAAAAGCCCCAAACACCTGCCATTTTGTTTTCAGATTCTTCTTTCAATTTACAGCAACCAACTCAAAGAATATGTAGAAATCACTACTAGCCTGTAGTCTCCGGACTCATAAAAGCTTACTGCAAACAATATACAATAAAGCAAAAACACTCGTACTCAGCAAAGATAAAGCTTACTGTCCTGGACTTGTAAAGTCGCAATTAACGTGGATCGTCTGAAAACAATTAGTATTGTGTACAGACAATAAAGAAGAGCCAACTTAGACATGAGCTTGCTAATCTCGCATCGCTGAATTAATCCAGTCAGCTGACATTGGTGTCGTTCTACTAGTTCACTAGTGGTTCAGGGTTTATCTTTATCTAACAACAACAGGACAGCAGATTTGCACGCATATATACAAGGGAAAACAAAGCACAAAACTGAGAACACTTCAGATTTTCCCCATCTTTTGCTCATAGGTTCAGTCTATACAACTTCTATGAAAAAGGGTTCAGAAGTATACTTCAGATTTTATCTTTACGGGATCTTGAGCACAAGTTCAGGTATAGTCTAGCACTGCTGCTTACTGATGCTCGACTGCTGCTTACTGATGGTCGACTGCTTTCCGAAAAAATTGACAGTATGATTCTCAGTGGCATCAGAATAGAACAAACTTTTGTCTTCCAGAATGGCAGAACAAACTACGGAACCTGAAGCTGAACATGTGTGCGGTAGAAACCCAGTTGCTCGTCTGCACTAGACCAATTCAACAGAGCAGCCTGACTAAAGAAATTCAACTGTAGGAGCACTTGGTCCGGTTTTACCCGCAGGCACTTGGTGAATCGTTAGATTAATCAACACTTCTTTTTTTTTTAGAAAAAGAGGATGACCCCCGGCCTCTGTATCTGGGCGATGTATACGGCCATTTTATTAATTATTATCATAAGACCTTACAAAGCTATACAATAGCAGGACTAAAGCCACCGTCTAAGTAACAATTGTCGCTACACCTATCCAATTGATGAAGGGGCGCAGATAGTCTGGGCCTAATACTAAACAGACATCGCAGCCAAATCTAAACATATAAGACCTGAGGTCCCAACCAGGACGCCTGCCGGGTATGGGGCACCTACCAGTCCGGCGCATTCCTCAACCAGGACGCCTGCCGGGTATGAGGCCGCCGCAGCCACCTGCCATTAATCCATCTTCAGAGTTGTACTGTTGCATGTACCGTGCCAGGTCTCTCTGCCATCGACGCCACCACGACACCCGACAACGTCGTCCTCCTGCGCGAGTCCATCCTCCCACAGCGAACTCCGAATCTGCACTGCGCCAGGCCGTCAAGATCCGTCGCCATCAGTGTAGGATGAAGCACCGCTCCACCAAAGAATCCGTCCTCTGATCCCTCGATCACGTGTGTACCTCCAAGAATGACGCCCCCAAGGGAGGAACGACACCAGAGCGCCGCCGTCATCCGATTACCCGATTTAGGGTTTCCTCCAGAGGTAGCAGAGAGTGGCCTTGAACTTCTCCACGGCGATGCCTTCAAGAAGGGAACGACGCAGATAGCGCCGCCACCGCCGTCCTTAGCAGAAACCGAAGGCAAGTTTTCACCCAGATCAGTTCGAAGGGATCCAACTCTCATGCACGGGCCGCCGTCACCACCAGCACCACCAGGCAGACCCTGGAGTACCGGCAGATCAGCGAGCCGCCGACCCCACCACATCTAGATCGCCGGTCACGCCGGGCCGCTGCCATCCCCTGCGCCATCCGGGTCAGAGACGGAGCCGCCGACCGCGCACAGGGACTGCCGCCACCTGCACACGCTGGAGCGCCGCCGAGAGCCCAGCGCCCGCCACAGCTTGCCGAAGCCAACCGCCACCCGAGCACTGGCGTCACCGTGAAGCCATCAGATCGGGGAGGAAGACGTCGCACGCCGACCACCCTTGCGGACCCCGCCGCACGCCCGAGCGCCGGCGCCACCGCGGCGCCATCAGATCGGGAGGAGGAGGAGCCCGCGCCTCCCCGCCCCGCGCAGACCACAATATGATTCTAGTGACATCAGTGGCATATAAGTTCAAAAGAAGAAACTTTTGTTCCTCTGATATGCAATAGAATGCAACGTTAACTCAGCTCTCGTCTTTCTTGTTTTATGAATAAGTTAACAATATGATTCTAGTCACATCTCTTTAAGAACATCAATCATGTTAGTACTAGTAGTAGCAGAGAAGAAAATGCCAACTACAGAAAAATGAAACTGAAAATGATTAGTAGCAGAGGAAGGGAATGCCTGCTCCTCTGCATTACTCGAAAGTTGGAATCAACATGAGCAACCTGAACACTAGAACAAATTCAAATTCAAATTCAAATGATTAGTAGCGTGGATCGTCTGAAAATAATTAGTATTCTGTACAGACTACAGAGCAGAGCCAACTTAGACATGAACTTGCTAATCTCGCATCGCTGAAGTAATTAAAAGTTGTGGTTGCCGGACTGACGTATTGTTGGATTGATCAGCACTTGTCTTCCCTCTCAACCGAATCCCTGATTAATTTTGCGAAGAACAGCAACTTGAGTGTAAGTGTAGCTGCAAGTAAACAGGCAACTCCAACTCTGCTCTCCTCTTTCTTGCAAGATCGTGGCAATGTCAATTCTTCTGAATGGATGAAGAGTTTCGATGCGAACTCGATCGCTGGACCATGGCCAAAGGAAAGGGGGCACTTCTGAATGCAGAGTCAGACCGATGATGCCAAGGTCGACGCCATCTGTCAGTGGCACCATTACACAGTTCATGCCTCAGGACGAGCATCATTTGCCTTCTGAATCCACCAGTTCGGTGTAAACTGAACATACATTCAGGTCAAACACATGATCCAACCATGATGCACAACCCTGAGACTTGGAGAGAAGCAAGATGCCAACTTCAGTCCTGCAATTGTGTGGGATTAACTGCTTTCTAAATAAGTTAACAGTATGATTCTCCGTGACATCACTGGCATATGATATACTACAAAAGAACAAAAACAAACAATTCCTTCGGCTGGTACTCCCAGCCACCCGGGACGTCCATTAAAACCTTTGTAATGCTATCTGTAAACCGTCTCCTAGTTCTAGGAGGCATGTAACTTTTTCCCCACCATTTTCAATGAAAAGAAACGCAAAGTCTTTGCACTTTCTCAACAAAAAAAATCAATCTTGCTAGTACTAGTAGTCTACTAGAAGAAGAAAATGGCAACTACCGAAAATGAAACTGAACACATGATTAGTAGCATAAAAAGGGAATGCCAAACCGAGTTGATCATCCGCGTTACTCGAAGTTGCAATCAAAATGAGGGAATATATAAAGGCATTTGAACAGTTAATCTTCACCTCTCACAAAACACTCTGAACACTCTGCTTTGCTCTTGTCTTGTCTAAGTAGAATTGAGTAGGGCTCAACAGGACTGGCCATGAGATTAATTGCTTCCTGAATAACATTTTTTTTTCAAGAATGAAAGAATGAAAATAGATATGCCATTTTGTTTAGAAACAAGCCCAAAGCCCCAAACACCTGCCATTTTGTTTGCGGATTCTTCCTGCAGGTTACAGCAACCAACTAAAAGAATATGTAGAAATCACTACTAGTCTTTTGTCTCCTGACTCATAAAAGCTTACTGCCAACAATATACAATAAAACAAAAACACTCGTGTTCAGCAAAGATAAAGCTTACAGAGAAGCTGCACATATAGGTAAGTGGCAATTAACGTGCATTGTCTGAAAATAATTATGAGTCTGAATTACTGCAGCTCATCTTGGCAGGCACCAGGCTTCCAACAGGACAGCACTCATCTCCCTTCTTCCCTAGACTACACCTATATGTGCCAAATCAATTCTTTTTTTTGCGGGTGGCCAAATCAATTCTTACAAACACTCTAGTCATCTCCCCACTCTGTTACGATCTTCTCTTATCTTCCTTTCTTCAAGCAGAGCAGAGTAGAGAGCAGAGTAGAGCAACCAACACAATAGCTACCATGACTTATCCAAACAGCTGCTAAAACTAAATCAACCATGACCAAACACCCATGTCCCTGCAATTCTGTTTGCAGATTCTTCAGGTTGCACAAATCAACTGAAAGATATAAATCACAAATAGCATCACTTCAGCCTTTGGCCTTTGGTGCAGTTCTTACAAGCACTCTAGCTGTCTTTCTCAAATACATATGACAATGACACATAATTTGGTGTAGTTCTGCCGCAGCATCACTTCAGCCTTTGGCTCCATTATCATGCGCCTTCTCCTTTCCTCGGTCTGATGTCTGTCGTCACTGTGCCTGCTGTTCCTTGTTTTCATCTCCTGGACCCGACGAAACTACTGCTGCAGCTTGTTTTTTCTCCTCCACATCCGTTGTGTGGACTAAGCAAGCATAAGAAACATCTAATTAATGCAAGGGAATTACAAATAAAATAAAATAGACAAAGCTAGCGCTCAAACAAACACATCAAGAGTTGTGTCGATTTACCTCCAGATCCGGTCAAGTACTGGGATAATATATCCCTCACCCTGACAGCATCCTCATCTGCTACCTGCCGCACTCGCTCGATGTAATTCTCCTCTTCCATGCCCGCAACTTCCTCCTCCTCTACCTCCTCCATGTCTATCACTATATTATGCAAGATGCAACACACATCGACTGTTTCCATAACCGGGAATGAACTCACACCTCTGTCCAGGATCTTCCAATTGTCTTTCAGCCTCGCCAATGCAGTCAGCGCGAGGGTGGATGCTGAAGAGTGTCTCCTGTTGAACTCCGCTTGATAAGGAGGAACATCTGCAGACGGGTCCTTGTCTTCCACCGGGTAAGGTGTGAGAAGCCAGGGGAGAAGAGGGTATCCTGCATCACCAATGATGTATTCCCCAACTTCCAAGCCATCTGAAAACTTGAGCTTACTGCCATTCAGCAACGTACCCTGCTGGCAGGACTCAAAGAACCAAGAATCATGCAAAACGCTCAATTGGTTTTGTGATCCCAACTGAGTGTCCGTGAATTTCAGATCTGGATCAACGACTAGCATAAGCCTATCTTCATTCTGCTGATCACCAGGTTCATGGTTTTGTGATCCAAACGTGATGTGCGTTGTATGTACAACACCGCAGCAGTTTGGCAAGCCGTAAATCTTCTCAAACTTGCGCTTGATCTTTTCCATTTTAGCATCTGACAAACATATGTGATTGAATGCCCGCTCCGACATACCCTCAACAAACCTTTGAGTTACCAGCGAGACAGTTGACTCGTTGACACCAACAGAGGATCCTACGATCTGTGATGGCTCACCAGAGTTCAGTACCCTCAGAGCAATGGCTACTCCATCTTGTAAAGACATCACTTTCCCATCAACAAAGGTGTGATCCCTTGTCATCATATCTTCAAAAAATGGGATCCTCACCAAGCTGCAGATATAACTGAAGGTGCTTCTTCTCATTCTGTACAGAGACTCAAATCCTTGTCGGTCCGCCATACAAGATGATAAGGTTTCTGCAGGGAAACAAAAATACAAAATGGTAACATGATATTTAGCAACATGCACTAGGAAAGTATAGAATATATGTCATCATGCAGTATATATATAGACGGGTAGAATCAGAGCGTTCAAACAAATTAAGACAAAGCATGTACGTATGTTCGATTATCTGTACCTTCAAATATGGTAGAGCTGCTAATATTTGAATCCAGCTTGCAGCTGTCTCCTCTCGTGTACAAAACGTACCATTTTCTTTGGTTGTCTCCATCACCTGCATATGCCTTGACATGCTCCACTTGGCTGAACTTGTCCCACTCAGTGCCAGATTGTCCCGCGGCTACCGCAGAGAGCAACCATAGCCTGCAGAATAACTGCAAATGCCTTGCCTTTATGTCTCGCATGTATTCTGGGAGTTTTTCCATGGTGTAATCCTCCAAGACCAGTCTCTCGAGTGAAGCGATACACTCCAACACCTCCAAATTCGGGCAGTTCATGATGGTAAGCTTCTGCAGATTGGGGAGATTGGTGATCCTCTCTAGGTCAGGGCATCCATCCACTGTAAGCTCAACAACAGAAGGAAAGCTGTCAATGTTGTTGAGGTGCTTGACATGTCGTAGAATTAATATTTTCAAAGAGCTTGCATTGGAGGCAAGGCCTGGAGGAACATGCCTCAGTCTGCATTTACTGAGCACAAGTTTCTCCAAACGGCGCATGGCTTGTACTTGCTCCTCCCACTCCCACTCCTCCCATTGCACCATTCCGATGAAGTGCAGTTTATTTAACCTTGGAAATGAAGCTGCTGCCGCCTGCAAGAATCCAGTCCCAACATGTTTGATGCATGGAGCACGAGAGACCTGTAGAAGCTGCAGACTGGGGAGCTGGCACAACCCATTGGGAAGTTGTGTGCAACAAGCCAGATCATCAAAAAAAATAGCCTTCAAGTTGTTGAGGGGCACCATTGATGTGGACATCATCCATCTCGGGAGTTGCCGGCCAAAATACCCCATGATTTGAAGATATTCTACACCAAGTGGAGGGCAGAGCTTATCGAGAACCTTCTCAATTCGTTGTTGCTCTTCCTGAGAGACACCTTCCTTCTCTTTGACCAACCCATCATCCCCCAGTTTACTCCCCGAGCCTAGCATTAGCCAGGTAAGATGCATCTTCTCGCCGAGCCTAGCATTAGCAGCAAACGAGGCAGCTGATACATTCTCTAATTCAGTTAATGCAAGAACTTTGAGCTGTGAAAGAGGCCCCAACTCATCCAAACTGCACCAATCACCATCCATGTGGGCTCGAAACATGCTTAGTCTCCTCATATTTGTCAGACCACTAAACCCTCTAGGTACCATACTTGCTTTGGGAAGTGAAAGTAACCTCAACTGGCCAAGCTTCACAATGCTGTCAGGAAGATTCACCAATTTCGTACATCCACCAAGGATAAGGAATTGTAATAGTTTCATCTTGCCAATGTTTTCTGGAAGTACAGATATACCAGCATTTACTAGTGTTAGATACCTCAGGTGCTTGAGCTGATGCAACGATTCAAGCAATACAACCATATCTCCAGATTCCATATGGAGAGTCCGCAAACTAGAAAAGGTAGCCAATGAATCACCAGGCTTCATCTTAATCTGGATAGTTGAGATCAATGTTCTCGCTGATTGCTGCACCTGTAAAGATTTCCAATCAAGTTCACCTGATTGTGATTGGTTAGTTTCTATGGACAACCGAAGAAACTTTTGTGAACCAAGTTTAGCAAGAATATCATCATCTCCATCTTGACCTACGAGTGCTTCATCTTTAGCCATATACTGACCAAATGAGCGAACAACATCATGCATGTTGCAAACCCATAATTCATACCATTTATCTGGCTCTATCAGGTTCCTAGATACCAACTCCTTGTAGTAATCTATTCCCAATTCTTCCAAATCACCAGAGTTTCCATGAATTAATCCTTCGCTTATCCACATTGCCACGACTTGATCCATAAGAAAATTTCTACTTTTAGGAAGAAAAGAATAGTATAAAAAGCACTGCTTCAGGTAAGAAGGCATATATTCATAGCTTAAGTATACTGTGTGGTTGAGATCATCGGGCAATTTAGTTGTTGACCATTTGGAATTATCCAAAACCTGCTGCCAGTCACGACGTAGCCCCCCTCTTTCACGCAAGAGTCCTCCCATCACTTTAACAGCAATTGGTAAACAACCACATTTCTGTATAATTTTTAGTCCGATATCCTTTAGCGTATTGATGTGGTCTTCATCTATCTCACTTGAGCATGCCTGCAAACATACAGTACAAGGGACCCATACAGTTAATTAAGTACATAACAAGATCCTCTATGGCACTCAGTTTATTTATCAAAGTACAGGAAGTACATGCCAAGAAGAAAGATTTCTCCACTCTCTCATGACTGTTATAGGAAGTAAAGGTAACTTACATACTTTATGGCTAGAAGAATATACTTTAGCACCACTCTCTCATCACTGTTATAGGAAGTAACTCCAACTTTAGCAGAAAGCATATATTGTTTTATCATTTTCATATTTTATGGTAACGAGAAATTATCTTATCTCTCAAGAGCGTCTAAAATGCATAATTCTACGCCAAACATTAATTAAATTTGTGTGCAAATGTTTTAGCCAAATTACTGCCAACTTATAGTCTAGTTATTTTCTTGCTATATTATTTTGTTGTATTGGCAGGGGTTCACAGAAATTATTATTTTTCTGTCTTAAAATAACTTTTCATTTATATTATATCCTATGACACTGTCAAGTAGCTGATCACTTAGATCTTCATCTCAGATGTTGGAAAACAAGACTGGATATTCACAAAGGTTACTCACTACATAAATATATGACCCATATCTCTTCACTGGTAAAAACAATACATATATAATTATCCAAAATTTTAATTATTTCTCAAGCTTGATTAAGCAAATCTAGGTGTCTTTGAATGTGTCTCAATTAGTGTTGTGGCATATTTCCTTGTTTAGCACCATGCTGTGTTGGCACTTGCAAAATAGTACATAGAAATCACTAAACTGGGGAGCATCCAATCATTTCTCGTAATTAACTACATACTACTCTTAAAGTCTTAATAAGTAGATGAAGATAATGAAAGAGACTAGAGTTTAATTAAGAATGGACCTGCTTCTTGAGCAATGACCAAGCGTCTTCAGGCACTAATGTGTCGACATGGTGGTACGGCCACATAGCTTTCACCCCTCGGGCAACACCTTCATCTCTGGTAGTGACGAGGACTCGGCTGCCTGAAGCAGCAGCATTGTCTAAGGGTATTTTGAGCACGTCATCCCATGCTCTATGGTTCCACACATCATCCATTACCAGAAAGGTCTTGTGGTCGATCAATGTGTTCTTGAGGGTTTCATGAAGGCTGGTCTTTGAACTTTCAGGTGGTTGGGCACCTCCTCCGGCTTCGATGATGACCCTTCTCAGCAAATCAACGTCACTGAAGTTTTGGTTGACGCTCAACCATATCTTTTTGGTGAATTCACCTTGGATTGCGTTGTCATTGAAGACCTTCTGGGCGAGGGTGGTCTTGCCGATCCCACCAACACCTATGATAGCGAACACCTTGATGCCATTGTTGACATCCTTTCCCGTCTGCATGATTTGGGCTACCAGTGCTCTTGTGTCTTCTTCAATCTTGTCTCCAACAATACCCGACCGGTCAAAGTCCCCTACCGTCTCCCGGCTAGGATTGCCATGACGAGAGGCATGGGCATTGCTGCTATGACAATCCGCATAGGACCCAAGATTGATGAAGTTGAAAGTAGCGCTCCGCTCCTTGATGGAGTCGAGCCTCTTGTTGAGCGCCTTGATGCGGGTGCCGATCTCACGAGCATGGAAGGGATTCCTCATGCAGAAAAGCAAGGGATTGCAACACAATGCATCTGAGGAGGATGACCCACGCTCCATGGCTTTGAGCTGGCAGAGATCAAGGATATCAGCAGCTTCATACATGGCGCGCTTGAGCTGCCCCACCCAGACCTGGACGGTCTTGTCAGTGATGTTCCTCCTATCAGCATCCGCAAGGAAGTTCTTTAGGTCCAGGAGCTTGTCGCCCAACTTGTCGATCTCGCCGGAGACGCCCAGCATCGTTCCAAGCTCATCCTGTACCACCTGCTTGAGGTAGTCCCCGATGTAGGATGCAAAAGCATCCAACACCATCGCCATTGGTCAACTTGCTGGCCTTCCGCTAGCTGTGATTACAATTAGAGGAAACAATTGAGGTGAGTTTTAAGTAGCAGACAGAGACAAGGAAATAAAACTTGAACACTAACTAACTACCTCAAGCAGAGCACTACGTCACCAACCTTTGAGATTGATGGGATGCACTGCACGGGATGGCAGTCGGCCGCGCAAATACCAGCAGACGGCGGCGGCAGGGGCGATGGCGGTGCTGGGGAAGACCTGGAGGGGTTGGGATTTGGGAAGTAATGCCACCGGCTACTCGTTGGCAGTCGGAGCTGGGTAAAGCATCTGGCAGAGAGAAGCAAGCAACGCAAAGCATCCCATTCTCATCGATGGAGCAAGCAAAGCAAAGCAAAGCATCTTCTTTTTCTTTTCTTTTCGAGTAAATTAATTGACAAAGAAAGCAAAAACAAAAAAGCGGGACAGCGGTTCGTATTGTCAAAAGCGAACGATCTGGTGTGGAGAGCGAATCTGCTTAACAAGTTTTTAACTCTGTCTTAACACAATATTCTCTGGAGATAAACATCTGCGAATGGGTGCAGCTTATTGTCATGACCCCACCACCACATCTCGTCACTTCTTAGTGATAGTGGCAAACAGCTGCGATTGCCTGAGCTAATCAGTTGTCACACCACCGAACGAGCACACTCACACAACATCTGCTACAAAAGAACAGAGTCTGGGAGAAGTTACTGCAGACGTCTCGTTAGTTCGGATATAACTTGTAATAACTATTGTTAGTTTGTGTCGTATCGCCCCGAATTATTCGGGTCAGCTAACTCTAGTTTAGAACTCCAGGGGTCCTTTTCAAGCACTTGGTTCCGAGCTTTAGGGTGAGCACTCTAGGTCTCACACTAATTCATTATACCGGCAATGACGGTATTTTTACGTTGTTACCTTGTTACACTAATGCACTTTCCAGGTTTCCCGAGTGCCTGTAAAACTCGGTGCTCCGAATCCAGCTCTTGGCTAAGGGTACACGTACTGAATCCTTCAGGCAAACACCATTTTATCTAGTACCAGCCATCGGGGACTCTGCAGCCACTTAGCCGAGACCTAACCAGGGTTCTCCGCAAAGAAAAAAAGGCACTTGACAGGCCGGATGGATACGGTGCTGGCCACATGGCACAAAGCTTTGCCGCGAGCCGGCACGAAGAACTCGGTAAATCTAAACGCACACAAGGGTGACACGCGGCCTGCCAGGTTCGCCCACAGTTAACTTCACCGAGACCTTACTAGAGGCACTAGGTATGATCACGAAAAAGTTTCAGGTGATACCATGATACTTGTTTTTGGGCCGTTGGATCTCAAATCCGACGGCATCCAAAGAGCTCATGTACCTATGCTCATGGTTTTAAATAGGGGATAGCTGGATGGTAGCGGACTTGAGTTCGCGTAGCGGAATGCGGGTAGTGCGCCATATTGCGGGCACTATGTCCGCGTAGTGAGTTTTTAAAAATAGTAGATTATTGTGTATATTTCTAGATTGTTAACAAAAAGTAATAACATTTAATTTTAGCAATAGCGAACGCTATTGCGGACGTTATCTTCGCTATTTGAAATTATGCTTGTGAGCAATTTCAAGACTTTTGAATGACTCTTTTGCAATTTCAAGATCCAATGGCTCCCAGGAGCCTGTATCACGGTATCACCTAAACATCGGTATCACATGATATTTCCTGGTATGATCACGTCCGTCCGCTTCTATTTTATTCTTTTTGAAAAGGAGGAATACCACCTGTCTCCGCATCATGTGATGATGCAATCATCTTTATTAAAACAGGGTGTCATCATATACAAGAAACAACGTAAAAAATGGCTGGCCCAACCACAACCGGCTGACAACAGAATTACATGACACATACACATAACCAATTACTTCATAGCAATATAAACCGACTGCATGTATCCCATGCTATCATCTTCCAATGGTTGCATCCAAAGGCTATAGGCGGCTAATCCTTTGTTACGTTGCATAGAGCGCCACATGTCATTGTAAAAACACAATCGTTACGGCAGTTTCAAATTTTCCACAGAGAGGCAGATATTTCCACCCGGATATTTGAGATGAACACCGGCTAACCGGTTCCCAAACAAATTCAATACATCATATGGCATCATTAGCCAAAAATGTACATGCAAGATGGTATCCTTCTTCTTGTAAAATTAAACTTGAATTACTTCACCAACCATTGAGATGGACGCAATGTCCTTCTGCTCATTTGTCTATGGAGGGCATGCAATTCAATCATGGTGTGCACCAACAAAGTGAAAAGGAAAGCATGACAGTGCCGCACATTTGTTGCCAAAAGTGAACGATTTGGTGTTGGAGAGCAAATATGCTTAACAAGTTTTTAACTCTATATCGTATCACAATGTGGTTCTCCACGGAACACTCCAGAGATAAACAAATCGCACGTCTGTCGTATGAATGGGTGCAGCTTATTGCCGTGACCCCGCTATCACATCTCATCATTATCTCTACACTTGAATGTGTTGAAATATATTGTCCGTCTCTCTTCATCAATTCGGACTGATGGAAGAATTGGTTGGAGCATGAATTCAATACAACGTAGTGACACTATCAAACAGCTGCGCTAGCTGGCCGGATTTACTTAGTTGACTGCATAAGTGGGTCAATCATCACACTTCCATACACATAAGGTGTACAGAAGACATTTTTTCAAGATTAACCTAGACATTGTAGTCGTCTCGCTAGTTGGAATATAATTTGCATTAACTATATCTGGTCTGTGCGGACTTATGGCACGCTGTAAAATCTTGGATTCTTTTGCAAGTTTTCATATCAGTAGGACATAAGCTACCGTGATGAACATGTTCCATGTGTGCTCCACATACGTACTGGCATGCCAAAAGTTACAATAAATCCCCATGGGAACAAGAAAATGAGCACGAGTTTCACAACAATGATGACTTGGACATTGGAAAATGGTAACAAGACAGTGGCGTATATGCAATGATGAAGATTTGGTTCATACGTTGTGATCATATCATAGACTTTCCAGCTTTGATGCTGGTGCTCAACTTTTGATGACATTTTAAATGGTTGTTTGATACGAAATGTTGAAGAAATCGTAGTGATCGAAGAAAGCCCACCTCTCTTGTAGGAGAATGGAGAGAGAATAATTAAAGTATTTGCTGCTCCAGAAACGAGTAACGGGGACACCAGCGCATGTGACCACTTACAAAGAGTAGACTGGCTGAAACAAAGGTGTCCAAGTGGTTCTTGAACGAATGCAATAATTAACAATCGGGATGGAGCTAGGATCAAGATAGTAGTAGCTTTTTTCCATGTGTACAGGTACAACCCAGGAGCTAGCTAGGTAGTAGCTTTTTTTCGAAAAGATGGATAACCCCATATCTCTGCATTAGAACGATACATGCAATCATAAATTATTAAGAATACAAAATCCAGCAGCCGAACAAATACGAGGCCGCATGCCTCGCGACAGTAACTCCACCAGAGAGTCAGTAACCCTATGGTACAAGATGATATCAAAACGAAAAATACACAACTCTTAGGCTACGCCAAGTAACCGCCGCACGTGCGCCGATGATGGTGAGTCCAACACAAGTTTGAGTCCCGGATTCTCATCCCTGAAGGCAAGCTTCAATCCACCACCTTCAGCAAGGACACGATGCAGACGCGCATCGACATAGCCTGTTATGAGACCTTGTGTTTCTACCGGAGTGCATTAAGTGGTCGTTGAAGCCGTATGTACCATCACCCCTTATCCGGCTACCGATACCTCGATAACACCGGATATCTCTGGAGAAGACACCCGAAGACAGACGTCCCATACCGCCTGCCTCCCGTCACTGTTGCATCACCTTCGATCCAGCAGCAACAGGCTCGACATGAGATCTTCGCCAGAGCCACCGTGCAGCACATGCCGGTAGTTGGCATGTCTTGACGCCCCCGCATGAGAAGTCGTGCGTAGCATCCGCCGGAGGCTTCACCTGCTGGAGAAAGGCACTGCCCAACTACTCCGAAGGAGATGCATGTGTCACCCGCCGAGCCGAATCGAACCCGACCTGTTGATGGAGGAGACGTCCCATACCGCCATCAGCCTCAGAAAGGCCGTTACCACCATGAGATCTAGACTTCGGGTCGCCCAGACGACCCCGGAGTCTGCCGTCGTCGAATAAGAGGGGCCGCCACGCTGATTTCGGGCACTACAATGAGCACCCACCGCCGCGCCAGCTGCTGTCGTCGCCCATACAGTAGCAACCGCTCTCCCGACCGTCAGACCCGGGCACTAGGTCCCGAACCCCTCGTGCGCCGCCCCATGGTCAGCAGCGCTCAACCAGGCAACGAGCAGGCCACCACCAGATCAGCCGCCCGGGGCCGCTGCCCCGGCCTCCGCCGCCGTTTCAGGCCTATGTAGACCTGAACTGGGACAATGCCTGAGCACCACGCACATGCACTGATCTGAGATCCGTCGGCCCCATCTCCTGTGACTGTCAGGATGAATGAAGCTTTCATTCCATGGCACTAGGAAAATGTATTTTTCTTAAATTCTTAAAATGTGACGATTAGTTTAGTCTTACTAGTTGCCTTCCACACAGGGCAAAATGCAGCACACGAGATCCACCATTTGAACTAACAATTGTCATCTACACAATTGTTCTCTCTGGTCTCCATTACCGAAAAAGGCTTTCGCCCCGCTTTATATATAAAGCACCGAAGTTTTGAAGTAGATTGAAAAGCGCGTCCGCCCCCGAGTCGAGAAACCAGTTGCTCCTCTGCATTACTCATGGCCAGTCCATTACAACATACAGTGTATACTACTAACTGGACAGAGCAACCTGACTGGAACCAATACAAATGTAGGAGCACTTGGCAACCCTGACACCATCTCTGTCGCAGCACACCTTGGCAATTTGAACTGTCACAAACACGCAGATTGTACTGTCATCTCTCTAGAGTGTTCTTCTCTAAATAGCTGACCTCAAACACATTATCGAGGATGACGCACAGGGCCGGCTAGCTATTCTCCCTTCCACCTGCACATATCAAATTCTCAGCTGATGTGGCTGGGTTTGCAGATGTTTTCAGTTGGTGACACCAACCAAATTCTTTTTACTAAAAGGGCTTCAGAACTGTGTCAAGCTAAAGAAACTGAAATTTCTGAATATTTAGTGTTGTACAGACTACAGAGCAGAGACGACTTAGCCATGAGCTTGCTAATCTCACCTCGCTCAGTTAATTAATTTTTGAGGTTGCAGGATTGGTGAATACTTAGATTAATCAACACTTTTCTCTCCTCTCAACTGAATCCCTGATTTGTTTTTGCGACCAACAACAACATGGGCGTAAACTGAACATGTAAAAAGGCGACCTCAACTCTGCTCTCTTCTTTCTCGTGAGATCATGCCAAACTCAGTTCTTCTTCTGAATGTATGAATGAATGAATGAAGTGTTTCGATGCGAATTGGATGGAAGACCGTCGGCAAAAGAATGCGGACAGCTCATGACAGCGAGTTTGCTGCAGATAAGCTATGTTGACATCCACATACGTTCTGTCGACATCCACATGATCCAACCATCAGTGCAACCGTAAGACTTGCAGAGAAGCAAGATGGCAACTTCAACACATCAATAGTTCATTTAAAATCAAGGTACATCCAATATGATGAAACAGGCATATGCCGCGACCATTCTTTTATGGGTTGTATATGTTTCTCCTTGCAGTACAAATAATTTTCCCAACTTCAGCTTAAATAATCCAACAATACCTGCACGCTTCATTCGGTGGGGTAGAAACATACAAATTGCATTAAGTGTTTACAACACAGCAAATATCCACTTAAAGCTGCAAATTTATATCATGATACAACCCGTATCTTTGGGGAAAAACTACCAATACAGATACAGTGCAAAAGTACAGAAAACCGAATAAATATATTTAGATGCAAGTCTCAAACAATTCGCTTGCAGTGAAATTGGGCACTTCTTGCTCATGGTGCATCATCTCGAGCATTTTTCATCAGGCGAGCCCACCTCACAACCACTTGTACATAAACCTTGTCATATATCATATCAAAAAATTGGAAGTAGGCAGCCCTCCAGGTTCTCTTCATTAACATGATGCAGAACACTATCCAAAGACCCGCCACGAATCCTATGCTCATGCCAAGGTAAACAGATGAAATATTGTTCATATCTTCAAGGTCACTTTGTTGTGCATCATTCGCTGAACAGTTCCTTGAGAGAGGAGGGCCACAAAGACCAGGGTTGCCGCTGTATATATACATCTGGTTGTCAAGAATTTGTAGCTGTGGCCCGGATGGTATTGCACCTGATAAATTGTTGTATGACAAGTTCAAGTGGCTTAAAGAAGTTAGAGCTGACAAACTTGATGGGATTGCACCCGATAACACATTGTAGGACTGGTCCAGGGACTCCAAATAATAAATCACCGATCTGATTTGGGATTTCTCCCATCAACTGATTACTTGATAAATTCAAATTGGTGAGCCCAATTAGTAAACTTATCCCCTCTGGAATATGTCCTGTTAAACTATTGCTTGACAAATCAAGGTTCACTAATAGCTTGTAGATTTGGAAGTTATAGTCCCGCTTTTGGTCTTTCGTGATTACTGGTATGCTCTCTTCGAAGTTGTAATCCTCGGCAGTGCTCTCAGATATTACTGTCGTCATTGCTTTCAAGTCTGATAGTGACCATGGTATGTTTCCTGATATATTGTTGCCTGATATGTCCAAATAATGAAGGCTAACAATGCAAGTGAGGAATTATTGCCTCTCGACTGTAACCCTGTGACTTTGGAATAAAATTTCTGTATTATTCGCAAAAAAAAACAATGCAAGTGAGATTGTCCGGAATATGGCCGCTGAACATATTGGACCTCAACCTCAAGATCTGCAGTTGTGGCATTTTCTCGGGTAACCACTTTGGTAATCCTCCAGAAAACCTATTGTATGAAAGATCGAGGAATTTTAACTGTGACGCACTTTGAAGAGAAAGAGTTTGAAGACATGTTCAAACGAGATATGTTTATTGGGAGCAACGGGACTTGACCTGTAAGCTTGTTGGACCCGAGATATATATGGTCAGCTGCCATGTGTTGCAATTTTTTTGGTAACGAGCCATGCAATTTGTTTCCTGATGCCTGCAAGAATGAAGCTTGGGAAAATGTCACCCAAAACTAATTGGGAATAACATCATCAATATTTGCATTTGCAAGAACCAGAACATCAATGTCAGACTGCCATTTGAGCCACTCTGGAAAATGAGGTCCAAGATGGCATGACCGGAAACCTGCGACCTTCAATCTAAATGGAGGAATCCATTTTTGGTTGATAGCTAATTTCAAAGAGTTGTACGATAAATCCAGGTACTCTAAATTCAATAGGCCTACAAAATCCTCCTCTGTGAGCACACTATTTAATTTATTATAGCTGAGGTCTAAATGCTTTAAATTACCCAAACTTGCGAAATGTTTTTTCAAGAGCACACCACTGAGGTCCACAAACTCCAAATTAACAAGTGCTCGAACTCCTATGAGTAGAGGGCCAGTAAACATGTTGTAAGATGCTTGAAGAACACTGAGATTGGCCATGTTCCCAATCCAAATGGGAAGATTGCCAGTCATATTTGTTTCGAGTACTGACAACTGTTGCAATGTATTCCATGAACACCATGGCAATCGATGCATGAACTCATCGATGTTTGCATTAATGTTGTTACCATCCAATATCAGTACTTTCAGATCACACAGATCTTCTAAATTGTTTCGTAGCAAACCCTCAAGATTGTTCCAACCCAAGTTTAAGACCTGAAGGGACTTCATGTTTCTTAGTCCACTGGGAATGGGTCCGTCCCAGCCACAATAGGAGAGGTAAAGCTCCTTGAGGCTTGTAAGGTTCCAAAACCAGTTGTGCTTGAATGAAGTGCCAAAGAAGTAGTTATCAAACATATCGAGGACCTCGAGATGTGTGAGGTTGGACTTGGAGTGTAAATTACTAGCAGTCACAGTACTATTAAGGCCACAATTTTTCAAGCGAAGCACTTTAAGAGAAGGGAGCATGTTAACCGTGTGAACCCAATTCCTCACAAAACTAAGATTCACAGTGGTCATGTCCAGATGACTCAACAAAGAGAGGTGTGTCAACCATGCAAGATCCACTGATTGAAGACCGTCATAATTACCACCGACATCAAGATATTGCAACTTGGAGAGATTGCCAAGTTGGGAAGGTATTGTCCCACTGAAAAGTGCCCACGAGAGGTTGAGATACCTTAAGTTGCCGAGGGAACCCGTGAAAACAGGTATGCTTGTGTCGGTGAAGTCATTACCGCTGAGATCAAGATACCTTAGGTGTTGCAAAGCAGCCAAAGAGGATCTGATCTCTCTTGCCGACAAGGTCAGTGATCTTCTCGTGTTCGGATAGCCGTAGATATCCACGTCGATGTTGCCGAGCTTGAGCTTGATTACATGGCCAGTTCGGTTGCTGCACCAAACCCAAAAAAACCCGGTCGTGTAGCTAAGGTTCCCAAAACTGGGAACGGTTTTTCTTTCAACTCTTTTTAGTGACCTGTTTTGAAAATCTTTGAAACTTTTTAAATCTGTGAATTTATTTTTCAAAATGGATGAACTTTTTTCAAATCTGCGAGCGTCAAGGCCTATCCAAGGCCTAAGTCATTTTTCCTTTTCGATTTTTACTTCATTTTTATTCTTTTTAAACATTATTTTTCTTTTTGAAACTTGTTCCGAAATTTGACATATTGTTTGGAATACCAAAATAACAGTTTTAAGTATTTGTTTTAATTGATTATATAAATTCTTTTCCTTTTTAATATTTATTAAGTGCTTTAAAGAATTTAATTATGATTTTATCCCTTCTTATTTATTATTTAAGTTCAAATTTTAAAATAACATTTTTAAGTACCTGTGTAAATTGTGTTTTAAATACTTTTCCCCTTCAAACCTCGCATGGTTGCTTAAAATCACGTTGTTTCTCGAAATCCTTGAAATGTCTCCAATTGTTTTTCATGGTCTGGTATAACCAATTCAAGGCATCATGGCAAGTTGTTTTGATTTTTGACAAATTTTGCATTTTCTAGAGTTTCTTGGTTAAAAGAAAGTTTGATAAATAGCCGAACATGTCGCAACTTGCGTACAGTTTTGAAATTTGTTAAATGTTAAAACCAGGCATGGATGCCTACCATGGGCATGCCACCATCTTGCAAAAGTTGTTAAAGGCTGTCCGAAAATAGACCATGTTCAACGGAGGGTATTCAGGGCCATTTGAAAGTATGTTGTTTTTCCACGTCTATCAAATGGCCCCAAATTTTGTCCACCAACTTCTATGACCAATTCTAGGCATTATACCAACTTTTTTTTTGAATTTCTGACAAGCTGTGCATTTTTTGTTGTTTTCTCAGTAAAAAGGGTCGAGAAATGGTCGGACGGGTCGCAACATGCAAACTTTGTCAGAAGTCATTCAAACATGGCATGGATGCCTTGTATATCTGTGCTAGGCTACTACAAAAAATTGGGGTCATTTATCCATGGTCCAGGAAAAACCACCAGTTGAGAGGAGTGTGCTAGATTAGGCCAGTGTCCGGAGAATTTAGATTGCTTTCCATGCCATCGAGACCGGGATGGTAAGAATTACTAATTCCAAGCTCTGTTGTTGATATCTATACACAATATATCAGTTTAATTTGGCAATGATAGCCTTGGGCATTGCCCACCACAATCATAGCTCTGCCTAGCTGGTATCTATGTTAACCAAAAGACTGAACTGATGGAAAGGGCTAGGTAATCCACGTATACTCTTCAATACCCTCTTTGATGTGTGGCATGGAAAATCAACGTGTGAATAGGCTCAGAGGTATGGCTCAAGAGGTCTATACGTTGACATAAAGGGGGAACAACAAGTTTTTGATAAATAATTGCGAAAAACGGTACTTGAACACAAGACCTTAGGCTTTGATAACATGTTGAAACAGTAACTTGTATTACTAGGAGGCCAAAGCCAGCATATAAACATGTACAAGAGGATGCCAAAAGACATAAAATGCAAAAGGTCAAAGGCCATCATCAATATAACTCTAACAATCTATACACAATAGTGCGTTTAGTTTGGTGATGATAGTTTTGGGCATTGCCCACCACATTCATACGCATGGTCTCGATCATTCAAAGTAGAGTAGTATGAGCTGCGGGTACGGGTGCTCAGATGTTTCATCCGTTAAGCTACTCACCTAACTTTCATCTGTAAATCTATGATTTAGATAATTCCAGAATTGGTCCACATTTGGTTAGCGTGAACAGAGATCCATCAATTGGCTAATAAAATCAATGAGCTTTCGTAAGTAGGACGCCGATTGATCTCAATACTTCTTATGGCTACTTCTGATATACAGATCAACACGGTGTGGAGAGGTACACACGCAAAACAAAGTCTACTTTGATGATGCAGGATTGCTTAATTCCAGTATTCGCCATCAATCAGATCGAGCTGGATGATAGCTAGCAACTCAACTCTGAAGTGTCTTAACTCAACAAAGTCTACTTTGATGATGCATGCTAGCTTAATTTCAGAATTCACCATCACACTCTAACCGAGATGGCAACTCAACCGAAAAAAACTGATATGAGTTGTTTAAGCTAGCCTCGTTCTTATCCATCTAACTCTAATCACATGCACATCAGATTCAATGAACTGTCAAGGATTAGTTAAGTCCGTCGATCTGTGATGTGTTTTCTACTCCCTCTGTTCCAAAATAGATGACTCAACTTTGTACTAACTTTAGTATTAAAAAGTTGAGTCATCTATTTTGGAATGGAGGGAGTAGCTAGCTAACTAGGTACAGGACAAATTGGTTAGTAGTTGATGCAACTACTGCCTTGTTAACAAGAACGACTTACTCTAGCTTGCAAGTCTTGTTTGAATACATAACAGTAAACATCATAACTTGTATATAATGATTAGGTAAGGCAGCTAGTTAGTGCCAACTGCAGTGTGCTTTCCTTGAGATTATTGGTTGATCCCATGATGCTCCAATTAACAGAACCATCAACTTCAAACAATAGCTTTCGAAGGAAGCACTCTTTTTCATTTAAACAGTTAAAGACCAAAGCAATAGCGTAAATCAATTATTGGTTGATGCCTATTCAACAGGAATTGAGGAATTTAAATCGTCGAGAGCTATTCGACAGGGAGACCCCATATGACCTTACTTGTTCTTACCGGCAATAGAGCATCTTTTAGGCCTCCCCAAATCCAGAAACCAGTCGTCCAAGATTGATGGAATTCAACAGGTTTAGGTTCGACTGAGGTGTCTAACCGGTTACATTCATATTGTCAAGCGTCGGGGCAAATAATTAATACAAGTAAATATTCTATCTTCTTTATTAAGGGTTGTCGTGATAATATAAGAGAAGCGGTAAACGGTATTTTGAACGTCCCTAATGCAACTTCTAATGAAAGGTACATAGGCATGCCTTCTGACGTTGGTACTGCAAAAAATGGATCATTCAAATAGCTCAAGCACAGACCTTGAGCCAAGGTGAAGGGGTGGATTGAGAAAACAATATCTTCAACGGGGAAGGAAATTTTAATTAAGTCTGATGCACAAGCTTAACCAGTATACTCGATGCCTTGCTTCAAACTCTCAAGAGGCCTTTATGAACATTAGAGTATATGGACATACCGGCGAGTATAGGGTTACAACATCCTAATTGGCTACCTATGTGTAGACTGAGTCCTTGATTATTCCAGAACCTTAGAGTACACGAGAAGTCTTCGGAAGCCTTCCGTTTATAATTGATGGACCGCCTGCCGTGGTCTGCTTCCTTAACAGATATGGGGGTTCTCAGCTTGGCCCACCAGGCCGGAAGACGACTTGGTGAGAGATCCCCTAGTTGAGACACCCTGAGTATGCAATCAATTGAACCGAGCATAGCCTGGGAAGCCACTTACCTTTCTGTATCCTGCACATTTTGTTCTCTTAGATACTCTGCTCCAAGCACCTGCACCACGGCATGGTCAAATCGCATAGTGGTCTTTAGGCATGTGCTCCCCCCCCCCCCCCCCATCCGGACCATCTCAACAGCGCCATCAACGGCTGTACCTAGTGCAAGCATCCTCATTGCAGTCATGCATTTCTACTTAGTAGAGAATGCGAGTTGTCCGCAACAACCCTTCGTAAGCTTGAAGTACAGATCATTTGCCTCTACTCCCTCCACCACGCGGAAGAACAAGCGTTTGCTCATGTGGAAGCGTCGAAGAAAGCATTCATCGGGGAAGGTTGGTTCGGGCAAAAAGTAGTCTTTCTAGAGTAGCCATGCTCCGGCACCCAATCCCGGTTCAAAACTCTTTTCCTATTGATCGAACCCCTGAAGTTCAGAATGCGCTCCATATCCCTTTCCATTTCCTCTTTGATGCTCTTGATCATCATCATCTTGGCTTCTTTGTCGTAATCCGACGAATCGAAGAACTCCTTTTCAATCAATTCGTGGAGCTCTATGTTTTGATAATCCTCATCTGACGAACCATCCGAATCCATCGGTTGGCCTATAAAGAATCACAAAAAACTGATGGGACAATGTGTCGAACACATAGAGGGAAAGGTGCAGTCCGAGAATAGTCGGATAGACCACGGCTGCTGCCAGAGCGACCACTGTGTCCATAGCGGTGAGGCTTACGGGGTGAAGTTTTTGTGGCCGTGCTGGCCTGCTGAGGGTCAGGACGGCGACGAATGATTTGTAAAATTTGTGATAAGTCCTGTCTGACAGATACGATGTGACGGACGTGCTCGGGGGCGTCCGGGCCTCCCATATCCGCTCTAGATATGGACTTGACATAAGGACGTGTCTGTGCCCGGTCGTTTGCATAGATGACGTTTGGGTCGAAAAGATCATGCATCTCCACGGCAGGCATGAAGTGACCCTGCTGTACTGGTTAGCTTGCACTTGCACGGCACCGAACGCCATTTTTCTTTCCTACTAGTATTTTCTAACCCACTGCTGACAAGTGGGACCCATATGTCATAGACAGATTATTCCACTAATAGTAAGCTAGCAAGGTTGACGGAATACAAACGGGATGGAAAGTGCATCGTATACTCCACTCTTTGCACGCGAACACAAAGCTTCAGTGGAAGGCGAGAGACGAGAGTTAGTTAAGGAGACCGACAGCAGCGGCCAAGTCAAGGAGACTACACGAGACGAGGAATCGCAGATCCAGATCATGGACGCCAACTGCCGGCCCGACCTTGCCGCCGGCGTTGACCCAACTACGGGAGGGCGCAGCAGGATCGTCCATATGATGTATGTATGTTGGAACTCACTCTAATTCATTCGATTTGATTTCATCTTATTTGCCCTTCCACCGCTTTTCGGGTTTCCTTTCCACATACAACCACAAAGAGGAATTTCCGTCAGTTTTTTCATCGATCCATCTGATATTTAGATTTGATCTAGCCATATCCATACAGATTCGTCGTCGATTCTTATTAGTATTAATAAAAAAAGCAACTTTTGGGGCGCCTGCTCTGCTTTGAATCCAACTTCATTAACTGAACAATTTAACACAAGTTTACTGGCAAAATTCTCATGGCTGGTAAACCATTCATGTTTACTACAGTACTGAATAGGAGATCTACCCTCGTTGGCTGCTCCTCTCTGCCTACTCGTTCCGCTTTTCATCTCAGATCCAATTTTATTCCCATTTTGCATTATGCGTGTAGAATGGAAGCTACGAAGAATTTTCTGCGAGTATCTAAGCCAGAGGAACTGAACCAACTCCGAGAAATCGTTGCGGGATTTGAAAACCGGGCCTATACTGCCGCAACCAATCAGGTAATTTAACCGATATATCTTCGGAGCAGGGACAGAATACTAATTATTACGGGTTTTCTTTTTGTCAAACAGGGTTTATATATGGGCTAATGAAGTTTTTTTACATCATGTTCTAGTACCTTTAGTAGTTTCCCACTTTTTTGGTTGTGAAACCTCGGGTGGCTTTTTTGCTCCCCAGCTGCCAAAGTTTTCTTTACCTACTCTTGTGAACATATCCTGATTTTTTCTAATGCTTGGGAACAAAAGGAATTGAACCGGGGCAATGGCTGTTCCAAACGTCCCCAGGGGCAAAATGGCTGGTCCCAGTTATTTTAGCATTTTCACACTTACTATACATACTAGAAGAACGCCCGTGCGTTGCAACGGGGTCACATTAACTTTAAGAGTTCAATATTAATATTCTCATACATATCAATCCTTCTCCTCCTTCCGTTTGCCACCGAGACAGGGACCTAGACTTTGTGCTGCTCTTATTGATTTCAAACCCAGACGAGATGGGGTGGTGGGAGGGGGGACGAAAAAACCCAGACGAAACAAAGGAGAAGGAGAGCCTCATCAGTAGCATCATGGTGGATTTCAAACCTAGCGTTGTGCTCCGCCCAACGAACATGGACGCCGCCGCCGCCGGCCCGGTGGAGCTCGAACCCGAGAGACTCTGCTGCTTGCTGGGAAGGGTCGGGGAGGGTCGGAGCACAGGAGCATTGACGTGAAGACAGAGTAGGCCGGGGAGATTACTGTGCACGCCGCACAGCGACTTGGACCTCGGAGGGCCTTGGCTCTGTCAGGAGCAGGTCCCGAGTTCCTGCCGAGGACAGCCTGACGGGGGAGATGCACGGCCGCTCGCGCTGCTCGCAACGCGACCACGCCCTGCCCTAGGGTTCTGCGACGGCGGCAGCGTCGTCCATAGCCACACCCTCCTTGAGTCCTGCCCTGAACTGGGGTTCCGAGATGGCAGCGGTGGCGGAGGTCTCTGAGGTTGGAGAGGGGCAAGATGTAGGACGGCGGAGGCTGGAGCCTGGAGCGATGGCGGCGTTTCGGGATTGCAGGCAGGGGGACGTGCGAGGTGAGTGTTTTTTCACCGGTTTATGTTGTGTTGCCTGCACGGATATATAGGAGAGCAAATAGGTGGATTATAATTCCTTCCATTGTATCAGTGCTGGGAAAGGAAGCGAGGGACAAAAATCAATCGAGGGGCCTTTAAGAGTAGAGATTAGTTAATTGGATTTTTCTTTAAAGTCTGTTATTTGTTTCCTTAAAATTTATTATATGTTTCCTAAATCAAATTGCATCGATGGGATGGATCGATTGATTTGGATAGTCTATTATTTGTTTCCTTCACATCCATTATATGTTTCCTAAAGCAAATTGCATTGATGAGATGGATCGTTTGATTTGGATGGATCGATTGATTTGTTTCCTTAAAATTGGATTTTTCTTTAAAGTCTGTTATTTGTTTCCTTAAAATTTATTATATGTTTCCTAAATCAAATTGCATTGATGAGATGGATCGATTGATTTGGATAGTCTATTATTTGTTTCCTTCACATCCATTATATGTTTCCTAAAGCAAATTGCATTGATGAGATGGATCGTTTGATTTGGGTAATTTAGTAAAGTTAGATCTGTGTCTTTTTGTACGGTAGGGAAGTGTTTGTTTAGAAGGAAATAGTGAAAAAATAAACCGATGGGGTGGTGGGAGGGGGGACGAAAAAACCAGACGAAAGTGGTGGGAGGATGACGAAAATAAAACGGAGGTGGGAGGATGACGAAAAAAAACCAGCGAAAAAAAACCGCGCAGACTATTCACCAAGTCGTCCATTAGGAGTAGAGATGCAAAATCTAAGTTAATAAGCTACTGTATTTTTAAGGTGATGTTACATAAAATACTGATCGTGATCACATATTGATCCTTGCTGCGTTGTACCTTTGACTGTCTAAAGTTTGTTATTCTTCCGATTCATGTTTCTATGCTATGTGTCAGTGCATCCGAATTTGTTATAGATGAAATAAAACTATCTTCTGTTAATAGAATAGTAGTACCACTCCCATGGGATACGCAATGGTATACAACCATTTAACTCGGATCAAAAATCAAACAATACCTCCTTCCCTCTCTCTGAACAGTCTTCATCTTAACTGCATCTACTCTATAGTCTGGTAAAAAGAAATCAAATATATTTAATTGGTTGCGGTGTAGTACCATATCACTATTCCCATTTTGAATTTCTGTTCGTCTAGCTTATTTGTGGCAAACCTAGGTGCAGTAGGGCCACACTGTCACTATTTTGATTTGGATTTTCTGTTATTTGAGGCAGTTTGTTTCTCTTCTTACATGACTCTCTTTGAATTCAAATGGTAAACGCTGAAACACCTTGTCAACCGCGCTAAACTGCTAATCACACAAGAATTGTTGGTTGCAAGCCACTAATAGTAATTTGGTATGGAACTTCAAATCATTTGTTGGCTTTTGATCGCTAGATCAACTCACCAGATAGCAGCAGCACACACACATACGTGCAAAGCTAGCTAACAGTCACCTTGATTGATGAACAGTGCCCAGCACATGCACGTCTAGCCTCATGCTCCTCGTACGTGACCTTCGAGCTAGCGATCGATTCACTTCAGCGTCGGCGGCGGAACTGGTGCGTAAACTTTGCGAAAGCAAACATGAAAAACGGATCGATAGACTTTGTTGATGGCCACAGGCTCGTGTCGAGCCTGCTGAATAGTTCTTGCTTTTTCTGATTTTCTGGTTCTTACAGGGGCTGCGTACATGTATCTATAGCACGCTGGCTAGCTAGTTACATGACCAGAGACGTGTAGGAAATCTAATTCTAGTAGGCCTATTAATCCTAATTGGACTTGGACACATGCACGTTCAGAGAAAGTTAAGTCGTGCTTAATTCTAACATCATTTTCTTTTGTATTACTCAGTCTAATTATTTGCGGAAGATTTCTCTGAGAATGCTCTCTATGGAGATGAAGACACAACAGGCCCCTAGAAATTCTCGAGTGATTCCAGATCAAACCAACTCCCGGAAGGTACCATATACAGTAAACCGAGTGCTCCGATTATGTGCTTTACTGAATTAAATAACCCACCCTCTCCAGTATAATGCATGAGAATTTTGCATCTAGCTTGTGTCATGTGTATGTAGTTATTGAACCCAGAGCGACACAGTAAGTACTTCAGTTCAACCTGTTGGTTCAATAAAATATTATTGCACTGTGTTTTCCCTAGATAGTCGGATGTTTGAGCTGGATGATACAATGTCTCATCAAAAAATCATGGAGTGGGAATCCGTTAGAGCTGTTAACTTTCTCTATACTAATTTTTTATAGCTGAAAGGGGATTTTTGACCCAGTTCTTTTGCCAGAATCTGGGGATTCTTCCAGAATCCGAACCCTACCCAATTTCTTCTAGAATCTTTGAGCCTCATTTGTTTAACAATTCTATCTAATTAGACCATAACTATATAGGATGGTAAAACAAATGAGGCTCAAAGATTCTAAAAGAAGCTGGGTATGGGTTGGATTCTGGAAGAATCCCCATATTCTGGCAAAAGAACTGGGCCTTGTTGGCAGACTAACTGCGGCAGTCAAGTTAACCACACGATACCATCCCTTCCCTCACCTAACAAAGCAGCATACAGGAATCGCCAATCTGGACCATGCACGGGCCCATCGGGTGGGACCCCACCATCGGCACGCCCCCAGCCGGAGGTGATTGGCGCGCTATGCTTCAATACGAGGATCGCAGCAGGATCGTCGATATGATGTATGTTGGGTCTCTAATTGATTTTATTTGATTTCCCCTCCATCTAATTAATTTGATCCTTCCTTAGTTTATTTTGTTTCCCGCATATATCTATATCTATATCTATACTTTATTTATATATACTTATAAAAGCAAGATGCGTTTCTTCGATTTTTTCATCCGTTCATCATCGAAAAGATTTTTTCTATTCGAGGTACTAATTTTTTGTCCGTTCGTGTATTAGAAAAGAAAAACGCCAGAATTTCGTACCAGGGTCGCCTGCAGTGTGGCCCAGCAAAGCCAGCCCATTTATTTTCGTGCCCACCTGAAAAAACCTATTAATCGCATGGGGCTTCCAATAGTCGCACCTTTGCACAATGCACCCATGCTGGGCTGGACCGCTTTTTTTACTGTATTATGTGTTTCCGTTTCTGCCCTTTGTCTTTCCTCTTTATTTTTCCTTTTTTCCTTTCAAGTTTATTTTTCTTTCTCCCATTTTTTTTTCAAAAATTCATAATTTTCAAAGAACTTCATAATTTCAGAAAAAATGGATTTTTTTAAATGTTCGGAATTCCAAAAACTATCCTGTTTGGTAGAACTTTATATCTTTGTTCTCATTCCAAAATTGGTTCAATTTTTTTTAAAAAATTCCATTTTTCTTTGTGTTTTGGAAACTTTTTTGAGATTTTCCAAAAAAATGCATTTAAAAAATGTTGCAAATACGAAAAATATTCTTTTTAGTGAAATACTCGCAAATTCAAATAATTTTTGAGTTTAAAGAAACCCAGTTTATAAAATTGTTCTGAATGTTAAAATATGTTTCGTTTAAAAACATAAATTCAATAAATATTCATGTTTTTATTAAAGTTCAGATTTTCAAATAAAATTGTCAATTTTGAACATGTCAAATTTTGTTGTGCATTTCTGAAAATGTAAAGAATTTCATAAAAAAAGATTGGGATTTTCAAAATTATTCTTGTTTCCAAGAATATTCAGGAATTTATATTTTTGAAAAAGTTCAAAAATCAAAAATTGTTTGGAATCTGATATTGGAGTATGTTCTCAACTGTTCGAGCTGGCCATTGGTTGGTAGGAGTCGTTTCTTTGAGTGGCTAGCAACACGTAGTCAGTTCTTTGAGGATATGGTTTCGATCCTTCAACACCTTGTTTTTTGGATTTTTGCGCGCCTTACGAACATTGGTCGTCTTGGAGCCTGCCAGTGTGCTGGGCCATACACGAGCTGATGTGTGTCCCACGTGCTATTTTACTCAACTAGCGGCCTATAGTAGCCCCATGCAGTTGGCCCAAGAAAAAAATTGCGTCGCACATGCAGTATTGGGCCTCAGCCACACTCCCCTATTGGATCGTCCGCCTCCGGCCCATCAATCCTCGCCGAGGGATCCAAAAATATTTGGCTATCGTAAGGAATAGAACTTGCGACATTGCATCCACATCCTCAGGCGGATGCCAACTGAGCTAGGGAGGCTTTGTTACATAAAAATTGATAGTGCTCTTGTTAAATATACATATAGGTTTTGTTCCGCCCGCTCATAGTTCCTGATTTTTTTTTGTTTGTACCCCGGGTGGGACGAACTGGGCCAACCCCCATGCATTTCTTTTTTTGTGAGACGCATGATCAACAAAAATTTAAGCCCCTATAGAGTTGAACTATGGACCCATGTATTATGTCGATGGACAAAACCAGCTCATCTATCTTTCAATTATGATGAGAATAATATTGCCTTGGAACTTTATAGTAAGTTCCCACCAGTTTGTATATGTCCATAAGTTGTCTGGTAATAAGAAGTTTATATCAAATAAGGAAGTTATCTCGAGAATCATGAGCAGAAGGACGGACTCCATAAATTATAGCCGGTGCTAGCTTGCAAGTGCCAATAAAAGAGAATATGTTGGTTTGGCTCGAATAAAAAAAATTGTGGGCACATGAGCGCTAAAACAAAAAGAATAAACCCTAATAAAAAGGGTCATTGATGTCTGGTTATGCGCTAATTATGCTAATGAAATGGGATTTATGCGCTACAATTAGTAATCCATATGATCACGCCATCGTAAGATAGAGTGGTCGAAGCAACCGTGCCCCGAAGGTCGCCGCATAGCTACCAAATGAGGAGGCAGACACAACCGCCACATAGGTACCAAATGAGGTGGCAGACACAACCCCATGACGAAGGCGGACCCGGAGGAAATAAAATGCACGAGTAGGATGGTTGCCGCCACAGCAACTATCAAGATCTCGCGAGACAAAAATGACCCGTGAGAAGACCACAACTCCTCGCTCTATCACACCTCCGCGGAGATGGTTTTTGCTGGACACATCAATTATCTCTCCCATTGCTTCTCGCAAACAAATGTCTCTATCATTGCAACGCACGGGCATATGTGCTAATAGAAGAACAAAGAGGAGAAATTTTCTTTCCTGGGCCAATTTTTTCCAGTGATATAATAGCTTTGATCTGCCCGTATCCATAGCGACAACAACAGATTTGTCCGTCATCGATCTAGATCCAAGTTTGTATTTGATTCTTAATTGTTGTCAAAATTCCCAGCTAGCCATTTGTAGAGCACCTGCTTCGAATCTAGTTTCATTAACTCTAAACAATTTAACACAAAATATGATTGAGAATTGGAGATCTACCCTTGACTACTCTGCCTAGTCATTCCACTTTACATCTCAGAAGATGCAACATATTTTGTTGCACAGAGCACTTGAAAAGCAATGCCCCCCCCCCCCCCCCACACACACACAGACACCAATTTATTCACATTTTGTATTTGGCGTGCAGAATAGATACTCTGAAGACACGTCTGACAGTAGCTGCACCAGAGGACCTCAATCAACTTCAAGAAATTGTTGTGCGATATGAAAGGAGGATGTATACTGAAGCAACAAATCAGGTAATTTAACCTATGTTCGGCTCTTCGTTACTTCTCAGAGCAGAGCACACATTAGTTATGGTGTTTTCTTGTAGGGTTTATATATGGGCTAATAATGAAGCTCCAGTTTTTTTAGAAGTTATGTTACATAAATGATAGACCAATATGTTGATCCTGATCTTGGTTATCATCGGTCACAAGTTGAATTTTGTAGTGTCATCATAGCTTGAGTGTCTTCGGTTAGTTACTCTTACAGTTCATATTTATATGCATCTGATTATTATAGATGAAATAAAAATATCTCCTATTAAAATGATAGTAAGCCCAAGTCCATGGGATGGGCAATGATATACAATCATTTATCTCAGACTAGAAATAAAAAAACATTAATCCCTCCTTGCCTCTACTTGAACGGTCTTCACATTAGTTGCATCTACTCAAGTCTGCTAAAATAATTAATTATATTCATTTGGTTGCGGTATACGATATCACTATCTCCATTTAGAATTCTGTTTGTCTTGCTTATTTATGGCAAACATAGGTGCAGTTTGCAACACTTCAACATTTTGCCTCACTCACTTTTGGTGAATATTTATTTATTTGATAAAGTTGTGGAACACTGTCACTATTTTGATTTGAATTTTCTATTCATATCACTTATTTTAGGCAGTTTGTTTTGCTATTTATATGACATTTTTTGAATTCAAATGTCGAAATCTGAAACAACTTCTCGACTGTGTTAAACTGCTAATCAAACTAGAACGTCGGTTGCAAGCCACTATTAGTAATTTGGTATAGAACTTCACATCATTTTCTTTTGTATTACTCAGTCTGATTATTTGCCGAAGATTTCTCTGAAAATGCTCTCTATGGAGAAGAAGAGACAACAGGTTCCTAGGAATGCTCATCTGATTTCAGATCAAAACAACTCCAGGGAGGTATGATAGTATACTGGGTTTTGTAAAATTCATCGTCTTCACTTGGATGCCAATGTTTTTGAATGCATCAAGTGCTGAGATTATGTGTTTTATTGCTTTAAATCACCCTCCACCATCTCCAGCATAATGCATAAGAATTTTGCATCTAGCTTGTGTCATGAGTACATAGTTATTGAACCCGGAGCGACATGGTAAGTGCCTCAGTTCAACCCGCTAGATAGTAGGGAGGTTGAGCCAGATTATGCTGGATCCCATAAAAAATTCATTGAGTAGCAATCTATTGGATTGATTTTTGTAATCCAACTTCCTCGATACTAATTTGTTCTCTTCTCATGCTAATTTTTGCCTCTCCTTACGGACTCTTCTCATGTGAAATTTGGTATATCCTCACCTCTCTTGATATTACCAGCACGCTTCATCCTTCCGCTATGCACCGGCGCTTCTGGAGGCCTGCGTTGTATGTACCAAGCAATCTCAGGCGATGTTGGCCAAGCTTGGTGCTACCCCTACTCTATCACGTATATCATCATTCTAGAGCCGATCCTTTTTCGTGCAGTCGCAAATCCATCTGAGCATACGCATCTTTGATACAACTAACCGATGGACATTTCACCTTTTAGTAGGTCAACATTCCACGCCACACAACATCGCAGGTCAAATCGACGTCCTATAGACCACACCTTTTACTTTCGTGACACTGTTGTCACGTAGAACACCAGAAGCTTGACGCCGCTTCATCCATATGCCATTGATTCAATGGTTCACATCTTTATTTATATCACCATCGTTCTACAACATTGACCAGAGATATCGAAAGGTGTTCTTATGAGGTACCACTTACCCATCATGGCTAATATTCTCCTTGTGTCTATTAGTACATAGTTTTAGTTCTACTAAGTCTAAAACTTTTTGATTCCAAAGTTTGTCTCCATGGCTCTAACTTTCTATTAACCCTAATCAGTATCGTCGGGTAGCCACATCATCTACAAAGAGCATGCACCATGGTATGTCTCCTTATATATCACTTCCGACCTCAAACATCACCAAAGCAAAAAAGATAAGTGTTTAAAGACGAGCCTTGGTGCAGTCCTATTTTAATTAAAAAGTTACCAGTGTCACCATCACTTGTTTGAACATTTCTCACAATATTATCGTACATGTCCCTGACGAGGGAAACATAGCTTGGACTTCGTGTTTCTCCAAAGCCCGCCTCATGACATTCAACAATATCTTATCATGGGCCTTCTCCAAGTCAATGGACACCATACACAAGTCCTTTTTTTCCCTCCCCATATCTTTCCATAAGTTTGTCGTACCAATAAAGAAAACTCCATGGTCAACCTCCTGGCATGAAACTGAACTGATTTTTGGTCATGCTTGTCATTCTGAAGTGGTACTTAGTGAATCTCTCCCATAACTTCATTGTATGGCTCATGAGCTTAATTCCATAATAATTAGTACAACTTTGAACAACCCTTTATTCATCAAGATTTGTACTAATATAGTCCATATTATTACAATTATAGGTTAGTAAAGATTACAAATACAAACACAAGGTTTGAACATAACAAATAGTACAATATGTCTAGTCGTACATAAATGCAAAAATACATGGTTTTGACAAGTAGTATACCACACTCGTCAATTTTCATACATTGTCTGCCCATCTTCCCATATTTGTGCATCAATTTGTTTCCTACGGTCATTCTGTCCCTATGGTCGGCTGCTCGTTACCTTTGTGAATTATTTGGGTAGTCCATGTCACGTCCTGTATAATGAAATCATCAATCCCCTGACATAGTGCATAATTATGAAGGATGCGACATGCTATGACAATGATCTATTTGTACTGGAAATGGAGAGAATGCTTTGGAATCATCTAACATCTTGAGAAATCCAAAAGCTTGCTCTATCGTGACCTGTAGAGATGAGTGCCTAATGTGGAACAAATCCTTTTTATTTTGGACTGGATTGTTGCGCCACTCATTCAAATGGTACCTCACGACATGGAAAGGTCCCAAGAAATATGGTTTGACTCTATATTCCCGCATCAAATAGGTAAAAAATTCCTCAAATAGAGAAAGAAAAACCGGTGGCTGTTATGGATGTAACTTGATTGTATTGCAAGATCCATGGGTCAAATATATAGTACAAAAGATTTAAGATAAAAGAAAGGAAATACAACCTAATAAGGACTCCTAGACCAATGATAACACTTCTTAACCCCCCCTCACCCCTGAAAAGCAAAGCGTAGGAAAAAATGATAAACCAAAATCCATGTCTTCAGACTATTGTTGTAGCATGAAGAATATTCAAAACCCGTTGAGTCAAGCCAAAGGGCATAATGAAGAAGATGTTGCATTAGTGCAAGACACCGCATCAATAGAAGATACAAGAGATGTATCAAGGGAAGATGGGTTGTCAAAAATATATGGCACGATATGAGCATAAATCATTGCACACAAAATCATAGCCAAGAAAACCGGTGGCGAAAGAAGCTTGGCAGCATGAGAATGCACATAGATCAACAATGCAAAAAGAGGCCACGAAAATCCTATTGAAAGGCCAAGGACCAGATAAAGATTGATGGATAAATATATATGGTGGACTCACATGACATATGAAACATGAAAAGGAGCAACATACTTGATGGACGCATTGGAAAATATAGAAAACTAGAAAGCATATGAAGCACACACGAGACAAAAATGTGAGTATTGTGTATGTTAGCGAAGCTACAGAGAAGACCGTACATGTTACATGCTGACGAATACCAGAAAAAAGAGCAACTACCAGAAGAACGCAACACCGCAGTAAGGTTCATGTACGAGACGAAGTCGTCAAAATGACCACTATCGAGAATCACCAGAGAAACAACATTTGATTTTTTTTTGAAACTAACTACACACGAAATGCACTAATGATGAGCAAGCAGGCAACGAATAATCGATCAGTAGCCAGCAAACATACTACAACGAAGTGGCCAACGAGAGCAACACCGAGCGAATGACGCCAAGGAGACACACGACTGTAGCAAGCCAACGAATAGTCTAGGGGATCGAGGGTCTTGCATGGAGAAACCGATCAGGAGATTGGCAGTGCACGAAAATCCTATACCTAGTTATGAACAAACTTATGTAAATTCTCTTATGTGAATACTTTTCTTTCTCTCATCAATCCCCCCTGAATTTCAACACGACCCCCCCCCCTTCCCGCTAATAAAAAATTTCCAACTAATCTCATACATAAATTTTCGTAAATGTAGTAAAGCTCGGCAAAGCAGTCCATTGCGTAGCATGGAATCTAGTAGCAAGTGGATAGGAGAAGTAGCACAGGAAGACGATGTCGTAAGGTGGCGGGATCCGGCTGGAGAACAGTAGCAGCGGCCCAATCTGGGCAGCACGACCTGGATTCCGCCTGGAGGACAGACGCAATGACTTGATTTGAGCAGCATGACCTGGAGATAGGCAACAGACACACGAGGATGGCTAGTTTGATTAGGACGGCTGGCGCCCAGAGGGATGGAGGGTTGATCTTGCATGGAGATGGGGTGGGCGTTGGCCAGAGGAGAGCATAACACCCTCAGGAGAGGAAACAACGACACCAGAAGGCAGTGGCTGTGCAAGATTGGATTGGGAGGGCAAGTTGCTGCACCTAAAAAAACCTAAACATGGGCTCATGATACTAACTTGTGGATGAAACTTGACAGTATTGCAAGGCCCTCGAATCCATATTAGTTGTTGTTGAGATGGATGTATCTAGAGTTCAGTGCGAGATACATCCATTTCAACGACAACTAATATAGATCAGAGCCAAAACACTTGAGGTATGACTTTTGTTCTACTATGCAGCTGGTGCCTTTGGAAGCGGCGAAACGCCATCTTGAGCCGGGAGGGCTTGCCATCACTTGATGCCACTCTCAAATGGTGTCGCGACGATGCAATCTTATGGCGATCCAGGTTCAAGGAGGATCGACGCTCCCACGTTGACGTCTAGCTAGGTGTTCTGAACGTCGTCGTGTCATTGGGTGGGTGTGTGTGCCTTGTGATGTCTCTGACTCTTCGTTCCCTTGAACATCCCGCTCTTGGCCCTACTATAAAACTTCTGGTTCGGGCGTTTTGGCCTTGTTTATATATGAGTTAAAAAATCCAGGTGGTGGAGCCCCCCCCCCTTGAAAATTTTAAAAAAAGACTTGAGGTACTGCAAAGAAAATAGAGCCTAATAAGGCTCCTAGATCAACTAATACATCATAACAGTGATCATGGCCGACATTAACTTTCAAATCTTGTCGCACTTGTAGCCCACTCACGCCCTAACGCATCAGCTAAAACGGTCGCTACTTGTGTTGTCCCCTCCCAACTAGCCAACACATACTGAAGCGGAGGTTGGCATTTACCGATGTCATCACATTTTCAGTGCTAATCCCTTCCTACCATGAAAATAGTGTTCCACATCTTTGCTAACAGGTGCTCGCACATGTGTATACAATCCTATATATTGGAAAAATATATTAAATGACATGATTTAAATCATAAATAGCTAAGGGGTAGGTTTTGAAAATACTTTCAAGTACAAGTCAAAACAATGATTTTCTACAACTTTGTATGGATCCATGATAAAGTTGGCCTGATATAACCATTACATAGCTCACCTATGTTGTGAAGGACACGTCTAAAATAGATGCTAATAGTCTAATCTAAAAAAGTTTGTTGCAACAACCCTATTCTGAAGGTTATGTCCAACAGTATGGAAAAACATCTCCACTTGTTGCTCCGGTTTAAATGCATACATGATTCTAGCAACATGCGATCCCTCAATATGTCACATAACCAAAAGAGGGGACCTCTTTCGAAACTAAACATGCTTTTACACATCACATCGCATTGCCAAATCATTGGTAACATCTCATCAAATATTTTCGGATCTCTTTCATGCATTGGGCCATTGGAAATACGTGTTCTTCTCTTCCTTATAATGGCAAGAACAATTACCACCATCACAGAAAGAGTCACAAAAACAATAGCTTGCCTAACCATTTTTTGCCTTCTATTCCTCCTCTTCACCATCTACAATGCAGATATACTGTTAAACATAACTAATGTATATTCACAAAAAAGGGCTCTTGAACAACATCATATAACATCTCCAATCAGCACACTCCGACCAAGATACAAGTATTACCAAAAATTTATTGTGATCTTTTTGTTAAAATAGCAATTAAAGTGACCTCAACCAGTGATTGACCTACAAGTGATTGCTCCAATGAACTGTATGCTACAAAAAATGCATGTATGCTTAGAAAGGCCAGAGGTTAACAGAGAGAAAGCACATAAAAGGTAACCTAACTCTATGACTCGCAAGTCACAACCCAATTTTGCAAAAGCGCATATGACTTATACAACACATGGATGAAAATAAATATGAATGGTGCTTCCCGTCAGACACAAGTTGTCACAGTTCTTATGTGAAGTAACTGCGCGTGGTTTTGTATAAATTGTTATTGTCCTAAGAGGAACATAACCCAGAGCACTAGATAAAATAAGTTGGTAGTAGCTGAAATAATAAGACTTGAAAGTAAAAAACATAAATAAAATGGAGAATGAAGTGGTGTTTCCTGCAATCGAATAATTAGGCACAAAGAGAATTCGGTTCATGGTAGATATATATCAAGTCTGCCAGTGTGACCGTAATACCAGTTACCTTGTATCATGTATTTAGTATTTGATTTGTCTGTTCGTTAGGCGGATCGCCCTAGGGCAATGGAACTCCTCATCGCGGGATTTCATTCCAATTATGGTCCCGCTTCACCGTTGCTGCTGAGTGATCGTCTCAACAATTAAGGTCCTTAGACCGATACCAATCATTAAGTTTGATGGATCACCATTATCTCATATTGTCTTCGGTCCTCATAGATGTCTCCACCTATCAGGTCAGAAGTCGTAGTTTTCCTAAACAATATGTGTTACCTGTGTAGGTCTTGGGATCATGTTTTTGGGGCCCTTAAATTGGACAACACGCATAGAGTTCACCACAGTATAACAACGTACTAAACATATCAGAGGACTACAAGCACGAATGGCGGCATATAGATCAGGCACATATGAATCTTGCCACTCACCTACATCTCCCACACCCACAGGGAATTACAAACACATCATAAGAGAATAGCCAATCAACAAGGGGAATGAACCCACTGAAACCATCTCAAATGTACCGTGAAGATCCACAATAAGACAGATGATTGATCAAGTTCCAATCTCTAGATGAGTATGGATAGAGTTTACACCCTGATCTTACAACTTGGAATTCCTCTTACAAACGTCAAGGATAAAATGATGATGAAGATGAAAGAACCAAAACTACGAAGATCTCTGGTGGTTCTCCGGATCTATTCTCTCCTGTTCTTGTTGTGGTGGCGGCGGCTAGGGTTCTATTCTCCTCCTTCTCGCTTCATGAAAAAAAATCTTATATTGATAAGTTGGAGCTCCTAGTGCATCATACAACCATCCATGCGAGCGGGTGCGCTCGCATGGAAGGCCATCTTTTGCTTTGCCGTGCTTGATGGCTTGGCCTTCAACATGGAGTTGTTCCAATCGACCTGATTTGCAGTAATTTCCTTTGGTTCCCTTCCATATATGATATTTTTTTCAAACAAAGGAAGAACACATCTTATTCTCTATCTAGGGATTAGTGTTAGAAATAATCGGTAAATGATAAAAATCCGTTGAAAACTAAATAAAAACTCTTCACAAATACTCATAAAATCTCAATCCATCACTAGTAGTAGGGGTAGAGGTGTCGGCCAGGGGGAGAAGTGATAGCGCTAGGCCGCCAAGGAGAGGGCTGTAGGGATTCATACCTTAAGAGGGCAAAGCCTGTAGCAAAAGAAAAACAGTACATGTTTGGGAAGAAGGGAGGGCACTGATCGCCACTAGCCCGTCGCCGAGTGTCATTTCCGTCCACACTATCGTGGTGCTTTTCACCCATCTTGCCCAGCTTCCAGATGGAGATGCAAAAGAGAGAGATGAGAGTGGAGACTATCGATGTTCGAAAGAGAGATGAGAACGGAAGGGGGGTGAATGGGGGGTGGGTGAGAGAGCGGTTAGACGGGAGATCATTTTCTTTTCTTTTGAATGATAAAGAAGAATAACCATGTGTTCATCCAAATCCCATGTTCTGGTTGGATCCACATCTAAAGCCAACATTCACTATCAAGGAATCACGTTATTATAGTTCCATGGATCAATCAAACACATTAATGGTCCTCAGGTGCAGGTCCAACACGTCTCGTCGCACTAAATTCACAAACAAAACAAATCCTCAGGGAGCTCAAAGAAACTTTATTAGACCGGCTATTAAATAACTTCTCAGCAACACTTCATCAGTTGAATATTTAATCCTTCTGAATTGTAAAAAGAGTAAGATTTTATCAAAGAAAATTAATTTATCAATTTCCTTTTTATTTTGATTTCAAGGATAACATTTTTTAGCTAAGTTGCTTAGGTATTATGCAAGGTTACAGCGTGAAGCATAAGAGAAGAGAAATGTTGTTGCTTAGAGTAATGAACGCTTAAGCGTCTTCAGGAGGAGCAGCATTCAGCAAGTTTCACCTCTCGCCTCCTTTGCCTGATGACAAATCTGAGATCTGGCCCAGTTGAAAGCCCATCTAAAAACCCATACCTTTCTCCATGCCATCCAGACGTCCACCATAAATATTAGGGGGAGAGAACGGAGCCAGAAACCCTAACATCAATACACAATGGCCTCCTCCTCTACCGCTTCTCCTCTGCTGATGCTTCTTCTCCCATTCCAGGCCTCGACCACTCATGCCACATAGTCCCGACAGCATCTAAAGCAAGGAAAACGACTTCCAGTGCCACCTATACCCCCCTTCTATACCTCTATTTTCCCTCCCCCTCTCGAACCAATAGAATCAAGATCGTTTGCTTTTCTCTACCTCAGCGCTGCTGAAGCGTACGCTCCACCTATGCCCAATGTTCCAACGCCCTCTTAAGTGCTTTCTAGTCATGCTTCGCACTTAATCTTCCACTCATGACCTGAGCTAGGCGTTTTGCCATCACTTAGCACTTAAGCATGCTAAAGTTTACGCTCAAAATGCTTTGTTTAACATTGATTATTGTGATTGCATTTATCTACTATGTGCCTTTTGAGTTGGCAGAAACCCACTTGTGATAGGACCAAGAGGGCAAAATAAATGAATTCAATAGTTCAACATAAGAAAGGCTTTAGGTGTCAAGGTTGGGAAGTCAACTTCTGCAACGGTCCAGGGTTAAAGTGGACTTTGTTCCAGGAATTTTGTTGCTCGGTTCATGATCCATTATAATATACACAATTATAGATGTTAGAACTAACTCGGGGACTTTAATTTCTTATGGATTTAACTTACACAAAAACTTGATCACATGATCACTCATCCTTTCTTGTGGAGACAACTAACAGAAGAAACAAGTTGTCTTGTTGACACACCTATTACAAGACTATTATCTCATGGGCGCAACAAACATGAGAAATCAACCTCTTGTGGGCGTGGCAGATAACTCACACAAGAAGTATCTTATGGACACAACTCACACAAGAACTCATGTAACCACATACACATGATATCTCACACAAGATGCTTGAAATCCAAATTTGTTCTAAACAAAAAGTTCTGAAGAGAGATAGAAGAGCTATGTGCAATCAAATCAAATCTAACAAATTCTATGAAATATTCTTATGTATAATCTTTACCATTACCTTAATTACATGGGTGCAATGATATGTCATTTATCCTCATTTGACCGGATTATTGCAAGAACTTGGTGCAGCGTGGATTGCATGCAAAACATTTTATTTGGAAAAAAGGTACATGTAGGATAAAACATACTCTATGTTAATGCTCCCTTATTGTTCAAAACAAAATATACAATTGTTCAAAAAAAATGTTAATGCTCCCTTCATATCGCAAATGAGGTTTCACATTATAATGCCGTTAGATTTAGGCCTGCATCGCACATTGATCCGGACGAGTACTTTCCACTAAAACACGTTTCGCCGAGAAGACACACACGTAACAAGCTAGCTAGCTATCAATCAGCAAGCAGCCGGATTGATCTCACGCGAGGCTAGCTTGCACGTACACCGGGCTCCCCTTTACGACCGATCTCGTTGAATACAGAACACAAGCATGAGACAAGGGACACATGATTGATGGTAACAGGTGCGTGTTGCACCTGTGTTCTATTTCTTTTAATCTCACGGTACAAACTACAATGCTGGGGTTATACGCATATTTATATGTTTATATACAGCCTAGTACGTTACTGATTTGGTAATGCACTCCTAATCGGCTAATCCTTATGACTTGGAATACTAACCATACTAGGGCTCATGCACGGAGTGCTTAATTCTAACAAATGCAGGAATAAGAACAATACATCGATATAAAAACGTGTGGAGTTACAACCTCTTAATACTACATGATTTGAAATTGTAGGAGTCAGCATCGAAAGGCATTGGATTACCCCTGTAGGAAGAACATTAGAAATCATGAGTTGCTGGATTCCAAGAAGTTTTAATTAGTGAAGATTGTCCTCTAGACTCAATTACGATGTTGCTTATGAAACACTTGTAAGGTTTATTCTAATTGTATGAAAAAAAACGTCCATAACATAAACTTAAAAGGTTCAAATCCTAGACAATTCTGTTCAACCAAAGAGGCTATGCATGTGACATCTTAAACAGAAAAGATAGAAAGAAGGATGGCTGAAAAATGCAAAAATGTAAATTGTGTGCAGGTTGCACAACAAAGATAGAAATAAGATGGCTTATAGATCCCATATTTCGTCTTCAGTCATCACTCAACAATGATCTTTCTTGCATCATCTGCTCCGTATCTCTTACTAATCCGTTGTCATCAGTATTGGATTTGAAGACGGCCACGCCCCTGATTTCATTTTGTTTTCATCAAATATCGTCCTCTCCATGTCTCATGTTAACATTTTTCTTTCTCTACATTTTCAGCCACATATGCAGGCGTCCCAAAAGCGTGCCCGTCTGACCTACTGATTACTCTTGATCGTAAGGAATTCTAACCCAAAACATGATCTTAACATCTACGTATTGGTCAAAGTAGCTTAGATATTTGTTTTTTTTGGATTATGTGTATCCTTGTTATATGTATCTTGTTACTATATACAATATGCAATGTTCAAGAATTCATCCGATTAATTAGTTAACGGTCCAGTTAATCGCTACTCATAGCTTGGCCGAATCGAATAGCAGTTATTCATCGCGTTACTTGTCAGGCCGATTAATTGGCCAGTTAGACCGATTAATCTGTTGTCATGCCGACTAACCCCTAGCGGCCCATTCACGGGTGGGCAAACAAAGCCCAAAATTTTGGCCCGTAACCCCTTCCAGCCTCATCCCGCTCCTTAATAGCTAGGATTCATAATTTTACCTCCTCTCTATGCTTTTCGTATGTGTATGGCAGCATGTTTTGGTACACTACATAGCTGGAAGCATGATAATATGGTATAATACATAAAAAATCTAGATATATGTTGTCAAGTTCCTATTTAATCTACCGATTAATCTAGTTAATAGGCTGATTCATCGATTAATCGCTACTCCTAAACCAACCGAGCAGCTACCAATTAATGATTTCTTGAACATTGATAATATGTACATCCAGTAGGGATCTACCTTGCTCCCCCCATGTACGGGTTGTTAACAATGAGTATATTCATAATGATGATTAGAATCACCATATATAAGTAGAATATAAGACCATAGCCCTAGTAGCGCTGTAGTACAACTATACAACCACCATCACAGCCGTGGTCGTCGCAGCAGTAAACGTCGCATTCTCCAGCGCCACCAGCGGGTGGGCGATTTCTCCGACCAACTGCTATGTACTCTCCACTGTATGTCTTAATTTTTATTGCATGCAAGCGAGCGTACATGTTATAAGTGCTCTATAAGTACATGCATGTTGTGCCCATACATCAATACATGTATATATAGTACATGCATGTAATTTGTGATGCATGATGTTTCTCTTCTCTCTATATGCATATACGCTAAAAAGTTACAAGTTAATCATGTAGATGCATGCACCTCAGAATTCATGTATGGGTATTCTAACTACTTAATTCTTCATAACTAATAATCAATTATTTTTCTCATGTGAAGTGTAGCCTCTGGCTATCTCTCATCATTCCCACAGGTTGTCACAAATGGACTGGATCAAACGCCATGTTGAAGAAAAAACAAGGATGTGCGATTGACTTCTACTTGACCTGCTACTTGGCGTTTGATAATAATAAAAACTTCAATAGAACTTTGAAACAAGTATTTCCTAAGTACGATCTTCGTCTTGGACTCTGAGTGTAATGCTATTGTCACTTCATCGGTATTGCTTATTGTTGTTGTATTGGTGTGGGTTATGACTTTAAACGTGCCACTCTCAGTGTTATGCAGTCTGAGAAAAATTGTATTGATATGGTTTGCATAGTAGAACTAAAGCCATTTATATTGTTTGCATATTACAAATAAAATCATGTCTCAATGCATGTATGACCTTATACTTATTATCAGTTTCTTGTCCGAGTCTAATCCGATAAATTCTGCATCCGAATCTGCATGCGGTCATTATCTGCTCTGCTTCGAATCCGACAAAATAGTATGGTTAATGATACGGGAAAAGCATTATCTGATCCGATCCAATTCGTTTAAATGCCTAGGTGTGGCCGAAGCAGCAGACCTGTCCAACACAAGTCTTCTCATGGAAGGCAACTGGCGGCCTGTGACACCTACCTCCAGGGATCTAAAGACATGCCCAGATCAAGTTCTGCAGGCTTCTGAAACTTGTCTGTCATACCATCAGGTTGATATCTGTCACGTGAAAGAACTTTCAATACAGGAAGCTGAGCAACCAGTACGTTTGATCCTTTGTCAATACTATTAACTACGAATTGATGGTGAGAGGAGTGCAGAATACCACACACGAAGCTCAAGCCCCTCATGCTAGCAGAGTAAGATAATTATCATACATCTTACTCCTGAATTATGCATTGAACCATCTCTAAATATTTATGTGCAAATCAGGCAAAAAAATAACATATTAATTTCTGGTTGTAGAACTGTACAACTGCATATCTTTCCTACTTATAAAGATTGAAGTTGGTGGTGACTTCACATATGGGTCCAACATCCACATGTGAAACTAGCAACCTTTCCTGAGACATATATTTTATTGGATGTCCCCAAAGGGACTCCAAGAGACATATAAACAAATGTAATTTAATATTCTCGGATACAAATAAATAAATACACTACTTTCATGTGAGACCAACTTTTTGTAAAAGACATAAACAACAAAGACAAAGAGGTGACTTCAACCCAAATAGATCATGATTTTAGTTCTCTCCCAACCTAATATGGTCATTTAATATTCTCGGACGACATTGATAAAGGGCACTAATGTTATTTCACCACCTCTAGGCTAATGGTTCTGTAGCAATGCACATACATCGTGCTAGTATGGAGAAGGATTGGTGGATTGACAATATAAAAGTAACAATAAAATGATGGTAACCACAAACATCAAAAGGTAGTACTGACCTTGTAGGATAATCAGTTTTGGATTTCATAACGTGAAAAGACATACATGATAGAGGTGTGCTCCTCCTTGTCCTCATGTGTGCTCTTCCTCACACATCCTGGAGGAAGACATGGCTACACTAGTAGAAAAGGGGCCAACGGTCCAGGCCGGGGCAGCCCATTAGTCCCGGTTCAGACCAGAACCGAGACCAATGGGGGCATTGGTCCCGGTTCGTGAGCCCAGGGGGCCGGCCGGGCCACGTGGGCCATTGGTCCCGGTTCGTCTGGACCTTTTGGTCCCGATTGGTGGGATGAACCGGGACCAATGGGCCTCGCTCCTGGGCCACCACTATTGGTCCCGGTTCATGCCACGAACCGGGACTAAAGGGTTGGCCCAGAGTTTAGTCCCACCTCGCCAACCGAAGGGCGCCCAGACCTGTTTATAAGCCCGTCCCTCTCTGCATTGTTGAGCTCCTCTCAAAGTGAAAATAGATGCACTTATAGAGGAAATTGGACCTAAATTCATAAATAGAAATTAATTATGAATTTATGTTTAATTTTCTCTATAAGTGCATCTATGTTCACTAACAGAGAAGTTTTTATTTTTTGTGACCTAAAAGAAAAAAGAAATCACTAAAAAACTATAACTATTTAGTTCTAAATAGAAATGAAAAAATAAATAGTAAAGTTATTCATAAACTAGTGATTCACACAAATCTTAAAAAATTCAAATTTTAACTATTCATAAACAAATTTTGTGACCTAAAATAAAAAATGGGGAGGTTTAACTGACTCCATGTAACCCTAGATCCCCCCCCCCCCCCCGGGTAAACATCGTGTCCCTCGTCTCCTGTTACCATCGATCCTAGACGCACAGTTCGGGGCCCCCTACTCGAGATGTGCTGGTTTTGACACCGACTGTGGTGCTTTCATTGAGAGATCCACTGTGTCGTCGACAAAAAATCTGGAAAAAAAATACTTATATTAACAATAAGTATTTTGTTATAAGTAGAAACAAAATAAAATAAATAAAGCAACAAAGAAAACAAAGAAAAAGTGTGTTTTCAAATTTGAAAACTAATGGCATTAACAAAAAGTTTATAATTTTTCTAAAACTAAAAGCATAAAGAATTAAAAAATAAAGCAAAAAACAAAAGAAAATGAATAATGCAGAAAACAAAACAAAAAATCTGGAAAAAAATACTTATATTAACAATAGGTATTTTGTTATAAGTAGAAAAAAATAAAATAAATAAAGCAACAAAGAATAAAATTATCAAAGTATTTTCTGTTCAAATTGGAAAATTAATGGCACTAATAGAAAGTTTATAATTTTTATTACCTAAAACCAAAAATAATAACTGAAAAACTAGTAAGTATTTTGCTGTTAGTAAAAAAACAAAAAAATGGATTTTTTTTAAATGCCGCCTACTGGGCCACCACAGCCTGCATACGACTAGAAACCCGCTAGTTGGGCCAGGATGCAGGCCCACAGTAGGCCCAGTAGGCCCACAGGCACAGAGAGTGGATTTAATCCCGTAAGCCTGCAGTAGAGAGGAGCTCGAAGTGGTCGGCTCCGCAGGGCTTATAAACCACTCCGAGCCCCTCTCGGCTAGCGAGGTGGGACTAAACATCCCAACGCACCGCGGAAGTTCCAGTACACGCCCTTTGGTCCCGGTTGGTGGCACCAACCGGGATGAAAGGGCGCCTTTGGTCCCGGTTCGTGGCACCAACCGGGACTAAAGGCCGCCGCTTCCCGCCCTTTGGGCTGCCGAAAAGTGGCCTTTGGTCCCGATTCGTGGCACAAACCGGGACTAAAGGGGTGCATTGGTTCCGGTTTGTGCCACGAACCGGTACCAATGGCTTTGCTATATAAGCAAAGACTTGGGAAATTTCCACATTTTCCTCGCAGTTGCCCCCGACGACGCCGAGCACATCGACGCCGCCAGGCTGCCCCGAGGCCGTCTGCCGCCCCTGCCGTCGCCCCCGACCGCGCCATCGCCATTGCCCGTGCCTCGCCGTCGCCGCCCCGTGCCCCCCTGCCTCCTCGCCGCCGACGCCGTGCCCCTCACCGTCGCTGCCCTGCCGTCGCCCCCGACCGCGCCGTCGCCATCGCCCGTGCCTCACCATCGCCGTCGCCGCCCCGTGCCCCCCTGCCTCCTCGCCGCCGACGCCGTGCCCCTCATCGTCGATCGCCGCCCCGGCTTGCGTAATTTCCTAATTTAGAATGTATAGTTAATTTAGTTGTATAGTTAGGATGTATAGTTAATTTAGATGTATAGTTAATTTAGTTGTACTTAATTTAGATGTATAGTTTACATGCAAAAGTTAGAATTTTTTTCTGTTCATACATTTTTTTGGTGATATTATTGTTGCATATGCAAAAGTTTGTGTGTTCATATATATGCAAATAATATGTCAATTTTTTCATAGAATTTTTATGATTTTTTTGTTGTAATTTTATTATTCCTTCTTCTTCTCCTTTTTTTTCTTCTCCTTTTCCTTTCTTCTTCTCCTCTTTTTTTCTTCTTCTTCCTCTTCTTATTTTTTGTTATCGGGTATGTCGTTGTCGACATACCCCCCCCCCCTCCCCGATAACTTTTAGTAATTAGTACTACTTAGAAAGTATTTAATGGAATTAGTTAGAACTAGGTAAACTTGTTTATTTTTAGTAAGTATTTTTAGTAAGTGCTTAGTAGTTGAACTAGTTGATTTAATAAAACTGGTTTATTTTACTATAGAAGTAGTTTATTTTTAGCAAGAAAATTAATAGAACTAGTTTATTTTTTTAGTTAAAGCAATTATTCCCGCATCGACGTGGACGATGCCTATCCCGCATCCTCGTCGTCGAGTCGGCGGCGGACGACACCTGCTTGACCAGATGGGCCATGTCCGGGACTGGGCTCCGCCGGGGTGGTACTGGGAGGCGCTACCTTCCGGGGGGCGTAGCTTGGTGAGGAGCCAGCCCGTCGTTGACCCGATCCTTGTTTGGTGGCGGTCGCGTGGGCCAGTGACGGTGCCAAGGCTTCCGGACACCGTGGAGGTGGTACGTCACCGTGTCAGCGAGGAGGACGAGCACGTCCGTCGCTACATGGTTGCGTTGGAGGGCAGGTTCAAGAATACCTGGCAGGTTCTTCAGGGATCTCACTGGAGCTATGATCCTGTGATGGTTCCTTCCCTTTGGGTGTCCACCGCCCGCGCCGATACCCGTCGGGCGCTACGGTTCTAGCTGTACTGGCGATATGTATGATATATAGTATTCGACGTGTATTAGTGACAATATTCGATGTACGGACACATGGAGATGATGTAGTTTTTCTTATAATTGAAGGCATCCTAATTTGAATACTACTTTATTTTGCGATTTGATTTTTCTTATTGAATGCTCAAATTGGAGAGCACTATGCAAGGCATATGCATATGATTAGTTGAATAATAATGATCTAATTTAGTCTTTGAATTATGAACGTATAGGAAATGTCATCATCGGACGATGAAAGTCTCCCGGGGGAGTGCGACTGGTGCCACGACGATCGAGGTCAGTGCGACAGGCCTCACCTGGACGATGGTCGGCGCTTCAGCATTAAGCTCGAGGAGACCTTCGAAGTTGAAACGGTACGCAACGACGACAAGTGTTTTTTTTCATAATTAAGCATGACTTCAACTATTTCAACATGTAATTTTCATCTTTTACAATTCGCGTATAGTTTATCCCATGCCATGCAAGACGCTATGTCTCGGAGAGGATGGATTTTGAAGACCATGAAAATTTTAAAACGAAGAAAATTCACCTAAGGACCCATCATGATGTGGATTTTGAAGTAAAGTTGTATAATGCTGAGAGCGTAACCCATTTTGGTTGCAAAAATTGGGAAGCATTTTGCAAATTGTATGGTTTTGATGAGGGTATGCTTGTCACCATGGATCTTGGTGATCCTGAAATCGAGCAAGACAATATGGACATTTGGGTCCTTGTTGATACTCCTCCAGTTCTACCGCTATGTGAGTTTCTCAAACATAGTTAATTATTAACTAATTTATATTGTTCATTTCAAAATAGTTGACAGCTTATTTCCATTGACAGCTTATTTTGAAGTATCAAAGAATGTGCAGAAGATGGTAGATAGAACTTACTACACCGATGGCTCTGAGTTAACTTACAAGGAGAAAACTCATCTGGTTGGATTTTGTAATGATCTTGAGAATTACAATATCTACAATCGAACTCCTCAACATTATGGTCAATACGTGCCACTAGTGCACGTGTTGAACTACGGTAACTACCATGGAGATACCCTGGTAAGATTTTTTACTATTACGACATCCGAGCATCTTTTTGCATACTTCTAAAACTAGTACATCACTGCTAACTACGAAGTTATTACTATGTTTTTCAACAGAGAATCCCAGAGGATTGTGTGCCTCATTTGATGTATCAGAATGGCGGCAGCCTTCGTGTTTTGAACATATATCCAGGTCATCCTACGAATCTCAACTGTCCATACCGGATTTCTAAAAGAAGTGGAGACATGACAATCAAAGGATGGAAAAAATGTATGGACAGTCGTAAGGAGCTTCTTGGAAGCAAAAGGAAGCGAGGCGCAAGAATTGGAGACAAGATGATCTCCATTCTTCATAATGGAGAGTCAGGGTCTATATTGTTTTATGCTATTTTACCTTAAGTGTGTTTAGGTCCTACCTGATACTGATGATCATGTGCTAAGAACAATTATGTAGGGTTGGGTTCGATGACTATGAGGATGATGATCGTATGACTTATTATTAATAACGAGTAGAAGTTGTATGATGATGCTTGATTAATTAGTATGACTTGTTATTATATATGATGATGTATGATGCAAGCATGCATGAGTTATTATATATATATCTGCGGGTGAAATGAACATAGCAGTAGCGTAGGTAAACCAAGGATGAAGATATAAGAGAGGACACTTCTCTCTATTAGCTAGCTAATAACAACCTAAAAATAACCCCCTAAACCCCTAAAACAGCCATTTTTTATTAAAAAAAAGAAAAACCTCAGCTCCAGCCAGCTGCTGACGCGTGGAAGCCTTTTGGTCCCGGTTTATGTCATCAACCGGGACCAAAGGCCCCCCTGCCTGGGCTGCCGGCAGCGGCCACGTGGAGGCCCATCTGTCCCGGTTCTGGTTTGAACCGGGACTAAAGGGTGAGGGTATTAGTAACGACCCTTTAGTCCCGGTTTGGGAACCGGGACTAAAGGCCCTTATGAACCGGGACAAAAGGCCGGTTTTCTACTAGTGCTAGAGTCGATGTAGGGCAGAAGTGCAGAAGTTGTATTGGACCCAAGACACTAGTTCAACAGGCCTGCACCAGCAAGACGATGATTTGCCGTGAGCGGCGCCCCTCGAGGTGGGCACCACCCTAACACCTGCATGATAAGGAGGAATAAATTGAACTGGAAAGCCTCCGCTTTCTTGCAATTTGAATACGTCGACTGATCCTCCACTCATCTCCCATTCCACCAACGCCGAGATCAGATCGAGTAATTAAATCCATCAAAATTGGGGGATGCAAGGAAGGGGAAGAGACACAAACTAGTAGATCAGGATGGACATGCTATTGCTGGCGAGATTCTCCATCTGGATGATAGTGACATCATCGGAGAAAGCAAGCACCGTCCGCCACGATCACCATGATGATGGGGACATCATCGTAGGAAGCAGGCACCGGCTGCCGCGATCACCATGATCTTCTTTTGTGACTTCGGTTGAGATGTGCTTCATCCCACAGTTGCCATTTCTGTCGTTTCTCACACTGTATCCGGCTCCCCCTCATTTTCTCACTCCAATAACGACTGTTTCTTCGATCCACATAGGTTTGTCCTAGGCCAAGACTGGGTGGGGTGGGGGTACGAAGTAAGGCAAGACGCAGGGAAGGGCTGGTGGCGTGGGGCTCCCGGAGGTGGATACATATCTATATCATGACAGTCCATTCATGATCTAACGTCAACCTCCGTTAGTGATTAGTAGCAAACATGCATGTGCATTGCAATGAGAGAAAACAAAATCAGCCCCTTATACACGCACTGGAGGATATCAGTAAATCCCTGAAATCTCCACACAGCAAACATCATGATAAGTGGTGTTGTGCAAAAACCGAATGGCTGGATGATTTTTGAAGTATACTCTCGGTGTTTCCAAAAATCTTTATGGGCACAATTTCAAAAAATATGGAGATTAACATTAAGCCATTTGTTTACATAAAGCTCGTATCAACAGTTTAGTGTACATCATTGTATACTGGTTGGTTATTGTGCACGATGGAAAATAGGAATACTATGTACCTATTGTAACCTTTAGCATATGGTATGCGCTGTGATAGCAACGCCTCCATAGTGTGTGTCATTGTGTCCATGTGCATGGCAACTCTATGTGTGTAAATATTCATGTTTTGCTATAAGTACTGAGATATCTAGGGATATTATCTTGGGATCATTTTTCAAATGTTGAGGAAACTTTATTTACTTTCAAATGGTGACTGACCTTGCGTAGTTCACCTCCGATGCCATGCCACGAGCGCAGCTTCGGTTTGGAGAAAACTGCATTTCCTTAGTTGGTGTGGGGAGGGAGGAGGGGGAGCTGACATGGATGGTGGGGGAGCGGATGTTGGGTTGGCGGAATGTGCTGGAGTTCCCCATTCGGATATGGATTTGCATGTCAGTGTGGAAGCCGATACAGTCGTGCGTGAGTTAGAGATGAAGCCGACGGTGGAAGTGCATCAGAGCGTGCATGTATTTGTCTTTTTTATCACGTTTTGGAAAACATATATTTGAAAAAAGGTTAATCATGTATTTGGAAAATGTTGAAAGTGTATAAAAAATGTTTAGATGTATATAAAAATATACAATGTATATGAAAAATGTGGGGACCCGAAGGAAAGGATTAGGGTGAACAAAAGTCCACCAGGTTATCTTCCCACAACGCAAGACCAATAAGCCGATCTGTTCTTGTCTCTCAGGAAATGGATCAAGCGAAAGTTGGGGCCATGACAAGGAAGTTTGTCTGTCTCCATTGCGCCGGCGACTATATCTTGCATTATGCGAGACGATAAGATGAGCTACTAACTAGTGAGCTAGAGTCTGGTTCGTGGAATCCTGTAGGGCGCGACCTACTTAATGGGTATAGGGCCGTTTTTTCAAAGGATTTTTTGGGCTACTTTTTGTTTTTCCTATATTCTTTTCATAGTTTTTCTTCGTTATTTTCTCCATTTTCACAGGTTTTCTTTCATTTTCTATGGTTTTATTTATTCTCCACCGTTCTCATTGTTTTTTTCTTTCCTTTCTTTTTCTCGGTTTTGCTCCGGTTTTCTATGTATATTTCTTGGTTTTCAATGTTTTTATCTTTCATTTCCTTTTTCTTTATTTCTCTCGGTTTTCCCTTAGTTTTTCATTATTTTCTATCCACAAATTTTTGTATATATCTAACTCATATTTCTAATACAAATTTAATATTTTTTCAATACATGGTCACGACTTTTATACACATTTTTTGTAACATTTTATGAACCATTGATTAAAAATTACCAAATAAAAGATTAAATTTTATGAATATCTGATCAACATTTTTCCTATATATTTTAATAATTTTTAAAAAATTGATTAACATTTTTCATATAATAGTTTAACATTTCATCTATACATATTTAACATTTTCCAAATGCTTGATTAGCATTTTCAATTACTTTTTTAACTTTGTTTAAATGCTTGATTAAAAAATTTATATACACAATCAAAATAATTCATCATTTTTAATACATGATAATCATTTTTTCTATGCACAATTAATATTTCTCTAAGCACCTCCTCTAAACGTCTTGCATCGTACAAGGCCTTAGCAGAGTCTTTCTTTGGCACCACCGTGGCGTGGGTACATGTTTATGTGCTAAAACTCTCTTCGTTTCCTGTTCCTGGGGCAGTTTTCTAACCAATCTTCACTGCTGCTGATTATTCCTTGAGACACTTAGCTAACCTCGATGTTCATGCATTGACATTACCTGCCTGCTCTAATTTTTTCTTAGAAAATTATTGATGGTGACGGAAAAGAAAAGAAAAAAAGCAAGTAAGTCAAGCTATGCTCAGGCCCAATTTGTCATAACAGCTTCATAATCTGCCTTCGTTTTTGCTCCTTTGATGCAATATGGTCTTCACTACTGATTATGCCTAAGGCAGGGCTACCTGCTCCAATTTGTTCTTGGAAACAAGCCACCGATGGTAACGGAATCCTACCATTTCCTCTGTTTTTCACAGTGTCACAATCTCTCTTCATCGCTGCCCCTTTGGTGGTTTGATGCACATCATATTTTGTTCTTCGTCATACCTTTCAAAAGTAGAGCTTTGGTTCTTGGAAATCAGAAAAGAAGGGCAAGTGATGGTGATGAGAAAGAAGGAAATAGAAGCATGTAACGTGAGCTACCATTTTGTTCATACTCTTTGAAGTAGCTTTTAGAACTCGAGCAAAGTTTGCTCGGAAACCATGAAGGGCCAGTGATGGTGACCTGCGTACCATTTTTGTACATATTCTTTCGAGCAGTTTTAACATGCTTCATTTTGATGTGTGCACCAGGTCTGCCAGCACCCCAGGGTAGTTCATGAATTCTTTTACTCTTCTACACTGCATGCAAACTAGCTAGAGGAAATTCATTCAAACTGGTGAACCTTCAGGTTAACAACTCAACACAAACCAAGTGCTTCTTTTTTGTGACTGCTCTCGTGTTTGCATAACCAGTACTCCCTCCATTTTTGTATACAAGGCCACAAACTCAGATTACAGGTATCAATGTAAAATTTAATGCCTACTTTACAAGTCAACTTTTCCTCTTGTTTACTGGGATCATAATACTCCGCATGCATGCAAAGAAACTGAGTGGAGGAAGTAGCTGATTGTCATTATGACTGCGTGCATGCAAGTATTAAATAGGTTGTTAGTACGAGAAAATATCATTAACTTTGCCTCGGTTACTATTGGTGGCCTTATATAGATGCAAAATGTATATCCCATAATGACTTTGTATATAAAAATGGAGGGAGTACTTTTATTTAACAGAGGAGTGATATCCAACCCAGTTGAAACCTCGGTTACATCAGTTTACTTCCTCATACCAAAGCCACTCTTTGATCGAGTGACAACGAAACATGAATGAATGTGCACACGCTTCTTATCAAATATAGCTTAGGCCGGCAGCTTAGGCCACAATTTAATCATCATTTGATTAGTGGGGGCGCTACAGACAATGTATTTTAATAATTTGTTTAGCCCAAATCATGGTCTTCACCAATTCGGATTTGGTTCTCTCGTGAAAATCATGAGTTGCAGAGATGACAAACATGAAAAGCAAGATCAAGTTGTGGTACCAACGCAAAGGTTGCAGGAGGCTTATGCAGTTAGAGATGTTGTTAGATTGACTGGTCACATTGGGCCCAGGTCATACCAACACAAGAACTGTCAAACCATGGTATTCTTGAGACTATGTCAGATCGGATATCTATGTGACTTGTCGGTTAAGGAGATGAACGGAAGCTTTCGGTTAACTCATGTAAGGCGGGAGGCCAATGTAGTGGCTCGTCGTTGTGCTAAACAGGCTATTTAAATGTGTATCAACTTTGTTACGACCTTTCTTCATGATTGTTCTTGTATAAAAGTACATTTCTATTACCATTGCGTAGTTAATAGAATTCCAGATTTTTGACAGAAAAAAATCAAAGGAGAATATTACTTTATCCAAACATGTCAGAATACATATTTTCCCAGAGAAAATTCAATGAATACATTTTTTGTTTGTTGCAAATGGTAATCCATGGAATCAGTGCTTGTGTGTGTTTGGCTGTCTCCACCGTGCCTCGGCGGCTAGCCATGGAGATGGATGACAGCTCGCGCTGGCGTCCTTGACACAACCCTCGTCAGCCGGGCTTCCCTTGTCCGCCAGATCAGAGTCTTCTGCTGCCGACCTCTCGTCTCATCTCTGAGTCGATAGAGCTCCTCTCTTTCCCGTCTTCTTCACCGTCGCGCACCCCCCACTCTCTGAGATCTGCCAAGGCACCAATGAGGACCTCCGCCACGGTCTCTAGTCAGGTAAGATCAATATTCTCCCACCCTTAGCTCCATTGATGGGATGGGAGGAGTTGTTGGTGGCTTCAACCAATGAGCAGTGAAGGCCATGTCAGATTGGATCTCAAGAGAATATTTAGGATCGATATTAATTTTCGGATTGTAGTATAGACAATTAATAGCTTATATTGGTGAATATTTATGATGGCCTCGCTTCTTCATGTGCAATTGCAAAATTGGAGTCATTTGTGAGACAATATGTATGAGGGGTTGATATAATTTCCAGATTCAAAGGGTGTACCCACTATTTGAGGATTAGAGTAAATTCTTATTGTGGTGATTTAGCTGAGGATTAGTATAATTTCGATGGTGGCATGGTTGTTTGGTGTAGTTTTGCACTGAGTTTTCCTGGCCCATCAGTACTTCTATTGCCGAATTATTTCTTTCGCACCAATTCTAGAGACTCATTTTATCCTATATTTTTTTCCTTTTCCCCTTTTCCATTGTTTGTTTTTTCACTTCTTTATTTTGCTCACCCCCCCCCTATTATCTTCTTCATTAGTAAAAACACATTTTTGTTTGTGTTTGTATGAGTATTTGTGAAAAAAAGAACACAACAGACATGTTTTAAAGCCTGGTGAATAATTTTTAAATACACATTGAATGAGTTTTTAAACCAGTGAAAGTTTATTAACGCACGCTGAACAGTACTTTAATACATGGTGAATATTTTTTTCAGCCCGGTGAACATGTTTAATTTTTCTTTGAACAAAAAACATGTTTTAATATATGGTGAATACTTTTTAAAACACGGTGGACATATTTAGTAGATGATGGACAATACACGCTGAGCATTTTTTACGACAGGATGCACATTTATTTAATCCTGGCGAACATTTTCTAATACATGGTGAATATTTTCTTTAAACTCATAGGACTTTTTTGATACACCACAAACATGCTTTTAAGCCTACCAAGATTCATTAAAACATGGTGAACATTGTTTCAAAACACGGTGTACATTTTCTTAGCACATGATAATCATTTTGAAATGCACGCTGAACATATTTTTTACAAAAGTGTGCATGCATTTGTATGTGAATGTTCACATATTTCTAAAGATTCATATTTTTAAAATATTGATATTTTTGAAATATTCAGATTTTTAAAAATATTCATACTTTTTAGAAATGTTCATGTAGTTTTCTAAAAATGTTTGCTGAAGTATTATTATTTTTCATATTTTATATCTGAAAGATCATGTTTATGTACGAAATGTAAAACCGATTTAATACTAAGCCAAACTGTGAAATCGAAAAAAACATTTGCCAAGACAAAACTGTAGGAACGCTCGGCAAAGAAAACAGGACGCTACATGGAATTGGGGGTATCCGGCTACAATGAGCGTCATATAAGAGCACTCACCAATTTATGGAGACCTGTGCGCATGGGCCGTCAGCATGCGACGATCCATCGCAAAAACAAATGAGCAGGGCGTTAGGGTCAAGTGCGTTTTTATGTGGTTTTGTTTTTCACAAAACTAATTGTGGGAATTTTTATCCCCTAAAAAACGGTGGGATTTTTTAAGAACTAAATAATTGAAAACCTAATCCCTCCGTTCATAAATATTGTAATATGGGCTTCATATGGACTGAAATGAGTGAACAAACACACTAAAACATATCTATATACATCTAATTCAGAGAAAGTTAGAACATCTTATATTTTTGAATGGAGGGAGATTAGAAAAATAGTAAATAGACAAATATACTATTTCGTAAATAGACAAAGAAATGTTTTGTATCTGTTTAAAAAAATTTATCTGTATTTTAAAAAATAAATCGTATATTACGAAAAGTTCACCTTACATTTCAAAAAGGTTAGTCGTATATGAAAATCTTACCGTATATTAATAAAAGCTCACTATGTATAAGAAATTTACTATATAACAAATAAATCTTCAATGTGTATTTTAAAAATGTTCATCTTATATTAAAAAAATTATAGTGTAAAAACTACAAAATTAAAGAATGTAACAAAAGAGAAAACTCATATCTAGAAGAAAAAACTGATAAAATTGAAATAAAAATTAGTAAATAAAAACAATAAAGAAAAGAAAAATAAAAACCTAAAAAACATGCACAAAACCCGTAAAAACTGATTGTGATTTTTTTAAATAGTTTTGAACAAATATTCATGGATTTCGCAAAGAGGTTTGTGAAATTTTATAAAAATATCTTTTTAAGAGAAAAGATACATAATATGTACTCCCTCCGTAAACTAATATAATGGTGTTTAGATCACTACTTCAGTGATCCAAATGCTCTTATTTTAGTTTACAGAGGGAGTAAAAATTAAAATAGAAAAAGGAAGAAAAGAAACATGGAAAACAAGAAGAAAAATGATGGGAAAACCCGCGGGAGAAAAAGAAACAAAACAAAAACCCACTGTGGGGTTGTCTGACCAGCGCCAAGGGGGTACCTCGTTTGCGCGGTATGCTGTGGAATAGGAGAAGAAGAACATAAAGGAAAAGCAGAACATAAAGAACTTGTGACATTCTACTAGAAGAAAGAAGTTGCAAGTTGCGACGTCCACAAAAAAGGAGAGTCTCTTTAAATTTCTAATTACAATAATTTCTTATGAATTTCACGTATATGTACTCTTGTCTTGAATGTTGTTGATGTGGAAAAATAAGGTACCTAATCTAATCTCATCTAATCAAACTGATGTGTATCTATCAGCTCCACAATAAGTTAACAGTACAAAAACGGACTTCTGAATAAGTTAACAGTATATGGCTCTAAGTTACTCTCAGTGCCAAACACGTACTTACAAAAGAACAAGCTTTTTCCATTTGAGAATGACTTGTCAGTACTAGTACAAGAAAATGGCAACAGACGAAACATGCAACTTAACCTTGAGGTTGCAAGCAGAGACGCAAGGATTTAGAAATCACAAATACTCTTTTGTTCCATAATACTGTACACTTTTGTGAATGAATCGCTGTACCTGATCCTGGCTGGAGCCTTTTGCGTAATCAGTTGGTCTGCAAATCATTTGAAACTTGAACTTGCACAAACAACTCCTATCACTGTCATCCCTCTATTTATGTAAAAAATTGCGACAGCAAACATATCCACGACACGCTTAACACCAGAGATGCTACAGCCAAACGAGTCATGACCAAACACATATCATCCAGGACTTGCTCACTGCTATTTTGCTTGCCGATTCTTCCTTCAGGTTACAACAACCGACTGAAAGTAATATATAGAAATCACAAGTAGTCTTTAGCCTCCTCACATGGAGCTACATTATTAATTACTTGGTTCTCTCAATCGCATAAAAGTGCAAATACAAATCGCAATACAAACTGTCCGCAGATAATGCACAATGCAGGACACTCTTCTTTCCTGATCCAACTTTTGATTCATGCCACAGCATCACTCTGCCAGACAGGGCCTGCACACAAAGGGAAGTACATGAGAGCAGGCCTTAATAGGTACTGTCATGTTTAGCACAATGCTATTATAATAGGTACGTGTATGCGGTACAGTTTTACCAAATCAGGAAGGGGATTAAATGATTTCCGCTGACATAAATTAACCAATTAGTGCCATATCAAAGGACTGAATTAAGAAGATAATAGTAGGGAGAAAATAATAGTAGCAAAATTTCTGATTTGGTCTGATCTGCCTACCTAGCTATCATTCCGTTGATGTGCTTCTTCTTCCTTGTTTTTATCTTCTGCTCCTTGTTCCTCCTCTGCGGCAGGTGAAAGATGGAATCAATAGGGCGAAAAAAAGTAGTCTTCGAACCAATACATATAAAGAGTTGTGCTCATTTACCTACAGACTTTATCAAGTGCTGGGACAGTTCACCCCTCACCCCAACAGGATCCTCATCTGCTACCTGCCGCAATTCCTCCTGACCCTCATCCTCACCTTCCTCCTGATCCTCATCTTTCTCCTTCTCCTCCATGTGTATCACTATGTTATGCAACATGCAGCATACCCAGATTGTCCATCTCAACATGTCATTATTATCTGGATGCCACCCTTCTCCCTGGAGGCACTTCCATGTGTCTTTTAACTTTGCTAGTGCCCTCAGAGCAACAGCTGTCGCCGCAGAATGTCTCCTGTTGAATTCAACTTTGGCGTCTGAGAGTGAGAGACCATCCTCCAACAGGTAAGGTGTGAGGATCCAGGGACGTAGAGGGTATCCTGCATCGCCAGTTATGTATTCTCCATCTTCCAAGCCATCTGATAACTTCAGATTACTGCCATTCACCGCAGCACCCTCCTCATAGTACTTCAAGAGATCAGAGTCCAACTCCAAGAGATCAGAGGCCAACCAAACCTGTGTGAACCTCATATCGGGATCAACGATGGCTCGCATTAGCACAAAACCATTCTCCTCACCGTCATGATCTTGTGATCCAAACGTGATTTGGGTTGTATGTACAACACCGCAGCAGTTTGGCAGTCTGTGTATCTTGTCAAACTTGCGCTTGATCTTCTCCATTTTAGCAGAGCCTGGCCATTCGAAGTGGTGCAATAATGCCTCCAGCATGGCCTTAACAAACACCTTAGTTACCAGCAAGGAAGTTGACTCACTCACACCAAGAGATGATCCTACGGTGACCAGAGAGTCACCAGAGTTCAGCATTCTCAGAGCGACAGCTACTCCATCTTGTAAAGACATCACTCTCCCATCAACAATGGCGTGATCACTTGCCATCATATCTTCGAAAAATGGGATCCTCACCAAGCTGCAGACGTAATTGAAGGTACTTCTTCTCATTTTGTACAGAGAGTCAAATCCTTGTGCATCCACCATAGAGGATGATAAGGTTTCTGCATGGAAAGAAAAACACAAAACTGGTTGCATGATACTCTAGATATGTTAAACTAGAGAAAATCTAGAAGAACAAGTAAGAAGACAAATACTTAGCAACATGCACTAGCAAGGTACAGAATATATCCGGTCATCAGGCAGTATATATGGACGAAAAGCAGGAGATAAAATGAAATGAACTTATAAACTAGCAGAATCAGAGTGCTCAAACAAACTAATATTTGTAGACAAAGCTTGTATGTTTGATTTTCTGTACCTTCAAATATGGTAGAGCTGCTAATATTTGAATCCAACTTGCAGTTGTCTCCTCTTGTGTACAAAACGTACCATTTTCTTTGGTTGTCTCCGTCACTTGGCTGAACTTGTCCCACTCAGTGCCAGATTGTCCCGCGGCCACCGCAGAGAGCAACCATAGCCTGCAGAATAACTGCAAATGCCTTAGCCTTATGTCTTTCATGTATTCTGGGAGTTTTTCCATGGCGTAATCCTTCAAGACCAGCCTCTGGAGTGAAGCGATACGCTCCAACACCTTCAACTTTGGGCAGATCCAGATGGTAAGCTTCTGCAGATTGGGGAGATTGGTGATCCCCTCCAGGTCGGGGCAATCATTCACTATAAGCTCAACAACAGAAGGAAAGCTCTCAATGTAGCTGAGCTGCTTGACATGTTCTACAAATAATTTTTTCAAAGAGTTTGCATTGGAGGCAAGGGCTGGAGGAACATGCCTCAGTCTGCATCTACTGAGCATAAGCTCCTCCAAACGGGGCATGGCTTGTACTTGCTCCTCCCACTCCCACTCCTCCCATACCACCATGTCGAACAACTTCAATACATTTAACCTTGGAAATGAAGCTGCTGCCGCCTGCAAAAATCCAGTCCCAACATGTTTGATGCATGGAGCACGACAGACCTGTAGAACCTGTAGACTGGGGAGCTGGCACAACCCATTAGGAAGTTGTGTGCAACAAGCCAGATCATAAAACAATATAGTCTTCAAGTTGTTGAGGGGCACCATCCAGCTCGGGAGTTGCCGGCCAAAATACCCCTTGATTTCAAGTTCTTCTACACCAGGTGGAGGGCAGAGCTTATCAAGAACCTTCTCAATTCGTTGCTGCTCTTCCTCAGAGACACCTTCCTTCTCTTTGACCAACCCATCATCTCCCAGTTTACTGGTGCAGTACATGATTAGACTGATAAGATGCATCTTCTCGCCGAGCCTAGCATTAGCAGCAAACGAGGCAGCAGATACATTCTCCAATTGAACTAATTCAAGAAACCTGAGTTGGGAAAGAGGGCCCAACTCATCCAAAGTTCCAAACTGCACCAATCACCATCCATGTGGGCTCGAAACATACGTAGTCTCCTCATATTTGTCAGACCACTAAACCCTCTAGGTACCATACTTGCTTCTGGAAGTGAAAGTAGCCTCAGCTGGCTAAGCTTCACAATGTTATCAGGAAGATTCACCAATTTATTACATTCACGAAGGACAAGGAATTGCAATAGTTTCATCTTGCCGATATTCCCTGGAAGTACAGATATATCAACATTTACTAGTCTTAGATACCTCAGGTGCTTGAGTTGATGCAACGACTCAAGCAATACAGACATATATGCAGATTCCATATGCAGAGTCCGCAAACTAGAAAAAGTAGCCAATGAATCACCAGGCATCATCTTAATCTGGACGGTTAAAATCAATGTTCTCACTGATTGCTGCTCCTGTAGAGATTTCCAATCAAGTTCACCTGATTGTGACCGGTTAGTTTCTATGGACAACCGAAGAAACTTTTGTGAACCAAGTTTAGCAAGAATATCATTGTCTCCGTCCTGAGTTACGAGTGCTTCATCTTTAGTCATATACTGACCAAATGAGCGAACAACATCATGCATGCTGCAAAACCATATATCAGCATACGATTTATCTGGCTCTATAAGGTTCCTAGATACCAACTCCATGTAGTAATTTCTTCCCAATTCTTCTAAATCACTATAGTTCCATGAATAAATCCTTCGCTTATCCACATTGCCACGACTTGCTCCATATGAAAACGTCTTCTTTTAGGAAGAAGAGAATAGTATAAAAAGCACTGCTTCAGATAAGAAGGCATATATTCATAGCTTAAGTATACTGTGTGGTTGAGATCAGCGGGCATTTTAGTTGTTGACCATTTAGAATCATCGAAAACCTGCTGCCAGTCACGACGTAGCCCCCCTCTTTCACGCAAGAGTCCTCCCATTACTTTAACAGCAATTGGTAAACAACCACATTTCTGTATAATTTTCAGTCCGATATCCTTTAGAGTATTGATGTGGTCTTCATCTATCTCACTTGAGCATACCTGTGAACGTACAGTAAGGGACCGATCCTCTAAGGCACTCAGTTTTACTTCCTTTGTAAACTAATATAAAATGTTTTAGATCACTCAAGTTTACCAGTGTATGATTGACTATGTAATAAGTACTCAAAGTACAGGAAGTACATGCCAAAAAGATTTCTGCATACCACAGATTAATCTATTTACTTATCATACCACAGATTTCTGCATACCGAAGATTTCTGCAGTGGCTTCCACATGTGACTTACACACTTTATGCCTAGAAAACAATTTTTCTTTCCTTTTATTTTTACAAGATGGAACATACTGAAAGAAGAATATACTGTTGTATTGGCAGGGGTTCACCGAAATTGTTATTTTTCTGTCTTAAAATAACTGCAAGATGGAACATTCTCTAGTAAAATTACTGCCAACTTCTATTCTAGTTATTTTCGTGTTATATTCTTTTGTTGTATTGGCAGGGGTTCACCGAAATTGTTATTTTTCTGTCTTAAAATAACTTTTCATTTATACTGTTGAGTAGCTGAGCACTTAGATTTTCATCCCATATGTTGGAAAACTAGACTGGATATCACAAAAGGTTACTCACTACATGAATATACGACCCATGTCTCTTCACTGGTAGAAATGATACATATATAATTATCAAAATTCTAATTATTTCTCAAGCTTGATTAAACAAAATATAGGTGTCTTTGAACGTGTCTCAATTAGTGTTGTACCATATCTCCAAGAAGTCACTAAATTACATGTAATTAATGGATCATTAATTTTGGGAGCATCCTAACATTTCTCTTAATTACATACATAGTACTGTTAATAAGTAGATGGAGATAGATTATTCATTTCACTGAAAGATTAGTATTTAACTAAGAACATACCTGCTTCTTGAGCAATGACCAGGCATCTTCAGGCACTAATGTGTCGACATGGTGGTACGGCCAGATAGCTTTCACCCCTCGGGCAACACCTTCATCTCTGGTAGTGACGAGGACTCGGCTGCCTGAAGCAGCAGCATTGACTAAGGGTAATTTCAGCACGTCATCCCATGCTCTATGGTTCCACACATCATCCATTACCAGAAAGGTCTTGTGGTCAATCAATGTGTTCTTGAGGGTCTCATGAAGGCTGGTCTTTGCAGTTTCAGGTGGTTGGGCATCTCCTCCGGCTTCGATGATGGCCCTTCTCAGCAGCTCAACCTCACTGAAGTTTTGGTTGACGCTCAACCATATCTTTTTGCTGAATTCACCTTGGATTGCCTCGTCATTGAAGACCTTCTGGGCGAGGGTGGTCTTGCCGATCCCACCAACACCTACAATGGCAACCACCATGATGCCATTGTTGACATCTTTTCCCGTCTGCATGATTTGGGCCACCAGTGCTCTTGTGTCTTCTTCAATCTTGTCTCCAACAATAGCCGAGCGGTCAAAGTCCCCTACCGTCTCCCGGCTAGGATTACCATGATGAGAAATGTGAACATTGTTGTTATGATCCGCATAGGACCCGAGATTGGTGAAGCTGAAAGCAGCACCTCGCTCCTTGATGTAGTCAAGCCTCTTGTTGAGCTTTTTGATGTGGGTGCCGATCTCATGAGCATGGGAGGGATTGCGCATGCAGAAGAACAAGGGGTTGAAACACCCTGCGTCTAGAGTAGTAGATGATCCACGCTCCATGGCCTTGAGCTGACAGAGGTCGAGGATGTCGGTAGCTTCATACATGGCACGCTTGAGCTGTCCCACCCACTCTTGAACGGTCTCATCGGTGATGTTCCTCCTATCCGCATCAGCCAAGAAGTTTTTGAGGTCCCGGAGCTTGTCGGCCATCTTGTCGATCTCGCCAGAGACGCCCAGCATTGTCCCCACACCATCTGCTGCTAGCTGCGCGAGCATGTGTCCCACGTAGGATGCAAATGCATCCAGCACCATCGCCATTGCACTTGACGGCTGTTGCTGCAATAGTAAAAGTGAGGTGAAATTTAAGTGGTAGCAGGAGAGACAATGGAAACAAGCTGGAAGCTTAATTAATAGCAGTTTATTGCAAACTAATCTTGAACTGCCTCAGCAACCAAAGAAATATATAGCAGTTTAATCTACAGTTAAATTTTACAATTGGACAGCTTTAGCATTTAACGGTTTAACCTTATCTACTGAATACGGACCCTCGCGCTTTAATCTTAACGCTCCCCTGAATTGCCCGTCTACTCATCTGCATATAGCTTAAGAATTTCAAACGGGAAGCGCACCAATAACAATACAACAAGTAGAATAATCAGCAAGCAGTCAATAATCTGCTTTCCAATTACTGAAGGGGGGACAAGAAAAAGGTTAAAAAAAACAAATAAGAAGCTTAATTAGCTACTACTACAAGACTAAGCTTACAAAACTAAACTTTGAGATGGCTGGATGCCCTGTTTCATTCAGATCTGGAGAGAGAGCAGCTGAACCTTGAACTGCCTCACCAATTCCGTTTCAAAAGGTTATGTATCGTCAACAAGATTCCACTTCTTGTGCAACAAGAGTTGACGGTGTGGGTGCGTCTGCGTGTGGGTTGGGCAGTAGAGCCGTCAGGTAAGTTGATCGTGGCAGCGACACCGACCACGAGTGCTGATCGGCTCTATTGCTAGGAAAAGGAGATCAACATATGCTAATTTTTTCAACAGGTTGAAGAATAATTGACGAATAGGTGTGCGATGCAAGTCATGCAACACGTAAATGTGGCTTGTGGGAGATATCAATTTAGGCTGTAACGCTTTCAACCAAATCAAACCAGACTGAACCTAAACGGTTTGCATAATAAGAAAAATACATAACAGTGATAATTTTTCTTAAGGAAAACTAACAGCGATTCTAATAATTGTCGAGCGCTGCTGCTGCTTGGCAACTTGATCTCCTTTTTTTAACAAGAAAAGGGTCCAAAAGAGACCTGGCACTGCATTAATAAACGTGAAGAGCAGTAGTGCATATACAATCAGGACCCTCAAAGAAACTGAAAATAGCAAACAAGTCTGGGACATGGAGTATTTGAGCTCGGGCTCATTTGAGCCCGCATGAACAGTAAAAATCGAAAAAAAGAGACAAAATCAAAAAATTCTGAATTTTTTTTTATAAACTTTGACAAATTTTCTAAGTGCTTGCAAATTTTCATAATGAGATCACATTTGAGGAAGGCGTGACAAAAATGATGTTCTGAAAATGCTACTTTCAAGAGCATTTTGGAACACTGATTTTGTCTTTTTTTGCCACGTATTACACGAATGTGATCTCATCATGAAAATTTGCAAACACTAGAACATTTGCCAAAGTATACCACAAAAAAATTCAGATTTTTTGAATTTTTTTTATGAATTTACTGTTCATCCGGGCTCAAATGAGCTCGAGCTCGAAAGGATACTTTCCACATGCCACTAAATCTTATGAAAAAGACCGCTAACAGAGAACAAGAAAAGTGATTGGGTCCTCACAGCTGCTCCTCGAAGGATTCAATCATTGACGACGTCGGGGACGGACCACTTGGTCCTACGAGATCAACGCGATGGCCACCATGGACTCCAACATGGACCAGTGCTGCCTCCCATCTGGCACGTTCACCGAGAGGATAGAAAATGGCCATCATTCGGCCAACCGATTTGAGGGTTCCTTGGAGGAGACCGGCGGGCCAACAAGGGCATCGTAGCTCCTTCAAGACCACCATCGAGATGTGCTCAGGATCCCCATTAGCTTCATTCGGATAGGAGCCAAAAGCCCTTTCCCAGACCAAGGACACCAGCACCTTCGTCGAAAAATTGACTCCGGCAAGGCACAACTCCAGGAGACAAGACCGAGTCAGGGCCTCTCATCCTGCCTCTCCCCTGATGGCTTGCAAATGCACAGGGTTTAATTCTAGCTTTTTTCGAAATAAGAGTATCGATCCCACAAGAAGCACGGAAAATGGATTTTGTATCTTGTAGCTGCAAGTAATTGTAGACTCAAAGCAAAATGAGGGCGAAGATAAATTATAGTTTTGAGTAACATGCAAGATTAAATTAATTGCATAAAAAGTAAATGAAAGTAGTCTAACAAGCAACACTTGGGAAATAACAGTGGAGTAAAGCGTTCTCAAATTCCCGTTGATATGTGTCTATTGCGACTTATGCTACGACATAGTACTAACTGGATACTTGAGTCACTCTTGATGTTTGCGCTGGGCAGATCCGGTACAGAATATGTTCTACCCTAGGCAGACTTCTACCACACACACCGGTATCGTAGTTTCCCCATGCAGGTTATCACTACGGTAATTTATGGTGTCTTGGACTGGGGGTGCTCACACATCTTCACACATATGGTGCAAGGGAGGAATGAATCCAAAGACTTGACACCCACTGCAAGATTTAGTAGTCCTCTACCCTATAGTTTTCTTAGATGCAACCGCTATATATGTAACCTAGACCCCCCCCCCCCCCAGTACCCATATAAACCAGGGGAAGGGCTCGTAGACGACACACAACAAGGATCTTGCGGTAGATCAACCTATAAACCGTACTCCCTCGAAACAAAATACAATCAACGAAGGAGTAGGGCATTATCTTTTTGAGAGAGCATGAACCTAGGTAAACACCATGTCTCCTGTTACCATCGCACCAAGGCTACATACTTAGGACCCCCTGCCCGAGATTTGTTGGATTTTGACTCCATCATTGTTGGTCAATGTAGGCCAGTTTGATTGCGCACCAGATCGACGACAAGGTCGACTCTGGCATGATTTTCCTACTAGGGCAGATCTTCATCTCTGCCACCATCTCCTTCCTGTTCAACTCGACCGGCCATCTCGGTCAGGTTGAGAATTTCGCCTATGACAGAGCATCAGATTCCGAAACTTGGAATGCGCTGCAGATTCCATGGCGAGCTCGTCTTTACAAACTAGGTGTCAAACCTGCTCGAGGACAAAATTGCTACGCCTTTCCCAGCTCTGGAATTAAACCAGATCCAGGACGCCGGCGAAAGCCTCACCTCGGATCTGACCTCGTCACATCATGCCAGGATCCGGTCATCACGCCAGACAGCCAAACACTTAACCTTCCAGGCAACGAAGAGCCCAAGGCCATGTCAGATCGGATCTCGGGGAATATTTATGATGAATATTAAGTTTCGGATTGTAGTATAGACAATTAATTGCTTATATTGGTGAATTTTTATGATGGTCTCGCTTCTTCGTGTGCTATTGCAAAATTGGAGTAATTTGTGAGACAACATGTATGAGGGGTTGATTGACTTGGACATGTTGTTTATATAATTTTTAGATCCAAAGGGGATACCCACTATTTGAGGATTAGTGTAAATTCTTATTATGGTGATTTAGCTAAGGATTGGTATAATTTCGATGGTGGCAAGGTTGTTTGGCGTAGTTTTGCACTAAGTTTTGCTGGCCCATCAGCGCTTCTATCGCCGAATTATTTCCTTTGCACCAATTCTAGAGACTCATTTTATCCTATTTCCCTTTTTTCCTTTTTCCTTCTCCCGTTTCCATTGTTTGTTTTCTTACTTCTTTCTTTTGGTCCTTTCCCCCCCTTTATTACCTTTTTCCATTAGTAAAAACACATTTTCTTTGTGTTTTATATCAGTATTTGTGAAAAAAGAACACAACGGACATGTCTTAAAGCCTGGTGAATAATTTTAAAATACACATTGAACGAGTTTTTAAGCTGGTGAACGTTTATTTAATACACGCTGAACATTACTTTAATACATGGTGAATATTTTTTCAGCCCGGTGAACATGCTTAATTTTTTTTGAACAAAAAACATATTTTAGTATATGATGAATACTTTTTGAAACATGGTGGACATATTTAGTAGATGATGGACAATACATGCTGAGCAATTTTTACAACAGGGTGAACATTTATTTAATCCTGGTGAATATTTTCTAATACATGGTGAACAGTTTTTAAACTTGTTGGACTTTTTTGGTACACCATGAACATGCTTTTCAGCCTACCAAGATTCATTAAAACATGGTGAACATTGTTTTAAACATGGTGGACATTTTCTTAGTACATGATAATCATCTTGAAATACACGCTGAACATAATTTTTACAAAAGTGTGCATGCATATTTATGTGAATATTCACATTTTTTAAATATATTCATATTTTAAAATATTCACATATTTTTAGAAATGTTCATGTAGTGTAAAAAATGTTTTCTGAACTATTATTATTTTTCAAATTTTATCTCTGAAAAACCATGTTTTGTATAAAAACCAAAGAAAAATTTGCTAAAACAAAACCATAGGAGCGTACCGCAAAGAAAACAGGACGCTACATGGAATTGGCATCCGACCCATTAACGTGCACTGATCGTTGAGCGCCCCATATACAACGCAGTGAGCATCATATAAGAGCACTCACGAATTTTTGGAGACCTGTGCGCATCGGCCGTCAGCATGTGACGATCCATGGCAAAAACAAATGAGCAGGGCCTTAGGGTCAAGTACGTTTTTATGTGGGTTTTTTTTTTCACAAAACTAACTGTGGGAGTTTTTATCCCCTAAAAAAACTGTAGGATTTTTTATAGAGCTAAATAATTGAAAACCTACTCCCTCCGTTCATAAATATTGTAATATGGGCTTTATACGGACTGAAATGGGTGAACAAACACACTAAAACATGCCTATATACATCCGATTTAGAAAAAGATAGAACATCTTATATTTTTGAATGGAGGGAGATTAGAAAAATAGTAAATAGACTGAAGAAATGCTTTGTATGGGTTTAAAATATTTTATCTGTATTTAAAAAATTAAATCGTATATTACAAAAAGTTCGCCTTACATTTAAAAAAGGTTAATCTTATATGAAAAGCTTACCGTAAATTAATAAAAGCTCACTGTGTATAAGAAATTTACCATATAACAAATAAAACTTCAATGTGTATTAAAAAATGTTCATCTTATATTAAGAAAATGTTTATAGTATAAAAAATATAAAAATAAAGAATGTAACAAAACAGAAAACTCGTATCTAGAAAAAAACCGATAAAATTGAAATAAACAATAAGTAAATAAAAACTATAAAGAAAAGAAAAATAAAAACCTAAAAAATATGCAAAAAACCATAAAAATGATTGTGAATTTTTTTAAATAGATTTGAACAAATATTCATGGATTTTCAAAGACATTTATGAAATTTTATTAAAAAATATTTTAAGAGAAAAGATACATATTATGTACTTCCTTCGTAAACTAATATAATGGCCTTTAGATCAGTACTTTAGTGATCTAAACGCTCTTATATTAGTTTATAGAGGGAGTAAAAATTAAAATAGAAAAAGGAAGAAAAGAAACATGAAAAGCAGGAAGAAAAATGATGGGAAAACCCGCAGGAGAAAAAGAAACAGAACAAAAACCCACTGTGGGGTTGTCCGACGAGTGCCAAGGGGGTACCGAGCCTGGGCGGTATGCAGTGCGGAATAGGAAAAGCAGAAAATAAAGAACTTGCAACATTCTACTAGAAAAAAGAACTTGCAAGCTGCGACGTCCACAAAAAACGAGAGTCTTAATTTCTTATGAATTTCACGTATATTCTTGCCTTGAATGTTGTTGATGTGGAAAAATAAGCTACCAAACATCATACCTTTTTTTTCCTTTTGCTTTTTGAGATGAGTTTTTTTTTTGCGGGAAATTTTTTTGAGATGAGTTTGGAGCTTGGATTACATTGTGCTACAGGTAGCGTCCAACAGATACTACAGGTAGAGTCACAGGCCATGCTGCGCCATGAGCAGAAATGAATGTATGTAGACGTATTTGAGTATGACATGGATATGTAGGATGCAGGGAACTTGGGAGTCACAACTCTTTAGGAACATCAATCTTGCCAGTGCAGTGCTAGTGTACAAGAAATTGAAAGTGAACATGCGTGTGGTGCACAAAAGGGATAGCAAATACAGTTGAGTCGGTTAAACTGACGGAAGATGGAAATTACAAGTCATAGTCCAGCCTCGAACAGAGCAATGCCCCAATTTACAACTGAATCAAACACGCCGATGAGTCGTATATAAACACTCTTCAGGTTGCAGGTTGCATAGGCCCTGAAACCACTGTAGTAAGGCAGCCCATTTGAAACCACTTGACAAGGTCCAATGCTCTGTCACTGTAATCCCTCTTCTTCTGTAAATTGGTCTGCAAGAACTCCTATCACTGTAAAAAATTTGCGACAGCAAACATATGCTACAAGGACATATCCACGACGCGCTTAACACTAGAGAGAGATGCTACAGCCAAACAAATCATGACCAAACACATATCATCCAGTCCAGGACTTGCTCACTGCTATTTTGCTTGCAGATTCTTCCTTGAGGTTACAACAACCAACTGAAAGTAATACATAGAAATCACAACTAGTCTTTAGCCTCCGTGTGGCTACATTATTAATTACTTGGTTCTCTCAACCGCATAAAAGCGCAAATACAAATCTCAATGCCGATAAAGCACAATGCACGGTACCCTTCTTTCCCGATCCAACTTTTGATTCATGCCGCGGCATCACTGTTCCTCCATTGCCAGACAGGGCCTGCACAGAAAAGGAAGTACTACATGAGAGCCAGCCTTAATAGGTACATCAGCTTAGTTTCTTCCCCGGTATAGTTTTACCAAATCCGAATGGGAGTTAAATAATTTCTGCTCACATTAATTAACCAATTAGCGCCATATCAAAGGACTGAATTAAGAAGACAAGTGCGACTTGAGGCGCAAATAATAGCAGAGAGAAAAGAATGGTACCGAATTGATTCAGTGGAGAGCGCGGTCTTGTATGATCTTCGTAGCTACTCCCTCCGTTCCAAAATAGATGACCCAACTTTGTATTAACTTTGTACTAAATTTAGTATAAAGTTGAGTCATCTATTTTGGAACGGAGGGAGTAGCTATCATGCACTTTTTTCTTTCCTCGATCTGCTGCTGTTTGTCGACAGCGTACTTCGTCTTCCTTCTTTTTATCTTCTGCCCCCTTTTTTTTCTCTGCGGCAGGTGAAAGATGGAATCAATACGACAAAACAAGTAAGATAAATTGACAGTCTTCCAACGGACACACATAACGAGTTGTGTTAATTTACCAACAGCCTTGATCAAGTGTTTGGATAGTGCATCCCTCACCGCGACAGCATCCTCATCTGCTACCTGCTGCACTTGCCTGATGCAACTCTCATCCTGACCCTTCCTCCTGATCCTCGTCCTTCTCCTCCTCCATGTGTATCACTATGTTATGCAACATGCAGCATACCCAGATTGTCAATCTCAACATGTCATTATTATCTGGATGCCACCCTTCTCCCTGGAGGCACTTCCATGTGTCTTTTAACTTTGCTAGCGCCCTCAGAGCAATAGCTGTCGCCGCAGAATGTCTCATGTTGAACTCAACTTTGGCGTCTGAGAGTAAGAGACCATCCTCTGACAGATAAGGTGTGAGGATCCAGGGACGAATAGGGTATCCTGCATCACCAATTACGTAATCTCCGACTTCCGGGCCATCTGATAACTTCAGCTTACTTCTATTCACCACAGCACCCTCCTCATAGTACTTCAAGAGATCAGAGTCCAACTCCAAGAGATCAGAGCCCAAACAAACCTGTGTGAACCTCATATCTGGATCAACAATGGCTCGCATTAGCATAGAATCATTCTCCTCACAGTCACGATCTTGTGATCCAAACGTGATTTGGGTTGTATGTACAACACCGCAGCAGTTTGGCAGGCCGTGTATCTTGTCAAACTTGTGCTGGATCTTCTCCATTTTAGCAGAGCCTGGCCTTTTGAAGTGGTGCACTGATGGCTCATCCATGGCTTCAACAAACACCTTAGTTACCAGCAAGCAAGTTGACTCGCTCACACCAAGAGAGGATCCTACGGTAATCGGAGAGTCACCAGAGTTCAGCATTCTTAGAGCGACAGCCACTCTGTCTTGTAAAGACAACACTCTACCATCGACAAAGGTGAGCTCCCTTGCCATCATATCTTCCAAAAATGAGATCCTCACCAAGCTGCAGACATAACTGAAGGTGCTTCTTCTCATTCTGCATAGAGACTCAAATCCTTGTCGCTCTACCATATAAGATGATAAGGTTTCTGCAGGGAAACAAAAATACAAAATGGTTAGATGATACTCTAGATATGTTAAACTCGAGAAAACCTAGAAGAAAAAGAAGATACATATATCCAGTCATCAAATGAACTTATAATCTGGCAGAAAAATGCTCAAACAAACTAAGATAAATCTTGTATGTTTGATTTTCTGTACCTTCAAATATGGTAGAGCTGCTAATATTTGAATCCAACTTGCAGTTGTTTCCTTTCTTGTACAGAACGTACCATTTTCTTTGTTTGTCTCCATCACGTGCATATGCCTTGACATGCTCCACTTGGCTGAACTTGTCCCACTCAGTGCCAGATTGTCCTGCGGCTATCGCATAGAGCAACCATAGCCTGCAGAATAACTGCAGATTCCTTGGCTTTATGTCTCGCATGTATTCTGGGAGTTTTTCCATGGTGTAATCCTCGAGGACCAGCCTCTCGAGTGAAGTGATACACTCCAGGAACTTCAACTTCGGGCAGTCTATGATGGTAAGCTTCTGCAGATTGGGCAGATTGGTGATCCTCTTCAGGTCAAGGCAGCCATTCACTGTAAGCTCAACAACAGAAGGAAAACTCCCAATGTAGCAGAGGTGCTGGATATATTGTAGAGTTAATTGTTTCAAAGCCCTTGTGTTGGAGGCAAGGCCTGGAGGAAGATGCCTCAGTTTGCAATTAATGAGCCGTAGCTTCTCCAAACGGGGCATGGCTTGTACTCGGTCCTCCCACTCCCACTCCTCCCATTCCAACATTTTACTTAAGGTCATATTGTTTAACCTCGGAAATGGAGCTGCTACTGCTGCCTGCAAGAATTCAGTCCCAACACGCTTGATGCTTGGAGCATGGTTGACCTGAAGAAACTGCAGGTAGGGGAGCTGACACAACCCATTGGGAAGTTGTGTGCAACAAGCCAGGTCAGAAAAAAATAGAATCGTCAAGTTGTTGAGGTGCACAGTTGATGTGGACATCATCCACCTCGGGAGTTGCTTGCCAAAATACCCTTTGATATTAATAATCTCTACACTGGGAGGAGGGCAGAGCTCATCGAACACAGTCTCGATTCGTCGCTGCTCTTCTGCAGAGGCACCTTGGTTCTCTTTGATCAACCCATCATCTCCTAGTCTGCTGGTGCACCACAAGAATAGTTCGATAAGATGCATCTTCTCACCAAGCCTAGCATTAGCAGCAAATGAGGCAGCAGATACATTTTCCAATTCATTTAAGAAAAGATTTTTGAGTTGGGAAAGAGGCCCCAACTCGTCCAAACTGCAGCAATCACCATCCATGTGGGCTCGAAACCCAATTAGTTTCCTTATGTCTGTCAGACCACGGAACCCTCTAGGTATCATATGTATGTTGGGAATGTAAAGAAATCGTAACTGGCTAAGCATCACGATGCTACAAGGAAGATTCACCAATTTTGTGCATCGACGAAGGTCAAGGAATTGCAATAGTTTCATCTTGCCAATGTTCTCAGGAAGTACAGAAATATGAGTATCTAATAGTGCCAGATACCTCAGGTGCTTGAGTTGATGCAATGATTCAACCAATGCAGCCACATCTGTAGCTTCTATATATAGGACACGCAGACTTGAGAAGGTAACCAATGAATCACCAGGCTTCATCTTGATCTGAATAGTTGAGATTAATGTTCTCACTGATTGTTGCGCCTGCAAAGATGTCCAATCTAGATCACCTGATTGTGATCGGTTTGTTTCTATCGACAACCGAAGAAACTTTTGTGAACTAAGTTTTGTAAGAATATCATTGTCTCCGTCTTGAGCTACGAGTGCTTCATCTTTAGTCATATACTGAGCAAATGAGCGAACAACATCATGCATACTACAAACCCATACATGAGCATATGATTTATCTAGCTCTATAAGGTTCCTAGATATCAACTCCTTGTAGTACTTTTTTCCCAATTCTTCTAAATCTCTATAGTTTCCATGAATAAATCCTTCACTCATCCACATTGCAATGACTTCATCCATATGAAAAACTTTACTTTTAGGAAGAAGTGAGTAGTATAGAAAGCACTGCTTCAAATAAGGCGGCATATATTCATAGCTTAAGTATACTGTGTGGTTGAGCTCTTGGGGCATTTTAGTTATTGACCATTTAGAATCATCCAAAACCTGCTCCCAGTCACGACGGAGCCCCCCTATTTCACGCAAGAGTCCACCCATTACTTTAACGGCAAGTGGTAAACAACCACATTTTAGTATAATTTTCAATCCAATATCCATTAACGTATTGACGTGCTCTTCATCTATCACACTTGAGACTACCTGTGAACATACAGTAGAAGTTATGATTGATGGTAAATACTTAAAGTACAGAAAGTACATGTCGAGAAGAAATGTTATTAAATGTGTTTACTTTTCTTGCTCCTACATACCCTATTTGTGCAATGGCTTCCACATATAGCATACATACTTTACCTAGTAAACAGTTCTTCTTCCTTTTATTTTCACAAAATGGAGCGTGTTGCTAGAAAATATACTTTTGCAATACTCTGTCATAGCTGCTATACAAAGTTGTACTCCAAATTTAGCAGAATTTGTATATTGTTTTATTAGTTTTTGAAAATATTTTAAGGTCATGTGAAATTATCTTATCTCTCAATCACCTAAAATTCATAATACCAAGGCAAACATTAATGAAAAAATTTGCGTGCAAATTTTCTAGCAATATTACTACCAACTTCTAGTCTAGTTACTTTTTTGTGTTATATACAATTTTGTCAAATTGGCAGGGGTTCACCGAAATTGTTATTTTCTCCATCTTAATCTTTTTTTCATTTATATTATATCCTATGTCACTGTTGAGTAGCTGAGCACTCAGAGCATCTATAGCCAGGTGCCTCAACCCCCCCCCCCCCCCCCCCCCCGGCACGCCTGGGCAGATGCTCCGCTCAGTGACCGGTCAAAAAAGCCGACCTAGACGGGCGCCTCAAACGGGCCTCGAATGCCCGGACTGACCGGCACGCCTCAATCCAGCCCAAATGTATGGCAGGCATAGGGATGCCCGGGCACACCTGGGCGCATTCACCATGTCGGACTCGACAGGCCTACCCCACCGCAAATTGCACCAAATCTACCCCCTCGACCTACCGGATCCATTTGCTCTCTACTCTCTTCTTCCTCCTATGCGCTCGACGTCTGGCAGCTCCGCCAACACCCTTGCTCTGCAACCGTTCCGATCCTCTGCGCCGCCAACACCGGCACAACAATCCTCTCTCCTGTTCTCGTCACCGCGGAGATTGTCGTCGGCCCGGATGCCAGCGTGCTACATCCGACAACTCTCGGGCTGTCCCTTGCGCTTTATGTGTTTGACACAATGTTCGACCCGGTTTTTTGCAATTTATTTGTAGGGAAAATAATGAATTCAGATACTACATGGGATGAGGAGTATGGACCGAGAGAGCTTGATCAAATAATTCAAGATGAGTTCTTCGATTTGTCAGATTCAGACGAAGAAGTGGACATGCTTATGCGCAAGAGCATGCAAGAGGAAATGGACCTGCAGGTGGAACATATTCTCAACTTCAAGGGCTCAATCAAAGGGAGAAGAGTGATCAATCAGGATAGGGTCTCTGGAGCATGACTTTAGACCATAGTTTTAAATAGCGCACTAAGCCTCTTAGCGGCGGACCTTTTCTAAATGCTATAGCGTGCTATAGCGAAGCTATAGCGAGCTATTTAAAATGTTTGTTCATTCGTTTGGATCAAAGTCTCTTAGCGCAAGACCTTCTGTAAATGCTATAGCGGGCTATTTAAAACAGTGCTTTAGACTGAACTTTCCTCCGGACCGAACTTTGCTCTGGACATGCTCATGCTCATGAGCATACAAGGACTTCTTTACTCCAGACCGAACTTTGTCGGACAATCCATGTTTTCGTCGCCATTTTGCACGCGGAAACTATTGTTTTTGCACATTATGGAGGGAGTGGAGGCACATGATGACTATTTCAAGCTCACAAGAGATTGTTGCGGTAAACTTTTTTCCTATATTCAGTGATCTTGTGAAGCATATGTGGACATATGATGGAAACTGAAGAGTTAATGTTTGGGTTGTGCACTCAAAATAAAAATTTCGTAAGAAATATGTATTTTCGCTACCAATATTTGTTATTTACGTACGACATTGGCGTGTATGATGTACGTGCATGGATTTGCATGTATTTGAGAATCCGGATTTGAAGTATGTGGATGCTGGCACAAGATATAAGGAATGGTCCGGATGCGTCTGCGGGAGCAGCCGGGCGCGTCCGCGGACGTATAGGGGTGCAAATTTGCAAAGTCCGGCTGTAGATACTTTTAGATCTTTCATCCGTAAGTTGGAATATTAGACCCATGTCTTCACGGGTAAAAACCATACATATATAATTATCTGAATGTCTAATTATTAATCAAGCTCGGCTAAACAACATTTAAGTGTGTCTGAATATGTGTCATGTTCGCATAAATAAAATGAGGAAAGCCCAGTTGGTGCTGTGGCATATTTCCTTGTTTAGCACCATTGCCCTGCAAAATTATCGACAACCTCTAACCTTCCAAGAGCCAAGAGCTAATAGTACATGCAAGTCATTGAACTACACGTAATTAATGGCTCATATTAATCTGGGAGCATAATAATGTTTCTCTTAAGAGTATGGTTAATAATATAGCCATCTGATGGCTATAAGGAATTGCCGTATCATCTATAGCTATCATCTATATGCATTCATACAATAGTGTGGGCTATAAGATTAACTATTACATTAGAACTTTTTTTCATCTCCTCTTTTTTTTCACATTTATTGCATTTACCTACGAATGCGTATATAACTAGGCTCTTGCATGAGAGCCCACTTCCCTTAATTTTTTACATCTCTCTTCTCCACATAGGCAAAAGTGCCATGTAAGCGGGCTATAAGCCCACTATTGTACTTGCTCTAATTAACTACATATAGTAATATTTAATTGACTTCAGTGGTTATTGACTCGAGGTAGAGATTAGTATTTAATTAAGTACGTACCTGCTTCTTGAGCAATGACCAAGCATCTTCAGGCAATAATGTGTCGACTTGGTGGTAGGGCCACCTGGCTAGCATTCCTCGAGCAACACCTTCATCCCTAGTGGTGACAAGGACTCGGCTGCCTGAAGCAACAACACTGGCTAAGGGTATTTTGAGCACACCCTCCCATGCTTCATGGTCCCACACGTCATCCATTACAAGCAAGGTCTTGTGGCCAATCAAGGCATCCTTGAGGCTTCGGTGAAGCGTGGCCTTTGCATTTCCAGCTAGTTGGGCGTCTCCTCCGGCTTCGATGATGGCTCTTCTTAGTAGCTCAACCTCACTGAAGTATTGGTTGACGCTCAACCATATCTTTTTGCTGAACTCACCTTGGATTGCCTCGTCATTGAAGATCTTCTGCGTGAGTGTGGTCTTGCCAATCCCGCCGACACCTACAATGGCGACCACCATGATGTCATCGTCGACCTCCTTTCTTGTCTGCATGATATGGGTCACCAATGCTCTTTTGTCATCTTCAATCTTGTCCCCAACAACAGCCGACCGGTCAAAGTCTGCTACCGTCTCCCGACTTGGATTACCATAGTGAGAGGCAAGGGAATTGCCGCTATGATCCTCATAAGACCCGAGATTGATGAAGCCGAAAGTGACGCTTCGCTGCTTGATGGTGTCAAGCCTCTGGTTGAGTGCCTTGATGCGGATGCTGATCTCATGAGCATGGAAGGGGTTTCGCATGCAGAAGAGCAAGGGATTGCAACACCCTGCATCTATAGAGGATGATCCACGCTCCATGGCCTTGAGCTGGCAGAGGTCGAGGATATCATTAGCTTCATACATGGCACGCTTGAGCTGCCCCACCCACTCTTGGACGGTCTTGTCGGTGATGTTCCTCCTATCGGCGTCAGCCAAGAAGTTTTTGAGGTCTTGGAGCTTGTCGCCCATCTTGTTGATCTCACCCGAGACACCGAGCATCGCCCCTACCTCATCAGCTGCCACCCGCGTGAGCATGTCCACCAGGTAGGACGCAAATGCATCCAACGCCATCGCCATTGTTGCTGTAATAAAAAAGGTAATGTTATATCTAAGCAGGAAACTTAGCTAGATAGTTGTAAAGAGAGACAAATAACAGTTGAACCGCCTCACCAACCTCCGAGACCAATGTACAATTGCCAACGATGGAGAAGATGCGGGGGTCAGCGGAGAATATGCGTTTGTCGATCCGATGTGTCGCTTATGGGAGCGGAAGCTCAGCTCCTCGTCAGACGCGTCACCTCCGGGAGCAGCAGCTTAGCAACCCCTCCAGCGTGCCAGCACGGGGAGCAGCAGTTTAGCTCCTCCTTCGATGTGTCGCCTCCATGTGGAGCTACACAGCCACATAGGTGTAGCAACAGGTTCTCTCCGGCGAAGGCAAAAGGCGACGGAGCAGCTGGGTAGAAATGGACAGGAGGAACGAGCAAGGCGTGAGACTGCGAGGGCCACTGAATGGAGTAATAACAGCGGCTGACAGCTGCACTGGGCGGGGCTGATTAATTAACTAATTACTACATAACATGTGCTGATGCCATGTTGCTGATCTTGTTTAATCTTTTTAGCGATTAGTTTAACTTTCCATCCACATCGCTAATTGATCCATCCACATGCACTTTGGAACAAAAGGAGAGCTGGCAAGATGTACAACTCAACAAGCAAACTGAACTGAAACTTTGAGCATACAAACTTCATATAAACTGATGTAGTATAAACGTAACCCAACTCATGTTTCGCAGGCATCCATGGGAACCAAAAATTCACATAAACAATAGTTCAAAACCAACAACTTAAATTACAAATTCATGAGCCATCAAGTGCATACTCTTGTCTACATAAACAGAGTTCAAAGTCAACACCTAGTGAATCGTGGCAAATTTCAAAATATTGGTGCTAGACTCGCTGGAAAAATGAACTAATGAATCTGTTCGAAATTAACATTAGGTCTGGTATGAGCTGCGGGTATGGGTGCTCAGTTGTTCCATCCGGTAAGTTACTTCGCAAACTTTCAGTTGTAGGTCTATGATTTAGCTAATTCCAGAATTGGTCCACATTTGGTTAGTATGAACAGAGCTCCATCGTTTGGCTAAGAAAATAAATGCGCTTTCTTATGTAGGACGTCGATTGATGTCAAGACTTCTTATGGCTACTTCTTGTACAGTATATAGATTGTGTGGAGAGGTATGCACGCAAAACAAAGTCTACTTTGATGATGCATGATGGCTTAATTTTAGAATTCGCCATCACAGTCAGATCGAGCTGGATGATAGCTAGCAACTCAACCCCCAAGTTTCTTAAATCAACAAAGTCTACTTTGATGATGCATGTTGGCTAAATTTTGGTATTCGCCATCACACTCGGATCGAGCTGGATAATAGGAGCAACCCATCTCGAAACAAGTCATATGAGCATTGGGCCAGTGCGTTTTGAGTTGTTTAATTATGCCGGCCAGCCTGCCCGCGACTAGTCGTGCACCTCGCTCTTATATCCATCTAATTAATCACATGAACCGTGGTGCAGATTCAATGAACTGGCAAGGATTGATTAAGGGCATGTTTGGTTCGTGTCCTGAAGAAAACTTGCCTGGCCTGACTGCTCCCTGAAATCTGCCTGGATCGTGTTTGGTTCCTGACCTGAAAAATGTGGCGCTAGCCTGGCCTGGAAAGGTGACGGGGTCATTAGCCTGGGCTGGAAACCCGAGACACTAGAATTTAGGCACTAGGCTATATGACGGGGTCATTCTAGTGCCCAACTCAGGCACTAGAATTTGCCAGGCATCCTTCCCAGGGAGGCGTCGATAAGTCTAGTTTATTACTCTACCTTTGGGGCAGGCAGGAAGTAACATTATCTTGTTTGAATACATAACAATTTACATCATAATTAGGTAGGCACATGTAGTAATGTCAAAAAATGTCTTACATTATGGGACGAAAGAAGTAATTAGGTAAGGCACATATTCGGTGAGAGATGCAGTGAAATTTCCCTGAGATCTTCGGGCTAGGTCTAGTTTATTACCTCGGGGCAGGCAGGAACTGATCTCCTCCGTCTGTCGGCATGAACTGATCAATGGCTGGTGCAAGGAAGGCACTAGCGTCTGCAGTTTTTGTTTTAGAGCACTACCCTACTCTTTGCGTCGATTCCATCAAAAATAAGATAACAAAATAATTCTGTATCGAATCGATAGAATGCCACCAAAATCAAGAAAAAGTAATTGTTGCATGTAATTTAGGGTAAAAAAGGTAAATAGTTTAAGAACCGTCGGTGGAAAGGGGAAATCGCAACTAATCATGTGTGCTTCGCCGCCGTCGTCGCAATGCCCCGTGGTTTCCTCCGCTGTGGGGAATGGGGGCCTCGGTCGCCATCACTGGACGCATTTGGGTTTGGCCGGCGGCGAGGAAGCTGATAAGGCCGGGGAGGCGACGACGCTATGCATCTGTAATCTGGGGGAGGATATCCCACGAGGAAGTAACACTTCATTTTTACAACCCCGGCCCATAACGCCGACCATCACTATGGGGAAGGGGGGACGAGACCAGTAGTTCTCTCTTTTATTCTCTCTTCTTTTATTCTGAAAAACAGATTTTCCTTTTTAGAAAAAAGAGGATATTACTCCGGCCTCTGCATCTGGCTGATGCATGCAGCCATTTTATTTTATTCACAAAGACCTTATAAAGTAATATATTAGTAAGCCTGAAGCCACCATCTTGGCAACACCTGTCGCTACTCATATCCCCTTGATGAAAGTGGGCCGAATGTCCTAGCCGAATACCAAACAGACATGGCACCAAAGTCTAACATCTAAAGCCGGATGCCCCAGCTAAGCCACAATGTCGGGACAAGGTCACACACCGGTCCAGCGCAATCTTAGAGGTCTTCCACCGATCCATCTCTCGAGCAGGCACTGACGCACCGACCTTATCAGACCTGCCGTCGAGGCCACCATAGCGCCAGACAACGCCGCCATCCTGCGCATATCCATCCACACGTGCCCGCTGCCGAAACTCCGCAATGCCATGCCGTTGGGATCCGCCTTCGGCCTTGCCGTAGATGTAGCACCGCCCTCCTCTTGTCCCCTCCAGCCTGCACTTGCTCAAAATCAATACCCCCGGGAGGGAGAATGACACCGAAGGCGCCGTTATCATCCGATTTGGTAGACCCAGATCTAGGGTTTCCACTAGAACATCCTGGTCGAGTTGATATGACCTGCAACAATGATGCCTCGAGAAGGAAATGACGTCGGAGACGCCGCCATCGTCCGTCAAGACCGCAGTTAGGCGGGGCTTTCACGGGAAGCCGCGTCGCGATCTCGCGGCTAGCTGGAATCATGCGGAGCTTCGCCATGAGGACGTATGTCATCCACGTGCAGAATCAACGACGGATCTGGGTGAGATCCAAATCCACGGCCGCCGCCATGCCCACCATCACTAGCACCACCAGCCATGGGGTCGTCGGTTGCCGCCGCACGGCTAGGGAGCCTCCCTGGCCGTGGTGGGAAGCCCCCAGCCGCCTTGAGTGGTTGCCGCCGTCTCCTCTTGCCTCAGTGCCTTGGAACCGGGCATCGTCGCCACCGCCAGCGGCGGCAAAATCTTTCTAAATCCAGTTCCATGGCTGTAAACTGTGCTGTATTGCATGGGAAGTAAAAAATAAAAATTCTTGATAAGGTAATCCCAGGTGCACGATTATGCCTTTTTTTACGGGAGGGATTAAGCTTTTTTTGGTCATGACTCCTGCTTGGTTGGCAATGATTTCGGAGCTAATGAGTCTGGTTTATGTGCAGGCAAGTTGATACGTACAACTTTGGCTGACAGCGTGACTGTATTGTTGGGAGAGATGGCGTCTCGCGAGTACGACGTGCGATGGCGAGTCTCTTTCGCCGCCGACCGGATGACGGGATCTCTCCGCTTCTCCGACGGGAAGGTCGTCCTCCGGCGAGGGGCGCTGCGCATCGTGCTAGTGGATGACCGTGGCGTCACCGTGGATGTGCGGTATCTCCGCGAGAGCGAACACATCGATATTGGAGACGTGATCTCTTTTCCTTGCCATTTCGCGAAGATTCGGGATCGCTTGCCGGCGACGAGCTCGTCGGCGGATGAGTCGGCGGAGGGTTCGAGCCGCGCGGGTGCGGTACACGGGGACAACGAGGAGCGGTACACGAGGACCCGGTACACGGAGGCCCGGATGAGGTACGACGTGAGCATGACCTTCCACCCCCAAACATCCATGGCGGATGTGCGACACGTGGGCTCGCATCCGGGCGTCCATCCTCGACCACGGGCGTGCGGCGCGGGTATAAATTCCCCATCTCGCCCGCTGCTTGACCTAGATTCTGCCCTCGCCCATCTCTGGACGGCGGAAAAAAACCCTAGATCGAGATCTAGAGAGGAGTGGGGGTGGTGGAGAGGCTGAAGGAAATATGCCCTAGAGGCAATAATAAAGTTATTATTTATTTCCTCATATTATGATAAATGTTTATTATTCATGCTAGAATTGTATTAACCAGAAACATAATACATGTGTGAATACATAGACAAACAGAGTGTCACTAGTATGCCTCTACTTGACTAGCTCGTTAATCAAAGATGGTTATGTTTCCTAACCATGAACAAAGAGTTGTTATTTGATTAACAAGATCACATCATTAGTTGAATGATCTGATTGACATGACCCATTCCATTAGCTTAGCACCCGATCGTTTAGTATGTTGCTATTGCTCTCTTTATGACTTATACATGTTCCTATGACTATGAGATTATGCAACTCCCGTTTGCCGGAGGAACACTTTGTGTGCTACCAAACGTCACAACGTAAATGGGTGATTATAAAGGTGCTCTACAGGTGTCTCCAAAAGTAGATGTTGGGTTGGCGTATTTCGAGATTAGGATTTGTCACTCCGATTGTCGGAGAGGTATCTCTGGGCCCTCTCGGTAATGCACATCACATAAGCCTTGCAATCATTACAACTAATATGTTAGTTGTGAGATGATGTATTACGGAACGAGTAAAGAGACTTGCCGGTAACGAGATTGAACTAGGTATTGGATACCGACGATCGAATCTCGGACAAGTAACATACCGATGACAAAGGGAACAATGTATGTTGTTATGCGGTCTGACCGATAAAGATCTTCGTAGAATATGTAGGAGCCAATATGGGCATCCAGGTCCCGCTATTGGTTATTGACCGGAGACGTGTCTCGGTCATGTCTACATTGTTCTCGAACCGTAGGGTCCGCACGCTTAAAGTTACGATGACAGTTATTATGAGTTTATGCAATTTTGATGTACCGAAGTTTGTTCGGAGTCCCGGATGTGATCACGGACATGATGAGGAGTCTCGAAGTGGTCGAGACATAAAGATTGATATATTAGACGGCTATATTCGGACACCGAAATTGTTCCGGGTGATTTCGGAGAAAACCGGAGTGCCGGAGGGGTTACCGGAACCCCCCGGGGAAGTATTGGGCCTTAGTGGAGAGAGAGGGCTGGAGTCTAGGAGGTGGCGCGCCCCCCATGGGGAGTCCGAATTGGACTAGGAGGGGGGGGCCCTTTCCTGTTGGGGAACGTAGTAATTTCAAAAAAATTCCTACGCACACGCAAGATCATGGTGATGCACAGCAACGAGAGGGAGAGTCTGATCTACGTACCCTTGTAGATCGTAACGGAAGCATTGACACAACGTAGAGGAAGTAGTCGTACGTCTTCTTCTCGATCCGACCGATCCAAGCACCGTTACTCCGGCACCTCCGAGTTAGCACACGTACAGCTCGATGACGATCCCCGGGCTCCGATCCAGCAAAGCTTCAGGGAGGAGTTCCGTCAGCACGACGGCGTGGTGACGATCTTGATGTTCTACCGACGCAGGGCTTCGCCTAAGCACTACAACGATATGATCGAGGTGGAATATGGTGGCGGGGGCACCGCACACGGCTAAAGAACGATCACAATGATCAACTTGTGTGTCATGGGGTGCCCCCCTGCCTCCGTATATAAAGGAGCAAGGGGGAGGGGGCGGCCGGCCTAGGAGGAGGTGCGCCAAGGGGAGTCCTACTCCCACCGGGAGTAGGACTCCCTCCTTCCTTGTTGGAGTAGGAGAAGGGGAAAGAGGGGGAGAGGAATAAGGAAAAGGGGGCTGCGCCCCTTGTCCAATTCGGACCAGAGGGGGGGCGCAGGCCTCCTTTCTTTTGGACTCTTTCCTCTATTCCCGTATGGCCCAATAAGGCCCATATACTCCCCGGCGAATTCCCGTAACTCTCCAGTACTCCGAAAAATACCCGAATCACTCGGAACCTTTCCGAAGTCCGAATATAGTCGTCCAATATATCGATCTTTACGTCTCGACCATTTCGAGACTCCTCGTCATGTCCTCGATCTCATCTGGGACTCCGAACTCCTTCGGTACATCAAAACACATAAACTCATAATATAACTGTCATCGAAACCTTAAGCGTGCGGACCCTACGGTTCGAGAACAATGTAGACATGACCGAGACATGTCTCCAGTCAATAACCAATAGCGGGACCTGGATGCCCATATTGGCTCCTACATATTCTACGAAGATCTTTATCGGTCAGACCGGATAACAACATACGTTGTTCCCTTTGTCATCGGTATGTTACTTGCCCGAGATTCGATCGTCGGTATCCCAATACCTAGTTTAATCTCGTTACCGGCAAGTCTCTTTACTCGTTCCGTAATACATCATCTCACAACTAACATATTAGTTGCAATGCTTGCAAGGCTTATGTGATGTGCATTACCGAGAGGGCCCAGAGATACCAATCCGACAATCGGAGTGACAAATCCTAATCTCGAAATACGCCAACCCAACATCTACCTTTGGAGACACCAGTAATGCTCCTTTATAATCACCCATTTACGTTGTGACGTTTGGTAGCACCCAAAGTGTTCCTCCGGCAAACGGGAGTTGCATAATCTCATAGTCATAGGAACATGTATAAGTCATGAAGAAAGCAATAGCAACATACTAAACGATCGTGTGCTAAGCTAATGGAATGGGTCATGTCAATCAGATCATTCAACTAATGACGTGACCTCGTTAATCAAATAACAACTCTTTGTTCATGGTTAGGAAACATAACCATCTTTGATTAAAGAGCTAGTCAAGTAGAGGCATACTAGTGACACTCTGTTTGTCTATGTATTCACACATGTATTATGTTTTCGGTTAATACAATTCTAGCATGAATAATAAACATTTATCATGGTATAAGGAAATAAATAATAACTTTATTATTGCCTCTAGGGCATATTTCCTTCAGTCTCCCACTTGCACTAGAGTCAATAATCTAGTTCACATCGCCATGTGATTTAACAGCAATAGTTCACATCACCATGTGATTAACACCCATAGTTCACATCGTCATGTGACCAACACTCAAAGGGTTTACTAGAGTCAGTAATCTAGTTCACATATCTATGTGATTAACACCCAAAGAGTACTAAGGTGTGATCATGTTTTGCTTGTGAGATAATTTTAGTCAACGGGTCTGTCACATTCAGATCCGTAAGTATTTTGCAAGTTCTATGTCTACAATGCTCTACACGGAGCTACTCTAGCTAATTGCTCCCACTTTCAATATGTATCCAGATTGAGACTTTAGATTCATCTGGATCAGTGTCAAAAACTTGCATCGACGTAACCCTTTACGACGAACCTTTTTGTCACGTCCATAATCGAGAAACATATCCTTATTTCACTAAGGATAATTCTGACCGCTGTCCAGTGATCTACTCCTAGATCACTATTGTACTCACTTGCCAAATCAATGCAGGGTATACAATAGATCTGGTATACAGCATGACATACTTTATAGAATCTATCAGTCTTACTCAACTTCACACCTTGTAATACAGGCAAGAACTCTTTCTTTGACTGCTCCATTTTGAACTACTTCAAAATCTTGTCAAGGTATGTACTCATTGAAAAAACTTATCAAGCGTCTTGATCTATCTCTATAGATCTTGGACCTCAATATGTAAGCAGCTTCACCGAAGTCTTTCTTTGAAAAACTCCCTTCAAACACTCCTTTATGCTTTACAGAATAATTCTACATTATTTCCGATCAACAATATGTCATTCACATATACTTATCAGAAATGCTGTAGTGCTCCCACTCACTTTCTTGTAAATACAGGCTTCACTGCAAGTCTGTATAAAACTATAGCCTTTGATCAACTTATCAAAGCGTATATTCCCACTCCGAGATGCTTGCACCAGTCCATAGATGGATCGCTGGAGCTTGCATATTTTGTTAGCACCTTTTGGATTGATAAAACCTTCTGTTGCATCATATACAACTCTTCTTTAATAAATCCATTAAGGAATGCAGTTTTGTTTATCCATTTGCCAGATTTCATAAAATGCGGCAATTATTAACATGATTCGGACAGACTCAAGCATAGATACGAGTGAGAAGCTCTCATCGTAGTCAACACCTTGAACTTGTCGAAAACCTTTTGCGACAATTCTAGCTTTGTAGATAGTAACACTACTATCAGCGTCCGTCTTCCTCTTGAAGATCCATTTATTCTCAATTGCTTGCCGATCATCGGGCAAGTCAACCAAAGTCCAAACTTTGTTCTCATACATGGAACATATCTCAGATTTCATGGCCTCAAACTATTTCGCGGAATCTGGGCTCATCATCGCTTCCTCATAGTTCGTAGGTTCGTCATGGTCAAGTAACATGACCTCCAGAACAGGATTACCGTACCACTCTGGTGCGGATCTCACTCTGATTTACCTACGAGATTCGGTAGTAACTTGATCTGAAGTTACATGATCATTATCATTAGCTTCCTCACTAATTGGTGTAGTAGTCACAAGAACAGATTTTTGTGATGAACTACTTTCCAATAAGGTAGAAGGTACAATTACCTTATCAAGTTTTCTACTTTCCTCCCACTTACTTCTTTCAAGAGAAACTCCTTCTCTAGAAAGGATCCATTATAAGCAACGAATGTCTTGCCTTAGGATCTGTGATAGAAGGTGTACCCAACAGTCTCCTTTGGGTATCCTATGAAGACATATTTCTCCGATTTGGGTTTGAGCTTATCAGGATGAAACTTTTTCTCATAAGCATCGCAACCCCAAACTTCAAGAAACGACAACTTTGGTTTCTTGCCAAACCATAGTTCATAAGGCGTCGTCTCGACGGATATAGATGGTGCCCCTTTTTTAACGTGAATGCAACTGTCTCTAATGCATAACCCCAAAACGATAGTGGTAGATCGGTAAGAGATATCATAGATCGCACCATATCTAATAAAGCACGGTTATGACGTTCGGACACACCATTACACTATGGTGTTCCATGTTGCGTGAGTAGTGAAACTATTTCACATTGTTTTTTAACTGAAGGCCAAACTCGTAACTCAAATACTCTTCTCTACGATCAGATCGTAGAAACTTTATTTTCTTGTTACGATGATTTTTCACTTCACTCTGAAATTATTTGAACTTTTCAAATATTTCAGACTTATGTTTCATCAAGTAGATATACTCATATCTGCTCAAATCATCTGTGAAGATCAGAAAATAATGATACTTGTCGCGAGCCTCAATATTCATCGGACCACATACATCAGTATGTATGGTTTCCAACAAATCTGTTGCTCGCTCCATTGTTCTGAAGAACAGAGTCTTAGTCATTCTGCCCATGAGGCATGGTTCGCAAGCATCAACTGATTCATAATAAAGTGATTCCAAAAGCCCATCAGCATGGAGTTTCTTCATGCGCTTTACACCAATATGACCTAAACGGCAGTGCTACAAATAAGTTGCACTATCATTAATAACTTTGCATCTTTTGGTTTTAATATTATGATTATGTGCATCACTACGATCGAGATCCAACGAACTATTTTCATTGGGTGTGTAACCATATAAGGTTTTATTCATGTAAATAGAACAACAATTTATTCTCTTACTTAAATGAATAGCCGTATTACAATAAACATGATCAAATCATATTCATGCTCAACGCAAACACCAAATAACACTTATTTAGGTTCAACACTAATCCCGAAATTATAGGGAGTGTGCGATGATGATCATATCAATCTTGGAACCACTTCCAACACACATCATCACTTCACCCTTAACTAGTCTCTGTTTATTCTGCAACTCCCGTTTCGAGTTACTAATCTTAGCAACTGAACTAGTATCAAATACTGAAGGTTTTCTATAAACACTAGTAAAGTACACATCAATAACATGTATATCAAATATACTTCTATTCACTTTGCCATCCTTCTTATCCGCCAATCACTTGGGGTAGTTCCGCTTCCAGTGACCAGTCCCTTTGCAGTAGAAGCACTCAGTCTCAGGCTTAGGTCCCGACTTGGGCTTCTTCACTTGAGCAGCAACTTGCTTGCTGTTTTTCTTGAAGTTCCCTTTTTTTTCCTTTGCCCTTTTCTTGAAACTAGTGATCTTGTCAACCATCAACACTTGATGCTCTTTCTTGATTTCTACCTTCATTGATTTCATCATCATGAAAAGCTCGGGATTTGTTTTCGTCATCCCTTGCATACTATAGTTCATCACGAAGTTCTACTAACTTGGTGATGGTGACTAGAGAATTCTGTCAATCACTATCTTATCTGGAAGATTAACTCCCACTTGATTCAAGCGATTGTAGTACCCAGACAATCTGAGCACATGCTCACTAGTTGAGCGATTCTCCTCCATCTTTTAGCTATAGAACTTGTTGGAGACTTCATATCTCTCAACTCAGGTATTTGCTTGAAATATTAACTTCAACTCCTGGAACATCTCATATGGTCCATGACGTTCAAAACGTCTTTGAAGTCCCGACTCTAAGCCGTTAAGCATGGTGCACTAAACTATCAAGTAGTCATCATATTGAGCTAGCCAAACGTTCATAACGCCTGCATCTGCTCCTGCAATAGGTCTGTCACCTAGCGGTGCATCAAGGACATAATTTTTCTGTGCAGCAATGAGGATAAACCTCAGATCACGGATCCAATACGCATCATTGCTACTAACATCTTTCAATACAATTTTCTCTAGGAATATATCAAAATAACCACAGGGAAGTAACAACGCGAGCTATTGATCTACAACATAATTTGCAAAATACTACCAGGACTAAGTTCATGATAAATTTAAGTTCAATTTAATCATATTACTTAAGAACTCCCACTTAGATAGACATCCCTCTAATCCTCTAAGTGATCACGTGATCCAAATCAACTAAACCATAACCGATCATCACGTGAGATGGAGTAGTTTTCAATGGTGAACATCGTTATGTTGATCATATCTACTATATGATTCACGCTCGACCTTTCTGTCTCCGTGTTTCGAGGCCATATCTGCATATGCTAGGCTCGTCAAGTATAACCCGAGTATTCTGCGTGTGCAAAACTGGCTTGCACCCGTTGTAGATGGACGTAGAGCTTATCACACCCGATCATCACGTGGTGTCTGGGCACGACGAACTTTGGCAACGGTGCATACTCAGGGAGAACACTTCTTGATAATTAGTGAGAGATCATCTTATAATGCTACCGTCAATCAAAGCAAGATAAGATGCATAAAAAGATAAACATCACATGCAATCAATATAAGTGATATGATATGGCCATCATCATCTTGTGCTTGTGATCTCCATCTCCGAAACACCGTCATGATCACCATCGTCACCGGCGCGACACCTTGATCTCCATCGTAGCATCGTTGTCGTCTCGCCAATCTTATGCTTTCACGACTATCGCTACCGCTTAGTGATAAAGTAAAGCATTACATCGCGATTGCATTGCATACAATAAAGCGACAACCATATGGCTCCTGCCAGTTGCCGATAACTCGGTTACAAAACATGATCATCTCATACAATAAAATTTAGCATCATGTCTTGACCATATCACATCACAACATGCCCTGCAAAAACAAGTTAGTCGTCCTCTACTTTGTTGTTGCATATTTTACGTGGCTGCTACGGGCTTAAGCAAGAACCAATCTCACCTACGCATCAAAACCACAATGATAGTTTGTCAAATAGACTCCGTTTTAACCTTCTCAAGGACCGGGCGTAGCCACACTCGGTTCAACTAAAGTTGGAGAGACAGTCGCCCACAAGCCATCTATGTGCAAAGCACGTCGAGGGAACCGGTCTCGCGTAAGCGTACGCGTAATGTTGGTCCGGGTCGTCTCGTCCAACAATACCGCTGAACGAAAGTATGACATGCTGGTAGGCAGTATGACTTGTATCGCCCACAACTCACTTGTGTTCTACTCGTGCAAATAACATCAAACCATAAAACCTAGGCTCGGATGCCACTGCTGGGGAACGTAGTAAATTCAAAAAATTTCCTACGCACACGCAAGATCATGGTGATGCACAGCAACGAGAGGGAGAGTCTGATCTACGTACCCTTGTAGATCGTAACGGAAGCGTTGACACAACGTAGAGGAAGTAGTCGTACGTCTTCTTCCCGATCCGACCGATCCAAGCACCGTTACTTCGGCACCTCCGAGTTCTTAGCACACGTACAGCTCGATGACGATCCCCGGGTTCCGATCCAGCAAAGCTTCGGGGAGGAGTTCCGTCAGCATGACGGCGTGGTGACGATCTTGATGTTCTACCGACGCAGGGCTTCGCCTAAGCACTACAACGATATGATCGAGGTGGAATATGGTGGCAGGGGGCACCGCACACGGCTAAGGAACGATCACAATGATCAACTTGTGTGTCATGGGGTGCCCCCCTGCCTCCGTATATAAAGGAGCAAGGGGGAGGGGGCGGCCGGCCTAGGAGGAGGTGCGCCAAGGGGAGTCCGGGAGTAGGACTCCCTCCTTCCTTGTTGGAGTAGGAGAAGGGGAAAGAGGGGGAGAGGAATAAGGAAAAGGGGGCTGCGCCCCTTGTCCAATTCGGACCAGAGGGGGGGGGGGGCGCAGGCCTCCTTCCTTTTGGACTCTTTCCTCTATTCCCGTATGGCCCAATAAGGCCCATATACTCCCCGGCGAATTCCCGTAACTCTCCGGTACTCCGAAAAATTCCCGTATGAACCTTAACGAAGTCCGAATATAGTCGTCCAATATATCGATCTTTACGTCTCGACCATTTCGAGACTCCTCGTCATGTCTCCGATCTCATCCGTGACTCCGAACTCCTTCGGTACATCAAAACTCATAAACTCATAATATAACTGTCATCGAAACCTTAAGCGTGCGGACCCTACGGTTCGAGAACAATGTAGACATGACCGAGACACGTCTCCAGTCAATAACCAATAGCGGGACCTGGATGCCCATATTGGCTCCTACATATTCTACGAAGATCTTTATCGGTCAGACCGCATAACAACATACGTTGTTCCCTTTGTCATCGGTATGTTACTTGCCCGAGATTCGATCGTCGGTATCCCAATACCTAGTTCAATCTCGTTACCGGCATGTCTCTTTACTCGTTCCGTAATACATCATCTCACAACTAACATATTAGTTGCAATGCTTGCAAGGCATAGGTGATGTGCATTACCGAGAGGGCCCAGAGATACCTCTCCGACAATCGGAGTGACAAATCCCACTAGTAGAAAAAGGGGCTATGGTCCAGGCCGCCTCAGCCCATTAGTCCCGGTTCAGTCTTGAACCGGGACCAATGTGGGCATTGGTCCCGGTTCATGAGCCCAGGGGGCCGGCCGGGCCACGTGGGCCATTGGTCCCGGTTCGTGAGCCCAGGGGGCCGGCCGGGCCACGTGGGCCATTGGTCCCGGTTTGTATGGACCTTTTGGTCCCGGTTGGTGGGATGAACCGGGACCAAAGGGCCTCCCTCCTGGCCCACCACCATTGGTCCCGGTTGGTGGCTTGAACCGGGACCAAAGGATCCCCTTTAGTCCCGGTTCATGTCATCAACCGGGACCAATGAGGTGCCTATATATACCCTCGCCCGGGAGCAGAGCACTCCAGTGCTCTGTTTTTCTCAGGCCGGCGAGGGGAGGGGTTTGTGGTGCTCTAGCTCACCTCCTATGCACATGAGGTGTTCGATGGAATGCCCGAGCCACACTACTTAAGCTTTCTCCTCTCGAAGCTCGACCTCCAAGCTCCATTTTCCTCGAGATTTGTCTAGATTTAGCGGTCCGTCATGCCCCGTCCCCGTCTTCACCGCCGTCGATCACCCGCGCCGATCTCATCACCGACACCACCGTGGTGATCCTCTTGTTCTTATCTTCTTTCTGAAAGGAAAAATATTCTTACTTGTATGTTTAGATAGATACTTGTATCATTTTCTTACATTTATTATTGCATCTTATATAGTGCGATGGTTTTGGTATCCGCCCCCGTCGGCCCTCGTCCTGTCTATGATTCGGATGTGGTATGTATATTATCTTTATAACTATTGGTTCATTTATTGTTTATGAAAATTATGCCGACCAACGTGACATAGATTTTATTTATCTAGGATGTATGTGAATCGGAAATGCCAATCGACCCTATTGTCGAGAGGTTAAATTTAGTTGAAGAAGAAAACAATTTGTTGAAGGAAAAAATAAAAAAAATTGAGGAGGAGAAGATGATATTGGAGTTGCATGTTGCGGATGTCGTCGATGATCACAAGATCAAGATGGATGCAATGCGCTTGAAGATTAGAAAGATTAGAAAATATGCCATTCATACCGAGGCTTGGTATTATTATGCCGTCGGATCAATTGTTACCTTGGTTGCGATTATGATCGCATTTGTTTTCGCATTGAAATGTTTTACATAGTCTCAATGTATGGTTTAATTAATTAGATGCTCTGGAGAGCTATATGTTGTTAGATGAGAACTATGTATGTACTTTGGTTTTAATGTGATGATGAACTTCTATTAATTTGGACACTTAATTATATATAATGCACGCAGATGAACCGGCAATGGATGTACGGTGACACACACCCGCGAGTACATTAAGGGCGTGCATGAGTTTCTCGATGCGGCTGAGGCAAACAAGCAGAATGGTTTTATGTGTTGTCCATGCACTGAATGTGGGAATACGAGGTCTTACTCTAACCGGAAAATCCTTCACTCCCACCTGCTTTACAAGGGTTTCATGCCACACTATAATGTTTGGACGAGGCACGGAGAAATAGGGGTTATGATGGAAGACGGCGAAGAAGAAGAGTACGATGACAACTATGTGCCCCCTGAATACGGTGATGCTGCAACGGGGGGAGCTGGTGAAGATCAAGAGGAACCAGACGATGTGCCCAATGATGCTGCCACGAGTGAAGCTGCTGAAGATCAAGAGGAACCAGACGATGTGCCCGATGATGATGATCTCCGCCGGGTCATTGTCGATGCAAGGACGCAATGCATTAGTCAAAAGGAGAAGCTGAAGTTCGATCGCATGTTAGAGGATCACAAAAAAGGGTTATACCCCAATTGCGAAGATGGCAACACAAAGCTCGGTACCGTACTGGAATTGCTGCAGTGGAAGGCAGAGAATGCTGTGGCTGGCAAAGGATTTGAGAAGCTACTGAAAATATTGAAGAAGGAGCTTCCAAAGGATAACGAATTGCCCGACAGTACATACGCAGCAAAGAAGGTCGTATGCCCTCTAGGATTGGAGGTGGAGAAGATACATGCATGCCCTAATGACTGCATCCTCTACCGCGGTGCATACAAGGATCTGAACGCATGCCCGGTATGCGGTGCGCTGCGGTATAAGATCAGACGAGATGACCCTGGTGATGTTGACGGCGAGCCCCTCAGGAAGAGGGTCCCTACAAAGGTGATGTGGTATGCTCCTATAATACCACGGTTGAAACGTCTGTTCAGAAACGAAGAGCATGCCAAGTTGATGCGATGTCACAGTGAGAACCGAAAGAAAGATGGGAAGTTGAGAGCACCCGCTGACGGGTCGCAGTGGAGAAAAATTGAGAGAAAGTACTGGGATGAGTTTGCAAAGGACCCAAGGAATGTATGGTTTGCTTTAAGCGCGGATGGCATTAATCCTTTCGGGGAGCAGAGCAGTAATCAGAGCACCTGGCCCGTGACTCTATGTATGTATAACCTTCCTCCTTGGATGTGCATGAAGCGGAATTCATTATGATGCTAGTTCTCATCCAAGGCCCTAAGCAACCCGGCAACGAAATTGATGTGTACCTAAGGCCATTAGTTGAAGAACTTTTACAGCTGTGGAATGGAGACGGTGTACGTACGTGGGATGAGCACACACAGGAGGAATTTAACCTTAAGGCGTTGCTGTTCGTGACCATCAACGATTGGCCCACTCTCAGTAACCTTTCAGGACAGACAAACAAAGGATACCACGCATGCACGCACTGTTTAGATGACACTGAAAGTATATACCTGGACAAATGCAGGAAGAATGTGTACCTGGGCCATCGTCGATTTCTTCCGACCAACCATCAATGTCGAAAGAAAGGCAAGCATTTCAAAGGCGAGGCAGATCATCGGAAGAAGCCCACCATGCGCACCGGTGATCACGTGCTTGCTATGGTCAATGATTTACCCTACGTCATCTTTGGAAAGGGTCCCGGTGGACTAGCTGTTCTGAATGACGCTGAGGGACACGCACCCATGTGGAAGAAGAAATCTATATTTTGGGACCTACCCTACTGGAAAGACCTAGAGGTCAGCTCCTCAATCGACGTGATGCACGTGACGAAGAACCTTTGCGTGAACCTGCTAGGCTTCTTGGGCGTGTATGGGAAGACAAAAGATACGCCGGAGGCACGGGAGGACCTGCAACGTTTGCACGAAAAAGACGACATGCCTCCGAAGCAGTATAAAGGTCCTGCCAGCTACGCTCTTACGAAAGAAGAGAAAGAAATCTTCTTTGAATGCCTGCTTAGTATGAAGGTCACGACTGGCTTCTCATCGAATATAAAGGGAATAATAAATATGCCAGAGAAAAAGTTTCAGAACCTAAAGTCTCATGACTGCCACGTGATTATGACGCAACTGCTTCCGGTTGCATTGAGGGGGCTTTTATCGGAAAACGTCCGATTAGCCATTGTGAAGCTATGTGCATTCCTCAATGCAATCTCTCAGAAGGTGATCGATCCAGAAATGGTACCAAGGCTAAGGACTGATGTGGCGCAATGTCTTGTCAGTTTCGAGCTGGTGTTCCCACCATCCTTCTTCAATATCATGACGCACGTCCTAGTTCATCTAGTCGACGAGATTGTCATCCTGGGGCCCATATTTCTACACAATATGTTCCCCTTTGAGAGGTTCATGGGAGTCCTAAAGAAATATGTCCGTAACCGCGCTAGGCCAGAAGGAAGCATCTCCATGGGCCATCAAACAGAGGATGTTATCGGGTTTTGTGTTGACTTCATTCCTGGCCTTAACAAGATAGGTCTCCCTAAATCGCGGTATGAGGGGAGACTGACTGGAAAAGGCACTCTTGGAAGAGACTCAATAATATGCAGGGACGGATATTCTTGGTCTCAAGCACACTACACAGTTCTACAGAACTCTACCTTGGTGACCCCGTATGTCGATGAACACAAGAACAGTCTGCGCTCCAAACACCCGGAGTAATGCGACGACTGGATTACATGTGAACACATTAGGACTTTCAGCAGTTGGTTGGAAACACGTCTCAGAGGTGACAACACTGTTTGTGATGAGTTGTACTTGTTGTCCAGGGGACCATCTTTGACTGTATTGACTTACAAAGGATACGAGATAAATGGGAATACATTTTACACGATCGCCCAAGATCAAAAGAGCACCAACCAAAACAGCGGTGTCCACTTTGATGCAGCAACCGAGAGCGGAAAGGACACATATTATGGTTACATAGTGGACATATGGGAACTTGACTACGGACCTGATTTTAAGGTCCCTTTGTTTAAGTGCAAATGGGTCATTCTGTTTGGCGGCGGCGTACAGGTAGACCCACAGTACGGAATGACAACAGTGGATCTGAAAAATCTTGGGTACACTGACGAACCGTTCGTCCTAGCCAATGATGTGGCACAGGTTATCTATGTGAAGGACATGTCTACCAAACCGAGAAAAAGAAAAGATAAGGAAGCGAATACATCATACGATGAGCCAAAGCGCCACATAGTTCTTTCAGGAAAAAGGGACATCCTGGGAGTGGACGGCAAGACAGACATGTCTGAAGATTATGAAAAGTTTCATGAAATTCCTCCCTTCAATGTCAAGGCTGACCCAAGCATCCTGATAAACAATGAAGATTATCCATGGTTATGGCGCAATAAGCAAATGACACAAGCGAAGAAAAAGTGAAGACTTTCTCCCGCAACTATTATGATGATACCATGCCAACTTTGTAACAGATGATCTTTCGTCCGAAACTCTGATACTTCGAAAGAGATTGTTCGTTTTGTACACGAAGTGCATCCAATTTTTTCCGTAACCATCTCAACTTTGTTGCACATGCTATGTGGGTGAAATGATGATACCATGCCAACTTTCAACCTTTTCGGAGTTCATTTGAAATGCTTTTCAATTTCAGGGTCTTGTAGCTCAAAAAAATCAATAAATCCATGAAAAATAACAAATGAAGTCAGAAAGGGTTGAAAATTGATGATGTGTCTTTGAATGGTGCATTTTGAACACAGAAAAAATATGGAGTTCAAATAAGTTCAAGAAAATGAAATCCCTTTGTAACAGATGATCTTTCGTCCGAAACCCTGATACTTCGAAAGAGATTGTCCGTTTTGTACACGAAGTGCATCCAGTTTTTGCCGTAACCATCTCAACTTTGTTGCACATGCTATGTGGGTGAAATGATAATACCATGCCAACTTTCAACCTTTCCGGAGTCCATTTGAAATGCTTTTCAATTTCAGGGTCTTATAGCTCAAAAAAATCAATAAATGCATGAAAAATAACAAATGAAGTCAGAAAGGGTTGAAAATTGATGATGTGTCTTTGAATGGTGCATTCTGAACACAGAAAAAATATGGAGTTCAAATAAGTTCAAGAAATGAAATCCCTTTGTAACAGATGATCTTTCGTCCGAAACCTTGATACTTCGAAAGAGATTGTCCGTTTTGTACACGAAGTGCATCCAGTTTTTTCCGTAACCATCTCAACTTTGTTGCACATGCTATGTGGGTGAAATGATAATACCATGCCAACTTTCAACCTTTTCGGAGTCCATTTGAAATGCTTTTCAATTTCAGGGTCTTATAGCTCAAAAAAAATCAATAAATGCATGAAAAATAACAAATGAAGTCAGAAAGGGTTGAAAATTGATGATGTGTCTTTGAATGGTGCATTTTGAAAACAGAAAAAATATGGAGTTCAAATAAGTTCAAGAAAATGAAATCCCTTTGTAACAGATGATCTAACTTCATAGTAAAGTTATTCATAAACTAGCGATTCACATACATTTTAAAACTATAAGTATTTAGTACAAATAAAAAAATAAAAAGCAAAAAATAAAACAAAAGAAGAAAACAAAAAAAATTAAATTATAAGTAAAATAAAACTATAAGTATCACTAAAAAACTGTAAGTAATGAAACTAAAATAAAACTATAATATTCTTCAAATTTTTAAAAATTCAAATTTAAACTATTTAACATTTAAAACTAATGGCACTAACAGAAAGTTTATAATTTTTGTGACCTAAAAGCAAAAAGAAATCACTAAAAAACTGTAAATATTTAGTTTTAAGTAGAAATAAAAAAATAAATAGAAAAAAATTCTAATTTTATAGTAAAGTTATTCATAAACTAGTGATTCACACAAATTTTTAAAAATTTAAATTTAAACTATTTAAAATTTAAAACTAATGGCACTAATAGAAAGTTTATAATTTTTGTGACCTAAAAGCAAAAAATAAAAAACCAAAAAAATGTAGAAATAAAAAAGAAAAAAAATGCCACCTACTGGGCCTCCACGGCCTGAATACGACTAGAAACCCTACATGGGCCAGGATTCAGGCCCGCAGCAGGCACAGTAGGCCCACAGGCATTGCAATGACAGGTTAGGCCCGAAAGCCTGCAGTTGAGAGGAGCTCAGGAGGGTGGGCGCAGCAGCGCTTATAAACCACTCCAGAGCACTCTCAACTAGCGATGTGGGACTAAACTTTTGGACGCGGGGCGCAGGGGGGCATTGGTCCCGGTTGGTGGCACCAACCGGGACTAAAGGGGGGCATTGGTCACGGTTCGTGGCACCAACTGTGACCAATGCCCCCCTTTAGTCCCGGTTGGTGCCACCAACCGGGACCAAAGGCCGCCGCTTCCCGCCCTTTGGGCTGCCGAAAATTGGCCTTTGGTCTCGGTTCGTGGCACCAACCGGGACTAATGCCAACCTTTAGTCCCGGTTGCTGCCACGAACCGGGACTAAAGCCTCTGCTATATAAGGCCACACTTTGGAATTTTTCATTCTCATCTTGCAGTTGCCCCGACGCCGCCCGCCCCCATCGTCGCCGTCGCTCGCGCCCATCGTCGCCGTCGCCCGCGCCGCGCGCCGCCCCGGCCCGCCCCCGTCGCCGTCGCCCTCGTCCCTGCCCCGACGCCGCCCGCCCCCATCGTCGCCGTCTCCCGCGCCCATCGTCGCCGTCGCCCGCGCCGCGCGCCACCCCGCCATCGCCGCGCGCCGCCCCGCCGTCGCCGTCGCCGTTGCCCGCCCGCCCCCATCGTCGCCGTCGCCGTCGCCCGCCCGCCCCCATCATCGCCGTCGCCCGCCCGCCCCCATCGTCGCCGTCTCCCGCGCCCATCGTCGCCGTCGCCCGCGCCGCGCGCCGCCCCGCCGTCGCTGTCGCCGTCGCCCGCCCGCCCCCATCGTCGCCGTCGCCGTCGCCCGCCCGCCCCCATCGTCACCGTCGCCATCGCTCGCGTCGCCGTCGCCGTCGCCCGACTCCGCGGTCCTCCTCTGGTCCGGCCGCGGCGCCCTAGCTAGCTTTTTTTTTTCTGTTATATGCTTTTTTTCTGTTATATGCTTTTTTTCATGAATATATGCTAGAAAAATTAGGATTTTTTTCTGTTCATAGATTTTTTTTCATATATATGCTTGTTTTTTATATATATGTATATATATGTTCATGTATATATGCAAAAAATAGTTCTTTAGAAAAATTAGGATTTTTTTTCTGTTCATAGATTTTTTTGGGTGATATTAATTATTGTAAATATGAAAATGTTTGTATATTCATATGAACAAATGAATTAGAAGAGGGAGAAGAAGAGGGGGTCGAGAGGGGGTCTAGGGTCGCCGAGGGCTCGAGGGTCGTCGAACATGAGAGGAAGAAGAGGATAAAAAAGAAGAGGAATAAGAAAAGAAAAAAGAGGAGAAGAAAGAATAGAGGAGATCTTCTCCTCTATTCTTTCTTCTCCTCTTTTTTTTCTTCTTCTTCCTCTTTTTTTATCGGGAACGAGGGTCGTCGAGGGTCGCCGAGCGGTAGAGGAAGAAGAGGATAAAATAGAAGAGGAAGAAAAAAAAGAGGGGTCGACGGTCACCTAGGGGTCGAGGGTCGAGAGGGGGTCTAGCTAGGGTCGCCGAGAGGGGAGAGGAAGACGAGGAGAAATAAATAAGAAGAAGAAAAAAGAAGAAAAAAAAGAGGACAAGAAGAAAGGAATAGAGGAGAATCTCTTTTCTCCTCTATTCCTTTCTTCTTCTCCTCTTTTTTTTCTTCTTTTTTTTCTTCCTCACGTGGGGAGGGGGGGGGGGGGGTCGAGAACGCCGGACATTCATGAGAGAGGCGAGGAAAGAATAGAGGAGACTTCTCCTCTATTCTTTCTTCTCTTCTTTTTTCTTCTTCTTCTTCCTCTTTATTTTATCGGGAACGAGGGTCGTCGAGAGGGCCGCCGAGTGGTAGAGGAGAAACCCTAAATAGAAAGTATCGTCGGTGTGAGATACATGTACCGTCGGTGTCGGACATTACATCCACATCCCACAAGTGGCGCGGGCTTCGACGCCCACGTCACTTGTGGGACGTGGATGTAGTGTCCGACACCGAAGGCCACATGTATCTCACACCCACGATACTTGCTAGCTATTTAGGGTTTCCTTTGACACTAGGCAACCTCCCGACCCCTCGGCGATCCTCTCGAACATGAGAGGAAGAAGAGGGTCGTCTAGGGTTCGAGGGTTCGAGGGTTCTTCTCCTCTATTCTTTCTTCTCTTTTTTTTCTTCTTCTTCTTCTTCCTCTTTATTTTATCGGGAACGAGGGTCGTCGAGAGGGCCGCCGAGTGGTAGAGGAGAAACCCTAAATAGAAATTATCGTCGGTGTGAGATACATGTACCGTCGGTATCGGACACTAAATCCACATCCCACAAGTGGCGCAGGTTTCGACGCCCACGTCACTTGTGGGACGTGGATGTAGTGTCCGACACCGAAGGCCACATGTATCTCACACCCACGATACTTGCTAGCTATTTAGGGTTTCCTTTGACACTAGGCAACCTCCCGACCCCTCGGCGATCCTCTCGAACATGAGAGGAAGAAGATGGTCGTCTAGGGTTCGAGGGTTCGAGGGTTCTTCTCCTCTATTCTTACTTATCTTTTTTTTCTTCTTCTTCTTCCTCTTTATTTTATCGGGAACGAGGGTCGTCGAGAGGGCCGCCGAGTGGTAGAGGAGAAACCCTAAATAGAAAGTATCGTCGGTGTGAGATACATGTACCGTCGGTGTCGGACACTAAATCCACATCCCACAAGTGGCGCGGGTTTCGACGCCCACGTCACTTGTGGGACGTGGATGTAGTGTCCGACACCGAAGGCCACATGTATCTCACACCCACGATACTTGCTAGCTATTTAGGGTTTCCTTTGACACTAGGCAACCTCCCGACCAGCTCGGCGATCCTCTCGAACATGAGAGGAAGAAGAGGGTCGTCTAGGGTTCGAGGGTTCTTCTCCTCTATTCTTTCTTCTCTATTTTTTTCTTCTTCTTCTTCCTCTTTATTTTATCGGGAACGAGGGTCGTCGAGAGGGCCGCCGAGTGGTAGAGGAGAAACCCTAAATAGAAAGTATCGTCGGTGTGAGATACATGTACCGTCGGTGTCGGACACTAAATCCACATCCCACAAGTGGCGCGGGTTTCGACTCCCACGTCACTTGTGGGACGTGGATGTAGTGTCCGACACCGAAGGCCACATGTATCTCACACCCACGATACTTGCTAGCTATTTAGGGTTTCCTCTACCGAAAAGAAGAGGAGATATAAATAAGAAGAAGAAAACAGAAGAAAAAGAAGAGGAGAAAAAGAAAGGATTAGTGGAGAAGAAGAGAAAATAGAATATATTCTATTTTCTCTTCTTCTCCACTATTCCTTTCTTCTTCTCCTCTTTTGTTTCTTCTTTTTTTTCTTCGATCTTCTCCTCTAGCTATTCCTTTCTTCTTCTCCTCTATTGGTCGAGGGTCGGGAACTAGGGTAGAGGGTCGAGGGTCGTTAAGGGGTCAAGGGTCGAGGGTTTCAGGGTCGTTGAGGGTTCGAGGGGTCAAGAATCGCCGAGGGGTCGAGAGAGGTTTCCTAGTGTCAAAGTATTGAAGAAATCCATGCCTTCATCATTAGCCGGAAGTAACCAGGGCATGTTGGTACGAAGTTCTGCAAAGTTGTTCTGGAATGGAGTCCCAGATAGAATAATCCGCCTTTTGGTACGAATTCAGCAAATGCCTTCCAAATAGCGATATTCGGAAGGCTCTTGCTGAACTTTGTACCAAAAAGCGAATTATCCTATCTGGGACTCCGTTCTAGAACAACTTTGAAGAGCTTCCTACCATCATGCACATGTTACTTTCGCCTAATGATGAAGACATGGTTTTGTTGAATCCTTTGACACTAGGCAACCTCCCGACCCCAAGGCGATCCTCTCGAACATGAGAGGAAGAAGAGGATAAAAAAAGAAGAGGAAGAAGAAGAAAAAAGAGGAGAAGAAAGAATAGAGGAGTTCTTCTCCTCTATTCTTTCTGCTCCTCTTTTTTTCTTCTTCTTCCTCTTTTTTTATCGGGAACGAGGGTCATCGAGGGACATATATAGATGTAGTGTCGTCGTTGTCGATATATACCCCCTCCCGATAGCTTACTATGATTAGGTAGCTAGTTCTATGTTTGGCACTAATATATCCATCTGTCATGTTTGAATAATAATTGCCATGTTGTAAATATTTTTAGAAACTATGGACACCGCCCTAGACGAAGCAAGAAAAGAAGCGTTGTTGAGGGAGATAATCGCAGAAGGAAGTGATGCCGTCTCGTACTATCTCAACGATATCTTCGATGGTCCGGAAGGAGAGGGTGAACAAGCTGGCTACGGTGACCTAATGCCGGTGCAAGAAGAAGAACATGAGGACGGCGCCCGTGACCCAATGCCGGTGCAAGAAGGAGAAAGTGATGACGGCTCCGGTGACCGAACCGAGTCCGGCCAGGTATATATATTAGTTAAGCCTATGCTGACTAGCTGATTGATGCATTCATTGTTTTGGTATGTACACATATTAATTAAGTCTTTGTTCTTTTTTCTAGCCCTCCAGATCGAGCACAACTTCGGTAAAGAGACGAGGCCCGAAGAAAAAGTTGAGCTTGGATGAAAAGCTTGAGATCACAGCAATCGCGCCCGACGGCCAACCTATTGAACCCCTCCGGACAAAGAGGGCATTTGTTGCTCAGTGCGGGGTTCTGGTTAGGGACAAGATCCCGATAAGCATCCAGCAATGGTTTAAGCCGGCTAAAGAAGACCCTGAGGTGTCTTATGTCAATGATATGCAGAAAAATGATCTTTGGACTGAGCTGAAGTCAAATTTCACCCTACCGCCAGAGGATAATCCAGAGAACCCAATTAAAGAGAAATTAATCAAGTCTTTTGCTCTAAAGAGGATGGCAGATCTATTCAGGAGGTGGAAGAAAGAGCTCAATAGGTTTGTCGATAAAAAAGAGACACCAAAATTCAAGGGCAGATATGAGAAGATTAGAGATCACTGGCCCGCATTTGTGGCCTACAAGACATCGGAAAAGAGTAAGAAGATGTCGGCGACAAACAAGCAGAATGCCGCGAAGAAGAAGCTTCACCATCGCACGGGGTCAGGTGGCTACCTCGTAGCCCGGCCTAAGTGGTCCAAGGTTGAGAATGATCTGGTTCATAAAGGGATCAGACCAGAGACATATAACTGGCCAGACCGTTGCCGGACTTGGTTCTTCGGGGCTGGCGGAACCTTGGACCCTGAAACAGGGGGATGCATTTGGACGAACAAACAAATGGACATACCAGTCAGTAGGCTTAAGCACTATATCGACGCAGCGCAGGAAGGGACGTTCGTTCCAGACAGAGAGCACGACGAGCTCACAATGGCCCTCGGGAATCCTAAGCACCCTGGACGGACACGAGGCACGCCAGGCTCCGTTCCATGGAATGTTGGGTTTCCGGACGCAGGCGGTTACAAATCCCATGAGAGGAGGAAAAAAGTGCAGCAGACCAAACTGCAGGCGCTGCACGCAAGGGTACAAGCGATAGAGGAACAAGAAGCAAATCGCAGCAAACGTACTGCCGAAGCCTCCCCCGAAGCTACCCCGCCATCTCAGTGCAGAAGCAGCGTGGCTTCCACCGAGCAGCTTCAGCTGCAGCATGCCTTGACGGCTCCTGCCAGCTATCCTGTGGATGCTATAACGGAGTCTCAAAATTGCCACCTTATGACGCAATGGATGGATTTGAAGGTCAAGGCGGCTATTGGCTCTGTTTATCCTACTGAACCCGGCGCAACTTCTCACTGCATGCCGATTCCAGAAGGATATGCTAGGGTGATGGTGGATGAGATAACGGAGGGATTTGAGGACCTCCAGCTTGACCACCCTACCGGTGAAGGGGAGACTCGGCTGGGGTCTGCTCTGAAGATTCCATGCCTATGGCGGAAGGACCTCATCAACCTTCTGAACTAGACGCCTCCGCCTCCTCCTCCTCCTCCGGCGAGTCAGGGCACTCCGCCTCCTCCACCGCCTCCTCCTCCGGCGAGTGACGATCAGGGCCCTCGGCCGGCTCCTTCTCCGGCGCGTGGCGGCACTCCGCCTCCGTCTCCGCCTGCGCCGACGCGCCCGAGCAGCCAACCTCCTCCTTCTCCGCCTCGTCAGCAAGGGCAGAAGAGACCTGCCGCCGCTCCAGCTGCTCCGGCGGGTCGTAGTCCTTCTCCTCCGCCTCTTAAGCAAGTAAAGAAGACAACCGCTTCGTCTGCTCGGTCGGCATCTAGCAGTACAACTAGAGGCGGGAGGACATACAGATTCGGTCCTTCTCTGAAGACTCCAGAGAAGTTACCATACGAGAGGACCCAGGAGGAGAACGCTGAGATCGCGCGAGAAGAAGTGAGGAAATTCTTTGAAGGGGTGAAAGCAAAGAAACATCCACCTCCGGAGGAGAAGGTAGATGGGGTGAAAGTGAAGCGCACTCTGGCTGCCCTGACAAAACCACCAAAGTCTGATCCGCCGAAAGGAAACTATGACCGCATTATTGGAAAGGAATTTGCCAAAGCGGAGCGGTCGGGAACTACTGTCAGTGATGAAAGGCTGAAAAAACGACGAGCTAGGAAACAAATTGCCCAGCTCGGCAAACAAGCGAAGCAATCATGCCCCCCGCTCAAGGTGCCTAGCCACAACGTCGCTAATGATCCGAGGATGGTGCCCGGTTATAATAATCTTGCAGATTACCTGCCCGACGAAGTACATTATGAACCCATGGACATGCGGATGCAAAGATACGAGTACGGGAAGCCTCTCGTCAAAGATGAAAGATCTCTATCAACGATGATGCGAAGATTGCATGATTGGTACTTGAAAATCTGCAGAGACTCTGGGGGGAGGAGTACTTTGTATGTGAGAGTTAAAAAGGAGCATGACCTCGTTGGAATTGATCTGTTGCCTGTTCCATTTGAGGAGTTCTATCAGTTTTTCAATCAATTGGCCCTCGATAAAACAACGATCGCCTGCTACTGTCTGTAAGTAGTACTACTTCTGTCATTAAGTTTCTCTATATAGCTTAGCTCTTTCATTGCATGTATTTATAATCATCCTCACTATATTATGCAGATTGAAGATCGTCGAATTGAAGAAAAGACAAGTCGGTGATATTGGGTTCATTAACACATATCTCATAGATGCAACTGAGGTTAAACTTCATGCCGCAGCTACCGAGGCCAACATGCTACAATCGTTCGTAATAAATCAAAACAAAGATATAATACTCTTTCCTTACAACTTCAAGTGAGTGTTACTGTCTTGTGCGTATTCGGTTTCCCTTATATATTAGTCAAGGTTATAGTAATGTAATTCATGAGTTATGCATGCGTGTGCAGTTTCCACTATATTCTCCTAGAGATTAAGCTTGAGCAGGGACTAGTAACCGTCTTAGACTCAAGACGAAAAGATCCCCAGGACTATGCAGACATGACTGAAATCCTCAAGAAGTAAGTTAAATCGATCATTATCCACCATATCAGCAACTTTGTTCATTTCCTGATATCAAGTAATTGTTTTCTTTGTCCGGTAGGGTTTGGAGAAAATTCACCAAAAAAGTTCCGAGACTGCCGAAGGAGCTGGAATTTAGACACCCGAAAGTAAGTACTATAGTAGCATGTTCTGCGCATCTCCTAGTGATTCAAGCGCTAGTTTCATCAATACCATTTAGCATTCTTGCTTATCAGTTTGATTAACCTCTATTTCTTGTAAAGTGGTTGTGGCAGGAACAAGGGATTTCTGTGGATACTACATCTGCGAGTCCATCCGCCACATGACGTGTGAGCGGGGCGGGTACTCTAACGAACAATATGAAGTACGTAAATAACAATATTCACAATTTTATTTTATTACCATCATTTGTGTTGAGTTTCATTCATTCATATATATATATATGTATTGACCCCGTTCTTCAAATTAGATGTTTCGGAAGCGGGATGAACTCCTAGCACCAGCTCGCATGCGAGCAATTCAAGAGGAATTGGCGGCATTCTTTCTTGACCACGTGATCCCTGAAGACGGAGAATTCTATGTTAAACCTGAGTCCGTATGATTATATTTGTAAGAGATAATTACTGTATATATGTAGCCGGTACTGTCAGATAGATATACGAGAACTTGTTGTTCGACCAATCTCTCGGAGAAGGAGAGGTGGTCGATATCACTTCTCTCTGTATGCATATATGTTCATGACGATCTTCTGTTTCCTTCGTTTGCTTTACTATCTAGCCAGCGTTTCTAGTCCTCTCTATACGTATGTATAGTACGTAGCGTCGACCAAGCACGGACATAAGAGAGGACACTTCTCTATATTAATTATAGCTAGCTAACACAATATATGAAACACCTAAATTAACCCCCCAAAACCCCCAACCCCCCCCCCCCCTTAAAAAAACAAAAACCCTAGCCACAGAAATGCTGACGCGCGGATGCCTATTGGTCCCGGTTGGTGCCACCAACCGGGACCAAAGGGTCTCCTGATTGGGCTCTGCACACTGCCCACGTGGATGGGCTTTAGTCCCGGTTCTGGATTGAACCGGGACTAAAGGTGGGAGATATTAGTACCGACACTTTAGTCCCGGTTCAGGAACCGGGACTAAAGGCCCTTACGAACTGGGACTATAGGCCCTTTTTCTACCAGTGTCCTAATCTCGAAATACGCCAACCCAACATCTACCTTTGGAGACACCAGTAATGCTCCTTTATAATCACCCATTTACGTTGTGACGTTTGGTAGCACCCAAAGTGTTCCTCCGGCAAACGGGAGTTGCATAATCTCATAGTCATAGGAACATGTATAAGTCATGAAGAAAGCAATAGCAACATACTAAATGATCGGGTGCTAAGCTAATGGAATGGGTCATGTCAATCAGACCATTCAACTAATGATGTGACCTCGTCAATCAAATAACAACTCTTTTGTCCATGGTTAGGAAACATAACCATCTTTGATTAAAGAGCTAGTCAAGTAGAGGCATACTAGTGACACTCTGTTTGTCTATGTATTCACACATGTATTATGTTTCCGGTTAATACAATTCTAGCATGAATAATAAACATTTATCATGATATAAGGAAATAAATAATAACTTTATTATTGCCTCTAGGGCATATTTCCTTCATTTCCCTCTCCCTCTCCCTCTCTTTCCTTCCCCCTCTTCCTTCCTAGTTGGACTAGGAAAGGGGAGTCCTACTCCCACTAGGAGAAGGACTCCCCCCTCTCCTTGGCGCACCAAGGGCCGGCCGGCCTCCCCCTTGCTCCTTTATATACGGGGGCAGGGGAGCACCCCTAGACACACAAGTTGATCCTCGTGATCGTTCCTTAGCCGTGTGCGGTGCCCCCCTCCACCATATTCCACCTCGGTCATATCGTTGCAGTGCTTAGGCGAAGCCCTGCGCCGGTAGAACATCATCATCGTCACCACGCCGTCGTGCAGACGGAACTCTTCCCCGACGCTTTGCTGGATCGGAGCCCGGGGATCATCATCGAGCTGTACGTGTGCTAAGAACTCGGAGGTGCTGGAGTAACGGTGCTTGGATCGGTCGGATCGGGAAGACGTACGACTACTTCCTCTACATTGTGTCAACGCTTCCGTTGTCGATCTACAAGGGTACGTAGATCACACTCTCCCCTCTCGTTGCTATGCATCACCATGATCTTGCGTATGCGTAGGAATTTTTTTGAAATTACTACGTTCCCCAACAGTGGTATCAGAGCCTAGGTTTTATGGTTTGATGTTATATGCACGAGTAGAACACAAGTGAGTTGTGGGCGATATAAGTCATACTGCTTACCAGCATGTCATACTTTGGTTCGGCGGTATTGTTGGACGAAGTGGTCCGGACCAACATTACGCGTACGCTTACGTGAGACCGGTTCTCCCGACGTGCTTTGCACAGAGGTGGCTTGCGGGTGACAGTTTCTCCAACTTTAGTTGAACCAAGTGTGGCTACGCCCGGTCCTTGCGAAGGTTAAAACAACACCAACTTGACAAACTATCGTTGTGGTTTTGATGCGTAGGTAAGATTGGTTCTTGCTTAAGCCCGTAGCAGCCATGTAAAACTTCCAACAACAAAGTAGAGGACATCTAACTTGTTTTTGCAGGGCATGTTGTAATGTTATATGGTCAAGACATGATGCTAAATTTTATTGTATGAGATGATCATGTTATGTAACCGAGTTATCGGCAACTGGCAGGAGCCATATGGTGTCGCTTTATTGTATGCAATGCAATCGCCCTGTAATGTTTTACTTTATCACTAAGCGGTAGCGATAGTCATAGAAGCATAAGATTGGCGAGACGACAACGATGCTATGATGGGGATCAATGTGTCGCGCCGGTGACGATGGTGATCATGACGGTGCTTCGGAGATGGAGATCACAAGCACAAGATGATGATGGCCATATCATATCACTCATATTGATTGCATGTGATGTTTATCTTTTTTATGCATCTTATCTTGCTTTGATTGATGGTAGCATTATAAGATGATCTCTCACTAATTATCAAGAAGTGTTCTCCCTGAGTATGCACCGTTGCCAAAGTTCGTCGTGCCCAGACACCACGTGATGATCGGGTGTGATAAACTCTACGTCCATCTACAACGGGTGCAAGCCAGTTTTGCACACGCGGAATACTCGGGTTTTACTTGACGAGCCTAGCATATACAGATATGGCCTCGGAACACGGAGACCGAAAGGTCGAGCGTGAATCATATAGTAGATATGATCAACATAATGATGTTCACCATTGAAGACTAATCCATTTCACGTGATGATCGGTTATGGTTTAGTTGATTTGGATCACGTGATCACTTAGAAGATTAGAGGGATGTCTATCTAAGTGGGAGTTCTTAAGTAATATGATTAATTGAACTTAAATTTATCATGAACTTAGTCCCTGATAGTATCTTGCTTGTTTATATTGATTGTAGATAGATGGCCCGTGCTGTTGTGCCGTTCAATTTTAATGCGTTCCTTGAGAAAGCAAAGTTGAAAGATGATGGTAGCAATTACACGGACTGGGTCCGTAACTTAGGATTATCCTCATTGTTGCACAGAAGAATTACGTCCTGGAAGCACCGCTGGGTGCCAGGCCTACTGCTGGAGCAACACCAGATGTTATGAACGTCTGGCAGAGCAAAGCTGATGACTACTCGATACTTCAGTGTGCCATGCTTTACGGCTTAGAATCGGGACTTCAACGACGTTTTGAACGTCATGGAGCATATGAGATGTTCCAGGAGTTGAAGTTAATATTTCAAGCAAATGCCCGGATTGAGAGATATGAAGTCTCCAATAAGTTCCATAGCTGCAAGATGGAGGAGAACAGTTTTGTCAGTGAGCATATACTCAAAATGTCTGGGTATAATATCACTTGATTCAATTGGGAGTTAATCTTCCAGATGATTGCGTCATTGACAAAATTCTCCAATCACTGCCACCAAGCTACAAGAGCATCGTGATGAACTATAATATGCAAGGGATGAATAAGACTATTCCCGACCTCTTCGCAATGCTGAAAGCTGCGAAGGTAGAAATCAAGAAGGAGCATCAAGTTTTGATAGTCAACAAGACCACTAGTTTCAAGAAAAAGGGCAAAGGGAAAAAAGAAGGGGAACTTCAAGAAGAACAGCAAGCAAGTTGCTGCTCAGGAGAAGAAACCTAAGTCTGGACCAAAGCCTAAAACTGAGTGCTTCTACTGCAAGCAGACTGGTCACTGGAAGCGGAACTGCCCCAAGTATTTGGCGGATAAGAAGGATGGCAAGATGAACAAAGGTATATGTGATATACATGTTATTGATGTGTACCTTACTAGAGCTCGCAGTAGCACCTGGGTATTTGATACTGGTTCTGGTGCTAATATTTGCAACTCGAAACATGGACTACGGATTAAGCGAACACTGGCAAAGGATGAGGTGACGATGCGCGTGGGAAATGGTTCCAAAGTCGATGTGATCGCGGTCGGCACGCTACCTCTACATCTACATTCGGGATTAGTATTAGACCTAAATAATTGTTATTTGGTGCCAGCGTTGAGCATGAACATTATATCTGGATCTTGTTTGATGCGAGACGGTTATTCATTTAAATCAGAGAATAATGGTTGTTCTATTTATATGAGTAATATCTTTTATGGTCATGCACCTTTGAAGAGTGGTCTATTTTTGATGAATCTCGATAGTAGTGATACACATATTATTAATGTTGAAACCAAAAGATGCAGAGTTGATAATGATAGTGCAACTTATTTGTGGCACTGCCGTTTAGGTCATATCGGTGTAAAGCGCATGAAGAAACTCCATACTGATGGACTTTTGGAACCACTTGATTATGAATCAGTTGGTACTTGCGAACCGTGCCTCATGGGCAAGATGACTAAGATGCCATTCTCCGGTACTATGGAGAGAGCAACAGATTTATTGGAAATCATACATACAGATGTATGTGGTCCAATGAACGTTGAGGCTCGTGGCGGATATCATTATTTTCTCACCTTCACAGATGATTTAGGCAGATATGGGTATATCTACTTAATGAAACATAAGTCTGAAACATTTGAAAAGTTCAAAGAATTTCAGAGTGAAGTTGAAAATCATCGTAACAAGAAAATAAAGTTTCTATGATCTGATCATGGAGGAGAATATTTGAGTTACGAGTTTGGTGTACATTTGAAATAATGCGGAATAGTTTCGCAACTCACGCCACCCGGAACACCACAGTGTAATGGTGTGTCCGAACGTCGTAATCGTACTTTACTAGATATGGTGCGATCTATGATGTCTCTTACTGATTTACCGCTATCATTTTGGGGTTATGCTTTAGAGACGGCCGCATTCACGTTAAATAGGGCATCATCGAAATCCGTTGAGACGACGCCTTATGAACTATGGTTTGGCAAGAAACCAAAGTTTTTGGTTCTTAAAGTTTGGGGCTGCGATGCTTATGTGAAAAACCTTCAAGCTCGAACCCAAATCGGAGAAATGTATCTTCATAGGATACCCAAAGGAGACTGTTGGGTACACCTTCTATCACAGATCCGAAGGCAAGATATTCATTGCAAAAAATGGATCCTTTCTAGAAAAGGAGTTTCTCTCGAAAGAAGTGAGTGGGAGGAAAGTAGAACTTGACGAGGTAACTGTACCTGCTCCCTTATTGGAAAGTAGTGCATCACAGAAAACTGTTTCAGTGACACCTACACCAGTTAGTGAGGAAGCTAATGATGATGATCATGAAACTTCAGAACAAGATATTACTGAACCTCGTAGATCAACCAGAGTGAGATCCGCACCAGATTGGTACGGTAATCCTGAAGGAAATATGCCCTAGAGGCAATAATAAAGTCATTATTTATTTCCTTATATCATGATAAATGTTTATTATTCATGCTAGAATTGTATTAATCGGAAACATAATACATGTGTGAATACATAGACAAACAGAGTGTCACTAGTATGCCTCTACTTGACTAGCTCGTTAATCAAAGATGGTTATGTTTCCTAACCATGGACAAAGAGTTGTTATTTGATTAACGGGATCACATCATTAGATGAATGATCTTACTGACATGACCCATTCCATTAGCTTAGCACCCGATCGTTTAGTATGTTGCTATTGCTTTCTTCATGACTTATACATGTTCCTATGACTATGAGATTATGCAACTCCCGTTTACCAGAGAAACACTTTGGGTACTACAGGTGTCTCCAAAGGTAGATGTTGGGTTGGCATATTTCGAGATTAGGATTTGTCACTCCGATTGTCCGAGAGGTATCTCTGGGCCCTCTCAGTAATGCACATCACTTAAGCCTTGCAAGCATTGCAACTAATAAGTTAGTTGCGGGATGATGTATTACGGAACGAGTAAAGAGACTTGCCGGTAACGAGATTGAACTAGGTATTGGATACCGACGATCGAATCTCGGGCAAGTAACATACCGATGACAAAGGGAACAACGTATGTTGTTATGCGGTCTGACCGATAAAGATCTTCGTAGAATATGTAGGAGCCAATATGGGCATCCAGGTCCTGCTATTGGTTATTGACCGGAGACGTGTCTCGGTCATGTCTACATTGTTCTCGAACCGTAGGGTCCGCACGCTTAAGGTTTCGATGAGAGTTATATTATGAGTTTATGAGTTTTGATGTACCGAAGGAGTTCGGAGTCTCGGATGAGATCGGGGACATGACGAGGAGTCTCGAAATGGTCGAGACGTAAAGATCGATATATTGGACGACTATATTCGGACATCGGAAAGGTTCCGAGTGATTCGGGTATTTTTCGGAGTACCGGGTAGTTACGGGAGAAGTAATGGGCCTTGATGGGCTTTAGTGGGAAGAGGAAAAAGGCTGCTGCGCCCCCCTCCCCTTTGGTCCGAATTGGACTAGGGAAAAGGGGGCCGGCCACCTCTCCTTCTCCTCCACTTCCTTCTCCCTTCCTCCCCTCTTGATGGACTCCTACTAGGACTTGGAGTCCTAGTAGGACTCCCATCCTGGCCGCACCAATAGCCTTGGCCAGCCTCCCCCTCCTCCATCCTTTATATACTGAGGAAGGGGGCACCCCATAGACACACAAGTTGATCCTTGGTGATCGTTCCTTAGCCGTCTGCGGTGCCCCCTGCCACCAAATTCCACCTCGATCATATTGTTGCAGTGCTTAGGCGAAGCCCTACATCGGTAGTACATCAAGATCGTCACCACGCCGTCGTGCTGACGGAACTCTTCCTCGATGCTTTGCTGGATCGGAGCCCAAGGATCGCCATCGAGCTGAACGTGTGCTAAGAACTCGGAGGTGCCGGAGTAACGGTGCTTGGATCGGTCAGATCGGGAAGACGTACGACTACTTCCTCTACGTTGTGTGATTGCTTCCGCAGTCGGTCTGCGTTGGTACGTAGACAACACTCTCCCCTCTCGTTGCTATGCATCACCATGATCTTGCGTGTGCGTAGGAAAATTTTGAAATTACTACGTTCCCCAACAAATCCTGTTTTGGAAGTCATGCTACTAGATCATGATGAACCTGCGAACTATGAAGAAGCGATGGTGAGCCCAGATTCCGCAAAATGGCTTGAAGCCATGAAATCTGAGATGGGATCCATGTATGAGAACAAAGTATGGACTTTGGTTGACTTGCCCGATGATCGGCAATCAATTGAGAATAAATGGATCTTCAAGAAGAAGACTGACGCTGACGGTAATGTTACTGTCTACAAAGCTCGACTTGTCGCAAAAGGTTTTCGACAAGTTCAAGGGATTGACTACGATAAGACCTTCTCACCCGTAGCGATGCTTAAGTCTGTCCGAATCATGTTAGCAATTGCCGCATTTTATGATTATGAAATTTGGCAAATGGATGTAAAAACTGCATTCCTGAATGGATTTCTGGAAGAAGAGTTGTATATGATGCAACCAGAAGGTTTTATCGATCCAAAGGGAGCTAACAAAGTGTGCAAGCTCCAGCGATCCATTTATGGACTGGTGCAAGCCTCTCGGAGTTGGAATAAACGCTTTGATAGTGTGATCAAAGCATTTGGGTTTGTACAGACTTTTGGAGAAGCCTGTATTTACAAGAAAGTGAGTGGGAGCTCTGTAGCATTTCTGATATTATATGTGGATGACATATTACTAATTGGAAACGATATAGAATTTCTGGATAGCATAAAGGAATACTTGAATAAGAGTTTTTCAATGAAAGACCTCGGTGAAGCTGCTTACATATTAGGCATTAAGATCTATAGAGATAGATCAAAACGCTTAATTGGACTTTCACAAAGCACATACCTTGACAAAATTTTGAAGAAGTTCAAAATGGATCAAGCAAAGAAAGGGTTCTTGCCTTGTTACAAGGTGTGAAATTGAGTAGGACTCAATGCCCGACCACTGCAGAAGATAGAGAGAAAATGAAAGATGTTCCCTATGCTTCAGCCATAGGCTCTATCATGTATGCAATGCTGTGTACCAGACCTGATGTGTGCCTTGCTATAAGTTTAGCAGGGAGGTACCAAAGTAATCCAGGAGTGGATCACTGGACAGCAGTCAAGAACATCCTGAAGTACCTGAAAAGGACTAAGGATATGTTTCTCGTATATGGAGGTGACAAAGAGCTCATCGTAAACGGTTACATTGATGCAAGCTTTGACACTGATCCGGACGATTCTAAATCGCAAACCGGATACGTGTTTACATTAAACGGTGGAGCTGTCAGTTGGTGCAGTTCTAAAGAAAGTGTCGTGGAGGGATCTACATGTGAAGCGGAGTACATAGCTGCTTCGGAAGCAGCAAACGAAGGAGTCTGGATGAAGGAGTTCATATCCGATCTAGGTGTCATACCTAGTGCGTCGGGTCCAATGAAAATCTTTTGTGACAATACTGGTGCAATTGCCTTGGCAAAGGAATCCAGATTTCACAAGAGAACCAAACACATCAAGAGACGCTTCAATTCCATCCGGGATCTAGTCCAGGTGGGAGACATAGAGATTGGCCAGATACATACAGATCTAAATGTAGCAGACCCGTTGACTAAGCCTCTTCCACGAGCAAAACATGATCAGCACCAAGGCTCCATGGGTGTTAGAATCATTACTGTGTAATCTAGATTATTGACTCTAGTGCAAGTGAGAGACTGAAGGAAATATGCCCTAGAGGCAATAATAAAGTTATTATTTATTTCCTCATATCATGATAAATGTTTATTATTCATGCTAGAATTGTATTAACCGGAAACATAATACATGTGTGAATACATAGACAAACAGAGTGTCACTAGTATGCCTCTACATGACTAGCTCGTTAATCAAAGATGGTTATGTTTCCTAACCATGAACAAAGAGTTGTTATTTGATTAACGAGATCACATCATTAGTTGAATGATCTGATTGACATGACCCATTCCATTAGCTTAGCACCCGATCGTTTAGTATGTTGCTATTGCTCTCTTCATGACTTATACATGTTTCTATGACTATGAGATTATGCAACTCCCGTTTGCCGGAGGAACACTTTGTGTGCTACCAAACGTCACAACGTAAATGGGTGATTATAAAGGTGCTCTACAGGTGTCTCCAAAAGTAGATGTTGGGTTGGCGTATTTCGAGATTAGGATTTGTCACTCTGATTGTCGGAGAGGTATCTCTGGGCCCTCTCGGTAATGCACATAACATAAGCCTTGCAAGCATTACAACTAATATGTTAGTTGTGAGATGATGTATTACGGAACGAGTAAAGAGACTTGCCGGTAACGAGATTGAACTAGGTATTGAATACCGACGATCGAATCTCGGGCAAGTAACATACCGATGACAAAGGGAACAACGTATGTTGTTATGCGGTCTGACCGATAAAGATCTTCGTAGAATATGTAGGAGCCAATATGGGCATCCAGGTCCCGCTATTGGTTATTGACCGGAGACGTGTCTCGGTCATGTCCACATTGTTCTCGAACCGTAGGGTCCGCACGCTTAAAGTTATGATGACAGTTATTATGAGTTTATGCAATTTTGATGTACCGAAGTTTGTTTGGAGTCCCGGATGTGATCACGGACATGACGAGGAGTCTCGAAATGGTCGAGACATAAAGATTGATATATTGGACGGCTATATTCGGACACCGGAATTGTTCCGGGTGATTTCGGAGAAAACCGGAGTGCCGGAGGGGTTACCGGAACCCCCCGGGGAAGTATTGGGCCTTAGTGGGCCTGAGGGGAGAGAGAGGGCTGTAGCCTAGGAGGTGGCGCCCCCCCATGGGGAGTCTGAATTGGACTAGGAGGGGGGGCCCCTTTCCCTCTCCCTCTCCCTCTCTTTCCTTCCCCCTCTTCCATCCTAGTTGGACTAGGAAAGGGGAGTCCTACTCCCACTAGGAGAAGGACTCCCCCCTCTCCTTGGTGCACCAAGGGCCGGCCAGCCTCCCCCTTGCTCCTTTATATACGGGGGCAGGGGAGCACCCCTAGACACACAAGTTGATCCTCGTGATCGTTCCTTAGCCGTGTGCGGTGCCCCCCTCCACCATATTCCACCTCGGTCATATCGTTGCAGCACTTAGGCGAAGCCCTGCGCCGGTAGAACATCATCATCGTCACCACGCCGTCGTGCTGACGGAACTCTTCCCCGACGCTTTGCTGGATCGGAGCCCGGGGATCATCATCGAGCTGTACGTGTGCTAAGAACTCGGAGGTGCCGGAGTAACGGTGCTTGGATCGGTCGGATCGGGAAGACGTACGACTACTTCCTCTACATTGTGTCAACGCTTCCGTTGTCGATCTACAAGGGTACGTAGATCACACTCTCCCCTCTCGTTGCTATGCATCACCATGATCTTGCGTGTGCGTAGGAAATTTTTTGAAATTACTACGTTCCCCAACAGAGGCAAGGTTGGCGGAGACTCTCGATCGTTCGCGGAGGTTGCTGCCTCGCCACCCATGGCGTTTGATGCGGGGCGCGGGATCCAGGGAGACCGGCATCAAGGCGCGGATGCGGCCTGTGCGGGACGCGGCATGGGTCGCGGCGCGGGGGGAAACGCTGGCCATGGCAATGGTCGTGGCGGCGACAAGAACAAGTACTCCTGGAAGCGGAGCGAGGGCGACGGCGACGGCGACCGCACCATCTCTGCCTCGTCCAATCCCACCTCCGCGGCGGTGGACACGACGCGCTGGGAGGCCGCTGCGACCACCGGGCACCAAGAGCATCATGACGGTGGGATCTGGGTGGAGAAGCAGCAATCGGCGGCGGCGTCAGGGGACACTGGAAGCGGCTAGACCTCTTCACCAGTTCGTCGCCCCCGTGGAAAACAGAACATCATTCAGGTGCCTCCTAGCAAGAACCCTAACTCCTGTCCCATATGCAAGTCGAATGATCATCCTCCTGCTAGTTGTCCTCAAGTTTTCTGTGAGAGATGCAATAAGTTAGGACATCTGGCCTCTGTCTGTACGGCGTTCGCTCCATGGGACTCGATGTGTGCTTTTCAGTCAAAGGGGCAGGGGTTTTACTATATCCATGACTTTTGCACTGCTAGTCAGCTTAAGGAGAGGTCCAATAATATTATGGTTAGAATTGTTGAGGGGGAAACTTCGACTAGGCAGATGGAGTCGGATTTATCTGATTATCTTGCTACTGGATGGCGATGCTCTGCGCATGCCATTGGTCCTGGGGTTTATGTGGTGCGATTTCCTAACCCTCGTGCGGTTGCTCAAATCTGCTATGTGGGGAAAGTTATCCTGAAAACAAGTGGAGCTGTTATACATGCCACTCAATGGTCGTCAGCTATGGGGTCTAGAGGTGTTATGGAAGTGGCTTGGGTGAGGGTGATCAATATTCCACTTGATAAGAGAAGTGAGAGGAATGTAGCTTTTGTGGCCTCGCTGGTGGGGATTCCTTTAGAGATTGATAAGGCAACTTTGCATCGTCCTACTTCTGTTCGTGTGAAAATTGGGTGCAGAAATGTGGATGCGATGCCCGGGATAGCTGAGTCTGTCTTAGGAGGGCATTTCTATGATTTCGCTTATGAGGTAGAGCAGGTGCTGATCAGGGACCCTAACCGTGAACACAATGAGATACGGATGCCTACGAGTGATGATGGAGGGAAAATGAAAAGAATAATCATACTACGAATTCTGGTTTGCAGATGGGCAGTACTTCATCTGGGCTTGGGGGGAAATCTCCTCCCATTCCCCAACATGTAGTACCTGACCCGATGCGGGGATCTCAAGAAAGTGTGGAATCTGATGACTCCCTTCACACTTCACTGCTCATTGAAACCATGAAAAATGAACATGAGAAGAGAATGAAAGAGAAAGTAAGTACCCTTACCCAACAGACTCCTATAAAAAATAATATTGAATATAAGGAAATTGTGAAATCCTATTCTGATGTGGTTAAATCCTTGCCACAGGTTGTGGAGGTGGTGGGGCATCATGACTCAGCTTTGAAAGTAGTCAATGAATATAGGGTGGAGTCTCCTGAAAATATTGAGGTGATTCCCACCCCTCCTTTGGTCTCTGAGGAAAACTTACGCTTCAGCTTGAGAAATGTGCATAGTAAACTGGAGCGTGTGGAGGACAAGGCTGCAGCTGCAACAAAGAAAAGGAACATGGAAGGTAACTATTCAAAGCATAACTCATTCGATACCTTGTCAGATCCAGTGCTTATGCTTAGGGCTATTAAAATGGGGGTGGATATACCTGATGCAAAGTTTGCTAATATAGATATTTTAAGAGAGCTAGAAAGATCCAGAAATAGAGACTTCTGGGATGATAAAGATATTAGTAGAGAGGATAGCAGTCGAATCCTGACGTTAACTAATGGAAAAGGAGACCAAACACCTTTGGACATGAAATGGAGTGAGGAAAATGAGCTGGAGGAGGAACCTTTTACTTTAGTTCGGTCTAGGAAAAAGAAGGAGAGAAAGGTGAATGTTATTATATCTAGACCTGTTACTAGAAGTCAGAATGGTAAGAAAGCTCCTGTACGAGGAAATGGTAGCCCTACCATGCCCCCTGGTAGGAATGCCAAACGGGGGAGAAAATCCAATGTGATTAAATGAATGGTATCTTTTGGAATTGCAGGGGAGCAGGCAAAAAGGGGAGGAGTGCCTGATTCTCTGACATGATAAAAGATCACTCCCTAGATTTCCTTTGCATTCAGGAGACTATGAAGAAGAGGTTCCTTCCTAAGAATCTCAGGAAAATAAACCCCGCGGATCATTTTGATTGGAACTGGATTCCGTCAATTGGCAAAGCGGGGGGGGGGGGGGGGATCCTTTGTGGTGTTAAAAAGGAGACCCTGGAAGTTGTTTCTTGGATATTCCTGGTAGATTTTGTTTGTAGGCTAACCTTTATGATGTTAACCGTAAATTTGTTTGGGCTCTCATTACTGTGTATGGTGCAGCCCATGATGACAGTAAAGATGATTTCCTGACTGAACTAGCTGCGACGTGTGCCCACACTCATGTCCCGTACATAGTGGGGGGGGGGGGATTTCAATATCCTTAGAGAGGCTTGTGATAAAAACAAAATCTTGAATAGATCTCCTTATCTGGATAAATTCAATTCCATTATAAACTCTTCAAACCTTCGAGAGATTTATATGGGGGGTGGCAAGTATACGTGGACTAATAACCAAAAGCACCCTACTTTGGAAAAAATTGATAGAGTCTTGATGAGCTTTGATTGGGAGGACAAGTTTACTTTGGTTACGGTTCGCAAACTAGTGAGGGATGTTTCGGACCACAATCCACTCCTTTTGTCCTCGGGAGAGGAGAGACAAAATAAACCTAAGTCACACGAGTTCAGATTCGAGCTTAGCTGGCTGTGTGATGAAAACTTTTACCACATTGCCAAGGAGATTTGGGAGCAACCTGTACGATCTGAAGATCCTATTGATATTCTTAATATCAAGCTGAAACGTCTCAAAAAATATTTTAAAGGATGGGGCTCGAACATATTTGGCCATGCCAAGAAGAGAAAAAAAGAAATTAAGAGGGAGCTAGAAGATATAGAGAGTAAAGAAGAGGAAGAACCTCTCGACCCTGAGTTATACGAGAGGAAAACTACACTTCAGGTAGAACTCAGCGAGATTTTGTTCAAAGATGAGTTGTATTGGCTGCAACAGTCGAATGAACGCTGGCTCTTAAAAGAAGATCGAAACACAGCCTTTTACCACAGAGTGGCTAATGGCAAAAAGAGAAAAAATACGATCCAATCCTTTACAGATGGGGATGTTGTGATTGAGGGGACCACTAACCTTCTAGCTCATGCAACTGCATACTATAAGGAGCTATTTGGTCCCGCTAGTGGAAATCTTTTCCACCTATCCCCTGATATGTGGGCTGATAACGAGAAGTTAACTGAAGATGATAATATACTAATAACTAGTAGATTTACTGAAGAAGAAGTGAAAAAGGCTCTCTTCAGTATGAAGAGCAATCGAGCCCCGGGCCCAGATAACATACCGGCAGAATTCTATAAACACTGCTGGGAGTTTGTGAAAGAAGATATTATGAAGTTATTCGATGCTTTTCACAATAATACATTGGATGTGGCTCGGCTGAATTATGGGGTGATTACCCTTATTCCTAAAATGAATGGAGCTAAAAAATCCAACAATATAGGCCTATATGTCTGCTACGGTTCCCTTACAAACTTATCACCAAAGTGTTGGACAATAGAGCCTCCATGTTTGCAGATATTCTTATCAGCAAACATCAGAATGCATTCATAAAGCACAGAAACATTATGGATGACATTTTAACCCTTCATGAAATACTTCATCACACACACAGAAAAAAGAAAGTTGGTGTGGTGCTGAAACTCGACTTCGAGAAAGCCTATGATAAGATCAATTGGGATTTCCTCCTTGAATGCCACAGTAACAGGGGTTTTGGCCCAGTGTGGTGTGGATGGATCCAGAATATCCTTAAAAATGGAACCATTAATATCAAATTGAACAACGAAAAAGGTCCTTACTTCCAAAGCTTCAAAAGAGTGCGACAAGGGGACCCGCACTCACCTTTCCTTTTCAATATGGCTGTGGAAGCCCTATCCAAAATGATCCTAAAAGGTCAAAGAGAGAAATTGATAACAGGTCTGGCTCCGGACCTGATTGATGGGGGGGGGGGGGTAGCTATCCTCCAATATGCAGATGATACAGTTGTATGTTTCGAGCATGATAGAGGCCGCGGTTAACTTGAAACTCCTACTTTATTTGTTTGAGCTTATGTCAGGGCTTAAGATTAATTTTCTGAAAAGTGAAATTCTGTGTGTTGGGGGGGATGATGAGGTTCTTGTGTTTCATTCAGAACTCTTCAACTGCCAAATTGGCCACTTCCCTATGAAGTATTTAGGGGTGCCGGTGAGCTATTCTACCCTCCGTGCGATTGACTGGGATTTTGTTGATGATAAATTCCTTAAGTGTTGTGAACCTGGATTGGTAATGCGGCCTCCTCAGGAGGAAGGTTGACTCTTCTCAACTCGTCCCTGACGAGCATTGTTTTCTTCTACATGTCTATGTTTATGCTTTCTAAGAAGAATATTGAGAAGCTAGATAAACATAGAAAAAAGTTTTTCTGGCAAGAGACTGACGGTCGGAGAAGATACCACCTGGTTAGATGGTCTAGGATCTGCAGATCCAAGAATAAAGGGGGTTTGGGGGTTAAAGACTTACACAGACAAAATATCAGTCTCCTCACCAAATGGTGGTGGAAGCTGGAAACCCAACAAGGCCTTTGGCAGGAGATTATCCGTGCTAAATACTTTAGAAATGACACGGTTCCCTCGGTGAAGAGTAAATTTGGGGATTCCCCCGTTTGGAAAGCTATTATGAAAGTAAAGGAAACTTATCTGGCAGGCAGAGAGGTGATTTTAAACTCTGGGAATATAGCCAGAGTCTGGAATTATCCCATTAGGGGTGCTGCTCCCTTGTGTGTCAAATTTCCGATCCTGTTCAGTATCTGTAACTATCAGGAGATTACTGTTGCTGAATTCAAAAAGTTTGAGGGTGGTGACCTTTTTAGAAGGAACCTGCATCCACCTCTGGTGGATCAATGGAATGATCTAGTTAAAGTGGTGAACTCTTGGCAATTGTCGGATGAGACGGACTATATTAGTTGGAGATTGGGAAAAAAGAAAGGTAAATTTTCGACCAAATCGGTCTATGCCTATATGGAAAGAAACCTGGCGGGGTGTGATTTCAGATTCAAATCTTTCTCTGGCAATTGTTCCAAGATGCAGTTTTGACTCGAGAAGTTATGAAAAAAAGGAAATGGGCAGGAAATCCCAAATGCTCGTTCTGCAATGAGGCGGAAACCTCACAGCACCTTTTCTTTACTTGTCCTGTTGCTCGGGTGGTTTGGAGGACGGTTGGGTGTGTGTTTGGCACATCGCTGTGTCCAAACAACCTTTGGCAGTTTTTCTCATGGTGTTACATTTTCCTTCCCGATGGGGCCAAGTTTTATACATTTGGTTTGGCAGCTATTTGTTGGGCAATTTGGACCAGTCGCAATCAGGCTACCTTTGAACATAAATCTCTTAAAAGTCCTTTTAATGTGGTTTATGCTGCTTGTGGCTTTTTGACATACCGGGCAGGTTTGATGGCTGGTGAGGATCGAGAGTCCATGGAGCGCGGAGCCAAGATGCTGAGATCGAATGCCTCGACGATGATGAGGATTTGTGCACCTCCATCGGCGACGAACTGAATCTACCCCACCAAGGCAGAATAGAGCTTCGAAACTGTGCGCAGCTGTTTGGTGGATCGCATTCCTGCGCGAGGGTCTTTTGCTCCCCTGTGTCTTGCCTGCGAGCAGGGCGTTTGTAGTACTGTTATGTTTTCTGTTGAAGTTTGTCTTGAACTGGTTAGGTCTAGTGGTTTGCATGATGCTAGGTGTCACTGGGTTTTCATCCCGCGATGGGCTGCTCGATGACGAGTGCTCATAGTAGGTTTCCCAGTGATGCTTTGATCTTGTCTTACCCCTTTCTCGTTTCCTTATGCTGTAGTCGCTTATGCTGGGTCGGTGTTCGCTGAACGTTGAACTTTGTATCTCCGTTATGCATTTAATGGAAAGGGGTTGTGGCCTGGGTCAAAAAAAAATGCAATACAGCACAGCAGCTCAATTGGTTGTCCAAACACATGCATGCATGATAGTGGAAGCATTACGCCGTGAGGACGATCCGCCTCCTAGCTCTGCTTCGTGTTCCTTGACTTCATCCCGTGAGCCAGACGGAAGATGGAATCTACTCCACATGATAAAATTTATAAAGCAAACCAAGTGAAGAGAGCAACCTGGTGGCTAGAAAAAAAAATTAAAATGCTGGAGCACTTACCTACAGGAAATGTTATGCAGCATGCAGCACACCTTCATCATCTCAACTTTCACAGGCTCAGATAATCGGAACGGATCAAAATGTAGGAAGGAGCACTTGAGCCAACATACCAGGCTTGAACAATCTGCAGGCCAACAAGCCGTGACGCCGTTCTCATCTGCTAATTCTCTTCCTGAGCCTACTCCTCCATTTTTTTTTCTTTTTTTCGAAAAGGGGGTTTACCCCAGCCTCTGCATCAGAAAGATACATATGGCTCATATTATTAAGAGGATAATCCAGTAACAAAGTCTCCAAGTGTAGTAATGCGAAAATAAACAAAAGCTCAAAAGAGCTAAAACCCAAAGCCACAACCGGCTGGCAAATACAATAGGAGCACTGCATGCCTATCCTATTACATAACCGCCATCCAAACCGGTTGAAAATATCCCGAGCTACCATCTCCCATCGGGTAGACGCAGTAATCAAACATCGGTCACATCGGTCATTTCAACTGTCACAGCCACATTGCCATGACATATCCTGAAACGCACTTGACAATTGAATTGATTGCTGCCCAAACACGGCGCCTGTCAAAACCATACAACTTGTATGATATAGATCATGCATGTTTGCAAATCTGTCCTTGAGGTTACAACAGCCAACTCAATGTCAAGGATAGACATCACAAATAGTCCTCATACAGCTATGGTATTGTGTACTCATCAACCCATGAAAGCTTCAGGTTACAGAAAAGCAACTGAAAGAATACAAATCACAAACACCCCGTCTCCATGAAGCTACATTATTAATGAATGGTTTTCTCAATCACAAAAGCTTACTGTCACAAAAGCTTATTAAAAATTGTCTTCGCCACATATATGGCACCGAAAACAATTTGTCAGTCCAACTTCTAATTCATGTTTTTGCAGCATCGCTTCACTTTAGCCGTCGTATACAATTCTGAATTGCTGTACTATACCCACTTGCCAAGGTACACAATTCTGAATTCCAGGTGCCAAATCAATTCTTACAAACACTCCAGGCGTACTATCATCTCCCCACTCTGTTACGCTCTGCTCTTCTCTTCCTTTCTCCAAGCAGAGCAGAGTAGAGCAACCAACACAATAGCTACCATGACTTATCCCAACAGCTGCAACAACTAAATCAACCATGACCAGACACCCATTCTGTTTGCAGATTCTTCAGGTTACACAAATCAACTAAAAGAATATAAACCACGAATAGATTTTACATACACCCGATGCAGCTAGCTACATCATTATTACTCTCTCAACCGCATAAAAGCTTTGCTGCCAATAATATGAAGCACAGAGCACTTGTCTTATCCAAATACATATGGCAATGACTCATAATTTGGTCGATCGAATTTTTAATTCATCTTCTGCAGTTCGGCTGCAGCATCACTTCAGCCTTTGGCTCCATTATCATGCGCCTTCTCCTTTCCTCGGTCTGATGTTTGTCGTCGCTGGGCTTGCAGTTCCTTGTTTTCATCTCCTGGACCGGACGAAACTACTGCTGCAGCTTCTTTTTTCTCCTCCACGGCCATTGTGTGGACTAAGCAAGCATAAGAAAGATGTAGTAATTAATACAAGGGAATTACAAATAAAGTACATAGACAAAGCTAGCGGTCAAACAAACACATCAAGAGTTGTGTCGATTTACCTCCAGATCCGGTCAAGTACTGGGACAATATATCCCTCACCCTGACAGCATCCTCATCTCCTACCTGCCGCACTTGCTCGATGTAATTCTCCTCCTCCATGCCCGCAACTTCCTCCTCCTCCACCTCCTCCATGTCTATCACTATATTATGCAAGATGCAACACACATCGATTGTTTCCATAACTGGGAATGAACCGACACCTCTGTCCAGGATCTTCCAATTGTCTTTCAACCTCGTCAACGCAGCCAGATCAGAAAAGTTGATGGTTGATGCTGAAAAGTGTCTCCTGTTGAACTCCTGTTGAACTCCTCTTGATAAAGAGGAACATCTGTAGAGAGGTCCTTATCTTCCACCGGGTAAGGTGTGAGCAGCCAGGGGAGAAGAGGGTATCCTGCATCACCAATGATGTATTCCCCAACTTCCAAGCCATCAGAAAACTTGAGCTTACTGCCATTCAGCACAGTACCCTCCTGGCAGGACTCAAAGAGCAAAGAATTATGCAAAACACTCAATTGGTTTTGTGATCCCAACTGAGTGTCCGTGAATTTCAGATCTGGATCAACGACTAGCGTAAGCCTATCATCATTCTGCTCATCATCAGGTTCCTGGTGTTGTGATCCAAACGTGATGTGGGTTGTATGTGCAACACCGCAGCAGTTTGGCAGGCCGTGGATCTTTTCAAACTTGTGCTTGATCTTTTCCATTTTAGCATCTATCCAACGTATGTGATTGAATGCTCGCTCCCACATAGCCTCAACGAACCATTGAGTTACCAGCGAGACAGTTGACTCGTTGACACCAAGAGAGGATCCTACTATCTGTGATGGCTCACCAGAGTTTAGTACCCATCTTGTAAAGACATCACTTTCCCATCAACAAAGGTGGGGATCCCTTGTCACCATATCTTCGAAAAATGGGATCCTCACCAAGCTGCAGATATAACTGAAGGTGCTTCTTCTCATTCAAGATGATAAGGTTTCTGCAGGGCAACAAAAATACAAAGTGGTTACATGATACTTAACAACAGGCACTAGGAAGGTACAAAATATATACGGTCATCAAATGAACTTATAAGCTCAAACAAATTAAAACAAAGGTTGTACGTATGTTTGATTTTTTGTACCTTCAAATAGGGTAGAGCTGCTAATATTTGAATCCAACTTCCAGTTGTCCCCTCTTGTGTACAAAACATACCATTTTCTTTGGTTGTCTCCATCACCTGCATATGCCTTGACATGCTCCATATGGCTGAACTTGTCCCACTCAGTGCCAGATTGTCCCGCGGCTACCGCAGAGAGCAACCATAGCCTGCAGAATAACTGCAAATGCCTTGCCTTTATGTCTCGCATGTATTCTGGGAGTTTTTCCATGGTGTAATCCTTCAGGATCAGCCACTCGAGTGAAGTGATATGCTCCAGCACCTTCAACTTGGGGCAGTTCTCGATGTCAAGCTTCTGTAGATTGGGGAGATTGGTGATCCTCTCCAGGTCGGGGCATCCATTCACTGTAAGCTCAACAACAGAAGGAAAGCTCTCAATGTAGCTGAGGTGCCTTACATAATGTAGACCTAATATTTTCAAAGAGCTTGCATTGGAGGCAAGGCCTGGAGGAACATGCCTTAGTTTGCATTGACTGAGCACAAGTTGCTCCAAACGGCACATGGCTTGTACTTGCTCCTCCCACTCCCACTCCTCCCATTCCAGCATTCCGGCCAAGATCATTTGATTTAACCTTGGAAATGAAGCTGCTGCCGCCTGCAAGAACCCAGTCCCCACTAGTTTGATGCATGGAGCACGAGAGACCTGTAGAAACTGCAGATTGGAGAGCTGGCACAACCCATTGGGAAGTTGTGTGCAACAAGCCAGATCGTTAAATGATATACTCTTCAAGTTGTTGAGGGGCATCATTGATGTGGACATCATCCAGCTCGGGAGTTGCCGGCCAAAATACCCACTGATTTGAAGAACTTCTAAACTAGGTGGAGGGCAAAGCTTATCGAGAACCTTCTCTATTTGTTGCTGCTCTTCCTCAGAGATACCTTCCTTCTCTTTGACCAACCCATCATCTCTCAATTTACTGGTGCAGTCCATGAGTAGACTGGAAAGATGCGTCTTCTCACCGAGCCTGGCATTAGCAGCAAATGAGGCAGCAGATACATCCTCCAATTGAAATAATTCAAGATACCTGAGTTGGGAAAGAGGCCCCAACTCATCCAAACTGCACCAATCACCATCCATGTGGGCTCGAAACATACGAAGTCTCCTCATATTTGTCAGACCACTAAACCCTCTAGGTGCCATACTTGCTTTGGGAAGTGAAAGGAACCTCAACTGGCCAAGCTTCACAATGTTATCAGGAAGATTCACCAATTTATTACATTTACTAAGGACAAGGAATTGCAATAGTTTCATCTTGCCAATGTTTCCTGGAAGTACAGATATATCAGCATTTACTAGTGCTAGATACCTCAGATGCTTGAGTTGATGCAACGATTCAAGCAATACAGACATATCTGCAGATTCCATATGTAGAGTCCGCAAACTAGAAAAAGTAGCCAATGAATCATCAGGCTTCATCTTAATCGGGATTGTTGAGATCAAAGTTCTCAGAGATTGTTGCGCCTGTAGACATTTCCAATTATGTTCACTTATTTGTGATTGGTTAGTTTCTATGGACAACCGAAGAAACTTTTGTGAACCAAGTTTAGCAAGAATATTATCATCTCCTTCTTCAGCTATGAGTGCTTCATCTTTAGTCATATAATGAGCAAATGAGCGAACAACATCATGCATTTTGCAATACCATATATCAACATATGATTTATCTGGCTCTATAAGGTTCCTAGATACCAACTCCTTGTAGTACTTTTCTCCCAATTCTTCAAAACTATTAGAATTTCCATGAATAAATCCTTCGCTAATCCACATTGCAACAACTTCATCCTTAGTAAATTTTCTACTTTTAGGAAGAAGAGAGTAGTACAGAAAGCACTGCTTCAGGTAAGCAGGCATATTTTCATAACTTAAGTATACTGTGTGGTTGAGATCACCGGGCATTTTAGTTGTTGACCATTTAGAATCATCCAAAACCTGCTGCCAGTCACGACGTAGACCCCCTCTTTCACGCAAGAGTCCTCCCATTACTTTAACAGCAATTGGTAAACAACCACATTTCTGTATAATTTCCAGTCCAATATCCTTTAGTGTATTGATGTGGTCTTCATCTATCTCACTTGAGCATGCCTGCGAACATACAGTCCGATACAGTTAATTAACTACATACCAAGATCCTCTATGGCACTCAGTTTTACTTCCTCTATGAACTAATATAGGATGTTTTAGATCACTATTTTATTGATGTATCTGTCCATTTGTCAAGGTATGATTGACTATGTAATAATTACTCAAAAGTACAGGAAGTACATGCCAAAATGAAAGGTTATTAATCTATTTACTTATCTTTCTCCTACATACCGAAGATTTCTGCAGTGGCTTCCACATGTAACTTACATACCATATACCTAAGAGTTCAAAAAAAAATACATACCATATACCTAGAAAAAAAAATTCCTTTCCTTTCCTTTTTATACTTTAGCACCACTCTCTCATCACTATTTATAGGAAGTAACTCCAAATTTAGCAGTAATCGTATGTTTTATTCATTTTCATATTTTATGGTAACAAGAAATTATCTTGTCTCTCAAGCGTCTAAAATGCATAATAGAACATTAATTACTAAATTTGTGTGCAATTTTTTTAGCAAAATTACTGCCAACTTCTAGTCTAGTTATTTTCGTGCTATATTCTTTTGTTGTACTAACAGGGGCACCGAAATTATTATTTTTCTATCTTAAAATAACTTTTCATTTATGTTATGTCCTATGACACTATTGAATAGCTGAGCAATAAGATCTTCATCCCATGTGTTAGAAAAAGAGAGTATACGACCCACAAAATTAATTCTCAAGCTTGACTAAACAAAATCTAGGTGTCTCAATTAGTGTTGTGGCATATTTCCTTGTTTGGCACCATGTTTTGTTGGCACTTGCAAAGTAATCTTAGCCTAACAAAATTACTGACAACCTCTTACCTCCAAGAGGGTACATAGAAGTCACTAAATTACATGCAATTAGTGGTTCATTATTTTGGGAGCATCATAACATTTCTCGTTATTAACTACTCCCTCCGTTCCTAGATATAGGGTGTATAATTTTTGGCACGGAAATTAAAGAACGCACGTGAAGGAAAAATTTCACAAGTTTTGAGTGAGATTACAGATGACTAATTGACATGAGAAAATAGAGGAGCTTACATGATATAAGGAAATGTAATCAAATCCCTAAAAAAATTATCCAAACGAGTGGTGCAACGCAATACACCTTATATTTCGGACTTTTTTTCAAAAAATCTATACACCTTATATCAAGGAACGGAGGGAGTACATAGTACTGTTAATAAGTAGATGAAGATAACGAAAGAGTAGAGTTTAATTAAGAACGGACCTGCTTCTTGAGCAATGACCAAGCATCTTCAGGCGCTAATGTGTCGACATGGTGGTACGGCCATATAGCTTTCACCCATCGGGCAACACCTTCATCTCTGGTAGTGACAAGGACTCGGCTGCCTGAAGAAGCAGCATTGCCTAATGGTATTTTCAGCACGTCATCCCATGCTCTATGGTTCCACACATCATCCATTACCAGAAAGGTCTTGTGGTCAATCAATGTGTTCTTGAGGGTTTCGTGAAGGCTGGTCTTTGCACTTTGAAGTGGTTGGGCATCTCCCCCGGCTTCGATAATGGCCCTTCTCAGCAGATCAACATCACTGAAGTTTTGGTTGATGCTTAACCATATCTTTTTGCTGAATCCACCTTGGATTGCCTCGTCATTGAAGACCTTCTGGGCGAGGGTGGTCTTGCCGATCCCACCAACACCTACGATAGCAACCACCTTGATGCCATTGTTGACATCATTTCCCGTCTGCATGATTTGGGCCACCAGTGCTCTTGTGTCTTCTTCAATCTTGTCCCCAACAACAGCTGATCGGTCAAAGTCCCCTACCGTCTCCCGACTTGGATTACCATGGCGAAAGCCATGGGCGTTGTTGTTATGATCCTCATAAGACCCGAGATTGACGAAGTTGAAAGCAGCACTCCGTTGTTTGATGGAGTCGAGCCTCTTGTTGAGCTTTTTGATGCGGGTGCCGATGTCATGAGCATGGGAGGGATTGCGCATGCAGAAGAGCAAGGGGTTGAAACACCCTGCGTCAAGAGTAGTAGATGATCCACGCTCCATGGCCTTGAGCTGACAGAGATCAAGGATGTCGGTAGCTTCGTACATGGCACGCTTGAGCTGCCCCACCCACTCTTGGACGGTCACGTCAGCTATGTTCCTCCTATCGGCATCAGCCAAGAAGTTGTTGAGATCCCGAAGCTTGTCGCCCATTTTTTCAATCTCGCCGGAGACACCCAGCATGGTCCCCACCTCATCTGCTGCTAGCTGCACGAGCATGTGGCCCACGTAGTGCGCGAACGCATCCAGCACCATCGCCATTAGTTGTACTTGGCTACTTGCTGGATTTTCGTTGTAATAACGAAGGGAAGGAGAACGTTACGCAGGAGAGAGAGAGAGAGAGAGAGAGAGAGAGAAAGACAAAGAAAACAAGAAGCTCAATTTGCTAGGTGTAAAGAGAGGGACGAATTGAACTTGAACTAACCTTTGGGATGGATGGATGTTGTGCTCGTTAAGCTCCTCTCTGCAACTCCTGGTTGTCCCTGAAGCTAGTACGTACCAGGAAAATAATGGCACAAGATGCATGAGGATAAGATGGGAGAGGACACGGTTAACCCTTGACTATTCTCAGTTCATTTCGTACCACGTCTACATATGCTCTTCCGTATAAGATAAGATGGCGATTGATGTGAACCTTGTAGTGCTGAATGAACCCAATCTCCGGTTCGTGGACAAGCCTGAGCTACTATGTATTTCCTTTATCTTTTTCTTAGTCATACAAGGTTTACATTACATGTGGCGTCAAACAGCCTAGCAGAACATTTGTTTACCAGCACACACTCTCTGGCTCTCCCTTGAACCACAGGTTCCGCAGCTCCCTTCTCTTGCACCCAAAGCGATACCAGCGTGCTTGCAACCCCAGATTAGTTAGCTCCCAAATCCAAATCATTACTCCCTTCGATCCAAAATAAGTGTCGCATTTTTGAACTAGCTGGTTTTGAACTGTACCATTCACACGCGAGGATGAAGGCTTCCCTTCCACAAATTAATCACACTGTGAACGCACCCGGGCTTAAGCCGAGAGAGTGAGAGGAGCAGAGGATGGCGGCGACACTGAACTTTTGGGGAAGAAAGGCGAATGTAAAATCAGTCACTTGATCCACTGTCAGAACTCAGAACGGTCAGTTAGTTAGTGGCAAGGCACAAAACCTGAACTCTGGACATTCTTCCCTGCATCCATCCAGGTCAATGTCAAATCAGTCTGTTGCTCAACTCTCAGAACTCTGTACTGTCATCTTTGTTGTGCTATAAATAGCGCAGCAAATACGTTATGAATACATGTACAGAACACGCTTAACACTGACATGAGCAACAAATGAACTGTCATAAACCTGCAGAACTCACAGCCATTATTGTATGTTTGCAGATTCTTCCTTGAGGTTACAACACGCAACTGAAGTAGGATAGAAATCACAAAATAGTCCGTCCCATGCAGGTACCCTATTATTGCTCGTTCTCTTGAAGCACAAAAGCTTGCCGCGAGGTGATCGGGGCGACGCCGGAGAAGATGTGCTAGCTGTCCGGCGCATCACCTGACTAGTGAGCAGCAGCTCTTGACTTCGTACGTGGTCTCTGCAGATCCGTGGAGCTAACGGCAACAGCCACACAACGCATAAGAATCGTTTTTTTGGCGGGAAATGCATAAGAATAGCTGGTTGCATGTGGATGAGAAGAGAGAGGACACGGTTAGCCTTTGACTATTGTCACTTTGCTGCTGCTTCGTTTTTCCAACAAGTCTACATCTTCTCTTCTGTGTACCGAGATCGCTCGATGAAAATTCGTCGGAAAGCAGCCGGTTCGCCAACCCAATCTCTGATTCGTGGACGAGCAGATACTGTGTATTTTCTTTTCTCTTTATTTAACACACCAAAACTCTACTATGACAACTACTCGCGCTCCACGAAAAATGTACTGTGGCATACTACTGGCACATCTATATATCGGCATCATATGTAAGGGATACAGAGGAAGAAGGTTATACATCAGCATTTCCTTCCTACGAGCATATATAGTGCAATTACAGCCACAAGAAGTTATCCCTATCCCTTCTAGATCCATCACCGTACTAGACGAACCTGTCCATTTCCTATAGCTGTACATCTTAATCCTGCTTTCACACCAAGCACAGTTTCCACAAAACATGTTCCACATATTCTGTTCTATACGCGAATATCTCTGCTGATCTTTTTTTTCTCTCTTTCCGAACCGCTCTTCACCTCTCCTTCACTTTAACATAACGGGAAAATACATCAAGTACGTCCAGCTGATCTATTTCTTCAACTAAAAAAACTCTCTTTTCTTGATTATGTGGTTGGGAGACAATTGTACTCCCTCCGTTCCTAAATATAAGACATTTTAGAGATTTCGCTATGGACTACGTATGGCTGTATATAAACATATTTTAGAGTGTAGATTCACTCATTTTGCTCCATATGTAGTCACTTGTTGAAATATCTAAAAGATATTCCTGGGTTATAAATGACGTGGCCTTTTGATGGAAGGTTAATAATATTCCAGACCTAGATGGCCAGATGGGAACCCAACCGATGATATTTGAGGAAGATTGTGAGTGAGTTCGGTCGGATGTGGATATAGGAAGATAGAAGGCACGCGTAGCCGTTGATTATTCTCACTTGGCTGCTTCCTCTTTTCTAACGTGTCTACATCTTCTCTTCAGTGTGAACAATCGAGGTCCATGTGATCCTTTTAGTTTTTTTTTTGAAAAGGGGGCTCTCCGGCCTCTGCATCAGAGTAATGCATACGGCCATCTTATTAACCAAAAAACAAAATGTGTCAACAAGGTTCCAAAGTCTCCAACTGAAAAAAGAAAAGGCAGCTCACACAGAGCCTAAAAGGCTAGATACACAAACTAGCCAGGAAAAAACGCCATAACCGGCTGGCTAAAAATAGATAGGTAAACTAATTGCCTATCCTATTACATGACCGCCATCCAAACCGGTTGAAGATATCCCGAGCTACCATCTTCCAATGGATAGATCCAGTAACCAAATGCTCCCTGGCCTCCATCGGAGTGAGTAGCGAGCATGAATGAATCATTGCCGTAGCTCGGAAAATAACCTGCAAAAAATGAATCCGTGATGTTCTGTTAAAAACCAAATCATTTCTACAATTTCAGATAGTCCACAGCAAAGCGCAAACTCCAACCCGAATATGTCTTGCTAAGTCAGGCTCAATCCCATTAAGCCATGTCCCAAATAATGCGTTGACAGAAGTCGGTGGAGTAATATTAAAAGCAATATGGACCGTCCGCCAAAGGACTTTGGCCAATGGGCAATCAAAGAAGAGGTGCTTAATCGTCTCATCCCGATCACAGAAACTACACCTAGTAGGTCATGTCCAATTACGCTTTATCAAGTTGTCCTTTGTTAAAATAACTTGTTTATGGACAAACCACATAGACACTTTTATTTTTAAAGGCACTTTGACATCCCAGACATACTTGAAAGTTGGAATGGAGTTCGAATTAATAACATCAATATACATTGATTTAATTGTAAATACTCCAAATCTAGTCAACTTCCGGCGTAATTCATCGGGTTGGTCAGAAAGTTGAACCTCCATCAGTCTCCTAACTAGATGGAGCCATTCTTCCCAACGATTGCCCGCTAGCGACCGTCTAAACTGAATATTAAGGAGATAGATTGAAATACCGTTGCAACGGACACCTCACGTCGTTGAGCAATACGATATAAAGACGGATATTGAATGGCCAAGGGTTAGTCGCCAAGCCAAGTATCCTCCCAGAAACGTGTACTAGCACCGTTTCCAATAACAAACCTCGTTCTATTGAATATTGATTGTTTGACTTTCATTAGTCCTTTCTAGAAAGGCGAATTAGTCGGTCTGACTGTGACCTGGGACAATGTTTTAGTCTGGAGGTACTTGCTGCGAAGGATCTACGCCCACATGGCCTCAGTCTCGGATAAAAGCTTCCACAACCACTTACTAAGAAGTCATCTATTCTTAACTTTAAGATTCTCAATACCAAGACCCCCTTGGTCTTTCGGTCGACAGATGATGTCCCATTTAGCAAGCCGATATTTTCTTTTAAGTTCATCACCCTACCAAAAGAAACGCGATTGATAGAAGTCCAGTCTTTTCCTAACACCAACTGGGACCTCAAAGAACGATAAAAGGAACATAGGCATACTCGTGAGCACTGAATTTATCAAGTTTAACCGGCCTCCGTATGACATGAGCTTACCCTTCCAGCAACTCAGTTTCTTCTCAAATCAGTCCTCGATGCACTTCCATTCTCTGTTTGTCAGCCTACGATGGTGTATCGGAATACCAAGGTATGAGAAGGGTAAATTCCCCAACTAGCTCGCACCCAAACAATTGCCTATAAGACTCATGTTCGTCTTTGGCTCTACCAAAGCAGAACAACTCGCTCTTATGAAAGTTAATCTTTAACCCGGTCAATTGTTCAAAGAGCCATAACACCAGCTTCATATTTTTCGCCTTGGTCAAATCATGCTCCATAAAGATGATTGTATCATCATCGTATTGAAGGAAGGATACACCTCCATCAACAAGATGAGGTACCAAGCCACCCACTTGACCATTCTCCTTAGCCCTTCCTATCAAAATTGCTAACATATCCACCACAATGTTAAACAGGATAGGGGACATCGGATCTCCTTGTCTGGGGCCTTTATGTGTTTGGAAGTAATGACTTATATCGTCATTTACTTTAATTCCCACACTCCCTTTTTGCGTAAATGATTCGACCTGTCGGCGCCAGGCTTCATCAAAACCTTTCACACGCAATGCCTGTTGGAGGAATGGCCACTTGACCTTATCGTACGCTTTTTCGAAATCCACCTGAAAAATTACTCCATCTAATTTTTTGGAGTGGATTTCATGGAGCGTTTCATGAAGGACAACCACCCCTTCAAGGATGTTCCTGTCCGGCATGAAAGCAGTTTGGGATTGTTGCACCACAGAATGCGCAATCTGTGTGAGCCTATTAGTCCCGACCTTGGTGAAGATTTTGAAACTAACATTGAGGAGGCAGATCAGCCTGAACTGCTCAATTCTCACAGCATCCGTTTTCTTAGGAAGCACTGTAATTGTTCCAAAATTCAAGTGAAATAAATGAAGCTGTCCAGATATTCGTGGGAAAACAGCCGATCCCTGAACCCAAATATTCGGTTCGTGGACAAGGAGTTACTACGTATTCTCTTCTGTTTTCTTTCCTTTTTCGTACATTATTGCCAAGGAGGGAACATGGATACTACTTCCTTTTACCCATTAGCAAGAAGATATCTTGCACTCAAACTCAGTCCCTTGTCCACCACCGTCGACCGCCCGTCTCATTTCTCTGAGTTGATCGAGCTCCTCTCTCCTCGTCTTCTCAGGAGCCCCCTCTCTGAGATCTGCTAGGGCCGCGACGAGGAGGCGCGACTTGTCCTCTGCTGTAGCCACAGCCTTCCTTCTATAAAGCCGAAGACCTGCTAGATCAGCATGAGTACAACATCTTATAGCGCAAAGCAAAGAAGGGGAAAGATTCTTCGTTGAAGCTGAGGACCTGCTAGATGAGCATGAGTACAACTTACTGATGCTTTGCTAACTGAACAGAGCAACCTGCCTGAACAAATTAAAACATACGAAGCACACGCCTCGGACAACCTACTGTTGGGACACTAATCAAATACTCTGATATGCAGGACGCAGCACACGCCCATGATTTGAACTGTCACAACAGACGAAGGTGCATGGAATCAACACAAGAAAATTTATAAAGAAATACTAGTCCCTGAACTTGAACAAATTAAACTGTCCCAGTTTACCTCCAGCGAGCAGTCCAGGCAACCTGCATCAGTTCACCAAGTGCAAAATGCAAAATGCAGCACACGACACCCAACGTTTGAACTAACGAGATGTCACCTCCAGAATGCTAACAGCTGCTGCAACTAACTCTGCATTCCCTTCCTTGCATGCATTCAGGTGAATTCCTAAACCCTAATCTGTTAGTTGATCATCTCCCCACTCAGCTCTTCTCTTCTTCTATAAATATCAACACAGCCAGATATCTAAACAGCAGCTACAATCGACTGAATAAATCCAGTCCGCCCAAACACCCGACCGTACACGACTCAATCTGTCCCTCATTGCTATTATGTTCACATATTCTCCCTGCAGGTTACGACGCGCAGATATAATCACAAATAGTATCCTAGTCTCCATGCAGCTACAATATTAATTGTTTCCTCGACCACAAAAGCTTACTACTGCCAACAGTATAAGATACACGACACTCGTCTTTATCTGATATATGACAAAACAAATTGTAGCCTTTGTTTGGACCTTCCATTGCCATGAAGGACCTGTGTTGCATCCGCATAAAATTTGGTGTTACCAAGCTGAGGAGCAGGGTGAAGACCTACCAACAGGTCTGGGCTCACTAGTCTTCCTCGCACCTGCACACATTAAAATTTAAACTGGATGAGATACTGTATATGACAATGTAAGCATGCTTTTGTGTTTTTTTATCGCCTGTGCATAGTTTTGGTCTTATTTGACTTTGCTCTTTATCGGCGTGCTTTTTGTGTGTGTGTGTGTGTGTGTTAATGTTGGCTGTGTGCATCTCAGGCCGGATGTGTGCTCATTATGTTTGTATTCTCTTGATGCTCCATTTTGAGTCAATAAAATCCACCCTTTGTCGAAAAATGTAAGCATGCATCCAGTTGAGTTGGGTTTAAGCTTTGTATCAAGGTTTTTCACTACCATCGATCATACATATATCACAGCCAGCAATACCAACACATACTTAAATATGTTTATCAATCAGCCTTGTTTCTTTCAAAATAATCTAACACATTCACCAAGAGATTAAATGATTTCTGAGTAGTATTATCAAAAGTAAGAATGAGTTAACTATTCAATATTTGATTTTCCACTATTACTCATTTCATATTTGGTTTGTTATCACTCAAGGCCGGAGATAGCCACATTGAATGATAACACACGCAAAAAACGATGAACTGGTGATGACATTCCTGAAAAAAAAGTGGTGATGACTTATGTTTGTCTATCTAGCTATATTAAATGAGAACATATACTAAACAGTATGACTATGATCGTCAATCTAGCATATGTATTCGAGCATTCAGGGATGAAATATAAAAAAATTAGGTAACACCTACAGTATATTACCTGGCGCATAGAAACTCTTGAAAGAATGATAGGCACTAATACGACGGTCTTCAAAAGTTTCCTTGATTGCAGTGGATTTAGTTGAACCATATAGACACCGTCCTTCGCACATAAAAATATTCCATCAGTATCCTCAATATATCCTAGTATAAATTTCAACCATACTAACCCTCCTTCAACCCGAGGAGGCAACCCAGGAATGTTATCTGTTTCAATGGTCTTCCACAGCACCCAGGTGGCAACACCAAGACAATTGGTCTTCCTCTGCCACATTTCAATGTTATGATCACGGCGAGAGATCATGGCGAGACCAACTGCGCCATCCTCTGTTCGGATGATCTGTCGGCCGTAGGAATGATTCATACCCGGAGGCCCCTCCAGCACATCAAAGTTATGCCTTTCCAAATCAAACGCAAGTATACCCTCCTTCACATACTTAAATGACCAATAAAGAACATTACCAACTAGGGTACTAATATAAGAGCCAAAACTATCTCGATATTCAACCTCTATTGAGATGAGATCGGCCCATGTGTCGGTCTCGGAAGAATAAACAGAGGCAAGAGGTCGACCATGTGTAGTGCGTGTAAGCAGCAAGACCACCTTAAAGAGGGTGGAGTGGCAATCGCCGTGTACGTGGCCCCGGTCACGGGCAGCGCAGAGCACCGCCCCGTGGACGTAGCCGCATTTGAACTCGGGTGGAATTGGCACATGGTGCTGATTACCGGTGATGGGGTCACACACGAGGACCTCCGTGCGCAACCGGTGTAAGATGAGGACAAGGCCGTGCCAGCACCCGAGCAGCCGGCCCGACAAGTCGCTGAGTGGCAGGTTGAGCTGCCCGTGAGGGATGCGGTCTGGAGCGGGCAGGACGGGGGTGTACTTGATCTTATCATCGTGATTGAAGAAGACGCCGAGGAGGGGCGGGCGGTGGTATGCATAGAAGCAGCGGAGGAATCTAGAGTCGGTGACGAGGCCTCGCCAGCGTTTGCAGACGGCGGAGACGCGCGGGAGGGAGGACGGCTGGGGCGGAAGACGGAGGAGGATCTCCCAGAGCATGTCGTCGTCTTCCAGCGCCGCCGGCGGGGAATTGCTGTGGCGGCAGATCATGGCGGCGCCCTCCTCACCGGCGCCGATCCGGTCTTGTGAGATGGAGGGATCGATCTGGGGGAAGGAAGGAGCACGCACGTGTACTGGCCTACTGGGTAAGATTTCTGTGCGTGCAATCTCTGGACTCCACAAATCAATGTTTTTCTTCATCACAAATCAATACTATAATGTTACCCCTCAAAAAAATCAATATAATGTTGTTTCCCTGATGGAAGAAAATCCTATTGGACCTGGGTTTTTTCCTTCATCAAGTGGCATTGCTAATCTCAAAGCACCGTGCCGCATTAATCTTTCAGCGAGCAAATCGCCATTTCCAGTCACTGGTTAGCCATTCCCGATTCCCAGTTTCCGACGTCTTATGATTCTTGATTGATATTTTTTCATTATTATACTACGGGGCGGACGAATACTCGTGTGCGCAAGAAGTATCTAGGAACATGATATACCCGGCAGGGTACTGTTCATCATCGACATTCTTTTAGTGGAGATATGACAACGACTCAAAGGAGTGAAGGAATGAGAATTTATAGAAGCACGTGACAAGCGCATGGCTTGCCTTGGCCGAAAAGAGAAGTCAACCCATACTAATCAACAGTACCTTGCATAATGTTGAAGAGTAAAATTCAAAAAAAAATGTTGAAGAGTGCAGCTGAATCATATTGTATAAGCTAGCGGAAAGATATGGAATCCTACAATGACTGGCAGGATGAAACAATCAGTAAACTATGGATGAGATCTGAAAAAAGGTGAGCTCGAGTCCTGCTCGATGCATCAGATGTCTAAATAATATCGTCCAGACAGTGAGATGAGACCTCCAGAATTCGAGAGCTTAACGCTAAAACAAGTAGTTGATCAACCCTAAATATCAGTTACTTACTCAACTCTGATAGTTGGCATCCTTGTTGCATAGTTGGGGGAATTAGTGGGAATTAGTTGGCATCCTGTTCCAGCAAGTTAAACAGCAGAAAAACACACGCCTTTCACAGCTCAAAGCATTCCACACTGTCTTCTCTAAGTAGCGACAGAAGAAAATACACTACGACGACAATATCATCAACAATGCGCTAAGCGCTGACTCCTGCTGCAGCTAAATGAATGAATCATTGACCAAACACATACGTATCATGCATAAACACACACACAGGACGGGTCAATAGCTCATGTGCGACGTTTTGAGGTGAATTGGAAGGAGTGCGACGTTGTTCGAGCAAATGGCTGTGGTGCGACAATTTTGAGCAGGCAAATAGCCCACGCACGACATGGCTGTTAAATGTGGTTAAATTGGTCGTCAACCAAGCCCGCCCGTTTATGTTAGGACATGTGGGTCCAACTTAATTGTTCCTCAAAACAGCTGACCGTGCCCTGCCGCCCGACCGTGCCGGGCCCGCCACTCTGCCCCCCTTCTTCTCCGGTGGCGGCGGATCTTGCGTTCTCGGTGGCGGCGGCGGAGCCCTCATTCTCAACGGCGGCGGAGCCTTCGTCCTTAGAAAATGGTGAGTGAATTCAAACCTTAGTCGCCCTCCCGTTCCTCTCTCCGGCCCGTAGATCTCAGTTCGTTTCCTCTGTTTTCGCTTGCGGAATCGATAGGTTGTGAGGGGAGCCCGTGGGCATACTGAGATGGAGCCGTCAGATTCAACTTCGAATAGGTAATGCGCCTCTCTCCGATCCAATTTTGCATTGCAATTAGGGGGTGGCCTCGTCTGCTTTTTCTCACGGGCTCACACTGTCCGCCACTGACAGAGGGGATGCTGCCGCTCGGACCTTCGAATTGAAAGTCAATTTCTTTCCATCAAAGGCAAAATTAGTTGATGGTAGCATACAGAACATTGAGAGAGACACTATTGTTAAATGGGAGGTTGAGTTTACAGAGATTGATCCACAAGTTCTACAGAACATGGGAGAGACGGCAGTGAAGAAATGGGTGGAAAAAATTGGCGAGAATATTGTTTGGGGTCCAGAGCAAGAAGTATCACTGTTGCGGTTTGATGATTGGAAAAGAGAGTATGTGAGAATAGAAGATGGTGAACAGATTGTTGAAGAAATCGATCGGCAAAATGGCTGGACAAGGAAACGGGCTAATTTTTTTTGCTGAGTTCGTTGATCTGAACATTTTTTCGAAGGTTGAATATGTGCCATCACAATTGGCTCCGCAGATGGTAGATGATGATTGGGTTACACAGAGGCCATTGATTCCCATGTGTACTGAACTTACAGTAATACCCGAGGGACAGGCGACTGGAACTGAAACTGAAACTGAAACTGCAGCAACTATTGATTGGAATGTAGTTGAATTAGATGAGCCTACTGATTTGGTCATTGCACCGATGCCTGACATTGAGATGGCCAAACTTTTTGGCATTCCAGTCGATGACAGAGATAAGCAGGAGAGGGGTGAATCTAGTTTGCCTGCTAATGCTGATGAAGAAGTAGATGGATAGTTGATGCAACAAGCTGCAGATGAGGTAGATGATGCACATGATGATGAGCTGGTGCATGTGTATGACAAAGAAAACCCTGTCATTGAAGTAGGCAAGTTGTTCCCAAGCATGAAGGAGTTTAGGATATGTTTCAAGACTTATGCAGTGAAACATGAGTTTGATGCCAAGACTGTTTGGACTGATAGAAAGAAGTTTTATGCGAGGTGCAGAGGATTTGATGGTAGTGTTGTTGGGTAACGTAGCAGAAATTCAAAATTTTCCTACGTATCACCAAGATCTATCTATGGAGAAACCAGCAACGAGGGGAAGGAGAGTGCGTCTACATACCCTTGTAGATCGATAAGCGGAAGCGTTCAAGTGAACGGGGTTGATGGAGTCGTACTCGTCGTGATCCAAATCACCGGAGATCCTAGTGCCGAACGGACGGCACCTCCGCGTTCAACACACGTACAGCCCGACGACGTCTCCCATGCCTTGATCCAGCAAGGAGAGAGGGAGAGGTTGAGGAAGACTCCATCCAGCAGCAGCACAACGGCGTGGTGGTGGTGGAGGAGCGTGGCAATCCTGCAGGGCTTCGCCAAGCACCACGGGAGAGGAGAAGGACTTGGGAGAGGGGAAGGGCTGCACCAAAGGCAAAAGGTAAGAAGTCCTCCATCTCCCCCACTATATATAGGGGGGCCAAGGGGGGGCGCCGGCCCTAGGAGATCCAATCTCCTAGGGGGGGCGACGGCCAAGGGAGGAATCCCTCCTCCCCAAGGCACCTAGGAGGTGCCTTCCCCTTCTGGGACTCTTCCTTTAGGGTTTCCCCCACACTAGCTAGGCGCATGGGCCCTAGGGGAAAGTGGCGCCCCAGCCCACTTTGGGTTGGATCCCTTCCCACTTCAGCCCATGGGACCCTCCGGGATAGGTGGCCCCACCCGGTGGGCCCCCGGGACCCTTCCGGTGGTCCCGGTACAATACCGATGACCCCGAAACTTGTCCCGATGGCCGAAATAGGACTTCCTATATATAAATCTTTACCTCCGGACCATTCCGGAACTCCTCATGACGTCCGGGATCTCATCCGGGACTCCGAACAACATTCGGTAACCACATACAAACTTCCTTTATAACCCTAGCGTCATCGAACCTTAAGTGTGTAGACCCTACGGGTTCGGGAACCATGCAGACATGACCGAGACGTTCTCCGGTCAATAACCAACAGCGGGATCTGGATACCCATGTTGGTTCCCATATGTTCCACGATGATCTCATCGGATGAACCACGATGTCGGGGATTCGATCAATCCCGTATACAATTCCCTTTGTCTAGCGGTACGATACTTGCCCGAGATTCGATCATCGGTATCCCGATACCCTGTTCAATCTCGTTACCGGCAAGTCTCTTTACTCGTTCCGTAACACATCATCCCGTGATCAACTCCTTGATCACATTGTGCACATTATGATGATGTCCTACCGAGTGGGCCCAGAGATACCTCTCCGTTTACACGGAGTGACAAATCCCAGTCTCGATTCGTGCCAACCCAACAGACACTTTCGGAGATACCCGTAGTGTACCTTTATAGCCACCCAGTTACGTTGTGACGTTTGGCACACCCAAAGCACTCCTACGGTATCCGGGAGTTGCACAATCTCATGGTCTAAGGAAATGATACTTGACATTAGAAAAGCTTTAACATACGAACTACACGATCTTTGTGCTATGCTTAGGATTGGGTCTTGTCCATCACATCATTCTCCTAATGATGTGATCCCGTTATCAACGACATCCAATGTCCATGGTCAGGAAACCGTAACCATCTATTGATCAACGAGCTAGTCAACTAGAGGCTTACTAGGGACATGGTGTTGTCTATGTATCCACACATGTATCTGAGTTTCCTATCAATACAATTCTAGCATGGATAATAAACAATTATCATGAACAAGGAAATATAATAATAATCAATTTATTATTGCCTCTAGGGCATATTTCCAACAAGTGTGAAGCCTTGCAAGTGGTACATATCTGCTAGACTGCAACCTGATGGAAGTACTGTCAGGGTTAACCAAATCCCCAATCAACATACTTGTATTACAAGTTCACAGAGAGTATCAACCATGACATCACAACTTTGGGTTGCAGAAAAGATCACCCCAATTTTAGCCAAAACACCAAACACTACTGCGAAGAAACTCAAAGTAGAATTGGAAAAGATGTACCCCATTAAACTGAAATATACCACAGTGTGGAAGGCAAAACAAAGGGCAATGAAAAATTTATATGGTGATTGGGCAAATACATTTAGGATGCTTTACAACTTCAAAGCAGAGGTGGAAAAGAGGTCACCTGGCAGTGTTGTGGAGATAGATACAGAGGTATCAGCCAAAGGCGAAGTCAAGTGTTGGGGAACGTAGTAATTTCAAAATTTTCCTACGCACATGCAAGATCATGGTGATGCATAGCAATGAGAGGGGAGAGTGTTGTCTATGTACCCACGCAGACCGACTGCGGAAGCGTTGACGCAACGTAGAGGAAGTAGTCGTACGTCTTCCCGATCCGACCGATCCAAGCACCGTTACTCCGGCACCTCCGAGTTCTTAGCACACGTACAGCTCGATGACGATCCCCGGGCTCCGATCCAACAAAGCGTCGGGGATGAGTTCCGTCAGCACAATGGCGTGGTGACGATGATGATGTACTACCGACGCAGGGCTTCGCCTAAGCACTACAACGATATGATCGAGGTGGAATATGGTGGCAGGGGGCTCCGGTAACCTCCCGGTACTCCGGTAAAATCCCGATTTCACCCGGAACACTTCCGATGTCCAAACATAGGCTTCCAATATATCAATCTTTATGTCTTGACCATTTCGAGACTCCTCGTCATGTCCGTGATCACATCCGGGACTCCGAACTAACTTCGGTACATCAAAATGCATAAACTCATAATAACTGTCATCGTAACGTTAAGCGTGCGGACCCTCCGGTTCAAGAATAATGCAGACATGACTGAGACACATCTCCGGTCAATAACTAATAGCGGGAACTGGATGCCCATATTGGCTCCTACATATTCTACGAAGATCTTTATCGGTCAGACCGCCTAACAACATACGTTGTTCCCTTTGTTATCGGTATGTTACTTGCTCGAGATTCGATCGTCGGTATCCAATACCTAGTTCAATCTCGTTACTGGCAAGTCTCTTTGCTCGTTTCGTAATACATCATCTCGCAACTAACTCATTGGCTGCAATGCTTGCAAGGCTTATGTGATGTGTATTACCGAGAGGGCCCAGAGATACCTCTACGACAATCGGAGTGACAAATCCTAATATCGAAATACGCCAACCCAACATCTACCTTTGGAGACACCTGTAGAGCTCCTTTATAATCACCAAGTAACGTTGTGACGTTTGGTAGCACACAAAGTGTTCCTCCGGTAAACGGGAGTTGCATAATCTTATAGTCATAGGAACATGTATAAGTCACGAAGAAAGCAATAGCAACATACTAAACGATCGGGTGCTAAGCTAATGGAATGGGTCATGTCAATCAGATCATTCAACTAATGATGTGACCTCGTTAATCAAATAACAACACCTTGTTCATGGTTAGGAAACATAACCATCTTTGATTAACGAGCTAGTCAAGTAGAGGCATAATAGTGACACTAAGTTTTTCTATGTATTCACACATGTATTATGTTTCCGGTTAATACAATTCTAGCATGAATAATAAACATTTATCATGATATAAGGAAATAAATAATAACTTTATTATTGCCTCTAGGGCATATTTCCTTCAGTCTCCCACTTGCACTAGAGTCAATAATCTAGATCACATCGCCATGTGATTTAACATCAATAGTTCACATCTTTATGTGATTGGTTCACATCTCCATGTGACTAACACCCAAAGGGTTTACTAGATTCAACAATCTAGTTCACATCGCTATGTGATTAACACCCAAAGAGTGATCATGTTTTGTTTGTGAGAGAAATTTAGTCAACGGGCCTGCCAAATTCAGATCCGTATGTATTTTGCAAAATTCTATGTCTACAATGCTCTGCACGGAGCTACTCTAGCTAATTGCTCCCACTTTCAATATGTATCCTGATTGAGACTTAGAATCATCTGGATCAGTGTCAAAAACCTGCATCGACGTAACCCTTTACGGCGAACCTTTTTGTCACGTCCATAATCGAGAAACATATCCTTATTTCATTAAGGATAATTCTGACCGCTGTCCAGTGATCTACTCCTAGATCACTATTGTACTCCCTTGCCAAATCAGTGCAGGGTATACAATAGATCTGGTACATAGCATGACATACTTTATAGAACCTATGGCCAAGGCATAGGGAATGACTTTCATTCTCTTTCTATCTTCTGCCGTGGTCGGGCTTTGAGTCTTACTCAACTTCACACCTTGTAATACAGGCAAGAACTCTTTCTTTGACTGCTCCATTTTGAACTACTTCAAAATCTTGTCAAGGTATGTATTCATTGAAAAAAAACTTATCAAGCGTCTTGATCTATCTCTATAGATCTTGAAGCTCAATATGTAAGCAGCTTCACCGAAGTCTTTCTTTGAAAAACTCCTTTCAAAAACTCCTTTATGCTTTACAGAATAATTCTACATTATTTCCGATCAACAATATGTCATTCACATATACTTATCAGAAATGTTGTAGTGCTCCCACTCACTTTCTTGTAAATACAGGCTTCACCGCAAGTCTGTATAAAACTATATGCTTTGATCAACTCAGATATATTGGAAGCCTATGTTTGGATATCGGAAGTGTTCCGGATGAAATCGGGATTTTACCGGAGTACCGGGAGGTTACCGGAACCCCCCGGGAGCTATATGGGCCTTAGTGGGCTTTAGTGGAAAGGTGAAAGGGGCAGCCCAAGGTGGGCTGCGCGCCTCCCCCCTCCCCTAGTCCTATTAGGACAAGGAGAGGTGGCCGGCCCCCCCTCTCTCTCTCTTCCCCCTCGGGGAATCCTATTCCAACTAGGATTGGGGGGGAGTCCTACTCCCGATAGGAGTAGGACTCCTCCTGCGCCCACCTCCTGGCCGGCCGCCCCCTCCCCCTTGGCTCCTTTATATACAGGGGCAGGGGGGCACCTCAAGACACACAAGTTGATCCTTGAGATCGTTCCTTAGCCGTGTGCGGTGCCCCCTGCCACCATATTCCACCTCGATCATATTGTAGCGGTGCTTAGGCGAAGCCCTGCAACGGTAGAACATCAAGATCGTCACCACGCCGTCGTGCTGACGGAACTCTTCCCCGACGCTTTGCTGGATCGGAGCCCGGGAATCGTCATCCAGCTGTACGTGTGCTAAGAACTCGGAGGTGCCGGAGTAACGGTGCTTGGATCGGTCAGATCGGGAAGACATACGACTACTTCCTCTACGTTGTGTCAACGCTTCCGCAGTCGGTCTGCGTGGGTACGTAGACAACACTCTCCCCTCTCGTTGCTGTGCATCACCATGATCTTGCGTGTGCGTAGGAATTTTTTTGAAATTACTACGTTCCCCAACACCATGTTGAGGAGGTCAACCACAATGGCGTTGTGATTGGGCTCCTCGCCACTTTCACTAACCCTTTCGATGCGTTCCATCTCCTAGGGCGAGCGTTTTGGGTAGGTTGTGAGTTCATAGCTTTCACAACCTACAATATCTTCACCGACTTCAATGGCATCTTCCCCAACAACGGCGTCATGCACACGCTCCCGTAGCCTATCAACAACATGGAGGGGGAGGAGTGAAGGGCGGCGCCCGGAGGAGCGAGGGCGCCCGAGGAGCGAGGTGGCCCCGGAGGAGGAGGAGAAGAAGAACCCCAAGAACCCGCGTTTTGTGCCCCCCTATCTATCTAGCTTAGATCTATCGTATTAGTTTTTTTTAAGTTGTAATAGTTATGCTACCATTATTAAGTTTTATTAGTACTTTAAGTTGTAAGGCTATCATGCCCCGTGGAACTATGAGTATGCTACTATGTAATCGTTGGGTATGCTTCTATATAATCGTTATGCTTCTATCATGCCAAAACCCCTCAAAACCCCTCAAGGCTATATATTTTGTGTTTTGTGCTATTATTTGTGGATTGCTAGGGGTTGTTTTTGCTTATTATTCGTGTATTGCTATGGGTTGCTACGGGCCCGGATTTCTACACCCCAATCACCACACACAACATCTTTAAAATATTGGCCAAACCATGGACATGCAACTAGGAGCCCCATGCAAAGCCACTAGGGACATGGGTGCAACTAGAAAATGCAAACTAATTTACTTCGGGCTCTTCATGCAAGCATGCAACTCATTTAGTTCATGGAACAGTAGACATGCATAAAAACAATTAACATTTAGCTTTAGTGCATCAAAAAATTATCCATCACAAAATTTAGTGCAAGAAAAAGGCAAAATAAAAGGACAAGTAACATTTTATTGGGCCCCATTTTATTTGCCGAAATTAGAGGTGGGCTGGTGCCCCTACGCGGGTGGGCTGGTCTTGGGCATGGTTATTTTCTTAGGGCCCGTTTTCTCACGGCCCAACATCTATTCGGCAGCCCAGTTTTGTTTCTTTACTAGAAACTGAATTTGGGTGTGTACTCTGTTAACTGAAGAACAAAAACAGAGGAAACAGAGCATGAACACTGAATAGGGCCCCTGAGAATATCATTACAATAATTCAAGCAAGTTTTGCTTCACACTAATTCAAATTCATCTAACAAATCCCCTGAAACTAGTTGACACACTAACTGAAACTCTAACAAATTCTAACGATTGATGAACATCAAGTAAAATAAATCCATAGCAATGACACAACCATAAAATGCTCCAGCCATCATATTTGCTTGCTGCTTTAAATCGATCAGATGCTTTAGTTGCTTGCCAATTTTCTTCAGTTCACACTTCAGTTCTGCACTGTGCATCATCGGATCGGCTCTGTCCGCCAAATCGGGGGCTTGTTCCACGGCAAGCCGCCCCCCAAAATTGAGCTCTTGGGTTCCGGTTGATCCCTCCAATTTCAACCTTTCAACATAGTCATCGAGCCACTCAAAATGCCCACATTTCTTCAGAACCTGAAAAACAGTGCGCCGGAGGCGCATGAATCCTAGATCCACCACCCAGATCCACCGCCCTAATTCGAGGAAAAAAGAAAGAAATCGGGAGAAAGGAGACCATAGGATTGGTCAAGAACACAGATCTAACCTGCCCCGGCTGTGGCTTGCTCAAGCATTTCACAAACTCGCGCCCACGGTTGCCATTTTCTTCCCTCACACAAGTCAAACGCTTCAGAGGCTTCATGCGCGGGCAATCGGGGCATCTTGTCAACAGCAGTGGACCATACTGCGTCCATGATTGGCGGGAGGCCGAAGTCGAGCTAGACATCACTCGCCGGCGGCGCGCTTCGTTGTCGGAGGAGAGGAAGAAGAAGGTGGGAAAGGAAAGGGGCAGGGCAAGCAATGGAGGGCGGGGGGTGGGGTGGGCTGGCTCGGGCTCGTGGCTGGCTCGGATCGGGGCATGCTTGCGTGGATAAGTTGTGGGTCCCACCCGCATGCGAGCACGGGCATGCTTGCGTGGATAAGTTGTGGGTCCCACTAACTTCTAGGTCACGCGTGTCATAACTCGAATCGCTAACCCCTCGTGTTTTTTCATTTCATGGTTAAACAGAGCCATGTCGCATTGGAGCTATTGTTTGCTTCTAAAACGTCGCATCGCAGCCATTCATTCCAACAACGCCGCACTCCTTCCAATTCGCATGAAAAATGTCGCACAGGAGCTATTGACCCCACACACGACACCCTCACCGCATTTTTTGCTTGCAGATTCTTCCTTCGGGTTACAGCAACCAACCGAAAGAATATACGGAAACACAAATAGCCTTTATCCTCTATGCAGCTACGTTATTAGTTGTTGTCTCAACGCATCAAAACTTACTGCCAATAATTCTCAAAAAAAAAACTTACTGTCAGTAGTATACAATACAAAGCACTTGCATTTTCCAAAGGTATGACAAAACCAAAGAACACAAGTTTGCGAATCCAGCTTTTAATCCATGCTGCCATTGACAGGCAGGCAGGGCCTGCACACAAAGGGAAATACACGAGGGCCAGTCTTGGTGACGTTTCATTTCGCATATTTAGCTAATATAATAGGAGTTCAGCGATCGGAGCGCCGTCGCCATGCGCCTGCCCTCCTTTTTCTCTTCTGGCCAAGCAGGGGGGGGGGGGGGGGGGGGGGGTTGACGCGGAGCACGGAGCGTGGTGGCCTGCGTTTTACGTTATGGGAGCGTGTTGGCTTGCATTGCTCCATGCTGCCGCCGGCTAGCACCTCTTCACCGGAGCTCCCGTCGAATGCATGACAGGTGGGACCTAGGGCCATCTCAGAAAAAAATCCACATAGGCATGCCATGTCAGCCTTACAGGTGGGCCCAACCAGTGAGTTTGACTGTTTTCGCGAGGTTATTCGACTATCAGTGCTCCGCGTTACGCATTAGATATAATTTCGGTGGTTTTTTGTGTCCTGCCTCCAATGTGGTACCATGTTTTTACCCTGGCTTCAAGTGTGATGATTTTGGGTAAATAACTCACATCATAGGGTACATGTAAACAATTATTGAAAAATTACAGTTTACACGCTGCGCGCGGGGGGGGGGGGGGGGGGGTCTATAGCCCCCCTACACTACATCCTTGCCCCTCTATTTCAACTAGAGATCCAATCACCCTCAAACAATCATTTGTGGAAATGACAAACAATCATTAGTAACCGCATTGAGAAATAACCGATGGGCATGTTAGATACTCCCTCTGTTCCGAAATAATTGTCGCTGGAGAAATCTAGTACAAGTTGTGTCACGTTACGAATTTTCTGAACTTTCCGTTTTTATCCTCTCTTCGCCACTCGCTCGCCTCCGTTCGTCACCTGGTCGTCGCTCTCTCTCTTCTCCCCATCGTCTCTCTAGTGCCACCTCTTCTCCACACTTATCAACTGGAGTATTTGTCAGAATTACATCTCCCTATTCTGCATCATGTACATTTTTCAGTTAATTTAAATTACTTTTCAGTTAATTGTCATCATGCACACTTTTCAGTTAATTTAATTATCAGGTGTCCATGGGGTATGCACGCATGGATGTAGCCCACCCCCTTAGTTGTGATGCACACTTTTAAGTTAATTTAAATTAAGTAAAACCATTTTTCTGTTAATTGAACTAACTGAAATCTTTTTTGGAAATTAAACTAACTGCAATCTTGTCCTCTACAGGTAACTGAATAAATTCAGCTATCTGAACTCGCTAGGAGCTTCCAGGGTCTGAATTTGCTTCTGTTCCCGTGACTGTCCGTCAGGTTGCCGAGCCCGTACGCCGGTGTGAGCTGCCTGGGCTGCCGGGTGCTCGCCGTCCGGCAGCACACCACGGCGACACGGGGCGTGGAGGCCGAGCTCACCCAGGTCGAGACCATATGGTGGCAGTAGGAGGAGATTGAGCACCATGTGGTGTGGGCGCCGATTCAAAGTCACTAGCGAGTCCTACTTCAATTGCAATGCAATGGTGAGCCTCACTTGCGGTCCTCCCTCTCCTTTTCTTTTGTGAGACCAAAACTGCATTTCAGTTTGAGTTTGCTCTGCTGTGTGTGTATGTATGTGTGTGTCAGAGAGAGAGAGAGAGAGAGAGAGAGGGAGAGGGAGAGGGAGAGGGAGAGAGAGAGAGAGTGGTACCATATTCCCATCATGTACAGAGTAAGTGATCCCATATTCCCATTGGATTGAAATACCTCTTTTTTTCCTATTATTAGAAGCATGTGGACATTTGTTCTCACAAAATCACATGGCAAAAAGTTGCCACCTTGCCCTAGATGGCTCTATAAGTATACTCCCTAGGTGTAATCATGACAAGACTATTCTGTCATTCACACTTTTCATTCTTATTTACTGTCTTTTCTTACTGTTGGCTTCATTCATCAGGATACACAGTTTTTTTAGAAGTTCTTTAAATATCCAAGTATTGATCTCAAATGGTGTATTGAATTTGTTTCCATTGACTCGCAGAAACTTTAGGCATGTTTGCAATTGGACAAATAGTGTACAACAATGATCATCATCTCTAAATTGGACAACATCAGCAGGAGGACATCAACAACACATTTTCTCATGCATTACAAGTTTCCCAATTGATCATTACACTCCAGTAATTTCTTCTGATGACAATTGTGAGGGTGGTGATCTTGTCTGATTGAAGTAGCTTGCAGTATTTGTAGCTATATTTAGCTGAAGAGATTACTGCTTCAAGTGACATCAGTAGAGATTAGTTGGTGGCATTACTGCTTGAAGTGACATTACTTGGTGTAGTACTGCTTGGAGTACTTCTTTTCATGGAGCTGCTTGCAGTAATTTCTGATTTGCAGTCAGATTAGCTTGGAGCAGTAGCATTGCTTGCTCTGCTATTCTCTTCTCTTCTCTTCTTTTAATTAAAATTAACTCAACCTTTTCCTTTAATAAAATTAGCTGAAACTTTCCAGTTAATTAAAATAACTGAAACTGCTCCTTAATGCTTGCATAAACTTTTTTAAAGATGAATTAAAATAAATGAATCTTTTCTCTCTTCTCTTCTCTTTGTCTGCTGGAGCAAACTTTTCCAGTATACTCCTAGGAGTAAACTTTCTCTACTGGACTCTATCAACTCAAACCACCACACAGTTTGCAGAAGAAGAAAAATCTAGCCCTCCTTTTTTTAGTGGAAAAGAAAAATCTAACCCTCCTGATCCGACCGACTGAGGATAGCCCGCTAAGGAGCTGATCCATAGGGAGTAGAAGGCCCCTGCCACACACATTAGTGACAACAATACGTGCGGGCCACACAGAGGACGATGCCCGGCCCGCTCATGGACGTGTTCGTGCGATGCTGTTGATGGAAAGTAAAGCACATTGAATATCTACAAATACAGTATTTTTTTGATAGTTTTCACCTATTCTAATACCTTGAATATTCTTTTATGTGAAAAAAATAAGCTACCAATCACAGAAGCTTACACAGAAACTATCATTCACCACTCTGCTGCATACTATTTTCTTTTGCCTTTTCAGACTTATGACTACATGCGCCAGGATTTTAGTATGCTTGAGCTCCAGGGGCTCTCTCGCCACCAGTTTGCCTGGCAGTGGTTGCCTGCTACGGGGCAGTCTAGGGGCATCCTGCTCGGCATCAGGGAGGATGCCTTCTCGGTTGAGGATATGGACCGAGGGGAATTCTTCTTGAGCATGTCCGTCACTGACCGACGACTTCACATCAGCTGGGAGGTGATTTTCGTGGATGGTCCTGCGGATCATGGGTGCTCTGCCGACTTCCTCGCCGAGCTGAAGACTAAGGTGGAGAGGTGCACCATTCCGGTGGTGGTGGCCGGTGACTTTAACCTCATTAGATGGGCTTCTGATAAAAGCACCCCTAATGTAGATCGGGCCCGCATGCGTCTATTCAACGACTACATTGCGGACCTTGCGCTCCATGAGATAGCCCGCGTAGGGGCTAGGTTCACGTGGACGAATAAGCAGGTGGACCCCATCCGGAGTGTCTTAGATCGGGTCTTTGTGTCGGCTCAGTGGGAAGTGATGTTCCCATTGTGCTCTCTCAAGGCGGTCACTCGGATTGGCTCCGACCATACGCCCCAGCTTTTCTCATCGGGGGATGAGACCCCCCTCGGACCCGCCGCTTCCGCTTTGAGACGTTCTGGCTAGAGCAACCGGGTTTCTTTGAGATGGTTCATGACCGCTGGCTAGAGGCGGTCGCGTCCCCACCTCGTGTGTTCTGTGCTGTCGATGTCTCGCAGCACTGTGCTAAGCTGTCTCGTCAGGAAATGAAGGGCTGGGGGGCTAACCTTGGCGCTAAGCTTCGGGCCCGTAAAGGGGCCCTGTTGGATCAGATCAAGGTACTGGATGGACTTGTAGATGGACACGACATGTCTCCTGATGACTGGCTTGATATGCACTTGAGGCCTCGCTCATGGACATCTACAAGAGCGAGGAGCTGTTCTGGCAACGTCGAGGGGGCCAGAACTGGCTCCTTAAGGGGGATGCGAACACTGCCTACTTCCAGGCTATTGCTAATGGACGTAGGCGGAAATGTTCCATCCCTTTCCTCTGGGATGGCGACATCTCTTCCCATATTTACTCCTTTTATAAGGAGCTTTTCTGGGCTGAGCCACGCGGAGGCGTCTCCCTTTGCGCTGGGCCGCTTGCTAACCAGGTCTCTGATGCGGAGAATGCGGAACTTACTCTCACGTTCTCCCTTGAGGAAGTGGGCCGGGCGGTTGCTTCTATGAAAGCCTGCTCGGCCCCGGGGCCGGACGACCTTCCGGTAGTTTTTTTTCCAAAAATTCTGGGAGATCCTACGTCTGGTGATTATGCCCATGTTCCATGAGTTCTATATTGAAACATTGGATATGTCTAGGATTAACTATGGTGTCATATCCCTGATCCCCAAAGTAGTTGGGGCGATGGATATTAGGCAATTCCGACCCATCACATTGATCAACGTGTTGGAGCGAATCTTTGCGAAGGTTTGCGCGACTCGTTTATCACCTGTGGCGGAAATTATTGCCCACCCCCTTCAGTCCGCATTCCTGAAGGGCAGGAGGATCCATGATGGGATTCTTGCCCTTCACGAGATCGTCCACGAGGTGGCGTCGAAGGGACTTAAGGGGGTCTTCCTCAAATTGGACTTCCAGAAGGCGTATGATCGTTTGGACTGGTCCTTTCTGAGGTTGGTGATGGAGCGACGAGGATTTGACGAGAGGTGGTGTTCCTCGATCATGCAACTGGTCAGATCTAGGAACACGACGATCAACATCAATGGCGAGGTGGGGCCATTTTTTCAGGCCTCCCGAGGGGTAAAGCAAGGGGACCCTGTCTCCCCCTTTCTTTTCAACCTCGCAGTTGATGCCCTAGCGGGCATCTTAGATAAGGCCAAGTTGGCCGGCCACCTTAAGGGTGTCATTAGTCACCTCATCCCGGATGGGGGGGGGGGGGGGGGTTTACTCATTTGCAATATGCGGATGACACCATGATTATGGTGGAAGGCTCGGACTCGGACATTGTTAATCTTAAGCTCCTTTTGCTCTGCTTTGAGGAAATGTCTGGACTTAAGTTTAACTTTGATAAGAGCGAGGTGGTAGTCCTTGGGTATTCGGAGACTGAGCAGCTTCGGATCGCTGACAACCTAAATTGTAGGTTGGCATCTGAGGGAGTCCTGGATTAGGGGGTGTTCGGGTAGCCGGACTATACCTTCAGCCGGACTCCAGGACTATGAAGATACAAGATTGAAGACTTCGTCCCGTGTCCGGATGGGACTTTCCTTGGCGTGGAAGGCAAGCTTGGCGATGCGGATATTCAAGATCTCCTACCATTGTAACCGACTTTGTGTAACCCTAGCCCTCTCCGGTGTCTATATAAACCGGAGGGTTTTAATCCGTAGGACAACTTCATCATACAACAATCATACCAGACGCTAGCTTCTAGGGTTTAGCCTCCTTGATCTCGTGGTAGATCTACTCTTGTACTACCCATATCATCAATATTAATCAAGCAGGACGTAGGGTTTTACCTCCATCAAGAGGGCCCGAGCCTGGGTAAAACATCGTGTTCCTTGCCTCCTGTTACCATCCGTCTAGACGCACAGTTCGGGACCCCCTACTCGAGATCCGCCGGTTTTGACACCGACATTGGTGCTTTCATTGAGAGTTCCTCTGTGTCGTCGCTTTTAGGCCCGATGGCTCCTTCGATCATCAACAATGATGCAGTCCAGGGTGAGATTTTTCTCCCCGGACAGATCTTCGTCTTCGGCGGCTTCGCACTGTGGGCCAATTCGCTTGGCCACCTTGAGCAGATCGAAAGCTACGCCCCTGGCCATCAGGTCAGGTTTGGAAGCCTAAACTACACGGCTGACATCCGCGGGGACTTGATCTTCCACGGATTCGAGCCACAGCCGAGCGCGCCGCACTGTCTTGATGGGCATGATATAGCTCTGCCGCCGAACAATGCCTTGGAGGCCGCACACGCATCGGTTCCGACCATTGATTCGGAGCCTACTGCGCCGATCGAGGATCAGTGGTTGGACGCTGCCTCAGGGGCTGCGATCTCAGAAGCGATCGAGCTGAACTCCAGCCCCGCACTCCGCATGGCCCGTGACTCCGAGGAGCTGGATTCCTTTCCAAACTCCGAGCCCCCCGCGCCCCTGCCGATCGAATTCGATTGGGCGCCGATAATGTAGTTCACCGCCGCAGACATCTTTCAGCACTCGCCCTTCGGAGACATCCTGAATTCGCTAAAGTCTCTCTCTTTATCAGGAGAGCCCTGGCTGGACTACGGTCAGCAAGGATGGGATTCGGATGATGAAGAAATTCAAAACCCACCCACCACCCACTTCGTAGCCACTGTCGACGACTTAACCGACATGCTCGACTTCGACTCCGAAGACATCAACGGTATGGACGACGATGCAGGAGACAACCAAGAACCAACACCTATAGGGCATCGGACAGCCACCTCATCTCACGATGTGTACATGGTGGATACCCCTAAAGGAAGCAACAACGAGGAAAACGGGGATGGAAAGAGGGATCGATCTCTCGAAAAACAATCAAAGCGTCAGCGTAAACGCCGACCCAAGCCCCGCCTCGATAAAGACCCAGTCATAGACCAGGATGAGCCGGTAGACGACGAGCATGCCTTAGAGCAACCGTCCCAACAGGACCGCCCGGATAGAGAAACCGAACATCCCTCCCCCGGCGAAAATGGCATTCCGGACGACCCTACGCCGGACATGCCCACGAAGCAGAAGAACCTCCACAAACAGCTCGTTGCAACCGCACGCAGCCTGAAAAAGCTGAAGCGGAAGCTAAAAACTGCGGAAGATGCACTCAGGATCAGATGGAGTAAAGTAATCAATACCGCAGACAAATACGGCGACAATCGCCGCACTAAAAGCTATCCGAAGAGAAAGCTACTGCCTGAATTCGACGAGGAGGCCTTAGAGCCCTCGCATTCCAAAAGTGAGAAAGCCACACGGTCGGATAGACGGCCCCATGGCTAGCATAAAGCGGCAAGCAGCGCCGCACTTAAGCCGGCATGCGACCCACTTAAGGATTCGCATCATGGCCCAGCCATGTCCATTTACGGGCCAAGAAAGCAAGCTCTAGTAAGCAATGCAATAAAGTCATTATCAGAATCCGGCACACCCAAATACAGGGGTGCCGCACACCCCCTATGTTTCACCGATGATGTCCTGGATTATGAATTTCCAGCAGGATTCAAACCCGTAAGCATAGAGGCATATGATGGAACAACAGACCCTGGAGTCTGGATCGAGGATTATATCCTCCACATACATATGGCTAGAAGAGATGACCTCCACGCCATAAAATACTTACCCCTCAAGCTTAAAGGGCCAGCCCGGCATTGGCTCAAAAGCCATCCTGAAAACACAATCGGAAGCTGGGAAGAGCTCGAGGACGCTTTCCGAGCAAATTTTCAAGGGACCTATGTCCGCCCTCCGGATGCAGACGATCTTAGTCACATAACTCAACAGCCCGGAGAGTCAGCTCGGCAATTCTGGAATAGATTTCTTACTAAAAAGAATCAGATACTCGACTGTCTGGACGCTGAAGCCTTAGCGGCTTTCAGGCATAATTTCCGAGATGAATGGTCGCCAGACACCTCGGCCAAGAAAAGCCAAGAACAATGGCCGCACTAACAAGCCTCATGACCCGCTTTTGCGCAGGAGAGGACAGCTGGTTGGCAAGATGCAGCACCAGTGACCCAAGTACATCCGAAACTAGGGATGGAAACAGAAAACCGTGACGCAATAAGGATCGTCGCCGGATTATGGAAAAAAGTCCGAAGAGCATGGCAGTCAACGCCGGATTCAACAGCTCAGGACAGAATCAGAAAAAGCCGCCCATCCAAGATAACAGGGACGACCTATCCAACCTAAACAAAATCTTGGATAGGATATGTCAAATACACAGCACTCCCGGAAAGCCTGCTAACCATACCCACAGAGATTGTTGGGTTTTCAAACAATCTAGCAAACTCAACGCCGAACACAAGGGGCTCGACACACCAAGCGAAGACGAGGACGAACCCCAAAAGCAGAGTACCAGGAAACAAAAGAATTTCCCACAAGAAGTAAAAACAGTAAACTTACTCCACATAACAAAACATGCGGCGCCCATAAAGGTACACGCCCCACGGCCTATCCCAAAGGAATCCCGCCACTGGTTGTCAAAACCAATCATCTTCGATCATCTGGATTATTCTAGAAGTATCAGGAACCCAGGCTGGACTGCCCTGGTACTCGATCCAATAATTGGCGGACTACAGTTTTCAAATGTCCTTATGGACGGTGGCAGCGGAATCAACCTGATATATCAGGACTCCATCCGCCACATGGGGATCGACCCAAAAAGAATTCGCCACAGCAAAACCTCCTTTCAAGGAGTAACGCCAGGTCCGGACACCCATTGCATGGGTTTTCTCCGGCTCGAGGTTATTTTCGGCTCTGCCGATAACTTCCGTCGCGAAAAGCTGACTTTCCACATCGTCCCATTCTCAAGTCGCTACCAAGCACTACTGGGACGCGAAGCTTTCGCCTGCTTTAACGCAATACCGCATTATGCATCTCTTACGCTTAAGATGCCCAGTCTACGCGGCATCATCTCCTTAAAGGGGAAGCAGTGAGAACACCTCCCCCAAGCGGAGGTTTGTGCGGCCGCTTTAACAGCCCCACAATACAATGGCTTCACCAGCCAGAACATCGGAACAGGTCATTAAGACCATGGACACGGATAGACGAGTCCGGCACAAAATTATCGTTGATAAAGGCTTAGCGGCCATATACCCCTGCACTAGGGGCTTCACACGTATAAAATAAGTGACAATAAAGCTCAATTTTTCATATGTCACTTTACACTTTGTTTATTTCATATAACTTTTGTTCGGCACGCCCCTTTTTCAACTTAGTTGCTCTCTTTTTACAGATGAACGTCGTGCTGCGCCCGTCCAGGATACAGCACAACGGAGACACAGGTGCAGACGTGCAGTAGCGACCCGTTCCAAGGATTCTTTTCAGATTAAGACCCTGCGTAAACCTTTTTTATTGTCTCTTGTTGATACACATCCCCTGGTTCTATGACCAAGGAGGAGGCTGGTGTCTTGGCATGTGGCCATGTTAGAATTCTTGCGCGTACCTGGACAATAGGGGCTTATACCTCAGAGCGTTACCTCGCCCGCTCTCATAAAGACCGAATACCTTAGGGAGTGTTCGGCGTCGCGAGTTTGGCCTTATATGCATCAGCTCCGAGTCATGATTTTGGTCAAATGTTGGGTTGCCCGGCTCCTGTGTTCGGCCGCCTTACGTTCCGCTCTATCGGCTAAGGCGGCACCAGGAGAACTACTGCGATTGTGCCCTGGTTCGGCCAGGCGAGCACCTCAGTAGAGAAAACCGAAAACCGACTGTCATGATATGGCGTGAGACTGGTCAACCACTCGATGACTCTCCGAAATCTGTAGGATTCCTCCGCATTAACGAAGGGCCGTTTCCCGGCCAGGCACATACGCGCCCCGAATTTGGGCGAGCGCAGTCGCCACCAGGGGCTACCTAAATAGTCCATTTGTCAAGCTCCTATGGCTAAGTGAAAGTGTTAAGCATTATAGTCCGGTTGCCTAGCTCGCTGCGCTATCACCTCCTTTGTAGGACCAAGACGTTGGATTAAGTGTGAAAATGCGCCTTCTACGAGCACCCCCGCACTATGTGCGTGGGGGCTGAAGCCAGCGACTGCAATCTTTCAGATTTTGTATATATATCTTAAAACGGCCGCACAGGAGGTGTTCCGCATACTTGAAGGCACAAGTATAAAAGGCTACTACAATTCATCAAAATATTGCTTTATAATTACATATGCTATCAGAACATAGCATCCTTCGAGCACTGCGCCTCTATTACACGAGCGCCTTCAAGGACTTCTTGAAAATAGTGCTCGGAGGGTACTCGGCTTTTGTCCGAATCTCGGGATGCAACAACAGTGGTCTCCATCTTTGCCGAGTATGTCTTGACACAGGCAAGAGCCATCCGTGCGCCCTCTATGCATGCTGACCTCTTCATCGCATTGATACGTGGCACCGCCTCAAGGAATTGCTGCACCAAGCTGAAATAACTTTTCGGCTCCGATCTCCCCGGCCACAGATGACCCATGACGTACTTCATGGCGAGTCCGGATAATCTATTCAGTTCGGCCCATTGAGCCAGACGATCGTCCACTGCTAGTGGACGCTCTGGATTCTGAAACTGCGACCAGAAAAGCCTTTCCACTTCGCGATCTTCTTGATCTCGAAAGTATTCGGTCGCATCAGCAGCACTCGCTGCCAAATCCAGATAGGTGTCCTCCGCACTCCACATCCGGTCCAACGGAGCAAACTTCGGATCGCAAAACTTCCTCCACAGCATAAAGGGCTTTCTAGCCGCAATCTGTCCGGCCTGACGCAGCTCCTCCTTCGCAGCTCTCATCGCAGAGCGAGCGTCCTTGGCATCAGCAACGGCCTTCTCTAAGTCCGTCTGTCTCGCCCGTTCTTCTTTCTCAAGAAACTTGCAACGGTCAGCAACACTTTTTAACTTCACGGCCATCTCGGCCATCTCCTTCTTGCTTCGGCAGTGAGCAGCCTGTTCAGCTCTCAGCTCTTCAAGGGCCTTCTTGGCAGCCGCATCACTTTTCCTGGCTTGTTCCTTAGCTCGGGCAAGTTCCGCCCGAAGACTCTCCACGGTGGCCGCACCATCTGCGTCAAGCACACACATTGTAAGATACTGGCATAAAGCTCCTCTTACCAGATGCCGCCCGAGGAATTGCATACCTTGAGCCTCATCAAGCCGCTCATTGACGAGCGCGATGTCGGCATCTGCCACGTCAAGTTGCTGCTTTAGTTCGGCAAAATCATCAGTTCGGCTCGATTCCGGACACTTCGCCACCTGTATACAAAGGCGACATTTTATACCTGGGATTATGATCCTCTGCGCGCCGTCAATTTTGACAACGCATAGAGTCTCAGGGGCTACTATCTACACAGGGGGCATCTTGTTTATGCGCAACTGACAAAGAAGTACATTATCAAACATACCTCAAAACCCGTCAACAAACTTCTGGCGGCCTCATGCAATCCGCTTTCCGCGGACGAAATCCTTCCAATCACCGTACCCATCAATGCACGGTGCTCCTTTGAGATAGAAGCTCGCCCCAGCAGAATCATCAGCTCCTCCGACCGCGCATCGGACGGTGCCGGACTCGTCCTATGACCTCCATCGAAGGCCGGACGCGAAGAACCTTGGGGGGACATATGGCTACCTTCCACCCCTGCCCGATTCGGAGAAACCCTCCGCAACGACACCTCAGGGTCGCCCGCCTCGCCAGGCGGTACGGCAGGGGGAGGCGTTCCACTCTCCATCATCTCCGGAAGAAGATCCCCCGAAGACGAGCTCTGCTGAGAAGGGCTGAGGTCCGAGCTACAAAGTAAAATTTCGGTTAATCTTCTCAGATAAAAAGCAAGGATCTCTAAAGGAAAATCTTTCTTTACTTACGGCTCACTGGAGGGCTGATCCCTTTGAGGGCGTAGTTCGGCCGAGGATCTCCCCGGCGTCGGACCCTCTGATGAAGACTTTTTCCCCCGCTTTGAGGCCATGGTCTCCGGGTCATCAGAGGCGGCCCTCTTCTTCCCCTTAGGAGAGGAATTGTCGGTTCCTCCTTTCGGAGCAGCCTCCTTCGAGGAGGCCATAGTTTTCTTGTCCTCCCCCTCACTTCCCTCCAAAGGCACGATCTTCAACATCCTGACTAGCACGGGATCCGGCCTGGTCTCAGGAAGGGGAGCCAGACACCTGATCAGCTTTGCCTTCGCTATCCACTCCTGTTTAAAAGGACAGCTCTTTTAGGGGCGAATTTATGACAATTTTACGGATAGCGAGTCCGGGCACAAGGTTACTTACTTGAGTATCCGGGCGATTGCAGCTTAAACCTGCGTCCTCGGTCAAATCCGGACACATTGCTTGTGATCCGAAGAACATTTTATACATCTCCACAGGCGTTGCGCCCATAAAATGCTGGAGAGCTCGTGGTCCCTCCGGATTAAACTCCCACAGACGAAGGGAGTGACATTTGCCGGGCGGTGTTTGGCGAATCAGCATGACCTGCGTCAGCTTGACCAGGTTGAGGTCTCTTTCTAAGAGATCCCTAATGCGGCCCTGCAACAAGGGCACGTCTTTGGATAACCCCCAATTTAATCCTTTGTTGACCCATGACGCTAGCCGTGGTGGGGGACCCGAGCGAAAGGCAGGAGGCGCCACCCACTTGGTGCTCCTGGAAGCGGTGATATAGAACCACTCTCGTTGCCACAAGCCGGGCTCCTCTTGAAAGGAGCCCTCGGGCCATGGAGCATCAGCATTCTTACTTATGACAGCGCCTCCGCACTCTGCGTGCCGTCCCTTGATCATCTTCGGCTCCACTCCAAAAGTCTTGAGCCATAATCCGAAGTGAGGAGTAACACGGAGGAACGCTTCGCACACAGCGATGAATGAGGAAATGTGGAGGATGGACTCCGGAGCTAAGTCATGAAATTCCAGCCCATAATAGAACATCAGCCCCCTCACGAAGGGATCCATCGGGAAGCCTAACCCCCGAAGGAAGTGAGACATGAACACTACGCTCTCACCGGGCTGGGGACTGGGAATAGCCTGCCTTTGAGCAGGCAACCTATGCGAAATTTCGGTGGTCAAGAACTTAGCCTCTCTCAACTTTAGCACGTCCTCCTCTACATCGGCCTTGAAGGTCGGAACCGGACATTGTCGAAGGTCCGAGGCGCCTGGAATCTGGAGCCTAGGGTGTTGGAACTCGAGGCAACGGGCGAACATGTTTTGAGATTGGAGAAAAGGAGTAAGGCCCTGGTCTCTTTATAAGAGGTTGAATACCAGGAGCCCTCCCCGTAACCGTTTGGGACTCACCTTTAATCGAGAAGACATGCTAACGGGCATGATTGGGTTACCCACGTCCGTATTGATGAGAATCCCTAAATAAAGGGGACACGATCTCTGCTTTGACAAGACGTGCTAAGGAAACCGCCTCACAAAACACGCTGAGGTGGAAAAGTGAAAACGATTCGAATAAAGGCTTGGCCGTAGTGTGATGTCACGCTGCGGAATACGTCAGCAAATTAGATTTGTGTTAATATTATTTTCTCTGTGGCAATACATGGAAACTTATTTTGCAGAGCCGGACACTACTCTTGGTGTTTACAAACTTTTATGAAGAATTTGGAGGAGGAACCCGCCTTGCAATGCCGAAGACAATCTACGCGCCGGACTCGTCATCATTGAAGCCTAGTTCGGGGGCTACTGAGGGAGTCCTGGATTAGGGGGTGTTCGGGTAGCCGGACTATACCTTCAGCCGGACTCCAGGACTATGAACATACAAGATTGAAGACTTCGTCCCGTGTCCGGATGGGACTTTCCTTGGCGTGGAAGGCAAGCTTGGCGATGCGGATATTCAAGATCTCCTAGCATTGTAACCGACTTTGTGTAACCCTAGCCCTCTCCGGTGTCTATATAAACCGGAGGGTTTTAGTCCGTAGGACAACTTCATCATACAACAATCATACCATAGGCTAGCTTCTAGGGTTTAGCCTCCTTGATGTCGTGGTAGATCTACTCTTGTACTACCCATATCATCAATATTAATCAAGCAGGACGTAGGGTTTTACCTCCATCAAGAGGGCCCGAACCTGGGTAAAACATCGTGTTCCTTGCCTCCTGTTACCATCCGCCTAGACGCACAGTTCGGGACCCCCTACCCGAGATCCGCCGGTTTTGACACCGACAGCGTCTTTCCCCATATCGTACTTGGGGATACCCCTGGCGGAGTCTAGGATTTTGGTGAGTGGGTATGATCCGCTTGTGGGACGAGTAGCGTCCCGCGCGGAGCCCTAGTGCGGTAGGTTCACTTCTAGAGGTAGCAAAATTGTCCTCATTAGCTCTAACCCTGCGAGCCTCCCCATGTATATGATGGGGATGTACATCTTATCCCAAGGTGTGCATAGCTCCTTTGACAAGGAGCTGGCTAGGTTCTTATGGCAGGCAGGGGATGGTCGGCCCAAGTACCATATGATGAAATGGGCTGACATATGCTTGCCAAAGGACCGAGGCGGGTTGGGCATCCCATGCGTCTCGCCGGATGAACGTGGCGCTCATACTGCGTTGGGTCTGGCGGATCTTGTGGGGCGATGGGGGCTGTGGCTGCAGCTGATTGAGGCCAAGTACTTGTAGGGCCGACCCCTTCTAGCTTGGTCTCACTTGGCTGGGTCCCAATTCTAGAAATCGATTCAGGCCATTAAGGAAGAGATCAGACTGGTTTGCAGTTCTCGGTTGGAAATGGGTCTGGGACCCAGTTCTGGCTAGATCCTTGGCTTGATGGTGAGCCCCTTAGCACGCGGTTTCCTAGGCTTTTTGCGATTTGTGCCGATCCGGACATCCTTGTATCGGCGGCTGCTTTGGATGAGGGATGGAAACGTCGCGTTATGCCGCTCATTCGGACCAGCTGTGGTACAGGAATGGATAGACTTGAGGTAAATAGTCCCTCTTTCTCTGTCCCAGGACCCCAAATCTGTCTCTTGGAGTCTTTCTCCTTCGGGAGAATTCTCCGTTAGCTCGGCGTATCAGGCGCTGTGTTGTCTGCCGGTTCTACCGTGGTTATCCCCACTGTGGAAGGCTCCGATGCCCCTGAAGATTAAGATTTTCGTATGACAGCTTCTCAGAGACCGTTTACCCTCAGGGACTGAGGTGCTAAAACGCCATGGTCCCGGAAATGGTATCTGCCCTTTGTGCCACGTCCCAGAAATGGGCACACACATTTTGCTCTCTTGCGTAGCAGTGTAGACACTTTGGTGCTTTGTTCGTGAGGCTTTAGGACCGGAGTGGGAGGCCCGTGACCTTGCAGAGTTTCTGCAGGTACGGGCCACTCAGGTTGGCCGTAAGCGCCGACTGTTCTGGCTCATCTTCGCAGCTATGGCGTGGACTCTTTGGACTACTCGCAACAAGATGGTGATTGAGCGGGTGTTTCCGCGACGTGCTTCTGATTCGTTTTTCAAATTTCTGGCTTTATTGCAGCACTGGCATCCGCTCGCTAGGCCGAGGGATCGTGACCGGCTTCAGCTTTACCTAGACGCTCTGGTGGCTTCCTTGCGTCGGCTCTCTGGCCGCTCGCCTGTTCCGTAGCTTGCCCCAGCTGGTGGCCTTTTATGTTTCTGTTTCCTTCATTTGGGCGCATTTGTGCTGTGGCCCCAGCATTTTCTTTTTATGACTCTGGTTGTGACTTGATTGTATGGATATATGCTTTATCTATAAAGCGGGGGCGAAAGCCTATTTCGAGATTTAGGGCTACATTATATCAGAGATTCAGAGGTACGTTTCGAACGATACATGTTAGGAATATTTAGATAGAATCAACATGAGACACATTTCTAAATCCTATTGAGTGCAGGGCAAATGCAGTTACAGTCACACCGCACGGAGGTATGTGGTGGATTATTCAATGTAATCAAGGAGGACCTTGCTAGTAAAATATAGGTCTATCCGCTCCACTTCTTTATTTCACGAATGAAAGAATGGAGTTTGACGTTGCAGGATAAAGGGAATCACAACCGTTTCTTTCTAGTATATATTGCTCGTACTAGTTGTAGAAACTGAGCACATGTTCTAGTGATCAGGTTGCTCCTCTTGCTGCATTACCCGTGTCCGGTCGGATTAAACATGTACCGGACAAAAGATGAACGCTTACTAATTGCTGAACGGAGCAACCTGATCACTAGAACAAATTCAGATGTAGGAGCACCTGGCCCTGTGAATTTACCTCCAGCTCAAGGCAGCCTGCTGGTTAATCACTATGATATGCAGAATGCAGCAAACACACCCATGGTTTGAACTACAATCATCTCTCTACTTCTTCTATAAATATCGACACCTCAACTCCAACAGCTGAACTCTGGATTTCCTTTCCTCCTTGCTGGTGAGGTAGAATGTGCTCAACGGCAACAGCTGCTACGACTGAATGAATCATGCCCAAACACCTGTCCATGCACACTGCCTCGTTATCTTTACAAAATGAGTTCTTTCTTCAGATTAAAACACGCAAACATAAATCAAAAAATAGTCTGTAGTCTCCATGCAGCTACACTATTAATTAATTCTTTTCTCGATCACAAAATTAAGCCTACTACTACCAACAGTATAAGATACGTACATGGTAACACTACCATCTACAACTACCAGTACTTGTCTTCGCATGATACTAAAAAACAACACAAATTTATCCTTTGGTTGGCTCCAATGCTGGGGCAAAGCCAGCATTGCGCATTCACCCATGCAATTTGGTGTTACCAAGCTGAGCAGCCGGATGAAAACCTGTCATACAGTATTTGGCCAACTAGCTAATCTCCCTCACACTTGCGCACATCAAGATTTAAACTAGATGACATACTGCATATGACTATGCGTGCATACTGTTGAGCTGGGTATAATACCACGTTTACAATCGTCGTCAACTATGACCACGTACAGATCCATGCGGTAGCTCTGAAAATGACCTGCAAGAAAGTTAAAATATGTTGTCTGTTAAAAATGTTTAACCATGTCATTCATGCAGTTCCATATAGCCCAAACAAGCGCACATATAGTCATAAAAGTATTACACGAGTTTATCTTGCTATATAGAATGATAACATATCTAAACAATAAGGGTATAGTCACCTTTTTCGATAAAGGGTGGACTTTATTGACTCAAAATGAAGCATCAAGAGGATACAAACACAATGAGAACACACCCGGCCTCTGCATAGTTAGGATACACACAGCCAACACCAACGCGCACACACACCAAAACACGCCAACAAATAGCAAAGTCATATTAACCAAAACTATGCGTAGGCGAGGAAAAAGAAAAAAAATGCCTCAAAGCGTCAGATCCGCGATCAGCAAACTATAACAATGAACATATCTGCACCGACAATCTCATGACACCACGCGGACGACGAGGTTCTTCAACAGCAACGCCTTCAGGAAGGGAGCGACACTCAGTGTCGCCGTCACTCCAAGGTTATGTTTTTTCATCTTGTTTTGTACAGTCATTTTCTCGTCAAATGTTAATCCCAGTGAAGCTTCTCCAGTTCACCCTCAACAAATGTGTTCCCTCAGCAGCCTAAAATGATTATTTTTAATTACTGTTGAACCCATAAACCCTACTATTACTAATATATCCTAGAAAGAATCTAATGATATGAACCGGACGCTAGATCAATGGTGAAAGTAACAATGATCAACCACAAAATTAGGACGAACTTTGGAGAATTGGACTGTAGCAGTTTGCATCATGCAGCGCTGTACAGTGGGACCCTCCATAATACAAGAAGTAGCTGCGTTTCAGGTACAAAAATCATGTTGATATTGGAACTCAAGTTTCAGGTGCTTCACTTTAATCATGCAGCGCTGCATCAAGGTTATGTAAGCCATGTGTTTCAAGTTTGCTGGTTTTGTGTATTTTTCTCTGTAGTAATTATGGTGTTTCTTTGGTTCTCCCTTAGCATCAAGGTTACATTAAGAAAGCTCTTTCCACAGGTATATCATATATGCACGAGGGGGGAGAAGACCCAATACCCAGGTACGGTTAAAAAGTATTCTTAATGTAACAGGGGGGAGAAGACAAATTCATAGACGATGACAAGTTCAGCGCTATGGTATGAACAGACAGGTTGCAATTTGAACCACTAGAAGACTTGCACAACGCAAAACATTTTGTGAGAGCTGCACTAAAGTGTCAATTTCTTCGGAAGTTTCGGTTCCTGAAATGCAGTCATCTCTATTCACCTCTACAATCTCTCTGCAGTTGGAAAGGTAGAAAACGGGACCCTGACATGGCTTCTATTCCAGGAGGATGACAAATCTGTTGACCTTCCACTGTCACAAAACAATAGTACTACACGATACTATTGTCATCTCCCTCACTCTGCTCTGCTCTTCTCTGAATTTCATTCCTAACAGCTGCTGCAACCGAATCTGAATGAACGAATCATGCCCAAACATCTGTCATGCATCATGTTTGCAACATACACTTAATTGTTTTCTAGGCACAAAAGAGTTTGTTGCCAATAATACGAAGTACACAGCATATCAAGATTTTTCACTTTACATGGAGAGTAGAATTTGCAGGCAGCTGCCTCATAACTAATAAGGCTAGCACCTTTGAGCCAGTACAGTTGAAACATTGGGTAGTTGTACCGGATTCAGGCTGGAGAGGACCATCAACCATAGTAGTGCAGCTACTAACTTAATAGTTCCAATCGTGCATGCTAGTGGAAACACTGCAAATAGTAGGTACCAATGTTATGCTTTCCCACATTGCCAATAGCTAGGTCTATCAGCTTAATTGCATTCTGAATGACTTAACAGTGTTGATTATGTTGGGGAACGTTGCAGAAAATAAAAAAATTCTACGCTTCACCAAGATCAATCTATGGAGTCATCTAGCAACGAGAGAGAGGAGTGCATCTACATACCCTTGTAGATCGCGAGCGGAAGCGTTCAAGAGAACGGGGTTGATGGAGTCGTACTCGTCGTTATCCAAATCACCGATGATCCTAGCGTCGAACGACGGCACCTCCGCGTTCAACACACGTACGGTCGGGGAAGACGTCTCCTTCTTCTTGATCCAGCAAGGGAAGGAGAGGTTGATGGAGATCCAGCAGCACGACGGCGTGGTGGTGGAAGCAGCGGGATCTCGGCAGGGCTTCGCCAAACTCAGCGAGAGGGAGAGGGAGGCGCCAGGGGCTAGGGTGCGCAGCCCTCCCTCCCCCCTCTTTATATAGGAATCCAGGGGGGCGCCGGCCCCCTAGAGATCCCATCTCAAGGGGGGGGGGCCAAGGGGGGGACTTGCCCCCCAAGTCAAGTGGGGCGCCCCCCTACCCCTAGGGTTTCCAACCCTAGGCGCAGGGGAGGCCCAAGGGGGGCGCACCAGCCCACCAGGGGTTGGTTCCCTTTCCCACTTCAGCCCATGGAGTCCTCCGGGATAGGTGGCCCCACCCGGTGGACCCCCGGAACCCTTTCGGTGGTCCCGGCACAATACCGGTGACCCCCGAAACTTTCCCGGTGGCCGAAACTGGACTTCCTATATACAATTCTTCACCTCCGGACCATTCCGGAACTCCTGGTGATGTCCGGGATCCCATCCGGGACTCCGAACAACTTTCGGGTTACCGCATACACTACTAGAAAAAGGGCTATAGATGGGATTGACACTAATGGCGCACCAGACAAGCGGTGCGCCATTAGTATATACTAATGGCGCACCACCTTCTGATACGCCATTAGAGTTGAAACTACTAATGGCGCACCTGGCCCAGGGTGCGCCGTTAGTATCAAATTTTTTTTTTGAACTAGTGCGCCTGACCAAACATACTAATGGCGCATCCAGACACAGTGCGCCATTACTAGTTGTAACTAGTAATGGCGCAACTGTCGGAAAGTGCGCCACTAATGTTGTTTTTTTATTATATTTTTATTCCTTTTTTTGCAAAACTACTAATGGCGCACTGTACCACCATGCGCCATTACTAGTTTAAACTAGTAATGGCGCACTGTGGGACAGTCCGCCATTAGTATGTTTTTTTTTTTTTGCAAAACTACTAATGGCGCACCACCGGAAGGTGCGCCATTAGTAACCTGGATTACTAATGGCGCATTTAGAGTTGGTGCGCCATTAGTAAGTGGGCAGCATCAAGATATTTTGGGCAGCCTCTCCTGCCCACACTCACTTTCTCCCCACTTCATTCTCTCCACCTCCTCCTTGTCTCAGGTGCCTCCTCTTTTTCACCTTATTTCCACCATAGATTCATTCAATTTAAGTGGTTAAATTACCTTGTTTTGATAGGTAAGTAAGGGCGGAAGCTATATTTATGTTGTTCTCCCTACAACAATGTGCACATGCACTTTTTATGGCCTAGCTAGATCTATGTATGTTCGTGGTGTTGCATATGTTTGTGGTGTTGCATATGTGTTTGTGTTTGGAGTTGTACCGGTATTTGAAATGCGATAGTTGCCAATATTTTGCCGGAATGTTGATTCATTTCCGTTTCGGCGAGAATTTTGGCATTAAGCATTCTTTTTGGTCCTATTTTTAGGGAAAGTCATGCCAAATTTTTCTTGGTTCTAAAATATCGTTTTGCTCTACCCCGTAGGCGACCATGGTCCGCATGATGACCGAAGGCATCGTGAATAGGTTTTTGAGGTCCGCGAAGGCCGAGATGCTTCAAAAGAACGAGACGGAGATAAGATGTCCGTGTCGAAGATGCAAGCTGAAGAGCCTTATTGCGGACCCGGAATCCGGGCAGGTGCGGGACCACCTGCTCTTGCGTGGTTTCATGGATGGCTATCGGTGGCAAGGTGATGAAGATGACTACGAAGTCGTCCATAGGGGCTGGGCAAGAAATGAGGAAGGGCAGCAAGACAACCACCGCGGCTCGGGCGGGCGAGAAGACGAAAAATCCCCAGGAGATGATCACGACAGTGATGCTGTACACAGTCATCATGTAGAAGATGCAGGGCATGATGATGAGGAAGATGCCGGAGCAGACGACGGGCATGATCATGAAGATGATGATGCCGGCGGAGCAGACGACGCTAGACCATCGATGGACTGGGTGCAGGACCCTCATATTCAAGAGCTGCTTCTCAAGCAGACGGATAACGCAAGAGATGCCGCCCGAGAGAAAGCCAAGATGGATCAACTTGAGTTAGACGCGGTTACTCCATTGTATGAAGGATGCAGGCCCGAGGATACCCGCCTGAAAGTAACGCTCATGGCTCTGGAGATGAAGGTAAAACACAAAATGACCGACGCATGCTTCGACGAGAACATGTCATTCTGGCACGAACGTCTTCCCAAGGGGAACAAGTGCCCGGCCAGTTTGGAGGAGGCGGAGAAAATCGTGTGTCCTCTGGATTTACCACACGTGAAATACCATGTGTGCATGAACAATTGCATCATTTATCGGGACGAGCATGCGGAGTCTACCATATGTCCGGTGTGCGGCGTCACTCGATACAAGAAGAGGAAGAAAGCTCCTCGAAAAGTGGTGTGGTACTTTCCGATCACTCCTCGCCTGCAGCGGTATTTCACGGACCCTAAGGTAGCAAAGCTCCTGCGTTGGCACGCGGATAGGGAGGAGAAGAAGCGAGAAGATGACGCAAATGATCCGGAGATAGATAAAAAAGACAAGATGCTGAGTCACCCTAAGGATGCGAGCCAGTGGCAAGCGTTGAACTTCGAAGACCCAGAATTTAGGAACGATCCAAGGAACATCGTGCTGGGCGCGAGCACCGATGGAGTCAATCCGTTTGGCAGCCAGAGAAGCACACATAGCACCTGGCCTGTGTTTGTGTGGATGTACAACCTTCCCCCCCTGGTTGTGCATTAAGAGGAAGTACATTCACATGAGTATGCTAACTGAAGGACCGAAACAACCAGGGAACGACATCAATCTGTATCTGGGGATGCTGAAAGAGGAGCTTGACACGCTGTGGAAAACGCCAGCCAATACGTGGGACGCCGCAGAGAAAGAATATTTCCCTATGAGAGCCGCGCTGCTCACGACGGTGCACGACTATCTTGATTACAGATATGTCGCGGGGCAGGTGGTCCACGGATTTTCTGGATGCGTCAGGTGCATGGATGACACAACGTATCGCCAGGTAGATAGAGATCCCGGGTCTTCGAAAACCGTGTTCATGGGACATCGAAGGTGGCTTCGCGACGATGACCCATGGAGAAAACGCAAGGATCTGTTCGATGGTGAAACCGAACCCTGAGGACGCCCGCGTACGAGGAGCGGCGAGGAAATAGACGAGCTGTTGAAAAATTGGAAAGACTGCCCACTGCCGGGAAAGAAGCAAAAGGCGCCAGAGCCGGGAAAGAAGCGAAAGGCGCCAGAGCCGCTGCTGAAGGTATGGAAAACGAGGTCTGTTTTCTGGGACTTGCCGTACTGGAAGATCCACCGTGTGCCTCACAACCTTGATGTCATGCATATCACGAAGAACGTGTGCGAGAGTCTGCTTGGTACCCTGCTCAACATGCCAGAGAGGACCAAAGATGGGCCGAAAGCAAGGGCAGACTTGAAATCAATGGGCATCAGGCAGGAGCTTCACGCTATATATGATGATCATGATGATGATGATGATGATGAGGCGAAGTAGGACACAGAAAGTCGTCGCAAAGGCAAGAAGGCCAAGAAGACCGGAAATGACTACCCTCCCGCGTGCTTCACTCTAAGTCAGGAGGAGATCGAGCACTTTTTCACCTGCCTCGTAGGAGTAAAACTTCCTTACGGTTACGCGGGGAAGATAAGCAGATACCTAGACCCAGCGAAGCTGAAGTTCAGCGGGATGAAGTCTCACGACTGTCACGTCCTGATGACGCAGATACTTCCAGTTGCAATCCGTGGGATCATGGACGCGCATGTCTGTGAAACCCTATTTGGCCTATGCAACTTTTTCGACGTCATCTCTCGGAAGTCTGTTGGTGTGAGGCAACTCAGAAGGCTACAGGAAGAGATCGTGGTGATACTATGCGAGCTTGAGATGTACTTCCCGCCCGCTTCTTCGATGTTATGGTGCATCTGCTGGTCCATATCGTGGACGATATCATCCAACTCGGGCCGACGTTCCTGCACGGCATGATGCCGTTCGAAAGGATGAATGGTGTCATCAAAGGATACGTTCGCAACCTGTCACGTCCAGAGGGAAGCATAGCCAGGGGCTTTCTGACCGAAGAGTGCATCTCCTACTGCATGAATTATCTAGGCATCGAGAACCCCGTTGGTCTGCCCGTCAACAGGCACCTCGGCAGGCTCGCTGGATGGGGTCACCGTGAGGGTCGTCGCAAAATGCATGTCGACTTCGAGGGTCGACTCGCCGACTTTGAAAGAGCAAACCTAGTCGCGCTACAACACATAGACGTGGTCGATCCTTGGGTGGTACAGCACAAAACCTTTATTAAGAAGACGTACAATGACTGAGGCCAACAGAGGACGGACAGAGATATACTCAAAGAGCACAACTCATGTTTCACGCGTTGGTTCAAGCAGAAGCTTCTGTCGTACCATTTACATGAGGATTCTTCCGCGGGAGAACAACTCATATTCGCCTTGTCACAGGGCGCCGAGCACAACCTCATGACCTATGAGGCGTACGATATCAACGGCTACACATTCTACACCGAGGCCAAGGACATGAAGAGCGATGGTTATCAGAACTCCGGGGTAACGATGGAATCCTACACCGGTAACGATAAGGACAGATACTACGGAAGGATCAAGGAGATCTGGGAGCTGAGCTACGCTGGAGAGAAGGTCCCGATGTTCCGTGTCAGATGGGCCAAGAGCGTCCTAAAAGAAGACCGGTATTTCACCACCATGGTTATACCCGAAGCCAAATCCAAGACCGCGGGCGCAAACGTCACCGCGAAAAATGAGCCATGGGTATTGGCTTCCCAAGTGGACCAATGCTTCTTCATTACCGACCCGTCAAAGCCCAGTCGTGTTGTCGTGATGAGAGGCAAAAGGAAGATCATTGGAATGGATGGAGTAGCCAATGAGCAAGACTTCGACAAGTACGGCGACCCGAGGATCGAACATGACGATGATGATCAAGTAGCAGCATACACCACAAGAAGAAGCAGGACCACCCTACCTAAAGGACGTCCGTTCCACAGAAGAACTCCATTTGCGAAAAAGAAGGGCAAGAAGATTGTGAACAGATAGCTAGCTAAGATCGATTGTATTTAAATCGTACCCTTCATTTCTCGATTGTATTTCATGGGCACTTTTTGAACTATCATGAATATTTTTAAATTTCATGGACACTCGATCTCGATCCCCCTCCATCTCGATCGCTATCCCACCTCGCCAGATCCGGTCCCCCTCGCCGCCGAGCACCCCCCGGTCCACCGGCCGCCGCCGCCGACCCCCCACACCCTCGATTCCCCTACTCAACCGCCGCCGACCCCCGCACCCCTCCCCTACTCAACCGTCGCCGCCGACCCCCCGCACCCCGCGCACCCTCCCCCGCTCCACCGGCATTACTGTTTGATGATATTTTAAAAAAAATTATTACTGTCTTATAAAAAAATATTACTGTTACTATCTTATAAAAAAATATTACTGTTATGATTTAAACAAGTTTAAAAAATTATTACTGTCTTATAAAAAAATACTAATGGCGCACCACGGTGAGGTGCGCCATTAGTATCGATGTACTTATGGTGCACCGAGGGGTGGTGCGCCATTAGTATTGTGCCATTGCTATAAGAAAAAAAGTACTAATGGCGCATCACGGTGAGGTGTGCCATTAGTATGGATGTACTTATGGCGCACCGAGGGGTGGTGCGCCATTAGTATTGTGCCCGATCCCCCCTTCCCTCTCCCCCTTCGCCCGATCCCCCCTTCCCTCTCCCCCTCGCCAGTTCCCTCTCCCTCCCTCCACCGCGCCCCCGCCACCTCCCTCTGCCCTTCCTCCCCCTCGTCGTCGGCGGCCCGGACGCCGCCCCGTCCACCTCGTCGGGCTCCTCCTCCCGCTCCGCAGTCCCCACGCCCCCACAGTCATCTCCTTTGCCACCCCGCTCCTCCCTCCCACAGCGGCTAGGGTTCGAGCCTTCGAGGGAGGATCCGCGCCGCCGCCAGGGCGATCCTACCTCGCCGGCCCGGTCAGCATCGTCGGCCCCTTCCTCTCAGCATCGCCAGCGCTAGGCCCTACCTGGACGCCTCCCACCGGCCCTCCCCCCCCCCCCCCCCGTCGTTGCTGCTCTGCTTTGACAAGCCCCCGGCCCTCCCGTCGCCCTTGCTTCGACCAGCCGCCCACATCTCCTTCGAGAACAGGTGCCTCTCATCTCCCTGTTCCCCACCCCTCTGTTTGTTAGCCGGATGGGTGCATGTTACTGTTGCATATTGAATAGATGGACGAATGGATTTGTTTTGCTACAGTGATTGATAGCTCGTGAACTGTCAATGGTACTAAATCAGTGCCCTTTTGCTGCTTGCTGCTTGCTGCTTAGTGCTAGTTGATAATTTGGTAATGCTACCGATTCTTAGAAATTGATGGATGTACTTTTTCCAGTTTGATACTGCTACTAATTTGATGCTTGCTATTTTAGGTCGCTGCTTGGTATGTGCTCTGTATGCAAGTCATGCTTTTATTCAGTTTTTTCTTCAGTTTTGGCCACTATTGATCTTTCGTTCGCTCGAACTGAGAGTGGTTTCGTGCGCGTTAGATCAGCGGATCTCTTAGTTGAGTTCTGATTTAAGAGCCCGTGAGTGGAAAGTGGAATTGAACAATCTAGACCTGAAACTGAGGCAGTTTTACACGAGTTTGTTTGTTGGTCTTTTAACCCTATCATTTCTCTTGTAGCCAGCATGTGTGTGCGCTTAAACTTGTTTAGCTAGTAATTTCCCCCAATTTGGCCATTACATGTGTAACTTAACTTAGCTTGTCAGAGCATGCTTCCTCGCGAAGAAGGGGGTCATGCTGAAAATTGAAAAATATTGTGAGACATTGGTTGGACGTTGAATTGGTATACAGAGAAGGGAGTGCCTGCTTGTATATATTTTTACTGTTGCTACCATGCCAGACTAACAAACTGCCCAATATTGTGCCCTCCTGTACTATTATTGAGAATAGTTCATGGTTACTAATGTAATTCATTGTTTCGCTGCAGTGGGCATACAAGTTGTTATAAAGCCAGAATATCGGATAACCCCTCCTGTAAGTTATATGATTTATTATACAATCACTACTTTCCTGTTCTCTTATGCAAGAGTTGTCAATCTACTTTGCTACCAAAAAAGTTGTATTAATGAGTAATGACTGAGTTCAGTTTTCATTCTCCAGTGTTAAGAGTGTTGCTCCAAAAAATGATGTTTCGTAGTTAAATGGGTGCCTTTAACTTCTGTGCATTGGCTGGACATCAACATACTACCATAAGTGTTTTGTTTTCTGTTGCCGGTTATTCTCCTTGGGATTGTGAGAAATAGTACTCCTTGGAGTAGTGAATAAATTGTGATGCATTCAAGCAAGACATTTTAGCTAATAACTAATTGTTCTAAATGTCTGTTTCTGTCCTCATTTAGTGCTTGGTATGTCTCCTGTTCTGGGTCATGGACTTTGTGCCATGCCCACATTGGTTTTCTGTTTGGCCTCAATTTGGCCTGACAAATGATGGTCTACTAGCTGGTCTACTAGCTGGCAAGATGCTTGGTATATATATGTTGTGTTCAGTTTTGGCAGGAGTTCAGAACTGTTAGGCAAAGGTCATGTCTCCGACCATCGTGTCGTGATGATTTTGCAGGTACCCCGGGAGGCCCTTGAGTTTGCTGGAATGTCGATTAACTTCCGTTCCGGCAAATTCGGGTACTCCATATGTCCTATTTTTAGGAAAGGTCATGCTGAAATTTTCCGTGAATTTTAGCATGACTTTGCTAAAAATAGGACATATGGGGTACTTGTGACTAATGCATGGGCCGGGGTATCTTAGTAGTTAATTAAGTAGGATCAAGTGCCCCTTTATTCTAGCTACATTAAACCATAGGCGGCAATAGAGCCAAGTGATTAGGCCCAACTTAGAATTCTCCTCGGTGTCGACAAACCCTAAATGATGAGACCATGATCTTGTTCCTTGACAATAACCAACTTTTTGACCAAACTTTGTTCCTATTTAGAGAGAAACATGGCCAACAACGATGAGGCCGGGGGTTCGGGCGTCAAGGCATTCTGGGAGCTGTCCCAGGAGATGGAGGAACAACCTCACTTGTATGAGGACGCCGCCTTCCCCACCGATCCTGAGACCACTGATGGTACCGCCGAGGATGACCCCACTGATGCCACCACTGATGGTGCCGCCGAGGATGCCACCACTGATGATGGCGGCGCACGCACAGATGGCAGCCAATCGAAGAGGCAACGGAAGGACCGGCGCCCGACCGTGCTCCCCACCCTCAAGGAGGAAGTTACTGAAGTGGACTCCAACGGGAATCCAACGGCGCCCGAACGAATAGTCAAGGGGTACTCGCTTCAGCTCGGGTGCATTCTCTGGAGCACCATCTCGATCAACACCGAGAACCTCAGGCATCCTGACCGAGGGAATTTGCGCAACCTCCTCTTCACGAAGCTGCACGAACGATACAAGTTCCCCGCTGAATTTGAAAACACAAGCCTCAAAGGGAATAAAGTGAACAGTGCTGCCCTCACGAAGATGAGCACAGCCCTGTCTACTTGGAAAAGCAATGTGAAGAGAATGATCAAGAAAGGTGAGAGTTATGAGAAGATCAAGGAGAAAAATCCTTCGATCACCGAAGATGACTACAACGACTTCAAGATCAATTGCTCGAGCACCGCAAGCTCCGAATCAAGTAAGTGGGGGAAAGAAATGCGGGAGCTGAACTTAGGGGAACACACACTCGGTCCCGGCGGTTACAGAGTGGCGGAGCCTATATGGGACAAGGAGGAGGCGGACCGTGCCGAGCAAGGCCTACCGCCCCTCTTCGATAAATACGGTGACAAGCAGACCAGGAACTTTGTCAGGGCCCGGTACAAGAAGGACCCGAAAACAAAGGAGCTTACCACGGATACGAAGACCAGGGCGCTTGAGCTTGTTCTGGTAAGGAATACACCCCCGCGTAATTAGCTCCATATGGTTGCATTCTAATTAATGAAGCCAAATTTCTAAATGGTTCACATTCCTTCCACAAGCGACTGAAAGCAGTAGCGCGGGGTCGACTAAGAGCAACCCTTGGGACACCACTCTAAATAGGGCGTTGAATGTAATGAAGAACAAGGATAAGCTCAGTAAGCCGACGTCAGCTGGTCGTGTGGCCGGCAAAGGCTTGTCGACAAAATGGTCATCATACTATAACACTGGTGGGCGAAAGGAGAAAAAGACCAGCTCAGAAAGCCAGGCGCGCGAGGTTCAAGAACTCAGGGCACAGGTGGCGTGGATTCCGGAGATTGTCCAAGAGCAAGTGCAACAACAACTCGGAGCGACGATCACTGCCATTGTGCCTACCTTGATCCAGGGGATTAGTGCGTGGATTGCAGGCGGCCAACAGGGGCCGCCCCCGATTCCTAGCTTCACGGCCAGCAACTCGCAGAACGCGATGGCGGGGCCATTGGTGTCTCCGGCGGAGGCGGCATTGATGTCTCCGACGCCGGCATGGGAGCTTAATGCACCCGGGTGTACGCCGGCCGGCACCTCTGCAGCAAGCGGCCCCTCCGTCAACTGCACGCCCGCCGTTGGCGGTGCCTCGACATTAGCCGAGCTCGACGCCATCATCACGGTAACTAATTAAGCCTCTCTCGGCCGAGGACTTCATCTCCTTGCCTTTGACTGGGCATCCCTGACGCCCTACATGTTTTCGCAGGGCGCCGCCGATGTTCCGTGCACTCTCCTGCACTTCGTGAACAACGAGTTGGTCGATGTCGCCAAGGGCAAAATCGTTCAACCGGGCAACCCCTTGTTCCACGGTACCCAGATGCCACCCAACTTGTTTAGGGTTCAACTGGTTGGGGTGCTGCCAGGCTGCGACGAGTTGTTACCTCCGATTCGACCCGCCGGGGCCGACGATGATGACGTGATGACCCTCAGCGCCTGCCTGAGCTGGCCCCTGCTTTGGCCGAAGAGCCAGATTCGTTTGGGGGCAGGGGACACCACCCCAAAGACAACACCGCTAGTCGTGCCGGCGCCAAGTCGGCCCCATGGCAAGACCGCCGCAACGGTGCCGGACATCCCTATGCCACTGGATCCAAACATGCATATGGCACAGGATCAGAATGACGACGACGATGATACATTTGCCAACATCGATCAGTACTTTGCCGATCATGGGTACGGTGGCGACTTCATGGGGCCTCCTTCTCAAGAACCCAACCCAACAAAAGACGTGCGCGATCTAGCTGGTACCGCGGAGAAGCCAAGTTGCAACAGGCGTCGTCTGCCGTTCAGCTCTCATGAGACGCCTCCAGCTGCCGACTTCACCGAGCCTCAGATAGGCGAGGTGCGAAATATTATCAGCCCCAACACACTCAAGAAGGCGGTCTGTGAGCAGAACTCGGTCCCATTACAGGAGAAGAAGAAGGCACGCAAAAGAAAGACTAACAAGGGTGCGGGCCAACCGGCACCGAGTACGATCCGTGCTCAGGACGGGCCACCTTCACCTGAGGATATCTCGAGGAGGGTGCATGTGGCGGGTAGGCCGATGCTACTGAGAAATATGCTCGATGCTGCAACCGGTGCTATGCGGAGTCTGCATGACAGTGTTCTTTCTTTGGAGAAGCGGCGTCTCAGAGAGAAGGATGTGGCATACCCGGTTTTCGCGGCCAAGGTGCCAGAGGGCAAGGGCTTTGTGGATAACTCCATCGGGGGTACGATCGTCCTGCGGTTTGATGACATCCACGCTATGTTGAACCTTCATCCGCTGCACTACACCTTCGTTCGGCTATTTTCGCTGAGTATGGAGATGCGGATCATTCGCGACAAGACCCCGGACATCGTGATAGTCGACCCCTTCTACATGCGTGCCAAGATCTTGGGAAGCGCTGGGGACCGGCAAGTCGCGAGTTCTTACCTCGAAGGCGTCATTCTGGCAAACCAAGATAAGGATAACTTCCTCATGCCTTACTTTCCCGAGTAAGTCCTCCCCTCAACCGCCCCGTAACATATGAATTCTTAGATTTCGATCGTTTTTCTTTTAACATTCCGTGTTTTCTGCAGTGACACACGTTGCACGCTCATCCTCCTAAGCCCCAAATATTCCATGGCCACGTATTTCGACCCAGACCGTCAGTCGAACGTAGAATACACAAATGTCAAGAAGGTTCTTGACGATGTTCTCCCCGGCTACGTCAAATCTGGAGGCACCTTCACCAGGCCTATTCGTAAGTACGGCAAGCACGTGTTCTCCCACAATACGACGTTCTGCTGCGTCAAGCAGCCGCCTGGCGGTCAGAAGGGTGCCTACTACGCCATCCATCACATGCGGGCGATCGTACGGGACCATCATCAACTTCTGCTACCGAGTAGACTCAAAGATTGGGCCGCGAGCGTGTCGGCAATCCAGGACGCGGACATCAGACAAGAATTCTTTCGCATCCAGTCGGAGTTTGCGGAAATCATCCATCAAGATGTCCTTCGTACCTCGGGGCAGTTCTACCTCAGAAATCAACCGTCCAACAGTGACATCGACACAATCCTACAAATGCAGGCTGACAACGCCCGTTGTTCCATGACTCCCACGATAGACGGCGGCTTCATCCACGCTCCGGTCCCTTGAGTCGAGTCGAAAGCAGTGATGCTGTGTCTAGTTCTGAAACATCGATTGGCTCATGTTGTAATTAAACTTTAATGAACTTGTAGTATGTCTCTTTGGTTTTGAGAGTCGTTCAACTTAGATGTAATCGATGCTATTAATGTCTTTCTTTTCTCTTCCGATTGTTCTGTTGCATACTTATATATTGCTTATGTATTGTCTGTGAATTGGTACTAACGTTTCGTTTGGCTACTGCATAGCGATGCCGTGGTATGTCGTGTACAAGGGTAAGGTTCCCGGAGTCTACAACGACTGGGAGGAGTGTCGGAGACAGGTTCACCGATTCAGTGGTAACAGTTACAAAGGGTACACCACTAGGGCCGAGGCCGAAACTAGATACGCCCGCTATCTAGCGGGAGAGGGGAGGGAGCGTTGGAGGAACCGGATAAAGACGAATTTCATCGTGATGATGCTCATCGTGATGACCGCAGCTCTCTTCTATGTAATGGTAGTTTAGGTGATCGATATCGACTTGTAATGTGAAGACAAACTCGCGGTCTCGAGACTTGTAATATAATGTTTTATTTTTGTTTGGTCTTTTCAATTTGGAGACTAATATGATGAATTGTATTCGGAGACTAAAATGATGAATTGTATTCAGAGACTAATCTTCTATTGTATTCGATGAATCTGTTGTTGATGTGTGATGTCTATATTTTGTCCAATTATACATTTTCTAACCTGTGCAAAAAACAGAAAATTAAAAAACCTAATATTCATACTAATGGCGCATCACATCACAGTGCGCCATTAGTATGCCAAAGGATACTAATGGCGCATCATTAGGCAGTGCGCCACTAGTATGCCGAAGTTACTAATGGCGCATCCTGTGGTTGTGTGCCATTAGTATGTCAAAGCACCTGGGTATACATGGCCCCCTGGGAGGCATACTAATGGCGCACTGTTGTATATACTAATGGCGCATCCGAGGTGCGCCATTAGTAAAATATACTAATGGCGCACCACTAATGCGCCATTAATGGCCAAATTAGGTGCGCCATTAGTAGGCCTTTTCCTAGTAGTGATACTAATATCTCTACACCCTAGGGTCACCGAACCTTAAGTGTGTAGACCCTACGGGTTCGGGAGACACGCAGACATGACCGAGACGACTCTCCGGTCAATAACCAGCAGCGGGATCTGGATACCCATGTTGGCTCCCACATGCTCCTCGATGATCTCATCGGATGAACCACGATGTCGAGGATTCAGGTAATCCCGTATACAATTCCCTTTGTCAATCGGTACATTACTTGCCCGAGATTCGATCGTCGGTATCCCAATACCTCGTTCAATCTCATTACTGGCAAGTCACTTTACTTGTACCGTAATGCATGATCCCGTGACCAAACACTTGGTCACATTGAGCTCATTATGATGATGCATTACCGAGTGGGCCCAGAGATACCACTCCGTCATACGGAGTGACAAATCCCAGTCTCGATCCGTGTCAACTCAACAGATACTTTCGGGGATACCTGTAGTATACCTTTATAGTCACCCAGTTATGTTGTGACGTTTGATACACCCAAAACACTCCTACGGCATCCGGGAGTTACACGATCTCATGGTCTAAGAAAATGATACTTGACATTGGAAAAGCTTTAGCAAACGAACTACACAATCTTGTGCTATGCTTAGGATTGGGTCTTGTCCATCACATCATTCTCCTAATGATGTGATCCCGTTATCAATGACATCCAATGTCCATAGTCAGGAAATCATGACTATCTGTTGATTAATGAGCTAGTTAACTAGAGGCTCACTAGGGACATGTTATGGTCTATGTATTCACACATGTATTATGATTTCCGGATAACACAATTATAGCATGAATAATGGACAATTATCATGAACAAGGAAATATAATAATAATCATTTTATTATTGCCTCTAGGGCATATTTCCAACAGTCTCCCACTTGCACTAGAGTCAATAATCTAGTTACATTGTGATGAATTGAACACCCATAGAGTTCTGGTGTTGATCATGTTTTGCTCGCGGAAAAGGTTTAGTCAACGGATCTGCGACATTCAGATCCGTATGTACTTTGCAAATATCTATGTCTTTATCTTGAACATTTTCATGAATGGAGTTGAAGCGACGCTTGATGTGCCTGATCTTTTTGTGAAACCTGGGTCGACAGATAGCCGTAGTTATCCATGTCGATGTTGCGGAGGTTGAGCTTGATTACATGGCCAGTTCGATTGCTGCACCGAATTCCCTTCCACTGACAACAGTCATCGCCATGGCGCCATGAAGAGAGACGGCCGGCAGGATCAAAGAGGCTCACCTTGAAGGACAGGAGCGCATCTCGCTCGCTGTTGACGCAGGCTCCTGATACGCTGTCTTGAGCTTGACCATGGGAAGTGGATGCTGGTTGGGAGATGAGCAAGCAAAGGAGTAGTGCAGTTCCTCGAATGAGGAGCGTGAGCTTACTCATACTGGTCGGAAATGGTAGACGGAGAAGACAGTGGAGCGAGCAACTTATCTCTATTCCACAACAAGCTACTTAAGATAGTCCGTGTACTGAAGTTATGCAAATTTATAATGGCATTCGACCCTGCAGAGCACAGCAGACAAGGTTCGCTCAATAATTAGAGCCAGAGCCTTGACTCCCCGGTGCACGTCATGGTCTTGCATGCGCACTTTTCTTCAGTGATTAGTGAAGTTGTGGCCAAGCACGCATGCGTACTTTTCTTCTGGTGAATTTATAACGATGATTAGATTAGGACAGTGGAGCATGCCAAGCACGGCACACAAGCATTCCTAAAAACCGATTCAGAGGAGGCTCCATGGAGCCCTTTCAAGGAAACATTACTATTCATTTATTTATTCACAAGAAAACATAGTTTCACACACCGCAGAATGTTCCTGACTTCTTTTACGTGTAGATAGAGATGTATAGTATATGTGTACGAATTTTAATCAATATACGTATGTATATGTGTTGTATAAAAGAATAAATACATAAACCAAAATGGGCATGTATTTTTTTTACGCACATAAGTACAGTGGGACCCTCCAGAATACAAAAAGTAATACAGAAATCATGTTGATACAAGTGGGTTACGATTTACGGAGCATGTTATGGAGTATGAATGTACTGTTGTTGCTCATTCAACAAAGCCAAACAGGGTATATATTGAGCTATCCATTAGCACAAGGGGGAACGGTGTGAAAGTTATGTGAACCGTCTCAACTCCCATACATAGGAGCCCGCATGTTTATATATTGATTGTGGCTTGGAGTACAAGGTTCGGTTGATCTACAACCGTGAGAGATTTACATGGGGGCGATAGGAGAACAAAACAGTAGTAGTGTAGAGCTATCTGCTAATTCATGCAACTGTGTAGGTTTTTGTTTTTGTTTAGCTTTGCGTATTGCTAATAGGCACCAGTCAATCAGCTTAGCTTCCTTCTGAGTGACAACATCAGCGACATACCAAAAGCACAAGCTTTTCCTTTAGAAAATGAAAAGAATGGTGACAACACAATTTTAGCCTTGGGCTCCACCGCCAGGGCCTGCTCTTCAGCAGTCTGACGATCTATCTAGCAGCTGAGGAGCGGGAGGAAGATCTATCTACCAGCGAGGCCAGCCAGTCTCCCTTCCTTTAAGCCTTGCATCAAGGTTTCCCATTGTCATCAAGTACAGACATACTACTAGCTAGTGGCCAAATCATGCTATCAATTGAATGAGTAGTCGAAGCAATATTTAGCCAATACAGTACATGCGTCGAGAGAAAAAAGAACAGTACCAAACTGATTCAGTGGAGAGTACCAAACCTTTCTAGCTAGCTATCATGCACTTTCTCCTTTTTGTTCCTTGTTTCCATCTCCTGAAGCAGATGCAACTGCTGCTACTTCTGCTTGTTCCTCCTCTGCAGCCATTGTGTGGACTAACGTCCAAACAGATCAAATGAAGATGGAATCAATAGGAGGAAACAAATGAACCAAATATAAATAGCACACCAAGAGTTGTGTTATTTTACCTCCAGATCCGATCAAGTGCTGGGACAGTGCATCCCTCACCCTGACAGCATCCTCATCTGCTAACTTCCATGCTTTCTCGATGTAAATCCCCTCATGGCTGCTCGGCATGCTTGCACCCTCGTCCTCTTCCAAGTCTATCACTATGTTATGCAACATGCAGCACGCGGCGGCTGTCCAGTGCATCTCATGTTGATTATCTGGATGCCACCCTTCTCCCTGTAGACACTTCCATGTCTCTTTCAACCTTGCCAACGCCCTCGGCGCAACGGCTGTAGCTGCAGAGTGTCTCCTGTTAAACTCAACTTTGGACTCTGAAAGTGGGAGACCGTTTTCTAACTGGTAAGGTGTGAGGAGCCATGGACGAAGAGGGAATCCTGCATCACCAATGATGTATTCCCCAACCTCCGAGCCATCTGATAACTTCACCTTACCACCATTCAGCAAAGCATATTCCTCAATGCCCTCCAAGAGATCACCGTCCAACCAAAACTCCGTGATCCTCATATCTGGATCAACAACGGCTTGCACTAGCACAACGTCATTCTCCTCATGGTCAGGGTTTTGTGATCCAAACGTGATGTGATCTGTATGTACAACACCACAACAGTTTGGGAGGCCGTGCATATTGTCAAACTTGTGCTTGATCTTCTCCATTTTAGTGGAGCCAGGCCAGCTGCAGTGCTGCAATGCTCGGTCCCACATAGCCTCAACAAACGCCTGAGTTACCAGCAAGACAGTTGACTCACTCACGCCAAGTGCAGATCCTACGGTAACCGGAGAGTCACCAGAGTTCAGTACCCTCAGAGCGACAGCTACTCTGTCTTGCAAAGACAACGATCTCCGATCAACAAAGGTGTGATCCCTTGCCATCATATCTTCCAAAAATGGGATCCTCACCAAGCTGCAGATGTAACTGAAGGTACTTCTTGTCATTTTGTACAGAGAGTCAAATCCTTGTGCATCCACCATACAAGATGACAAGGTTTCTGCATGGCAAGAAAAAATACAAAATGGTTACATGATACTCTAGATATGTTAGACTCGAGAAAACCTAGAAGAACAAGTGAGAAGACAAAGACTTAGCAACATGCACTAGGATATATGGACGAAAAGCAGGAGATAAAACCAAACGACCATATAAACTGACAGAATCAGAGTGCTCAAACAAATTAAGACAAAGTTGGTATAGAAAAATGCACCTTCAAATATGGTAGAGGTATTAATATTTGAATCCAACTTGCAGTTGTCCCCTCTCGTGTACAAAACGTACCATTTTTTTTGGTTGTCTCCATCATCTGCATATGCCTTGACATGCTCCACTTGGCTGAACTTGTCCCACTCAGTGCCAGATTGCCCCGCGGCTACCGCAGAGAGCAACCATAGCCTGCAGAATAGCTGCAAATGCCTTGGCTTTATGTCTCGCATGTATTCTGGGAGTTTTTCCATGGTGTAATCTTGCAGGAACAGACTCTCAAGTGAAGTGATACGCTCCAACAGCTTCAACTTTGGGCAATTCCGGATGGTAAGCTTCTGTAGATTGGGGAGATTGATGATCCTCTCCAAGTCGGGGCATGTGGACATGGTAAGTTCAACAACAGAAGGAATGCCCTCAATGTAGCTGAGGTGCTTGACATGGCGTAGCTCTAATATTTTCAAAGAGCTTGCATTGGAGGCAAGGCCTGGAGGAACATGCCTCAGTCTGCAATTGCTGAGCACAAGCCTCTCCAAACGGTGCATGGCTTGTACTTGCTCCTCCCACTCCCACTTCTCCCATTCCACCATGTCGTGCAAGTTCAATTCGTTTAACCTTGGAAATGAAGTTGCTGCTGCCTGCAAGAATCCAGTCCCCACATGTTTGATGCATGGAGCGCAAGAGACCTGTAGAAACTGCAGACTGGGGAGCTGGCACAACCCATTGGGAAGTTGTGAGCAACAAGACAGATCATCAAAATATATAGTCTTCAAGTTGTTGAGGGGCACCATTGATGTGGGCATCATCCAGCTCGGGAGTTGCCGGCCAAAATACCCCTTGATCTCAAGATATTCTACACCAGGTGGAGGGCAAAGCTTACCGAGAACCTTCTCAATTCGTTGCTGCTCTTCCTCAGAGACACCTTCCTTCTCTTTAACCAACCCATCATTTCCCAGTATACTGGTGCAGCCCAGACGTAGCTTGATAAGATGCATCTTCTCACTGATCCTAGCATTAGCAGCAAACGAGGCAGCAGATACATTCTCCAATTGAACTAATTCAAGAAACCTGAGTTGGGAAAGAGGCCCTAACTCATCCAAACTGCACCAATCAACATCCATGTGGGCTTGAAACATAAGTAGTCTCCTCATATTTGTCAGACCTCTAAACCCTCTAGGTACCATACATGCTTCGGGAAGTGAAAGGAACCTCAACTGGCCAAGCTTCACAATGCTATCAGGAATATTCACTAATTTACTAGTGTTAGATACCAGTTTCGTACATCCACCAAGGTCAAGGAATTGCAATAGTTTCATCTTGCCAATGTTCCATGGAAGTATATCAACATTTACTAGTGTTAGATACCTCAGGTGCTTGAGTTGATGCAATGATTCAAGCAATACAGCCATATCTGCAGATTCTATATGCAGAGTCCGCAAACTAGAAAAAGTAACCAATGAATCACCAGGCACGATCTTAATCTGGATGGTTGAGATCAATGTTCTCACTGATTGTTGCGGCTGTAGAGATTTCCAATCAAGTTCACCTGACTGTGATTGGTTACTTTCTATGGACAACCGAAGAAACTTTTGTGAACCAAGTTTAGCAAGAATATCATTGTCTCCGTCTTGAGGTACGAATGCTTCATCTTTAGTCATATACTGAGCAAATGAACGAACAACATCATGCATGCCGCAAATCCATATTTCAGCATACGATTTATCTGGCTCTATAAGGTTCCTAGATACCAACTCCTTGTAGTAATTTCTTCCCAGTTCTTCTAAATCACCAGAGTTTCCATGAATAAATCCTTCGCTTATCCACATTGCCACGACTTGCTCCATATGAAACCTTCTACTTTTAGGAAGAAGAGAGTAGAATAGAAAGCACTGCTTCAAATAAGAAGGCATATATTCATAGCTTAAGTATATTGTATGGTTGAGCTCATCGGGCATTTTAGTTGTTGACCATTTAGAATCATCCAAAACCTGCTGCCAGTCACGACGTAGCCCCCCTCTTTCACGCAAGAGTCCTCCCATCACTTTAACAGCAATTGGTAAACAACCACATTTCTGTATAATTTTCAGTCCGATATCCTTTAGCGTATTGATGTGGTCTTCATCTATCTCAGTTGAGCATACCTGCGAACATACAGTACAAGGGACCGATACAGTTAATTAACTATGTATAACATATATACTTTATGCCTAGAAAACAAATTTTCTTTCCATTTCTTTTACAAGATGGAACATACTGCAAGCAGAATATACTTTAGCACTACTCTCTCATCACCGTTATAGGAAGTAACTCCAAATTTAGCAGGAATTGAATATTATTTTATTCATTTTCATATTTTTTATGGTAACATGAAATTATCTAATCTCTCGAGCGTCTATAATGCATAATACTACGGCAAACATTAAGTACTAAATTGGTGTGCAAATTCTCTAGCAAAATTATTGCCAACTTCTAGTCTAGTTATTTTCGTGTCATATTCTTTTGTTGTATTGGCAGGGGTTCACCTAAAATTGTTATTTTTCTGTCTTAAAATAACTCATAATTGAAAGTATTTCTTATGTCATAGACTGGATATTCACAAAAGTTTACTCACTACATGAATATACGACCCATATATAATTATCCAAATATCTAGTTATTTCTCAAGCTTGATTAAACAAAATCTAGGCGTGTTTGAATGTGTCTCAATTAGTGTTGTGGCACCATGCTTTGTTGGCACTTGCAAAGTAATCTTAGCCTTACAAAATTACTGACAACCTCTTACCTCCAAGAGGTAATAGTACATAGAAGTCACTAAATTACATGTAATTAATGGCTCATTAATTCGGGAGCATCCTAACATTTCTCTTGATTAACTACATAGTGTTGTTAATACGTAGATGGAGATAGATTATTCACTTCACCGAAAGATTAGTATTTAATTAAGTACATACCTGCTTCTTGAGCAATGACCAAGCATCTTGAGGCGCTAATTTGTCAACATGGTGGTACGGCCAGATAGCTTTCACCCCTCTGGCAACACTTTCATCTCTGGTAGTGACGAGGACTCGGCTGCCTGAAGCAGCAGCATTGACTAAGGGTATTTTCAGCACGTCATCCCATGCTCTATGGTTCCACACATCATCCATTACCAGAAAGGTCTTGTGGTCAGTCAATGTGTTCTTGAGGGTTTCGTGAAGGCTGGTCTTTGCACTTTCAGGTGGTTGGGCATCTCCTCCGGCTTCGATGACGGCCCTTCTCAGCAGATCAACATCACTGAAGTTTTGGTTGACGCTCAACCATATCTTTTTGCTGAATTCACCTTGGATTGCCTCTTCATTGAAGACCTTCTGGGCGAGGGTGGTCTTGCCAATCCCACCAACACCTACGATAGCAACCACCTTGATGCCATTGTTGACATCGTCTCCCGTCTGCATGATCTGGGCCACGAGTGCTCTTGTGTCTTCTTCAATCTTGTCTCCAACAATAGCCAACCGGTCAAAGTCCCCTACCGTCTCCTGGCTTGGATTACCATGGTGAGAGGCATGGGTCTTGCTGCGATCATCCCCATAGGACCCGAGATTGATGAAGTTGAACGCAGCGCTGCGTTCCTTGATGTCATCAAGCCTCTGGTTGAGCGCCTTGATGCGGGTGCCGATCTCACGAGCATGGAAGGGGTTCCTCATGCAGAAGAGCAAGGGATTGAAACACCCTGTGTTTACCGAGGATGGTCCACGCTCCATGACCTTGAGCTGGCAGAGGTCAAGGATGTCAGTAGCTTCATACATGGCACGCTTGAGCTGCCCCACCCACTCTCGCACAGTCTCGTCAGTGATGTTCCTCCTATCGGCATCGGCCAGGAAGTTCTTGAGGTCCCGAAGCTTGTCTCCCATCTTGTCGATCTCGCCGGAGACGCCCAACATCGTCTTCGCCTCATCAGTTGCTACCTGCGTGAGCATGTCCACCAGGTAGGACGCAAATGCATCCAGCACCATCGCCATTGTCGCTGGTTAATTTTTCTGCAATAACAAGGTAATGTCAAATTCAATCAGGAAGCTTAGCTAGCTAGGTGTAAAGAGAGGCAAATCACACTTGAACTGCCTAACCAACCTCTGAGCTGGATGGGCAACACAGACGGCGAAGACGTGGGGGTCAGCGTGACACCAGCGCTGCGGAAGCTCAGATCCTCCTCCGGGGTGTTGCCTCCAGGAGGAGCACCTCAGCTCCTCCTGCGGCGCGCTGCCGCCAGGAGCAGCAGTTGAACTCCTCCGGCGAGTTGCCTCCACGAGCAGCCGCTCAGATTCTGAACTGGCGGGTTGCCTCCATGACGCAGCAGCTACACTAGCAGTCGTACGCAGAGTAGCTTGGTGTAGCGGCAGGCAGGTGCTCTCCGGCGGCTGAGGCAAAAGGCCACGGCACAGCTGGGTGGAAGTGGACGGGAGCGAGTGAGTGAGACTCTGAGAGCCATTGAACGGAGTGATAACAGTGGCAGACAGCTGCATTGGACGGAAGTAATTAACAATTCACATAACGTGGGCAGCTGTCAGGTTTACAGACCTGTTTAATTGGCTTTGCGGTAATGTTTAATTACAACCTTATTTTTCGCTGCCACATGCAGACTTTCTCTAGATCTGCATAAAATTGTATGCTAGCTAGCTAAAGTGTTTACATCGTGTGTCTGTATTCCAACTATCTATCAAGGAGCATCCTGAAACACTCCATGTCAGTCGTTATTTCGTGGTGTACAATTTTAGGTAGATAGTGAAAAGTCGAGTGTACACAAACAATACTAGGTGGTGTCACGCTTTCTAGTTTTATAACTACAAGCAAATGGCCTATTTCTTTGCCGACATCCATGTGCCTTGGACAGAGTAGTGACAGCTGCCTTGGATGGAGCTAATTAACTAATTAGCTATCGTGGGCTACTGTCAGATTACTGATCCATCTCGTTTGATCTGTTTAGCCATTGGTTGAACTTTGCATCCACATCGCTAATTGATCCCTCCACGTGCCCACCACATGCAGTTTGCAACAAAAGGAGAGCTAGCACAGTGGAGGGTGGAGTGCTTTATTTATGGATTATATAACCGAACGAGCAAACGGACTGAACTGAAACTTTGAGCACAAACTTTACATAAACCGATGCAGCATAAACGTAGCCCAACTCATGTTTTACAGAGTCATCCATGAGAACCAAAATTCATATAAACAAGAGTTCAGAATCAACAACTTACATTAGAAATTCATGAGGCATCAAACGCTTGAGCATGCTACACAGACGGAGTTCGAAGTCAAATATTGAACCGTGGGAGGTCTTGACAAAATATTGATCATAAATTATTGGCAGCATCCTGGAGACGGAAAAGCGACATTAGCTACTGGATCTCAAACTTAGCCAAGAAAACAAAAGCCACATAGCATTAAGGCACCTAGCATGTAAGAGAACAGTGTGCACGTGGTTTATGTTTCAAGCCAGAGCAAATTTAAGAGAAAAGATTCTACAGAGCAATAAACTGAACGAGATACTGCAATTTGTGAACAACAATTGCATGTCAAAAATGCAGTTTGCGGTTTCTTTTTTGGCATTTGGGCTGATCTCTCCACAATAATTTATCTCTGGTTCAGGGTCGAAGGAAACAATAGAACAATTTCAAGGCAAAAACAATTTCAAGGCAAAAGCATGTACTAGTAGTTCAGGGCAAACTTGGTACTCCCTCCGTCCGGAAATACTTGTCGGTGGAATGGATGTATCTAGACGTATTTTAGTTCTAAGATACATCATTTTTTATTCATTTCTCCGACAAGTATTTTCGGACGGAGGGAGTACATGTTTTTCATTTTTTGGTTGTTCATTATGTGGGTTTATCCGACTCATGACCCTCCTCTTGTCATGGTTACGAATATGTTATGTGGTACATCATAAAAGCTTGCTCACGTTTTCATCCGCTATAACCCATGGTCTTTGGGAATCTTCACAACTGGTAGCTGTATCATGACCCCTAGGTCATGTTTACAGACCTATTTTCAGATAGCACATGCAAACTTTCTCTAGATCTGCGCGGAACTGTACGCTAGCTAGCTAAATATTTTGCTCTGTGTTCTCGTATTTCAAATATCTTTCTCAAGGAGCATCTTTCTTTTAGGCCTCATAGCTGCATAGGACCAGATCGAGACGGTAGTGTACCAGAAAAAAAAGCTCACATCTCGTCATACATACCCTAGTACACTCGATCGTTAGCAGACAGCGACGTTGGACGGAGCTAATTAACTAAAGTACATAACGTGGGCTGTCAGGTTGGATCATTTAGCTTAGCTTGTATGCACATCGGTAGTTGATCCATCCACATGCAGTTTTGCACAAACGACGCGCGAGTGCTAAATATATGCACGTGTCAGAAATAAATCAACGCATAGTAGGCGTGGGAGCTGGATCTGGCAGTACAAAGCAAGTAAGGAAAACTAGCTGATATGCAAATATTACGAGACTCTGTGACCCGACAGAGATGAATGAATATCGAGGTTTGACAGATTTAACTTGTAAGAAATTAATTGAGCTCCTATATTGCCATATGTACGTACCAGTAACTAGGAACAATTTTTGTTACCATATTGGCTTCTATTTATGAGCCTAGCTCCAATCAGCATGCACGATTGCCTGCTCTATCTTAAGATAGTAACAGGAGAGGAAATTTGAGTATTAGGCCCGCTCTACCTCCTTATGCTACAGCAGCTGAGATACCTGCTTTTATCGAAGGCTTGTGGTGTTTCCGCTTTTTGTTTCATAGCCACCAACAGCAGCACACACGCAAATAAACCACCTGTGCAAAGAATGGCTGCAAAACCCAATGTAAAACATGTCAATCAAAGGTCTCTAGTGTCACAGGCCGAAACAACACGTCTTTCAACAAAATATTTACCAATGTCTAGTGAACCTGTGCAATAAAAGTTGTCCCACCCAAACTTGCCTGCTGAAGAATCATATTCCGAGGCTGACATTTCTTTGAGAACTAAACTTGCGTCTTCAATGAAAATATCAACCTGGAAAAAAAAGTACTTGTCACCTCATCATGGACTTATGAAGTGATTCTACACAACAAAACCAGGAGATAGGCCCATACTCAATTATCCACCAAGATAATCAGGTATTACCATTTTGCAGTCTAGGTACTAAACATCAGAGGAACATGACCAGGTCAGGCTAAATTTAACAGATTATATCCAAGGTCTTCAGCTGATGTACACTGAATATTATCAGGTGTCGCAGCAAACTAATCAAATAATTTAGTTATCAGAGGAACATGACCGACGGGCAGGAGGGGGCGCCCCGCGACGCCGGCCACCTGCGCGCGGGAGGAGACGCCCCGCCGCCGCCTGTGCCACGCGGCCTTTGGCCGGTGACGCTGCCGGCGGCGGCGAGGGAGGAGAGGCTGAGGCGAGGGGCTGGGGCGGCGGCACTAGGGAAGCCCCCCGGAGTCGCCCGCGGGAGCGACTCGGGGGCGGACCTCACTTCTCGGCTCCCGTGCATATGATATGACGTGACTGTACACAACAAACAGTGAAGTTCTAGACCGGTAGACCCATAAAGAAACCATGTATGGGCGTGTAAACGCACACATGAAGGCATAGCAACAGAGACCATGAATGTTCAGGGAATCATACTAGTGGAAGCATTGAGAATCAGTAACATTTCTACATTTGACACGAAGGATAATCAATGCAGTAAAAGGTAAGCTACAAGCTAGGCCCATACTCAATGATCCACCAAGATAATCAGGTATTACCATTTTGCAACGTAGGTACTAAACACTAGAGGAACATGACCAGGTCAGGCTAAAGTCAACAGATTATAACCAAGGTCTTCAGCTAAACTAATATTATAAAAACCAGCGTGTTAAATTGACTTAACTGATGTTAATAAATGGGTGCAGGGGTGGTGGTAGAACTACACCAGAATAAACGTGGTCAAGAGGATTCAGTCCGAAAACTAGATTGATCTGCCAGTTTGAAGGAGCTAATGCAACACTGGGCAGGCATCAGCCCCCATACATGGTCTTACGACTTTGCGGAGACCTGTGTTTTTGGTAAACAGTTGGCCAGGCCTGGTCACTGAGACCCCCTCTTGTGAGGGGGCACCACTTCTCTGGAAGTTACGGGAGAAGGAAGTTATCAGTAGCAGCGGGGTGGATCTAGGAGCACCGGGACACCCAAAATTCGGAGTCCTGTGGGGTTTAAGTCCAACTAATCATCGATGAAGATAGTCCATGGTACCCTCGACTGAATCCATGCACATCTCAGGTGTAAACTGTGTAAGAAGGATCATAATGATCATTGGTCAGTTCAGCAACCACTATTTGTCGTTATTATAATACATGATTTATATTCACAAATCAGTAATTCCTATATTCAGCTTGTAATACATATAATACTACTCTGTTTAGTACGAAAATAGACTCGTCTAGTGGGGCTAACACAGCAGGCCATTTAGATCGAGATTAACCAGTTGAACTTAGATTATACTGTATCTGTACAGGAGCATCTGCGGGACGAATCTGATCAATGGTGGGTGCAGGAAGGCAGGGTAAGAAAGCTAAAGAACTCAACAATCACCAGTGGAAGGGGAAATGACGACTGACCGTGCCTGGTTCGCCGCCATGCCACGCGCGCTCCTTTGCTGTGGAGGATGGGAGGAGGGGGGAAGAGAAGGAGGCTGTATGTACTCGCTGGAATAAGATGGCAGGGGCGGGGAGGCTGAGTCGCTGTCGCCGGCCAAACCTGGTGAGATGATGATACCAACCATGAAGCATACTGGTGTCCCTGCCTTTCGCACACGGAATGCTGATTATTTGGTGTTTCAGCTCTTTTCATAGCCGCCAGCACAAGAATGGATGCAAGAGGTAAACATGCTACAGGGTAGTGGACTAATTTGCTCCCTAAACTTGACTGCAGCTAAAGGGGCACTTATTCCGTGAGCGGCATTTCTTTGAGCTAAACTCGCAGCTTCAAGAGAAAGCTCAACCTGGAAAAAAATTACTTCTCATAAGTCAGAACAAACTTGACCTCTTGGACTTAGGAAGTGATTTTACCCTATAACAATGAAGAACTAAACCCATAAAACCAGGTACAGGCGTCTAAATTTAGTTCAGAGTTTCGTTGCTTATTCAGAGTCAAGAAGGTTATTAAAAGGAAAAACTGAACATATTCCAATGCACAAGAACCATGAGCCATTTAGCAACATGGGTAGAGGAACAAGCCATGGGCTCTTGGTCCTCGCTCTTGTTGCAGATACTAGAAAACAGCACATCTTTTAACACAATCTTTTCCAATGTCTAGTTAAGTTGTGCAATAGAAGTTACCCTAAACTTGCCTAGTGAAGAGTTGCTTATTCCAAGAGTGGCATCTTGCAGCTTCAAGAGAAAGCTCAACCTGGAAAAATATTTATTACTCAGATGTCAGAACAAACTTAACCCTTATTGTGGATTTATAAAGTAAATTTTACACTGTAACAGTGAAGAACTAGACAAACAAAAGATGAACATATATGAAGCGTGCTTCGGGTAGCTTGATGTATGTTCTTGTTAGACCTTTGTGGAATAATAAATAAAGATTGCCGTATGCATCTATTGATGCAGAGGCCGGGGGTCTTTACCTCCTTTTCCAAAAAAAAAAACACTCTAACACAGCAGTCCATTTAGATCCAGATTAATTACTAATTAGGCGGGCAGCTACTACACTACTAGGGACAAATTCCTTGAGATGTGGTAGCTATAGATCCAGTTTATTATACTCAACCTTGGGGCAGGCAGGAGCTTAGATTATACTGTATCTGTAGTTCTGTACAGGAGCATCTGTCGGCACGAATCTAGTCAATGGTGGGTGCAGGAAGGCAGGGTAAGAAAGTTAAAGAATTGGAAAAAAAAAACGGAGGAAGGGGAAATAGTGACTGCCCGTGCCTAGTTCACCGCCATGCCACGAGCGCTACTTTGCTGTGGAGGATGGATGGAGGGGAGGAGGATGTATGTGCTGGAATAAGATTTCCTGCAGGGGCGGGGAGGCAGAGTACGTTAATGAGTATGGTCATTCCAGTAACACTGAATCACATTATTCTACAACTCCCATGGATTGAAACAAAAAATAAACAATAAGGCCCATGCCCAATTATCCACCAAGAGAAATCAAGTATCAACATTTTGCAATCTAGGCGCTAGAAGAGCTGGAAAATGAACTAACGAATCGGTGTGAAACTAAACTAAAGGAACATGATCAGGTCAGGTCAGGCAAAACTAAACAGATTGCATACGTGATAACATCCAAGACTTGAGCTGATGTACACTTAATACTATCAGACGTTGCAGCAAACTAACTTTACAAGAACCGGCACATTAAATTAACTTCAACTGAAGGTAATAACCAGGGTGCAGGGGTGGTGGTAGAACTCAACTAAGCCCGAATAGATGTGGTCAAGAGGATGCAGTCAGAAAAGTAGATCAATCTGCCGTTTTGAATAAGCTAATCAAGATGAAAGATACCAGTAGCAACGGGGTGGGTCTCGGTGCACCAGCACACCCAAAAATCCAGAGGCTGGTGGTGTTTAAGGCTAGCTAATCGTCAATGAAGAAATGGTTGTAACTCTTTAACTTTGTCGCCATTTTCTTTTGAAATCTGTAAAAAGGATATAGAACAAAAAACGGGAGCGAATCATCCTTCAAGGTTTGTGCGAGGGTCGCTTAACCAATTGTTGGGTGCATTAGTAGCTAGTTAACCAGTGCCAAACCGTGTCATTTATCCGAGACGACAAAGACAGCCTGTGGCATGGATTAAGTAATACAGTAATTAGGCAAGGCAGATAGTTTAGTACCTTGGGCAGGCAAGAAATGTAGGAAAAGTGCGCCATCAGAACGTGCCGGGAGAGAGTAGGGGCGTGTTTGGTTGGTGAGGTACTAGAGATCTGGTTCACAGCACCATGATGGAGATGATGGACATTAGTAATCTGCTTCAGTAATAACAATAATTATTATTATTATTCTGCGAGGGCTGCTTGCTAGCTGTTGGATGCATTATTAGGTTGGTTAACTAGTGCCAAACCGTGTCATTAATCCGAGACAACAAAGACGATGCTGTGCCATGGGCTAACTAAACTAACACAGTGATAGTAATTAGGCAGGGATGTATTTATTAGTACTAGTGAGAAATGCAATGCGATTTCATTGAGATGTGGTAGCTAGATCTAGTTTATTACTCACTACCTTGGGCAGGTACAAATTAAGATCATATCTATCCAGAACCCAACGAAATTAGTGTTCAATGGTGGGAGCTCTACTCTGTACGTTGGTATCATGGATGGATCGAAATGAGGACAAGAAAATTCCAGACCCCATCAAAATTAACAGATGAGGAGGGCAGGAAAGGTCAATAATTTAACGACCGCCGGCGACTGACCACGCGCGCTCTTTTGCCGTGGAGAATTGGGGGCGCCGACAACTCCGAGGTCCCCCTCCTCCTCCTCCTCCTCCTCCTCCTCCTCCTCCTCCTCTGCCAGGTCGCCGGGGCTCCATGAGAGTGCGGTGGCGCAGAATCCCAGCGGGCCGGAGACCAATCTTGCGGCGGCGGCGGCGGCGGCGGCGGGGCACCGGATCTGCTCTCCCTCTCGGCCGAGGAAAAATATTGTTCGTGTAATGTTTTCCCTTTTGTTTTTCTTTCTGAGAGAAGAGAAAGGAAAGCTTAGGTACTGCTACGGCCCATGTGCCTCACCACTGTCACCAGCCCCGGCCCATGAAATAGAAGCCCTGATGCATTCCCTAAAAAAAAAAAAAGAAAGCCCTGATGCAAGAAGCAAACAAACTTTTTTTGGCCTAAAAACAGTTTCTTTCTATATCCCTAAAAAAGAACTTTTTTCCCTTTTGTGTCAAGAAATTTAGGGCACTCCCAATACATTGTTTCTTTACACAATACCATCAAAGGACAAGGTCAATGCCACAGACCTCATCACTATACTTTGTGCGATAGGCAGAAACGTCTTACCTCGTTGGAGGCGACGGGTTCGTGTTAAATAACAGGGGCGCACCTCCCTGGAAGCGCATACATCGTTGGAGATTTTACAGGAGGTGTATAACTTGGAGAACAAGAGATAGAAGTAGTTACAGGAGATAAGAAGATAGAATTACATGTAAACCGAACCAACTATCTATCCTAGATCCTACGCCAAGTCTTGGACTCCTCCATGCGTGACAATCTCCATACGTGACATATATATTGTGTTTAACACCCTCCCTTAATCACAACTTCATTAAGTTGAGATTATGTTTGAAGTCCTCAAAACTTTTAGTAGGTAGAGCCTTGGTGAATCCATCGGCAATCTGATCCTTGGAATGCACAAAGCAAATATCAAGTTGTTTTTGAGCCACTCGTTCTCTGACAAAATGAAAATCAATTTCAATGTGTTTCATTCTGGCATGAAAAACAGGATTAGCAGACAAATAAGTTGCACCCAAATTGTCACACCATAAGCATGGAACTTGTTTACTCTTCACACCAAGCTCTCTCAATAAAGACTGCACCCATATGATCTCAGCTGTAGCATTTGCTAATGCTTTGTATTCTGCCTCAGTACTGGACCTAGAGACAGTGGCCTGCTTCCTCGCACACCATGAAATCAGGTTAGGGCCAAAGAACACTGCAAACCCTCCAGTAGAACGTTTATCATCCAAACAACCTGCCCAGTCAGAATCTGAGAAAGCACTAAGAAGTGTGGATGATGACTTGCTGAAGTTGAGACCAATATTAAGGGTGTTCTTGACATATCTAACTATTCTCTTGGCAGCAGTCAAATGAACAGTAGTGGGTGCATGAAGAAATTGGCAGACTTTGTTAACAACAAATGATATATCAGGTCTTGTAAGAGTAAGATATTGAAGTGCACCTACAAGGCTTCTGTACTTAGTGCTGTCTTCCTGACTCAAGCATTGTCCATTTGTGAGAGATAATTTTTCTGAACTTGATAATGGAGTGGGTGAAGGTTTACAGCTATGCAGACCAGCCTTTCTTATCAGATCAGTTGCATATTTTTCTTGAGACAAGTGAAGTCCATCATCATGTTTCTTCACTTCTATCCCTAAGAAATAATGCAAGTCTCCAAGATCCTTAAGAGCAAACTCTGCACTGAGATCCTTCAACAATCCCGTTATAGCTTCATCAGATGAGCTTGTAACAATAATATCATCAACATAGATGAGAACAAAGATATGAGTGTTGCACTTGTTATAAATGAACAGTGAAGTGTCAGACTTGGAAGGAACAAAGCCAAGAGTTTGCATCTTTTGACTGAGACGTGAATACCACGCCCTTGGAGCCTGCTTCAACCCATACAATGCTTTGTCAAGTCTGCACACGTGCAGTGGTGCACTTTTGTTCTCAAACCCAGGAGGTTGTTTCATGTACACTTCCTCTTCCAGAACGCCATGAAGAAACGCGTTCTGAACGTCTAGCTGTCTAAGACTCCAGCCCCTGGACACAGCAATGGACAAAACGAGACGAATGGTTGCAGCTTTTACCACTGGACTAAACGTGTCCTCATAGTCAATACCATAGCGTTGCTTGAAGCCTTTTGCCACAAGTCTTGCCTTGTAGCGATCAATGGTGCCATCAGATTTTCTTTTAATCCTAAACACCCACTTGCAATCAATGAGATTTTTACCTTGCCGTGGAGGGACCAAATGCCAGGTTTTGTTTCTCTTCAATGCCATGTACTCTTCATGCATGGCCTTTTTCCAATTTTCATCAGCTAGGACTTCATCAAGTGTGTAGGATTCACCTGGTTCACCTGTGGAGCACACCATACCATATTTTGCAATATGCTTATAATTAATTTGTTTAATTACCCCCTGTTGCAACCGTGTACGTTTTGGCGTTGAAGTGGCTGTCACGGGTGGCACAGAAGATCCCACGCAACCTGCAGACGCAGCAGGAATCGATCCCGAGGCAGATCCTGACGAAGCAGCAGAAGATTCGGCAGCAGATCCTGCCAGTGGATCTTCTGTGGCGGTAGACGGCGGTGTGCAACGGCGCGGCTCCGCAGAAGATCCCAGTGGTGATGGAGAGGCAGCCTCCGCTGCGCCAGAGGCAGGCCCCGCACCTGTCGGTCGACGCGGGTCACGCCGTTTGTAGCACAGGGGTTGGATCGGGAACCGGGCCCCCGAAGACGCAATCGGAGGCGGACACGCGGCGCCGCGTGATTCGCTCGGGTTGGTGGAGGCAGTGCCGCGAGTCGCTGATGGCCGTGTGGCAGACGCTGGCTCGCTCGCCGCGCGCGCACTGTCGGCGGCTCCACGCGCAGCTGCTGGCGCGGATTCCTGAGGGGATTCTGCCCCCTGCCAGCGGCTGATCCCGAGGGCGATCTGCCGGGCAGTTCTACCTCTGCCACGGGAACTGATCCCGAGGAGGATTTGTTCCCTGGTTCGGGGCACATGAAATATGGCCCATGTGCGTCATTTTCTTCATCATTTTGCACTCCGTTTTCTTCTGCAACATTACAAAACTCATGCACAATGGTTTGAGGGTTAGTCAACATATGATCATCATGGTGTCGTTCCCCTTCATCGAGACCGGTGAGAGAAGATGGTAGAAGGAGGATTTCTTTACGGAGTAAAGCACTGGCGTTAGGATGAAGGTCAGCAAAGGGAAACTTGTTCTCATCAAACACAACATCACGGGAAATATAAACGCGCCCGGTGGAAACATCTAGGCACTTAACCCCTTTGTGTTGGACACTATAGCCAAGGAAAACACATTGTTTAGATCGGAACATGAGTTTGCGTGAGTTGTAAGGACGGAGGTTGGGCCAACATGCACAACCAAAGACACGTAGAGATGTGTAGTTGGGCTTGACATGAAGAAGCCGTTCTATGGGGGTTTCATTGTTTATGACACAGCTTGGGAGCATATTGATGATATGAACAGCGGTGAGGAACGCTTCATCCCAAAACTTGAGAGGCATGGAAGCACCAGCTAGAAGGGCTAGACCAACTTCAACTATATGCCTATGTTTGCGTTCGGCAGAGCCGTTTTGTTGGTGAGCATGAGGGCATGACACATGATGTGAAATGCCAAGTGTTTGGAAGAAGGAATTCAATTTCTCGTATTCTCCTCCCCAATCAGATTGGACAGCAATGATCTTACTATCAAACTTGCGTTCAACAAGTGCTTGAAAATTTTTGAACACTTGAAAAACGTCGGATCGTTTCTTAAGAAAATAGATCCAAGAAAATTTTCTATAGTCATCAATGAAACTCACATAGTACGTGTGTCTACCAACAGAGCTAGGGGCAGGACCCCAAACATCAGAGAAAATTAATTGCAATGGTTGAGTAGAGACACTTGTAGAAATAGGATAAGGTAATTGATGACATTTTGCTTTTTGGCAAGAATCACAAATAGTTTCAACATTCCGCTCACCAACAAACGGGAGTTTATTTTTCCTAAGCAAACGTTCAACAAAAGAAAAAGAAGCATGCCCTAAACGATCATGCCAACGTGTTGAAGAGAGTTTGACAACACCATAGGGTTGTTTATTAAATCTCCTAAGCTCCGGAATCAATGGGTAAAGCCCTCGAACGCATCTACCTCGATATAGTACCTTCTTCGTGGCCTGATCCTTTATCAAAAAGAAGAAAGGGTGGAATTCAATAAAGACATGATTGTCAATGGTAATGCGATGAACAGATAGGAGATTTTTGTTGGCACTAGGAACATGCAAAATTTTGCGAAGATGAATTTTACGAGAAGGGGTACGTATAACCGAGTGACCAATGTGACGTATGTTCATACCTGCACCACTGGCCATATGAATCTGGTCCTTCCCGTGATACTTTTCACGGAGAGTCACCTTCTCCAGCTCCCCCGTGAGATGATTGGTTGCGCCACTATCAAGGTACCAATTTGTGTCAACACCATAGGATCCTTCAGCGGCAGCAGCAACTTTGTCATCATCTTCAGAGGAGGCATCATCTTCGTCAAAACGATACCAACAATCTTTGGCAGTGTGTCCTGGTTTGCCGCAGATTTGGCAGCGAACAGCATCGGGCCGCGATCGGCTGGAACCGCCGCGGCGACCCCTGTTGTTGGTGGAGTTGGGGCGACCGCCGCGGGAGCCAGAGTTGTTGGTGTTGCCGCTGCTGTGCTTGCCCTTGGCGCGAGGAGGACCGCGGTGACGGGAGGAGTACCCACCACGTCCGCGGGTGGCTGCGTTCGCCGAAGACTTGAACCCGCCGCCAGCACTGTGGTACTGGGTGACGCGTTGGTCGAAGTTGCTCAGCATGGCGTAGAGCTCATCGAGGGACACCGGCGTGACGCGGGCATCCAAGGCAGACACGAGCGGCTGGTAGTCCATGTCCAGTCCGTGAAGCAGATACGAGATCAGCTCATCGTCTTGGATGGGCTTGCCAGCTGCGGCAAGCTCATCAGCAAGTCCACGCATGGCGGCGAAGTAGGCGGCCACCGATTGGTTCCCTTTCTGCGCATTGATCAAGGCAGTGCGGATGTTGTTGACGCGGCTCAAGGACTGCGACGAAAACATACCTGCGAGTGCTGTCCAGAGAGCGTGCGCAGTGGTGACCGCGGTGACCGCGATGAGCACCTCTTTGGTGAGGTTGTTGAGCAGGTAGCCTAGAACCTGCTGGTCCTCCTTTACCCAGATGGGATGGAGAGGATTGAGCTCGGAGGACTCCTTCCCGTCCTTGTCCTTGGTGACGAGAAGGCGGGACGGCTCCGGCTGGGTGCCGTCGACGTAGCCATAGAGGCCAGCTCCCCTCAACTGCGGCGTGATTTGGGTACGCCACAGGACGTAGTTCGTCCGGGAGAGCTTCTCCGTGACCTGACAGCTCAGATTGGATTGGGTGGCACTGGAGGAAGACATGGCTGGCACTGGTGGAGATTGAAAGCTAGGGTTTGGAAGAGGAGGCTCTGATTACCATGTGCGATAGGCAGAAACGTCTTACCTCGTTGGAGGCGACGGGTTCGTGTTAAATAACAGGGGCGCACCTCCCTGGAAGCGCATACATCGTTGGAGATTTTACAGGAGGTGTATAAATTGGAGAACAAGAGATAGAAGTAGTTACAGGAGATAAGAAGATAGAATTACATGTAAACCGAACCAACTATCTATCCTAGATCCTGCACCAAGTCTTGGACTCCTCCATGCGTGACAATCTCCATACGTGACATATATATTGTGTTTAACATACTTTACTCTGCCACAACACTAATACTGCAATGACATGCCCTTTTGCAGTTACCCTGCAAACTATGTCCGCTCACGATGTTGCAACGCTTTTTTTTCGGAGCACAAGGTAGGTTGTGTTTCCATAGCCAAGCTCAATGCGAGAGAGAGAAACGTTGAACCAAAGGGGTAGGCTTGGTTAAAGTTTTGGAGACCGGTCATTCCTGGCTGAACTTTTGATAGGTGATCAATTTTGTTGGCTCTACTTTCAGCGTCTATGTCCATCCATCCCATGCTCGCTCATCAGGTTTAAGATGTCACATAGGTTGTGCAAGGAGAATGGGAAATCCATTTTCCTAATATTTGTCGCACCGTTCAATGGGGTGAAGCGTGAACATTCTCTAAACATAAGTGTTTATCACTTTTTCAACTTTAGTATTGTTTTTCATTTTCCATCTTTATCAAAACTGCACACATTTTAAAATTTGGTTACATTTTTATTTAAATAATTATTAAATAAAACTACATTCTTACAAATACCAGAAGCTTCTTGGTGAATGCTTCTAAAGACGAATATTCAGTACAATACAAACTTAGAGAAATAATAGCCAGCTAGAACCAAGGAGATTGGCTAGCCCATCTATAGCGAACGACGTGCTTGTGCTCAAAATTACACATGCAAGGAAGGCTCTTCATCAATGGGAACACCTATTCATCACAAGTACCATAAATTGTTGGCCTTTAGCACAAGGGGGTCCACATCTCTGTCGGCTCATCAGCAAGGCGACACTATGGCAAGACGATCTACTGTAGCGACTGATTTTTCCAGCACTTTTGGTCAGTTTTTATATAAAACCATGATCACTTTTTAAAATAAGAACATTTTTTATTTTGAATAATTTTCAAAATGTCAATATTTATTGAATATATTTCTAAGAGAAATGAGAATAATCTTGAATACTTTTCAAAATGCTAGTATTTTTTGAAATTAAGATTTATATTTTAACCATGAACATTTTATTTTGAATTTTTAAAAAACGATATAGAACAAAAAATGGGACCAAATCTTCATGAAAGGTTTCCAAAACTCGGATTTGTATAACTTTTGCTCCCAAAATGGGCCGAGCCAAAAGGTACCATATGTGAGCTATCCTGTGCAAAACAGTGGCATCTAGACGCAGCGAGCCTCAATTAGCTAAATGACTAGTTAAGGGTACCCCTTGCAAACGTCAATCCCACCTTCTCAGACACTGAAAGTGGTAACTATATATGTGCCACTTGTAGCAACCAGGGATTTTTCCCTTTTTTGGTAGGTTTGTTTATTTAAAATGTTTTATCTCTTGAACCGTGCGTCAAAATCCTAAACCATTTTCACTGATAGATTTCTTGCGTCGAGATCTTCAAAACTAGATCTCATGTTAATAAATTTTGACAAACATTTTTTCACAAAAAGATAGAAAAAATAGAAGGAAAAAACCAGAGCCGGAAGCATGGTCTTCCACCTTTTTCCCTTTAGAAGAGGCAAAGTTCTGCTTCTCGTGGAAACAACTATATGCCTTCATGTAAAAAATCACGCAAAGAAAAATTTCATGATTTTTTTCCTTTCCAAGAGAACAACTGCCTCCATCAGAAACCAAATATGTGCTTCTCTTGGAAGAAAAAAAATGACAAATTTCTTTTTGCTTTGCATGGAAGCAACTATGCTTCTTGTGGAAGCGCAAAAAACACGCGATTTTCCCCCTTCTGAGTGGCATAGTTGTGCTTCTCATGGAAGCAAATTTGTGCCTCCACGAGAAGCAAAATATTTTTTCTAGTGGAAGAAAAAGAAATCATGGAATTTTATTTATGAGAGACGGAGAGTGCTTCTCATGGAAGCAAATCGGCGCCTCTACCAAAAGCTAATATGTGCTTCTCGTCGAAGCACAAATTTAATTTTTGCACAAAAAAAGATTGTAATTTTTTTCTCCAAAACTTAGAGAAAACAAGACGGGAACAAAAAATCTAAAAAATAGAAAAAACATATGAGATGCATAAAACAATATAAAAAATTTAGAGGTATATGTTAGAAAAATGCATAAAACAAGCGACATGTGGCGGCGGATAGACACACCACTTGGCATGCTCAAAGGGCAACAAAAAAAGACCGCTAGAGGTCACCGGCAAGGGGTAACCTTCAGTTAGTTGCTCTCGTCAATTAGTATCCAATAATTTACGCAAGTTTCAACAGAGGGAGAATGCAGAAGTGTTGTGCCATATGGGCTGGTCCAAACATGGGGCTTCCTATCCTAATGTACTGCTTTTCATCCTGATTCATTTTCTAGGAAAAATCTTTTCTTTTTCAGTATCCTTTTTTCCTATACGGAAATATTAAAATAGTTAACATATAAAATAATAGACTATTCAGATTCTACACATTTTTCTAATCAAATTCCATATATAAAATATTAAATATAGAGCTAGGGCTTAAAAGATATGGATATTTAAAAAAATTATTATATATGTGCTGCAGGTTGTTTAACCCAAATATTAGGGTCTCCTGCAAAAGCCAAAAACTGCTTGAAACTGGCATGTAGATTGATTACCAAAAACATCAGGAGGTTTCCTGGAAAAAAGCGAAAATCAGACTTAAAAAAATGGACCGCAGATTGATTACCAGAAACATGAGAGAGTATTTTGATATAACGAACATTTTTTGGAATGGACTGTTGATTGATTATCAGAAACCACCGGATTGTCTGGTCCCTAAGCTTGTGGATGATGTAATGCTCTTTTGATTTTAATAAAGCTAGTCATAATTGCCTTCCCACAGAAAAACATGAGAGACTTTTTTGATATAACGAACCTTTTTAGAATGCATGATCATTTTTTGAATCAGCGAACATTTTATGAATCAATAAACTGCTTCGTAAGTCTCAACCAATTTTTTAATTTTTAGGATATTTTTCCATTTAGTGAACATTTTTTGAATCAGTGAAATTTTGTTCAATTTGATTAACATTTTTTAATACATGAACTTCTTTAAAAAATCATCAACATTTGTTGATTCCCAAACATTTGTTTTCAAAATTTCAAACATTTTCTAAGTATTAAATATTTTATTTAAAAATCCGCATTTGCTAGAATTATCTGGAGATTTTTTGAAGTCCCAAATTAGTTTAAGTAGAAAAGGCGAAGAAGAAAAAAAAACAAAAAACGAAATTTGAAAAACAGGCGGCCCCGACATGAACCAGGTCAAACGGCGTGCTGTTCATCTTGCAACGCACAACTCGCAATATAGAAGGCTCCTACGGCATGGGCCAGCCCAGGCGGGAATTCCCTTGTGTGAAACATTTTTTTAATCATTTATAGCTGGCATCGGTGGGTAATATTTTGCAACTTTGGAGGCAATTTCGATGACGTACCACCAGAAGCAATAACCCATTTATTATTAGTTAGTTATTAGTTATAGATAAATAGATGAAGTATAGTACTATTTTACCACCCGGTGCATGTCAAGACGCATGCAACCAATAACATGCAAAATAATTATCCACCGCTCTCCATTCTCTTAAGCTATATGTATTTTGGGTGTTGGAAATTTTTCTATCAATATATATATGTCCATATTCTGAAATTAGAGTGGATTGCTTTGGATGCGATCGAGATCGAGATTGCTACAACTTGGATGAAATCGTAGCTACTAATTAACTAGTGCCAAGCAGTGGTATTAGTTTTTTTTATATCTATAATCAAGATCTTTCCTTGAGAGACAAGGAATATGAGCCTTTGTAATGGAGAAGTGAAAATGCCAAATAATCTCAATCGGTGGGACAAACCAACCCCATGTGACACCGTCCAATAATCGAGATGTTTTGTTGCATGTGCAGTGAGTTTTAATCGGGACCTTGATCGTTCCGTCAAGTCTGTTAAGCTAGCCTAGCCAAGTTGTGTGTATCACGTTCAGACCTAAATGAATTACTAGTCTTCTCAGAGCTAGGTCTTGTTTAACAGTTAACAATTGATCGGCCAGTTGTTGGAGAGCTGGCTGATAGCTCATGGTCTGTTCAACTCCCCGTCGGTGGTTACCTCCTTTTCATGTGCCAAGATATGACTGTTCAATCCATACTAATACCATGCTAGGCTACTGCTTACTAAGATGTGTTCAGATGGCAAACATGAAACATACGGGCTGTACAGAAAAACTCCTATCCTTCAGCCTGGTTCCGTTTGATGTGGTAGTTTCATTTCCATTGCAGTAATCTCTTACCGGATTATTAATAGCAAAGGTACGCAGCTCGAATTCATTCAAAGTAGCAGAGTACTCAGTTGTTACTTAGTTGACTTTTAGCTGTAAATGCATGATTTAGCTAATTTAAGAATTGGTTCACATACTGTTAACGTGTACATAGACTCGATCAATCTGCTGATCAAATACATTAGTTCATCATTAGGACCCTGATCGAAGTCAAGACTTCTTATAGCTACTTCATGTATGTAGACCGAGATTGCGTCACGCAAAACAAAGTCTACTTTGATGATGCACATGGTGGCTTAGTTTTAGTATTTGCCATCACAGTCATATCCAGCTGGATATGATCAGCTCTCAAGTGTCTAAACTCAACAAAGTATACTTTGATGATGCATACAATTTACCAACTACACTCGGATCAAGCTCGATAATATAGCAGCAACTCAGCTCAAAACATCTACTAATATGAACAGTGAGCGAGTGTGTTTTCAGTTGTTTATGCCGGTGGGCCTGCCAGTGACTAAGCGCGCACCCCATTCTTATCGGTCTAATCACATGCACCGCGGTTTTGGTGGCGCAGTGCAGATTCAGCGAACTGGCAAGAATCAACTTAGTCGTTAGTGCAACTGCTGCCTTGTTAACAAAATGACTTTACTCGTCTTGCTTGCAAGTCTTCTTTGAATGAACATAATAAATTAGGTAAGACACAGCCAATTGGTGCCAAATGCAATCCTTGAGATCCGGTAATGTAGAAATTTAAATATTAGATGTGCATTTTGGGATGAGGTCTGACCCGTAAATTTTGGAAAAAAAAAATATATGTCCAAGTGTGCCATAGAAAGGAGGGTACAATAAATGAACTGCTAAGCAAGAGATGTGCCTTTGCTTCAATTTTTCCCTATAAAAGTGACTGTTCGGGCTGTGGTTCAAGTTCACCTCTAGCTAAGCAAAAGAAAATCATAGCCGAAGGTTGTCATAGCCTCTAGTGGCATTAGAGAGAGAGAGAGAGAGAGAGAGAGAGAGAGAGAGAGATGGCAGATGCCATTGTTGGTCCGCTGCTGAGCAAGCTGCAGGCGGTAGCGGTGACGGAGGGGAAGGCCCTAGCCGCCGTGGGCAATGAGATTGACCGCCTCCGCGACAAGCTCATGTGGCTGCATGCGTTAGTGCACGAGACTGACCTCCGCAGCAGGTCAGACAGCAACCAGCAAATCCGCGTGCTCGTATACCAGGTGCGCGAGGTTGCCTTTGTAGCCGAGGACGCCATCGACAATTTCTTCCTGCAGGCCGACCTCTCCCGCTTCGGTCACAACTGGCGTCAGGCGGCCGCCTTGTTCTTCTCTAACTTCGGCACACAGATCCGCGTCCGGTACATCCTCTCCCGACAGATCAAGTCCATGAACGCGCGGCTAGAGGATATTGTCGACAACAGTGCGAAATATCGCAGCGACAATGGAAGTACAAATGCGATCACATGGAGGGCGTCGCGTGCCATCCTTCCGGTCCGCCAAAACTGGTAATTTGTTAACCCATGCCTAAGATCATTTTCTAATTTACACCGCAAACGACTATATATCAATGGTCCACCAGTCCATGTGAACGTGGCAACATGTCGTTTATTGTCATCTTGTGATACTAATTGGAACCAAACACTTTTAAGTGCTGAAAGATACTCGATTCGTCCCAAAATCTAATGCATGACATAAAGCCAACGTTTTAGTTTGACCAACAATTTCACTAACAATTTGTAATCCATAAAGTTGAACTTTGGCCTAATATTTTGGACAGAGGCCGTGATGTTCCTAGCACTTGTCTATTTCTTGAGTTGATGAAAAAAGATCTAATTGTATTGGTTCATTGTCCTAAAAAGAAAAGGATAAAGAAAAGAAATTAGCAGATTCTACCACTGAAATCATCCAGATCGACATGTTTCCTTCCATATGGACCTGGACGTCAATGAATAGTTCCGGCGCTGTCTCCCAAGTGGAGCTAGTCATTTTTTACATCATTTAAGTTACATCCTTAAACTTACAACCCAAGATTTGAGTACTTTAGCCCTTGTCTCCAACGCCATGAAAGTTCAGATGACAAGTTATCTGATTGCACTGTATATGGCAACCAGCAAACCAAACATTACAGTAAATAGCATTACAGAGTATGGTTGTGCAAGCTGCAGATAATAATCACAAATAAAATCATACGGTACAGATTACTACCTCCGGACGGGAGTACAAGTCAGGCCCGTGTTTTAATATCTCCAATCTGACTAGAGAAACATGTGTGATATGCCATGAAAATATGTATTTTTGTAAATTGTCACATTATTCGTACTAGTCGAATGCTCGTGCATTGCCATGGAACAACAAAGATAAAATAGATAGCATCATCAATGGAGGGATGAAGCACAAGTGAATTTTGATTTTTATCATAACAATGTGGTTTACATAAAAAAATTGAGATATACAAAAGATACTCGGATACTTAGCCAACTTTCATAATAAAATAACATCAATGTCTGGATAACTCTTAATTGTGATCTGTTTACTCTACAATGGATAGGTAGTGCGAAAGAAAGTAGAGAGGGCCTGACCGTTTAAAAGGGAACCATAGAAACGTTGAAACCAACTAATTTTTTTGTATTATTAGTGTCTTCTATTTTTTTATTACCTTCCTCGCATATATATAATACCAAATCTATTATTTGAAAATTGATTTCAAAAAAGAACTACTAATCCTTAACTTTTCAGCGAATCCTTTATCGGTGGTAGTGAATGACTGATTTTTTCAATCCCTTCAACCTTTTCCGTAGGAGCAAGTCAGATAGGCTGATAAATAGAACCATCTGATTTGATTGAGAAAGGAAATCCAATGAAAAATACTGCAAGCATGTGTGTTTTCAGACATGTATGCAAGATCGATAGAAGTAGGGCATGAATAAATGAACTTCGGTTGTAGCAATACAACCGCAAGGATACATAACCTATCTTTAAATGGGTTCTTTCATTTCTCTTCCACTATTTCTTTACCGTCATATCTCCTTGCCGTCTGATCTAGGTTTTACTTGGTGTCAGTGCGTGAGGTGTCATCGCGTGCCCCAGCATGATCTTTTGTATATTTTTTCAAAACGCCAGTCGCCCAAATCTGACTGGAGGCAGTGATAGGTGTGTAGCTGGTAACCGCAGCACATCATCTTGCCTATGCCTGCATTCCCCACACTCGGCCACCTCGCCCTTGCTGCTGCGACCCTGAAATTCAGTAGTACAGCCTACAGTACAAAATTCTTTGAGAACAAAGAGAAGTAGAAGAGCTCTGCACACATCAAAATTGACGTGGCAGTCTTTATTGAAGTATGCAGTAGTTTGCTATCACCAAGTTGGACACAACAAGACTGCTCAGCGGTTAACAGTAAACCAAACAAAAATTCTAGCTTTGCCTAAGTAAATCGCCATGCAAAATTATGGTCCATCACTTGTAAATCGTCATACAAATAATCCGTTCCGTGAAGCTGAAATCCAACAGGGAAGTGAGTACTTAGTCATATATAAAGTAGTTTAACTCTCCACGCTAACACGAAGTCAACCAAACAGACGATAAGGAAACAGACATCTCCGATTGTTTTCAAAATTAGAAATGAAGGGCAGAAGGGGCAAGGTGATACTAGATTTGGCGTTGGAAATCTTCTTAACCAATACTCAGAGCAGTCATGTTAGGTGGCAGGTGCGCTACTTGGCCTGCTTCCACGAGTGGGGAATTCTAGCGAGCACCCTACACACACTGCCGAGACCTGAGAGCCTCGTGCGGGTTCTTTCCGTTTTCTTTTTTCTTTTTTTTTTCAGTTGTTGTCGAACGTGGGTTGTTCCCTGCGTTTTTTTTGTGCGGGATCGTAAGATGGGAGGTCGAACGAGGCGGGGGGATCGAACGAAGTGGTCGAGCCATCACGACGTTCGATCCCCCTTTAATAGTAGAGACTACCACTGAAAACTACTCTATTCAAGCAGGCTTTTATACTTAACTATGAGCATGATCTTAGGTCATAGCATACATAAATATATATTCTGAGCACACATCTCAACAATAAATTAAAATTCTAACGTACGAAATAATTTAGATGACGTGGATTATATCGGTTGCTTAAATACATCAATAGATTATTTTTGTTTACTAGCTTCAGCTAATAAATAATAGTCGGAAACAGGGACGACACAGACTTGGAGGAGAACCAACAGGCTGTGCCAATACGCAAGGACGAAGAAAAGGAATTGCATGACCTCCTCCTTGTCAAAAATGAAAGCCGTGTGATTTATGTGGTTGGAGAGAGTGGTATCGGGAAAAGGTATCTGGCAGAGAAAGCATACAAAAATGAAACCGTTAAGAAGAATTTTGAGGTATGCATGTGGGTGAGCTTTCCACAAGACACCAGTAACATCACTGATCAGGTAGAAAGGAAGCTGGAAGATGAGTGCTCCAAGCTACAACCTAGCGGGAAGAATATAGACCAAGTGAAGTACTTGGTTGTGGTAGATTGCCAAATGAGCAGCACCATACTCGAGGCACAGAATTGGCTCAAGGCCGGCAGAGAAGGTAGCAAGATTGTGCTGACAGCGACGTCCAGTCCCTGTGCTGATGACATCGTTGAGCTTCGTTGTCTACCCAAAGATACGAGCGAGAAGTTGTTCAACGGGATCCTGGGCCTCCGGGGGCGCCGGATGAGTAATTACAAGACAGAAATGATGGATACGATCAGTAAAGACATTGAAAAGATAACCAAGGGACTACCACTGGCGGTGGTTCTTCTTGCCAAGCTCATGAGGACAATGGACTACAGCAAGTGGGAGGCAGCATCCAAGTACCTCAAGGAGAACAACCAAGACGACCTGCTCATGACCATAGTGTCCATGAGCATCGATGACCTCCCCAAAGAACACAGGTCGTGCTTGCTCTACACGGCAGGCTTCCCGGAGCGCAGCACGATCGATGCTGGCCAACTAGTGCGCCTCTGGGCGGCGGAGGGCTTCCTAATTCAGCAGCCTGGGGTGGAACAAGAAGAGCTGGGCCAGCGTTACCTCAAGGAGTTTATCTTCCGAGGCCTTATGCAGTTGGTGAAGAAGAAAGCAGACGTCGTGGAATCAGTAGCTATTCATGACCAGGTCTATGAGATTCTCAGGTCCGAGGCACAGCGCATTGGCCTCATGGAAACGCACTATGGTGGTGGGTATGCCCCTGCCACAGTCAGCGCGAAGCGCCTAGCTCTCAACAACAACAAAATGCCGTACAAAACAAAGGTGCTTTGGAAGGTGAGAACCGTGTTGTCCCATGGTGCACAGGGTGTTATGGGAGGTGCCAAGCTGCCCAGTGGAGCTCATGATGCCAAGCTCATCGAAGGTGCCAACCGTGCTGTCCACATTTCTCAAGAAATACCACCTCTTTACATATTATTAGGCAATCTAACGGGCTAATCGGAGATCATATTTCTGGCACTTTGCAGGGTCACAAGAATCCAAGCTAAGGAAGCCTCCAACCAGCTGCTCAAGGAATCCAGCTCCCATGATGCACAAGGTACTAGAGCCACATTTGTTAAGAAATACAAACCGCTTCTTTACATATTATTAACTGAGCTACCGGGCTAAGAGCATCTCCAACAGGCGTGCTAAACAAGCGTCGTGCCGCAAATTTACCCAGTTTAGCGCGTGCGCAACCCGGCGGGTGGCTCCAGCGGGCGCGCAATAACCGCGCGCGTGGTATAAGGAGTTGGGCGCGCGGCAGGAATCGCTATCTCGCGCGGTGTATTTGGGGCGCCAGCTTCCGCGCGCGGCACACTCGATCGCTCGCGCTGCACTCTGTCTTCTCCGCCTCCAACGCCCCGCGCGCCCCGGCGCCAGCGACCCGCACCCCATGGACGCACGCGCCGGCACCCCGCTCACCCCATCCTATAGCTGTGACCCCTCCGCCACCGCCGCCGCCGCCGCAAACCCTAGCCCGGGTGGCGTTGGCCTCGCCTCCGCCGGAGCTCCTCCGACCATCGGCCTCGCGCGTGGCCTCTTCATGCCGCCGCGGATGACCTCGGCGGCGGCGGCCCGAGCCGCCGCCCTCTCCTCCTCAAAGCTCCCCAATGCGGCGCAGCCAAAGAAGGGCAAGACATCGGCGAAGAAAAACAAGACGGCGGACGGCTCCGGCACCTCCAAGGCGAGGAGGAAGAAGCTTGCAGGGCGTGCGACAGGCGCGGCGGCTACCGAAGCGCCGGCGAGCTCACTCGTTGAGCCGGCGGCCGACGCGCACAACATGTTCGAGGAAATGCCCCCAAGGTAAAAAAATTCTAACTTTTCATTTTTTTGTTATTTTTTCAATGCATTCACGTATAGATAGCTTATTTGCATTGTTCAAAAAACTTTGTAGTCTCAATGATGATGCATACATGTCAACGATGGGTGTTGGCTCCAACAATTCGCATTGCTCTCAAACCAATCACATGCATTTTGAAGACCATGAGTTCGAGGTGGACGAGGAGGGTGAGGGCATTGTCGACGCACCGAAAGGAAGAGCAGGCAATTACACCAACGCCGATGACATCTTACTATGCAATACTTGGTTGCAAGTGTCGAGGGATCCATCCGTTGGAGGTGATCAAAGTAGAGATGCTTATTGGCTTCGGATGAAGGAACACTTTGATGTTCGCAACGTGAGTGGAATTGACCGCTCCGACCGATCACTTAGGTCCCGGTGGTCGACAATCAACCCGGATTGTGAAAGGTGGGCGGCCTGTCAAAAGGCGGTTGACAAGTTGAACCCAAGTGGCACAAATGAGGACGATGGAGTAAGTGGCATTTCATACATGTTCATCATACATGTTCATCATACTTGTTGTTGGTGCTAACTTGCTTTGTTTTCATGTAGTACAACATTGCGCAAAAACTTGTTCAAAGAAGAGGAGAGGAAAACCAAGAAGGGGAAGATCAAGAAAGGAAGGATATTTACTTTGCCTCATTGCTATGAAGTGTTGAAGGATGATGAGAAATGGAAGAAGCGTGAAGATTTGGATGATTTGCATTTGAGCAACAAACGGAAGCGAACAATTAAGTTGGATGATGATGATGAGGAGGATGATGCATCAAGTGATGACGGCAAGAGAAGCCCCACACCCAACTCGGTTTCATACTCGAAGCCAAAGCGACCGGATGGGTGCAAGAAAGACAAAACCGAAAAGAAGAAGAGGAAAGGAGATGATGAGCTCAAAAATGCTATGGAAGCTATTGTGAAGGCAAGAAAAAAATCCAACGAGATGAGAAAAATGGCAAGGAACCAAGATGCCGCGGCCAAGGAGAGGAGGTTGGCGGCCGAGGAGAGGAGGGTCGCGGCCGAGGAGAGAATGGTGGCTTTGGAGGAGAGGAAGGTGAGCAATGAGGAGCGAACTAGATTGTTGGAATGGGAGAAGCACTTGTTCTTCTTGGACACATCTAACATCAATGCGGCGCAAAAGGAGTATGTCAATCTTGCCCGTGAAGAAGTCTTGATCCAAAAAAGAGCCATGGTTGGTGCAATGGGTGGCGGTGGCCTCGGCGCCATGGGTGACATGGGTGACTTCGAAGGTACCGTGAACGATGCAATGGGAGGCATTGCTGGCTTTGGAGCACCCCCGCGCTATGACCACCATGAGAGGCATGCTTTGTTGTATGAGATCCAGACACAGTATCTCTCCGCCGCAGCATCGCTGTTTAGGTTGTTGAGCTCAAGCAACGGGTGGAGCATATCACATACTGCTGGAATAAGATCGATGTTGGGGAGCACAGAGCGAGCTCCCCATTCGGATTAGGATTTGACCGTCAGTTTATTAGAGGGGAAGGCGACGGCGGCGCTGCGTATCTTCTGAATTATACGGCCCATAAGCCGATTTGTCGTGAATCATCTGAAAATAACTATTGTCGTTCAGAAATCAGAAATCAGAACAGAGCCGGTTCAGTGACTTTCACACCCAAAAGAAAAAAAAAACCCGGCTCAGTTACCTGACTTTCACTCCAAAAAAAAATCCCTCATTGAATTCTACCCTAAGACGGTTCTGTGTATGGTGTTGTTGACGTTCAAAAGTGGCACAATCCTTCCCTCGTTCGTTCTTCGTGTTGGAGAGCTGCGAACCGCGGGGCTCCAGGGGCAGCTTGACCGACCTAGGGTAGCCCATAGCTGCTGCACTCCCCGACGGGGTCCCTCCCGGGAGTGTAGGGTTTCGGGTTCTCAAAAGCTCTCACCGGTCGACTTGCGAATCGCGCTTCCGATGATACTCCTTCGACGTGAACTGCGGTGCACCACCCCCGGTGTCGAGGGTACACGTGACGTGTTCGTGTGCGAACATGTGTAAAGTGAATCAGTGGTGCCTCTGTCCTCTCGTTCTGAAGAATTGCTACGAAATTCATGTTGTACGACTGTTGATCTTAGCAAAAAGTGAGACCATGTAAATGTCAGCTCCTCTTCTGACATTGGTAGAAAAAGGGCCTATAGTCCCGGTTCGTAAGGGCCTTTAGTCTCGGTTCCTGAACCGGGACTAAAGTGTCGGTACTAATGCCTTGACCCTTTAGTCCCGGTTCAATCTAGAACCGGGACTAAAGGGCGCTGCCACGTGGAGCTCCACCGGGACTAAAGGAAATTTTATGATTCTTTTTTTGAAATTTTTTTTGAGTTTTTTTTGAATTTTTTTTATTTTCAAACTTCTGAATTATTTTAACCTCTAGTGTAATCACCACCCCTCATCACTTCTCAATTTATCCTCTAATCACCCCTCATCATTCCAAATCATCTAACTTCCCGAACGGTCACCCATCCTCCCACTCCCCCAGCCTAAGCACGCTTAACTTCCGGGTTCTATTCTCCCTCGCTCCAAGTCTGCACTTGTTGTTTTCCTGACAATAGTAAGATGTCAATCCTATTAACCTTCAGGAATTTTGCTTGAGTATGAAGTGACACATTTCACTGTTTGAGTTTGAAACTATTGTTTTAAAAAAACAATAATTATTTAGTAACACTAATATTTCTTGAATAATTAGTTTGACCACAGTTTGACCAGATTTGACCAAAATTGAAATAACTACAATAATTATTTAGTAACACTAATATTCTAGAATAATTAGTTTTCATCTCTTCAACCGGATGCTCCTACCTCTTGTTCCTCCTCTGCAGCCACTGTGTGGACTGACCAACAACACAGGAAAGATGGAATCAATACGAGAGAATTACAAGTAAAATGAATAGACAAAGCGTTTAAACAAACACACTGAGAGTTGTGATGATTTACCTCCAGATTCGATCAAGTGCTGGGCCAGTATATCCCTCACCCTGACGGCATCCTCTTCTGCTACCTGTCGCACTTCATCAATGTAATTCTCCTCCTGCTCGCTCGGAAGTCCTGCACCCTCCTCCATGTCTATCACGATGTTATGCAACATGCAGCATGTGTAGATTATTCCAGAAAGCGGGCATGAACTGACTGAGCGCCACATCCCTCTATCTAGGATCTTCCATGTGTCTTTCAACCTTGCCACCGCAGCGAGGGTGATGGTTGATGCTTCAGAGTGTCTCCTGTTGAACTCGGCTTGATAAGGAGCAAAATCTTCAGTGAGCTCCATGTCTTCCAGGCGGTAAGGTGTGAGGAGCCAGGGGAGAAGAGGGTACCCTGCATCACCCATTATGTATTCTCCAACTTGCCATCCATCTGATAAATTCAGTTTGCTACCATTCAGCCGAGTACCCTCCTCGCAGGACTTGAAGAGTCTAGAATCGTGCAAAAGGCTCGACTGGTTCATGCTACCTGATGGCCCTAACCAAATGTTTGTGAACCTCATATCTGGATCAACGACGGCTTGCATCAACCTGCCATCATTCTCCTCATGGTCGCAGTTCTGTGACCCAAATGTGAAGTGAGCTATATGTACAACACCGCAGCAGTTTGGCAGGCTGTGGATCTTGTCAAACTTGCGCTTTATCTTCTCCATTTTAGTAGAGCCAGGCCAGCTCAAGTGGTGCAATGCTCGCTTCCACATAGCCTCAACAAACACCTGAGTTACCAGCGAGACAGTTGACTCGTTCACACCAACAGAGGATCCTAAGGTAACCGATGTTTCACCAGAGTTCAGCATCCTTAGAGCGGCGGCCACTCCATCTTGTAAAGACAACACTCTCCCATCAACAAATGTGTGGTCCCTTGCCATCATACCTTCAAAAAATGGCGCCCTCACCAAGCTGTAGACGTAACTGAAGGTGCTTCTTCTCATTTTGTACACAGCCTCAAATCCTTGTGGGTCCACCATACAAGATGACAGGGTTTCTGCATGGCAAGAAAATTACAAAATGGTTACATGATACTCTAGATATGTTAAACTGGAGAAAACGTGCATTGCGAAGCAGTAAAAAGACAAAATACTTAGCAGTAAAAAGAAAAGGTACAAATATATCTGGTCATCATGCGGTATATATGTTAAGCGCGTTTGATTTTCTGTACCTTCAAATATGGTAGAGCTGCTAATATTTGAATCCAACTTGCACTTGTCTCCTCTCGTGTACAAAGCGTACCACTTTCTTTTGTTGTCTCCATCACGTGCATATGCCTTGACATGATCCATATGGCTGAACTTATCCCACTCAGTGCCAGATTGTCCCGCGACTACTGCAGAGAGCAACCATAGCCTGCAGAATAACTGCAGATGCCATGCCTTTATGTCTCGCATGTATTCTGGGAGTTTTTCCATGTTGTAATCCTCTAGGACCAGCCGTTCGAGTGAAGCGATACGATCCAGCACCTTCAACTTTGGGCAGTTCTGGATGGTAAGCTTCTGCAAGTTGGGGAGATTGGTGATCCTCTCGAGGTCAGGACATCCATTCACTATAAGCTCCACAACAGAAGGAAAGCTCTCAATGTAGCTGAGCTGCTTGACAAGTCGTAGACATAATATTTTCAAAGAGCTTGCATTGGAGGCAAGGCCTGGAGGAACATGCCTCAGTCTGCAATTACTGAGCACAAGTTTCTCCAAACGGGCCGGGCATGGCTTGTACTTGCTCCTCCCACTCCCACTCCTCCCATTCCACCATGTTGTGCAAGTTCAATCTGTTTAACCTTGGAAATGAGGCTGCTGCCGCCTGCACGAATCCAGTCCCAACATGTTTGATGCATGGAGCACGATCGACCTGTAGAAACTACAAATTGGGGAGTTGGCACAACCCATTGGGAAGTTGTGTGCAACAAGGCAGATCATCAAAAAATATAGTGTTCAAGTTGTTGAGGGGCACCATTGATGTGGACATCATCCAGCTAGGGAGTTGCCGGCCAAAATACCCCGTGATTCGAAGATATTCTACACCAGGTGGAGGGCAGAGCTTATCATGAACCTTCTCAATTCATTGTTGCTCTTCCTCATAGACACCTTCCTTCTCTTTGACCAACCCATCTTCTCCCAGTTTACTAGTGCAGTGCATGAGTAGACTGAGAAGACGCGTCTTCTCGCCGAGCCTAGCATTAGGAACATTTGAGGAAGCCGACACATTCTCTAATTCAGTTAATCCAAGATATCTGAGTTGGGAAAGAGGCCCCAACTCGTCCAAACTGCACCAATCACCAATGTGGGCTCGAAATATATGTAGTCTCCTCATATTTGTCAGACTACTAAACTCTCTAGGTACCATACTTGATTTGGGAAGTGAAAGTAACCTCAGCTGGCCAAGCTTCACAATGCTGTCAGGAAGATTCACCAATTTTGGACATTCACCAAGGTCAAGGAATTGCAATAATTTCATCTTGCCAATGTTTCCTGTAAGTACAGATATACCAGCATTTACTAGTGTTAGATACCTCAGGTGCTTGAGTTGATGCAAAGATTCAACCAATAGAGTCATATCTGCAGATTCTATATGAAGAGTCCGCAAACTAGAAAAAGTAACCAATGAATCACCATGCTTCATCTTAATCTGGATAGTTGAGAACAATGTTCTCACTGATTGCTGCGCCTGTAGAGATTTCCATTCAAGTTCACCTGATTGTGATGGGTTTGTTTCTATGGACAACCGAAGAAACTTCTGTGAACCAAGTTTAGCAAGAATATCATTTTCTCCGTCTTGAGCCACGAGTGCTTCATCTTTAGTCATATAGTGAGCAAATGAGCGAACAACATCATGCATGCTGCAAACCAATATACCAATACACGATTTATCTGGCTCTATAAGGTTCCTAGATACTAACTCCTTGTAGTAATTTCTTCCCAATTCTTCTAAATCACCAGAGTTTTCATGAATAAATCCTTCGCTTATCCACATCGCCACGACTTGCTCCATATGAAAACATCTACTTTTAGGAAGAAAAGAATAGTATAAAAAGCACTGCTTCAGGTAAGAAGGCATATATTCATAGCTTAAGTATACTGTGTGGTTGAGATCAGCGGGCATTTTAGTTGTTGACCATTTAGAATCATCGAAAACCTGCTGCCAGTCACGACGTAGCCCCCCTCTTTCACGCAAGAGTCCTCCCATCACTTTAACAGCAATTGGTAAACAACCACATTTCTGTATAATTTTCATTCCGATATCCTTTAGCGTATTGATGTGGTCTTCATCTATCTCACTTGAGCATACCTGCGACCACACAGTACAAGGGACCGATACAATTAATTAAGTATGTCTAACATATATACTTTATGCCTAGAAAACAAATTTTCTTTCCTTTTCTTTTACACGATCAAAAAATACTGCAAGAAGAATATACTTTAGCACTACTCTCTCATAACTGTTATAAGAAGTAACTCCAAATTTAGCACAAATCATATAGCATTGTTTTATTCGTTTTCATATTTTATGGTTACATGAAATATTATCTAATCTCTCGAGCATCCATAATGCATAATACTACGCCAAACATTAAGTAATAAATTTGTGTGCAAATTCTCAAGAAAAATTACTGCCAACTTCTAGTCTAGTTATTTTCGTGTTATATTCCTTTGTTGTATTGGCAGGGATTCACCTAAATTGTTATTTTTCTGTCTTAAAATAACTTTTAATTTATATTATGTCCTATGACACTGTTGAGTAGCTGAGCACTTAGACCTTCATCTCATATGTTGGAAAACATACGACCCATGCCTCTTCACTGGTAGAAATGATACATATATAATTATCCAAATTTCTATTTATTTCTCAAGCTTGATTAAACAAAATCTAGGTGTCATTGAATGTGTGTCAATTAGTGTTGTGGCATATTTCCTTGTTTAGCACCATGCTTTATTGGCACTTTCAAAGTAATCTTAGCCTTACAAATTTACTGACAACCTCTTACCTCCAAGAGGTAATAGTACATAGAAGTCACTAAATTACACGTAATTAATATATCATTAGTTTGGAAGCATCCTAACATTTCTATTAGTTACATACATAGTACTGTTAATATGTAGATGGAGATAGATTATTCATTTCACTGAAAGATTAGTATTTAATTAAGAACATACCTGCTTCTTGAGCAATGACCAACCATCTTCAGGTGCTAATATGTCGACATGGTGGTACGGCCAGATAGCTTTCACCCCTCGGGCAACACCTTCATGTCTGGTAGTGATGAGGACTCGGCTGCCTGAAGCAGCAGCATTGACTAAGGGTATTTTCAACACGTCATCCCATGCTCTATGGTTCCACACATCATCCATTACAAGAAAGGTCTTGTGGTCAATCAATGTGTTCTTGAGGGTTTCATGAAGGCTGGTCTTTGCACTTTCAGGTGGTTGGGCATCTCCTCCGGCTTCAATGATGGCCCTTCTCAGCAGATCAACATCACTGAAGTTTTGGTTGACGCTCAACCATATCTTTTCGCTGAATTCACCTTGGATTGCCTCGTCATTGAAGACCTTCTGGGCGAGGGTGGTCTTGCCGATCCCGCCAACACCTACAATAGTGACCACCGTGATGTCATTGTTGACATCCTTTCCCGTCTGCATGATCTGGGCCACCAGTGCTCTTGTGTCTTCTTCAATCTTGTCTCCAACAATAGCCGACCGGTCAAAGTCCCCTACCGTCTCCTGGCTTGGATTACCATGCTGAGAGGCATGGGTGTTGCTGCGATGATCCTCATAGGACCAAAGATTGACAAAGTTGAAAGCAGTGCTTCGTTCCTTGATGTTGTCAAGCCTCTGATTGAGTGCCTTGATGCGTGTGCCGATCTCACGAGCATGGGATTGTAGGATTGAAACACCCTGCGTTTACCGAGGATTGTCCACGCTCCATGGCCTTGAGCTGGCAGAGGTCAAGGATGTCAGTAGCTTCGTACATGGCACGCTTGAGCTGCCCCACCCACTCTCAAACAGTCTCATCGGTAATGTTCCTCCTATTAGCATGGACCATGAAGTTCTTGAGGTCCCGAAGCTTGTCTCCCATCTTGTTGATCTCGCCGGAGACGCCCAACATCGTCCTCACCTCATCAGTTGCTACCTGCGTGAGCATGTCCACCAGGTAGGACGCAAATGCATCCAGCACCATCGCCATTGTTGCTGGTTAATTTTTCTGCAATAACAAGGTAATGTCAAATTCAAGCAGGAAGCTTAGCTTGCTAGGTGTAAAGAGAGACAAATCACACTTGAACTGCCTAACCAACCTCTAAGATGGGTGGACAATGCAGACGGTGGAAAACACGTGGGGTTCAGCGTGACACCAGCGCCAGAGAAGACGTGTCTTCTCCAGGAGCGGAAGCTCAGATCCTCCTCCGGCGCATTGCCTCTGGGAGCAGCAGCTCAGCTCCTCCTCCGGCGCGCTGCCGCCAGAAGCAGCAGTTGCCTGCGCGAGCAGCAGCTCAGATCCTCCACTAGCGGCCGGACGCAGAGTAGCTGGGTGTAGCGGTAGGAAGGTGCTCTCCGGCAAAAGGCCACAGCACAGCTGGGTGGAAGTTGACAGGAGCAAGTGAGGAATGAGACTGTGAGAGCCATTCAACACAGTAATAACAATGGCAGACAGCTGCATTGGACGAAGGTAATTAACAATTCACATAACGTGGGCTGTTGTCAGGTTTACAGACTTATTTTTCGGCGCCACATGCAGACTTTCTCTAGATCTGCATAAAATTGTACGCTAGCAAGCTAAATTGTTTACACCATGTGTCTGTATTCCAACTATCTCTGGAGGAGCATCCTGAAACACTCCTTATTAAGATAGGAGGTTCGTCGATTCATTAAAAGTAAGGGCCAATACACTTATTTTGTGGTGTCACACTTTCTAGTTTTATAACTACAAGGAAATCACTACAGGAAAAAACTTTAAAGCCGTGTACCCAAAGAACTCGGCTTATGTCGATATAAACTCGGTTTATATATAAGCCGAGTCAAACTCCCGGCTTATATGACACGGTTTACACTTGATCGGCTTATACACTATAAGTCGAGTGCTAGTGGGAAAACACTCGGTTTACGTATAAGCCGTGTGTTTATACGAGGCTCTCGGCTTACTAAAGTAACATGACGGCAGCCGGGAGATAACGGCCACGTGTCACCGTCAGTATAAACCGAGTGCCCTCGAACGCTACACAGTTTAAATATAAACCGAGTGCCTAACTGAGCCGCACGGTTTAAATATAAACCAAGTGCCCACGAGCACTGCACGGTTTAAATGTAAACCGAGTGCCTAAGCGAGCCGCAAGGTTTAAATATAAACCTTGTGTCTGCACAAGCTGCACGGTTTAAATATAAGCCAGGTGCCTTTGTACACGGCTTATAGGACATCCACTGTTAAACATATCCTATAAGCCGGGTGCCTGCATCTGGAACACTCGGCTTATAAAGCTCCCCGTGGCATAATATGCCTATAAGCCGGGTGCCATGTCCCTAGGACACTCGGTTTATATGCCAAATAGCATTTTTTTTCCTGCATGCTTCAGCGAGCAGCAGCAAGATGGCTTATATATCCAGCAATATATTGATCGATCCAGCAAGCAAAATGACCAACAATATATATCCAGCAATATATTGATCCAGCAAGCAAGATGACCAACAATATATATCCAGCAATATATTGATCCAGCAAGCAAAATGACCAACAATATATATGCAGCAATATATAGATCCAGCAAGCAATATATATCCAACGAAAATCCACACATGCGTACATATGCAACAATAGTTCGCAAACAAAAGGACCATAAGTTCCGAGTCCACACATGCGTACATATCCAACAAGGTTCACAAACAAAAGCACGAGTTCCAAGTTCACACAAAGCATGAAGCTCAAAGATGCAATGAGCTCCACTATAGCATGTATGCCCACCGTCAACGGCATCCACGATGCAAACCTATAAGTCCATTACCAAACGCATGAGTTTCCAAAGTCAAGTTTCAAATGATCGATAAGGCATAAGAGTCAACAAGCATCAACATATAAGGTTCAAATTGAAGCTAAGAAGTATGAACAATATAAGCATCAACACGTGTGGGCTTTACTATCAACAAGTAGGTAGAAAATGCGACTTGCCGCACCCGACAGCGGTGCTGTCGGGTATAGTCATATCCCACCCGATAATACAATCATTGAAGCATTGTAACTATAAAAAATAACATAATGCAGTTGTGTTTATCAATCTAAAACACGCATTCGCACGCGGTGCCTGGCTCAAGTAAACAAAGTACATATTGTTGCAAGAATAGTTGCCAAGAATAGATCATTTTAATGCATGAAAGCATGAAATTGCTTTTATAGATAACATAATTGTATCCAATATAGGGAGTTTGCCCTGTCCAACCCTATGTTTGAGCACACATATATAAAATTATGCATCTGTGACATAGCCACAGCAACGTAATACTACTTTGGGGCGCGCTGCCTGTCTCGGGTTGATCCAACATTTGATATTTTGTAATGAAAGAGGTAGGAACAAGCAGAATACATGCATCTCATAGAAAATGGTACCGTAGTACCAAGTCGATTACATATGGTGATAGGTTTTCTTCATCCAGTTCAAAAATACACTGATACACCAAAAGCCAGCCAATGGCAGTCCAGGATAACAGATTTATATGGTTCTTCTATGTCATATAGTGATAGCAGTACATTATATAGTAGACTAAATAAAAATATGGCTTTGTTTGAATGCCATGCCATCTGGCTCACCCTGCGTGTTGCGCTGCAAGGATCTGCTGATGGAGATTCATATAACACTGTGTTTAATTGGACAGCAAGGATATAATTTATGACCTCAAAACTTATGAATAGAATTTACGCACCACATGTCCTCATCACGGGTGTTATAAAATAAAATGTCTATCATGTAAGTTATTATTCCTAATTGAGCAATCGATTCAAAAAAATTCACAGGATTCTGCCCTCATGAGTAAATCTACATACTTTTTAGCGCACATTAAATATTCTGCGAGCAAAAGTTTGATCTTACACTGCAAATTTTGAGCTTTCTCAATAGAATCAGAAAACAGAACAACAAGTGCTGATTACTTACTCTTATGATAACTTCAATTAGAGCCAAGTCTGGTGGGATTTGTCCTGAAAATAAGTAAGAAAAACATAGAAAATGGCATTAGATACAAACAGAATCATAAGACCATTGCTCTAAGAAAAAACTGGACAGCAAATGAGAAGGATGAGACATCACTGAAATTATAATTTATAAATTGCATGGAATCTCTAAAAGGCTTACATTCAAGAACGGAGTGAATATATCCACTAGCATGGCCCAAAAAACACAACATTACTAAAACGTCTTTCTAATTTTGATGGAGGTACTGCCAAAAGTACGGCAAGAAATCACAAATTAGAACACCAGGAAGCGAACCTTTAAAATGAATATTTATATTGGAACAGAGAAAATAACATAAAACAGACCTGATAAATAAGCCACTCGATGCAAGGGTGAAAAATAAAAAGGAAAAATATGCAACAAACATGTCTCAATAATGATCTGCGATCAAGTAATTTTAGAGATGTCATTTTGAAGAGAATATCTTAAGTAGAGCACTGCATGTATTTCTCATACTACGTGAAAAGAAAAGGCCATACTATGCAAACTACATATGGGCATATTTTTAGAAGGAAACTTTCTCAGGTTCAAGCAGACATAATTTCATTTTGTTCTTAAGACGACATATGGATATATTTTAGAAGTAAACTTTCTCAGGTTCGACCAGTCATAATTTCATTTTGTTCTTAAGACGACTTCCATTACAGCAAAAAAATTGGCGACAAAAGAGACCTTATTTTGGTTCTAAAATACACACAGAAATATCAAGTATATAGCAGCTGAAGTGCTCCTTACCTCCTCCGAGTAGCTATTCAGAAATACATCGGCGGCGGTTGCAGCTTCCAGTATCACAAGCAAGAATACAAAGATCACGTCCTACATACATGGCAGGTTAAGGCAAAATAGTCCATATCACCAAGACACAGTACATCTAAGGTCACAGAGCTCCAAGAACATAACTGGGACTTAAGGTTTCAGCAAACTATTATTAGGAGTCAACAGTTCCAGTTCAAAACTTAACTGCTAGAGACGTGACCCTCCTTTTGAAATATCATTTATATTTTTGAAATGGATATATCTGGAAAAAAGCACGCAAGGTTTGGTCTTTATGTGACAACGCAAAAGGCTTTGAGGAATTTTGTTAAACCAGTAGCAGCTGCCATGTAAGCACACTTAAATAGGCTAACGCAACTCCTAGTATCAGACGCTTCCAAGGATACACAAGACAGGCAGGGGCTGTTTGCAGTTTCAGCGGCGATGTGGCCAGAGCAGGTCAGCAAGCACATGATGATTCCCAGGCTGAGAAGAGTGTAGATAAACCTGCATAAAAATTGATCTCTTAATCAAAATAGCCATCCCATATTACATACAGTATATTCATAAGAAATCCCTAGAATACTCTTGGCATGGCAAAGAGGCATGAATTCTCTAGTTTCTCAGACCCAACATAAAAAACATGGTAATAGTATAAATCATCCGGTGCGTAGCGCCGCGTCGACATCTTAACAGCGAAGCGAGAGGAAGATGCTGATCACCACAAATATTTTTACCCCAGCCATAAGTTTTGTTCGACCTACACCATTTGGATTGGATAAACTATCTTTGGCTGTAAGCTAACTTGCTGGAATGTAACAACAGAAGATTGTCTTGAACACTAATTTGTAAAAGTAATAAGCAAGATACAACGAAAAATAAGATATCTAATTTAACTGCCCTGCCAGCAAGTTGCACCCAGATAGTAGTTATTCTGATTTCTGAACCAGTGTACTATTCTGATATCTGAAGCTAATTTACTCTGAGATAAGAGTCCAATTGCCAGCATCAACCAGCTTCTACGCCTACATGTTCTTCTATTGCCAATTTACCATCTTTCATAGATTTCTTCTTACTCTTCCTTTTCGTATGAGCATCACATCACAGATGAGAAAAGGGGAATCAGGAAACATGCATAAATATGAACAAGAGCATTCAAGGAAAGGCAAAAGCTGATCTAAACCACAATGGATGAGCTCACACTTGAACTGCCTAACCAACCTCTAAGATGGGTGGACAATGCAGACGGCGGAAAACACGTGGGGTTCAGCGTGACACCAGCGCCAGAGAAGACGTGTCTTCTCCAGGAGCGGAAGCTCAGATCCTCCTCCGGCGCGCTGCCGCCAGAAGCAGCAGTTGCCTGCGCGAGCAGCAGCTCAGATCCTCCACTAGCGGCCGGACGCAGAGTAGCTGGGTGTAGCGGTAGGAAGGTGCTCTCCGGCAAAAGGCCACAGCACAGCTGGGTGGAAGTTGACAGGAGCAAGTGAGGAATGAGACTGTGAGAGCCATTCAACACAGTAATAACAGTGGCAGACAGCTGCATTGGACGAAGGTAATTAACAATTCACATAACGTGGGCTGCTGTCAGGTTTACAGACTTATTTTTCGGCGCCACATGCAGACTTTCTCTAGATCTGCATAAAATTGTACGCTAGGAAGCTAAATTGTTTACACCATGTGTCTGTATTCCAACTATCTCTGGAGGAGCATCCTGAAACACTCCTTATTAAGATAGGAGGTTCGTCGATTCATTAAAAGTAAGGGCCAATACACTTATTTTGTGGTGTCACACTTTCTAGTTTTATAACTACAAGGAAATCACTACAGGAAAAAACTTTAAAGCCGTGTACCCAAAGAACTCGGCTTATGTCGATATAAACTCGGTTTATATATAACCCGAGTCAAACTCCCGGCTTATATGACACGGTTTACACTTGATCGGCTTATACACTATAAGTCGAGTGCCAGTGGGAAAACACTCGGTTTACGTATAAGCCGTGTGTTTATACGAGGCTCTCGGCTTACTAAAGTAACATGACGGCAGCCGGGAGATAACGGCCACGTGTCACCGTCAGTATAAACCGAGTGCCCTCGAACGCTACACAGTTTAAATATAAACCGAGTGCCTAACTGAGCCGCACGGTTTAAATATAAACCAAGTGCCCACGAGCACTGCACGGTTTAAATGTAAACCGAGTGCCTAAGCGAGCCGCAAGGTTTAAATATAAACCTTGTGTCTGCACAAGCTGCACGGTTTAAATATAAGCCAGGTGCCTTTGTACACGGCTTATAGGACATCCACTGTTAAACATATCCTATAAGCCGGGTGCCTGCATCTGGAACACTCGGCTTATAAAGCTCCCCGTGGCATAATATGCCTATAAGCCGGGTGCCATGTCCCTAGGACACTCGGTTTATATGCCAAATAGCATTTTTTTTCCTGCATGCTTCAGCGAGCAGCAGCAAGATGGCTTATATATCCAGCAATATATTGATCGATCCAGCAAGCAAAATGACCAACAATATATATCCAGCAATATATTGATCCAGCAAGCAAGATGACCAACAATATATATCCAGCAATATATTGATCCAGCAAGCAAAATGACCAACAATATATATGCAGCAATATATAGATCCAGCAAGCAATATATATCCAACGAAAATCCACACATGCGTACATATGCAACAATAGTTCGCAAACAAAAGGACCATAAGTTCCGAGTCCACACATGCGTACATATCCAACAAGGTTCACAAACAAAAGCACGAGTTCCAAGTTCACACAAAGCATGAAGCTCAAAGATGCAATGAGCTCCACTATAGCATGTATGCCCACCGTCAACGGCATCCACGATGCAAACCTATAAGTCCATTACCAAACGCATGAGTTTCCAAAGTCAAGTTTCAAATGATCGATAAGGCATAAGAGTCAACAAGCATCAACATATAAGGTTCAAATTGAAGCTAAGAAGTATGAACAATATAAGCATCAACACGTGTGGGCTTTACTATCAACAAGTAGGTAGAAAATGCGACTTGCCGCACCCGACAGCAGTGCTGTCGGGTATAGTCATATCCCACCCGATAATACAATCATTGAAGCATTGTAAATATAAAAAATAACATAATGCAGTTGTGTTTATCAATCTAAAACACGCATTCGCACACGGTGCCTGGCTCAAGTAAACAAAGTACATATTGTTGCAAGAATAGTTGCCAAGAATAGATCATTTTAATGCATGAAAGCATGAAATTGCTTTTATAGATAACATAATTGTATCCAATATAGGGAGTTTGCCCTGTCCAACCCTATGTTTGAGCACACATATATAAAATTATGCATCTGTGACATAGCCACAGCAACGTAATACTACTTTGGGGCGCGCTGCCTGTCTCGGGTTGATCCAACATTTGATATTTTGTAATGAAAGAGGTAGGAACAAGCAGAATACATGCATCTCATAGAAAATGGTACCGTAGTACCAAGTCGATTACATATGGTGATAGGTTTTCTTCATCCAGTTCAAAAATACACTGATACACCAAAAGCAAGCCAATGGCAGTCCAGGATAACAGATTTATATGGTTCTTCTATGTCATATAGTGATAGCAGTACATTATATAGTAGACTAAATAAAAATATGGCTTTGTTTGAATGCCATGCCATCTGGCTCACCCTGCGTGTTGCGCTGCAAGGATCTGCTGATGGAGATTCATATAACACTGTGTTTAATTGGACAGCAAGGATATAATTTATGACCTCAAAACTTATGAATAGAATTTACGCACCACATGTCCTCATCACGGGTGTTATAAAATAAAATGTCTATCATGTAAGTTATTATTCCTAATTGAGCAATCGATTCAAAAAAATTCACAGGATTCTGCCCTCATGAGTAAATCTACATACTTTTTAGCGCACATTAAATATTCTGCGAGCAAAAGTTTGATCTTACACTGCAAATTTTGAGCTTTCTCAATAGAATCAGAAAACAGAACAACAAGTGCTGATTACTTACTCTTATGATAACTTCAATTAGAGCCAAGTCTGGTGGGATTTGTCCTGAAAATAAGTAAGAAAAACATAGAAAATGGCATTAGATACAAACAGAATCATAAGACCATTGCTCTAAGAAAAAACTGGACAGCAAATGAGAAGGATGAGACATCACTGAAATTATAATTTATAAATTGCATGGAATCTCTAAAAGGCTTACATTCAAGAACGGAGTGAATATATCCACTAGCATGGCCCAAAAAACACAACATTACTAAAACGTCTTTCTAATTTTGATGGAGGTACTGCCAAAAGTACGGCAAGAAATCACAAATTAGAACACCAGGAAGCGAACCTTTAAAATGAATATTTATATTGGAACAGAGAAAATAACATAAAACAGACCTGATAAATAAGCCACTCGATGCAAGGGTGAAAAATAAAAAGGAAAAATATGCAACAAACATGTCTCAATAATGATCTGCGATCAAGTAATTTTAGAGATGTCATTTTGAAGAGAATATCTTAAGTAGAGCACTGCATGTATTTCTCATACTACGTGAAAAGAAAAGGCCATACTATGCAAACTACATATGGGCATATTTTTAGAAGGAAACTTTCTCAGGTTCAAGCAGACATAATTTCATTTTGTTCTTAAGACGACATATGGATATATTTTAGAAGTAAACTTTCTCAGGTTCGACCAGTCATAATTTCATTTTGTTCTTAAGACGACTTCCATTACAGCAAAAAAATTGGCGACAAAAGAGACCTTATTTTGGTTCTAAAATACACACAGAAATATCAAGTATATAGCAGCTGAAGTGCTCCTTACCTCCTCCGAGTAGCTATTCAGAAATACATCGGCGGCGGTTGCAGCTTCCAGTATCACAAGCAAGAATACAAAGATCACGTCCTACATACATGGCAGGTTAAGGCAAAATAGTCCATATCACCAAGACACAGTACATCTAAGGTCACAGAGCTCCAAGAACATAACTGGGACTTAAGGTTTCAGCAAACTATTATTAGGAGTCAACAGTTCCAGTTCAAAACTTAACTGCTAGAGACGTGACCCTCCTTTTGAAATATCATTTATATTTTTGAAATGGATATATCTGGAAAAAAGCACGCAAGGTTTGGTCTTTATGTGACAACGCAAAAGGCTTTGAGGAATTTTGTTAAACCAGTAGCAGCTGCCATGTAAGCACACTTAAATAGGCTAACGCAACTCCTAGTATCAGACGCTTCCAAGGATACACAAGACAGGCAGGGGCTGTTTGCAGTTTCAGCGGCGATGTGGCCAGAGCAGGTCAGCAAGCACATGATGATTCCCAGGCTGAGAAGAGTGTAGATAAACCTGCATAAAAATTGATCTCTTAATCAAAATAGCCATCCCATATTACATACAGTATATTCATAAGAAATCCCTAGAATACTCTTGGCATGGCAAAGAGGCATGAATTCTCTAGTTTCTCAGACCCAACATAAAAAACATGGTAATAGTATAAATCATCCGGTGCGTAGCGCCGCGTCGACATCTTAACAGCGAAGCGAGAGGAAGATGCTGATCACCACAAATATTTTTACCCCAGCCATAAGTTTTGTTCGACCTACACCATTTGGATTGGATAAACTATCTTTGGCTGTAAGCTAACTTGCTGGAATGTAACAACAGAAGATTGTCTTGAACACTAATTTGTAAAAGTAATAAGCAAGATACAATGAAAAATAAGATATCTAATTTAACTGCCCTGCCAGCAAGTTGCACCCAGATAGTAGTTATTCTGATTTCTGAACCAGTGTACTATTCTGATATCTGAAGCTAATTTACTCTGAGATAAGAGTCCAATTGCCAGCATCAACCAGCTTCTACGCCTACATGTTCTTCTATTGCCAATTTACCATCTTTCATAGATTTCTTCTTACTCTTCCTTTTCGTATGAGCATCACATCACAGATGAGAAAAGGGGAATCAGGAAACATGCATAAATATGAACAAGAGCATTCAAGGAAAGGCAAAAGCTGATCTAAACCACAATGGATGAGCTCACACTTGAACTGCCTAACCAACCTCTAAGATGGGTGGACAATGCAGACGGCGGAAAACACGTGGGGTTCAGCGTGACACCAGCGCCAGAGAAGACGTGTCTTCTCCAGGAGCGGAAGCTCAGATCCTCCTCCGGCGCATTGCCTCTGGGAGCAGCAGCTCAGCTCCTCCTCCGGCGCGCTGCCGCCAGAAGCAGCAGTTGCCTGCGCGAGCAGCAGCTCAGATCCTCCACTAGCGGCCGGACGCAGAGTAGCTGGGTGTAGCGGTAGGAAGGTGCTCTCCGGCAAAAGGCCACAGCACAGCTGGGTGGAAGTTGACAGGAGCAAGTGAGGAATGAGACTGTGAGAGCCATTCAACACAGTAATAACAGTGGCAGACAGCTGCATTGGACGAAGGTAATTAACAATTCACATAACGTGGGCTGCTGTCAGGTTTATAGACTTATTTTTCGGCGCCACATGCAGACTTTCTCTAGATCTGCATAAAATTGTACGCTAGCAAGCTAAATTGTTTACACCATGTGTCTGTATTCCAACTATCTCTGGAGGAGCATCCTGAAACACTCCTTATTAAGATAGGAGGTTCGTCGATTCATTAAAAGTAAGGGCCAATACACTTATTTTGTGGTGTCACACTTTCTAGTTTTATAACTACAAGGAAATCACTACAGGAGAAAACTTTAAATCCGTGTACCCAAAGAACTCGGCTTATGTCGATATAAACTCGGTTTATATATAAGCCGAGTCAAACTCCCGGCTTATATGACACGGTTTACACTTGATCGGCTTATACACTATAAGTCGAGTGCCAGTGGGAAAACACTCGGTTTACGTATAAGCCGTGTGTTTATACGAGGCTCTCGGCTTACTAAAGTAACATGACGGCAGCCCGGAGATAACGGCCACGTGTCACCGTCAGTATAAACCGAGTGCCCTCGAACGCTACACAGTTTAAATATAAACCGAGTGCCTAACTGAGCCGCACGGTTTAAATATAAACCAAGTGCCCACGAGCACTGCACGGTTTAAATGTAAACCGAGTGCCTAAGCGAGCCGCAAGGTTTAAATATAAACCTTGTGTCTGCACAAGCTGCACGGTTTAAATATAAGCCAGGTGCCTTTGTACACGGCTTATAGGACATCCACTGTTAAACATATCCTATAAGCCGGGTGCCTGCATCTGGAACACTCGGCTTGTAAAGCTCCCCATGGCATAATATGCCTATAAGCCGGGTGCCATGTCCCTAGGACACTCGGTTTATATGCCAAATAGCATTTTTTTTTCCTGCATGCTTCAGCGAGCAGCAGCAAGATGGCTTATATATCCAGCAATATATTGATCGATCCAGCAAGCAAAATGACCAACAATATATATCCAGCAATATATTGATCCAGCAAGCAAGATGACCAACAATATATATCCAGCAATATATTGATCCAGCAAGCAAAATGACCAACAATATATATGCAGCAATATATAGATCCAGCAAGCAATATATATCCAACGAAAATCCACACATGCGTACATATGCAACAATAGTTCGCAAACAAAAGGACCATAAGTTCCGAGTCCACACATGCGTACATATCCAACAAGGTTCACAAACAAAAGCACGAGTTCCAAGTTCACACAAAGCATGAAGCTCAAAGATGCAATGAGCTCCACTATAGCATGTATGCCCACCGTCAACGGCATCCACGATGCAAACCTATAAGTCCATTACCAAACGCATGAGTTTCCAAAGTCAAGTTTCAAATGATCGATAAGGCATAAGAGTCAACAAGCATCAACATATAAGGTTCAAATTGAAGCTAAGAAGTATGAACAATATAAGCATCAACACGTGTGGGCTTTACTATCAACAAGTAGGTAGAAAATGCGACTTGCCGCACCCGACAGCGGTGCTGTCGGGTATAGTCATATCCCACCCGATAATACAATCATTGAAGCATTGTAAATATAAAAAATAACATAATGCAGTTGTGTTTATCAATCTAAAACACGCATTCGCACGCGGTGCCTGGCTCAAGTAAACAAAGTACATATTGTTGCAAGAATAGTTGCCAAGAATAGATCATTTTAATGCATGAAAGCATGAAATTGCTTTTATAGATAACATAATTGTATCCAATATAGGGAGTTTGCCCTGTCCAACCCTATGTTTGAGCACACATATATAAAATTATGCATCTGTGACATAGCCACAGCAACGTAATACTACTTTGGGGCGCGCTGCCTGTCTCGGGTTGATCCAACATTTGATATTTTGTAATGAAAGAGGTAGGAACAAGCAGAATACATGCATCTCATAGAAAATGGTACCGTAGTACCAAGTCGATTACATATGGTGATAGGTTTTCTTCATCCAGTTCAAAAATACACTGATACACCAAAAGCAAGCCAATGGCAGTCCAGGATAACAGATTTATATGGTTCTTCTATGTCATATAGTGATAGCAGTACATTATATAGTAGACTAAATAAAAATATGGCTTTGTTTGAATGCCATGCCATCTGGCTCACCCTGCGTGTTGCGCTGCAAGGATCTGCTGATGGAGATTCATATAACACTGTGTTTAATTGGACAGCAAGGATATAATTTATGACCTCAAAACTTATGAATAGAATTTACGCACCACATGTCCTCATCACGGGTGTTATAAAATAAAATGTCTATCATGTAAGTTATTATTCCTAATTGAGCAATCGATTCAAAAAAATTCACAGGATTCTGCCCTCATGAGTAAATCTACATACTTTTTAGCGCACATTAAATATTCTGCGAGCAAAAGTTTGATCTTACACTGCAAATTTTGAGCTTTCTCAAAAGAATCAGAAAACAGAACAACAAGTGCCGATTACTTACTCTTATGATAACTTCAATTAGAGCCAAGTCTGGTGGGATTTGTCCTGAAAATAAGTAAGAAAAACATAGAAAATGGCATTAGATACAAACAGAATCATAAGACCATTGCTCTAAGAAAAAACTGGACAGCAAATGAGAAGGATGAGACATCACTGAAATTATAATTTATAAATTGCATGGAATCTCTAAAAGGCTTACATTCAAGAACGGAGTGAATATATCCACTAGCATGGCCCAAAAAACACAACATTACTAAAACGTCTTTCTAATTTTGATGGAGGTACTGCCAAAAGTACGGCAAGAAATCACAAATTAGAACACCAGGAAGCGAACCTTTAAAATGAATATTTATATTGGAACAGAGAAAATAACATAAAACAGACCTGATAAATAAGCCACTCGATGCAAGGGTGAAAAATAAAAAGGAAAAATATGCAACAAACATGTCTCAATAATGATCCGCGATCAAGTAATTTTAGAGATGTCATTTTGAAGAGAATATCTTAAGTAGAGCACTGCATGTATTTCTCATACTACGTGAAAAGAAAAGGCCATACTATGGAAACTACATATGGGCATATTTTTAGAAGGAAACTTTCTCAGGTTCAAGCAGACATAATTTCATTTTGTTCTTAAGACGACATATGGATATATTTTAGAAGTAAACTTTCTCAGGTTCGACCAGTCATAATTTCATTTTGTTCTTAAGACGACTTCCATTACAGCAAAAAAATTGGCGACAAAAGAGACCTTATTTTGGTTCTAAAATACAATCAGAAATATCAAGTATATAGCAGCTGAAGTGCTCCTTACCTCCTCCGAGTAGCTATTCAGAAATACATTGGCGGCGGTTGCAGCTTCCAGTATCACAAGCAAGAATACAAAGATCACGTCCTACATACATGGCAAGTTAAGGAAAAATAGTCCATATCACCAAGACACAGTACATCTAAGGTCACAGAGCTCCAAGAACATAACTGGGACTTAAGGTTTCAGCAAACTATTATTAGGAGTCAACAGTTCCAGTTCAAAACTTAACTGCTAGAGACGTGACCCTCCTTTTGAAATATCATTTATATTTTTGAAATGGATATATCTGGAAAAAAGCACGCAAGGTTTGGTCTTTATGTGACAACGCAAAAGGCTTTGAGGAATTTTGTTAAACCAGTAGCAGCTGCCATGTAAGCACACTTAAATAGGCTAACGCAACTCCTAGTATCAGACGCTTCCAAGGATACACAAGAAAGGCAGGGGCTGTTTGCAGTTTCAGCGGCGATGTGGCCAGAGCAGGTCAGCAAGCACATGATGATTCCCAGGCTGAGAAGAGTGTAGATAAACCTGCATAAAAATTGATCTCTTAATCAAAATAGCCATCCCATATTACATACAGTATATTCATAAGAAATCCCTAGAATACTCTTGGCATGGCAAAGAGGCATGAATTCTCTAGTTTCTCAGACCCAACATAAAAAACATGGTAATAGTATAAATCATCCGGTGCGTAGCGCCGCGTCGACATCTTAACAGCGAAGCGAGAGGAAGATGCTGATCACCACAAATATTTTTACCCCAGCCATAAGTTTTGTTCGACCTACACCATTTGGATTGGATAAACTATCTTTGGCTGTAAGCTAACTTGCTGGAATGTAACAACAGAAGATTGTCTTGAACACTAATTTGTAAAAGTAATAAGCAAGATACAACGAAAAATAAGATATCTAATTTAACTGCCCTGCCAGCAAGTTGCACCCAGATAGTAGTTATTCTGATTTCTGAACCAGTGTACTATTCTGATATCTGAAGCTAATTTACTCTGAGATAAGAGTCCAATTGCCAGCATCAACCAGCTTCTACGCCTACATGTTCTTCTATTGCCAATTTACCATCTTTCATAGATTTCTTCTTACTCTTCCTTTTCGTATGAGCATCACATCACAGATGAGAAAAGGGGAATCAGGAAACATGCATAAATATGAACAAGAGCATTCAAGGAAAGGCAAAAGCTGATCTAAACCACAATGGATGAGCTCACACTTGAACTGCCTAACCAACCTCTAAGATGGGTGGACAATGCAGACGGCGGAAAACACGTGGGGTTCAGCGTGACACCAGCGCCAGAGAAGACGTGTCTTCTCCAGGAGCGGAAGCTCAGATCCTCCTCCGGCGCATTGCCTCTGGGAGCAGCAGCTCAGCTCCTCCTCCGGCGCGCTGCCGCCAGAAGCAGCAGTTGCCTCCGCGAGCAGCAGCTCAGATCCTCCACTAGCGGCCGGACGCAGAGTAGCTGGGTGTAGCGGTAGGAAGGTGCTCTCCGGCAAAAGGCCACAGCACAGCTGGGTGGAAGTTGACAGGAGCAAGTGAGGAATGAGACTGTGAGAGCCATTCAACACAGTAATAACAGTGGCAGACAGCTGCATTGGACGAAGGTAATTAACAATTCACATAACGTGGGCTGCTGTCAGGTTTACAGACTTATTTTTCGGCGCCACATGCAGACTTTCTCTAGATCTGCATAAAATTTTACGCTAGCAAGCTAAATTGTTTACACCATGTGTCTGTATTCCAACTATCTCTGGAGGAGCATCCTGAAACACTCCTTATTAAGATAGGAGGTTCGTCGATTCATTAAAAGTAAGGGCCAATACACTTATTTTGTGGTGTCACACTTTCTAGTTTTATAACTACAAGGAAATCACTACAGGAAAAAACTTTAAAGCCGTGTACCCAAAGAACTCGGCTTATGTCTATAAACTCGGTTTATATATAAGCCGAGTCAAACTCCCGGCTTATATGACACGGTTTACACTTGATCGGCTTATACACTATAAGTCGAGTGCCAGTGGGAAAACACTCGGTTTACGTATAAGCCGTGTGTTTATACGAGGCTCTCGGCTTACTAAAGTAACATGACGGCAGCCGGGAGATAACGGCCACGTGTCACCGTCAGTATAAACCGAGTGCCCTCGAACGCTACACAGTTTAAATATAAACCGAGTGCCTAACTGAGCCGCACGGTTTAAATATAAACCAAGTGCCCACGAGCACTGCACGGTTTAAATGTAAACCGAGTGCCTAAGCGAGCCGCAAGGTTTAAATATAAACCTTGTGTCTGCACAAGCTGCATGGTTTAAATATAAGCCAGGTGCCTTTGTACACGGCTTATAGGACATCCACTGTTAAACATATCCTATAAGCCGGGTGCCTGCATCTGGAACACTCAGCTTATAAAGCTCCCCGTGGCATAATATGCCTATAAGCCGGGTGCCATGTCCCTAGGACACTCGGTTTATATGCCAAATAGCATTTTTTTTCCTGCATGCTTCAGCGAGCAGCAGCAAGATGGCTTACATATCCAGCAATATATTGATCGATCCAGCAAGCAAAATGACCAACAATATATATCCAGCAATATATTGATCCAGCAAGCAAGATGACCAACAATATATATCCAGCAATATATTGATCCAGCAAGCAAAATGACCAACAATATATATGCAGCAATATATAGATCCAGCAAGCAATATATATCCAACGAAAATCCACACATGCGTACATATGCAACAATAGTTCGCAAACAAAAGGACCATAAGTTCCGAGTCCACACATGCGTACATATCCAACAAGGTTCACAAACAAAAGCACGAGTTCCAAGTTCACACAAAGCATGAAGCTCAAAGATGCAATGAGCTCCACTATAGCATGTATGCCCACTGTCAACGGCATCCACGATGCAAACCTATAAGTCCATTACCAAACGCATGAGTTTCCAAAGTCAAGTTTCAAATGATCGATAAGGCATAAGAGTCAACAAGCATCAACATATAAGGTTCAAATTGAAGCTAAGAAGTATGAACAATATAAGCATCAACACGTGTGGGCTTTACTATCAACAAGTAGGTAGAAAATGCGACTTGCCTCACCCGACAGCGGTGCTGTCGGGTATAGTCATATCCCACCCGATAATACAATCATTGAAGCATTGTAAATATAAAAAATAACATAATGCAGTTGTGTTTATCAATCTAAAACACGCATTCGCACGCGGTGCCTGGCTCAAGTAAACAAAGTACATATTGTTGCAAGAATAGTTGCCAAGAATAGATCATTTTAATGCATGAAAGCATGAAATTGCTTTTATAGATAACATAATTGTATCCAATATAGGGAGTTTGCCCTGTCCAACCCTATGTTTGAGCACACATATATAAAATTATGCATCTGTGACATAGCCACAGCAACGTAATACTACTTTGGGGCGCGCTGCCTGTCTCGGGTTGATCCAACATTTGATATTTTGTAATGAAAGAGGTAGGAACAAGCAGAATACATGCATCTCATAGAAAATGGTACCGTAGTACCAAGTCGATTACATATGGTGATAGGTTTTCTTCATCCAGTTCAAAAATACACTGATACACCAAAAGCAAGCCAATGGCAGTCCAGGATAACAGATTTATATGGTTCTTCTATGTCATATAGTGATACCAGTACATTATATAGTAGACTAAATAAAAATATGGCTTTGTTTGAATGCCATGCCATCTGGCTCACCCTGCGTGTTGCGCTGCAAGGATCTGCTGATGGAGATTCATATAACACTGTGTTTAATTGGACAGCAAGGATATAATTTATGACCTCAAAACTTATGAATAGAATTTACGCACCACATGTCCTCATCACGGGTGTTATAAAATAAAATGTCTATCATGTAAGTTATTATTCCTAATTGAGCAATCGATTCAAAAAAATTCACAGGATTCTGCCCTCATGAGTAAATCTACATACTTTTTAGCGCACATTAAATATTCTGCGAGCAAAAGTTTGATCTTACACTGCAAATTTTGAGCTTTCTCAATAGAATCAGAAAACAGAACAACAAGTGCTGATTACTTACTCTTATGATAACTTCAATTAGAGCCAAGTCTGGTGGGATTTGTCCTGAAAATAAGTAAGAAAAACATAGAAAATGGCATTAGATACAAACAGAATCATAAGACCATTGCTCTAAGAAAAAACTGGACAGCAAATGAGAAGGATGAGACATCACTGAAATTATAATTTATAAATTGCATGGAATCTCTAAAAGGCTTACATTCAAGAACGGAGTGAATATATCCACTAGCATGGCCCAAAAAACACAACATTACTAAAACGTCTTTCTAATTTTGATGGAGGTACTGCCAAAAGTACGGCAAGAAATCACAAATTAGAACACCAGGAAGCGAACCTTTAAAATGAATATTTATATTGGAACAGAGAAAATAACATAAAACAGACCTGATAAATAAGCCACTCGATGCAAGGGTGAAAAATAAAAAGGAAAAATATGCAACACACATGTCTCAATAATGATCTGCGATCAAGTAATTTTAGAGATGTCATTTTGAAGAGAATATCTTAAGTAGAGCACTGCATGTATTTCTCATACTACGTGAAAAGAAAAGGCCATACTATGCAAACTACATATGGGCATATTTTTAGAAGGAAACTTTCTCAGGTTCAAGCAGACATAATTTCATTTTGTTCTTAAGACGACATATGGATATATTTTAGAAGTAAACTTTCTCAGGTTCGACCAGTCATAATTTCATTTTGTTCTTAAGACGACTTCCATTACAGCAAAAAAATTGGCGACAAAAGAGACCTTATTTTGGTTCTAAAATACACACAGAAATATCAAGTATATAGCAGCTGAAGTGCTCCTTACCTCCTCCGAGTAGCTATTCAGAAATACATCGGCGGCGGTTGCAGCTTCCAGTATCACAAGCAAGAATACAAAGATCACGTCCTACATACATGGCAGGTTAAGGCAAAATAGTCCATATCACCAAGACACAGTACATCTAAGGTCACAGAGCTCCAAGAACATAACTGGGACTTAAGGTTTCAGCAAACTATTATTAGGAGTCAACAGTTCCAGTTCAAAACTTAACTGCTAGAGACGTGACCCTCCTTTTGAAATATCATTTATATTTTTGAAATGGATATATCTGGAAAAAAGCACGCAAGGTTTGGTCTTTATGTGACAACGCAAAAGGCTTTGAGGAATTTTGTTAAACCAGTAGCAGCTGCCATGTAAGCACACTTAAATAGGCTAACGCAACTCCTAGTATCAGACGCTTCCAAGGATACACAAGACAGGCAGGGGCTGTTTGCAGTTTCAGCGGCGATGTGGCCAGAGCAGGTCAGCAAGCACATGATGATTCCCAGGCTGAGAAGAGTGTAGATAAACCTGCATAAAAATTGATCTCTTAATCAAAATAGCCATCCCATATTACATACAGTATATTCATAAGAAATCCCTAGAATACTCTTGGCATGGCAAAGAGGCATGAATTCTCTAGTTTCTCAGACCCAACATAAAAAACATGGTAATAGTATAAATCATCCGGTGCGTAGCGCCGCGTCGACATCTTAACAGCGAAGCGAGAGGAAGATGCTGATCACCACAAATATTTTTACCCCAGCCATAAGTTTTGTTCGACCTACACCATTTGGATTGGATAAACTATCTTTGGCTGTAAGCTAACTTGCTGGAATGTAACAACAGAAGATTGTCTTGAACACTAATTTGTAAAAGTAATAAGCAAGATACAATGAAAAATAAGATATCTAATTTAACTGCCCTGCCAGCAAGTTGCACCCAGATAGTAGTTATTCTGATTTCTGAACCAGTGTACTATTCTGATATCTGAAGCTAATTTACTCTGAGATAAGAGTCCAATTGCCAGCATCAACCAGCTTCTACGCCTACATGTTCTTCTATTGCCAATTTACCATCTTTCATAGATTTCTTCTTACTCTTCCTTTTCGTATGAGCATCACATCACAGATGAGAAAAGGGGAATCAGGAAACATGCATAAATATGAACAAGAGCATTCAAGGAAAGGCAAAAGCTGATCTAAACCACAATGGATGAGCTCACACTTGAACTGCCTAACCAACCTCTAAGATGGGTGGACAATGCAGACGGCGGAAAACACGTGGGGTTCAGCGTGACACCAGCGCCAGAGAAGATGTGTCTTCTCCAGGAGCGGAAGCTCAGATCCTCCTCCGGCGCATTGCCTCTGGGAGCAGCAGCTCAGCTCCTCCTCCGGCGCGCTGCCGCCAGAAGCAGCAGTTGCCTGCGCGAGCAGCAGCTCAGATCCTCCACTAGCGGCCGGACGCAGAGTAGCTGGGTGTAGCGGTAGGAAGGTGCTCTCCGGCAAAAGGCCACAGCACAGCTGGGTGGAAGTTGACAGGAGCAAGTGAGGAATGAGACTGTGAGAGCCATTCAACACAGTAATAACAGTGGCAGACAGCTGCATTGGACGAAGGTAATTAACAATTCACATAACGTGGGCTGCTGTCAGGTTTATAGACTTATTTTTCGGCGCCACATGCAGACTTTCTCTAGATCTGCATAAAATTTTACGCTAGCAAGCTAAATTGTTTACACCATGTGTCTGTATTCCAACTATCTCTGGAGGAGCATCCTGAAACACTCCTTATTAAGATAGGAGGTTCGTCGATTCATTAAAAGTAAGGGCCAATACACTTATTTTGTGGTGTCACACTTTCTAGTTTTATAACTACAAGGAAATCACTACAGGAAAAAACTTTAAAGCCGTGTACCCAAAGAACTCGGCTTATGTCGATATAAACTCGGTTTATATATAAGCCGAGTCAAACTCCCGGCTTATATGACACGGTTTACACTTGATCGGCTTATACACTATAAGTCGAGTGCCAGTGGGAAAACACTCGGTTTACGTATAAGCCGTGTGTTTATACGAGGCTCTCGGCTTACTAAAGTAACATGACGGCAGCCGGGAGATAACGGCCACGTGTCACCGTCAGTATAAACCGAGTGCCCTCGAACGCTACACAGTTTAAATATAAACCGAGTGCCTAACTGAGCCGCACGGTTTAAATATAAACCAAGTGCCCACGAGCACTGCACGGTTTAAATGTAAACCGAGTGCCTAAGCGAGCCGCAAGGTTTAAATATAAACCTTGTGTCTGCACAAGCTGCACGGTTTAAATATAAGCCAGGTGCCTTTGTACACGGCTTATAGGACATCCACTGTTAAACATATCCTATAAGCCGGGTGCCTGCATCTGGAACACTCGGCTTATAAAGCTCCCCGTGGCATAATATGCCTATAAGCCGGGTGCCATGTCCCTAGGACACTCGGTTTATATGCCAAATAGCATTTTTTTTCCTGCATGCTTCAGCGAGCAGCAGCAAGATGGCTTATATATCCAGCAATATATTGATCGATCCAGCAAGCAAAATGACCAACAATATATATCCAGCAATATATTGATCCAGCAAGCAAGATGACCAACAATATATATCCAGCAATATATTGATCCAGCAAGCAAAATGACCAACAATATATATGCAGCAATATATAGATCCAGCAAGCAATATATATCCAACGAAAATCCACACATGCGTACATATGCAACAATAGTTCGCAAACAAAAGGACCATAAGTTCCGAGTCCACACATGCGTACATATCCAACAAGGTTCACAAACAAAAGCACGAGTTCCAAGTTCACACAAAGCATGAAGCTCAAAGATGCAATGAGCTCCACTATAGCATGTATGCCCACCGTCAACGGCATCCACGATGCAAACCTATAAGTCCATTACCAAACGCATGAGTTTCCAAAGTCAAGTTTCAAATGATCGATAAGGCATAAGAGTCAACAAGCATCAACATATAAGGTTCAAATTGAAGCTAAGAAGTATGAACAATATAAGCATCAACACGTGTGGGCTTTACTATCAACAAGTAGGTAGAAAATGCGACTTGCCGCACCCGACAGCGGTGCTGTCGGGTATAGTCATATCCCACCCGATAATACAATCATTGAAGCATTGTAAATATAAAAAATAACATAATGCAGTTGTGTTTATCAATCTAAAACACACATTCGCACGCGGTGCCTGGCTCAAGTAAACAAAGTACATATTGTTGCAAGAATAGTTGCCAAGAATAGATCATTTTAATGCATGAAAGCATGAAATTGCTTTTATAGATAACATAATTGTATCCAATATAGGGAGTTTGCCCTGTCCAACCCTATGTTTGAGCACACATATATAAAATTATGCATCTGTGACATAGCCACAGCAACGTAATACTACTTTGGGGCGCGCTGCCTGTCTCGGGTTGATCCAACATTCGATATTTTGTAATGAAAGAGGTAGGAACAAGCAGAATACATGCATCTCATAGAAAATGGTACCGTAGTACCAAGTCGATTACATATGGTGATAGGTTTTCTTCATCCAGTTCAAAAATACACTGATACACCAAAAGCAAGCCAATGGCAGTCCAGGATAACAGATTTATATGGTTCTTCTATGTCATATAGTGATAGCAGTACATTATATAGTAGACTAAATAAAAATATGGCTTTGTTTGAATGCCATGCCATCTGGCTCACCCTGCGTGTTGCGCTGCAAGGATCTGCTGATGGAGATTCATATAACACTGTGTTTAATTGGACAGCAAGGATATAATTTATGACCTCAAAACTTATGAATAGAATTTACGCACCACATGTCCTCATCACGGGTGTTATAAAATAAAATGTCTATCATGTAAGTTATTATTCCTAATTGAGCAATCGATTCAAAAAAATTCACAGGATTCTGCCCTCATGAGTAAATCTACATACTTTTTAGCGCACATTAAATATTCTGCGAGCAAAAGTTTGATCTTACACTGCAAATTTTGAGCTTTCTCAATAGAATCAGAAAACAGAACAACAAGTGCTGATTACTTACTCTTATGATAACTTCAATTAGAGCCAAGTCTGGTAGGATTTGTCCTGAAAATAAGTAAGAAAAACATAGAAAATGGCATTAGATACAAACAGAATCATAAGACCATTGCTCTAAGAAAAAACTGGATAGCAAATGAGAAGGATGAGACATCACTGAAATTATAATTTATAAATTGCATGGAATCTCTAAAAGGCTTACATTCAAGAACGGAGTGAATATATCCACTAGCATGGCCCAAAAAACACAACATTACTAAAACGTCTTTCTAATTTTGATGGAGGTACTGCCAAAAGTACGGCAAGAAATCACAAATTAGAACACCAGGAAGCGAACCTTTAAAATGAATATTTATATTGGAACAGAGAAAATAACATAAAACAGACCTGATAAATAAGCCACTCGATGCAAGGGTGAAAAATAAAAAGGAAAAATATGCAACAAACATGTCTCAATAATGATCTGCGATCAAGTAATTTTAGAGATGTCATTTTGAAGAGAATATCTTAAGTAGAGCACTGCATGTATTTCTCATACTACGTGAAAAGAAAAGGCCATACTATGCAAACTACATATGGGCATATTTTTAGAAGGAAACTTTCTCAGGTTCAAGCAGACATAATTTCATTTTGTTCTTAAGACGACATATGGATATATTTTAGAAGTAAACTTTCTCAGGTTCGACCAGTCATAATTTCATTTTGTTCTTAAGACGACTTCCATTACAGCAAAAAAATTGGCGACAAAAGAGACCTTATTTTGGTTCTAAAATACACACAGAAATATCAAGTATATAGCAGCTGAAGTGCTCCTTACCTCCTCCGAGTAGCTATTCAGAAATACATCGGCGGCGGTTGCAGCTTCCAGTATCACAAGCAAGAATACAAAGATCACGTCCTACATACATGGCAGGTTAAGGCAAAATAGTCCATATCACCAAGACACAGTACATCTAAGGTCACAGAGCTCCAAGAACATAACTGGGACTTAAGGTTTCAGCAAACTATTATTAGGAGTCAACAGTTCCAGTTCAAAACTTAACTGCTAGAGACGTGACCCTCCTTTTGAAATATCATTTATATTTTTGAAATGGATATATCTGGAAAAAAGCACGCAAGGTTTGGTCTTTATGTGACAAAGCAAAAGGCTTTGAGGAATTTTGTTAAACCAGTAGCAGCTGCCATGTAAGCACACTTAAATAGGCTAACGCAACTCCTAGTATCAGACGCTTCCAAGGATACACAAGACAGGCAGGGGCTGTTTGCAGTTTCAGCGGCGATGTGGCCAGAGCAGGTCAGCAAGCACATGATGATTCCCAGGCTGAGAAGAGTGTAGATAAACATGCATAAAAATTGATCTCTTAATCAAAATAGCCATCCCATATTACATACAGTATATTCATAAGAAATCCCTAGAATACTCTTGGCATGGCAAAGAGGCATGAATTCTCTAGTTTCTCAGACCCAACATAAAAAACATGGTAATAGTATAAATCATCCGGTGCGTAGCGCCGCGTCGACATCTTAACAGCGAAGCGAGAGGAAGATGCTGATCACCACAAATATTTTTACCCCAGCCATAAGTTTTGTTCGACCTACACCATTTGGATTGGATAAACTATCTTTGGCTGTAAGCTAACTTGCTGGAATGTAACAACAGAAGATTGTCTTGAACACTAATTTGTAAAAGTAATAAGCAAGATACAATGAAAAATAAGATATCTAATTTAACTGCCCTGCCAGCAAGTTGCACCCAGATAGTAGTTATTCTGATTTCTGAACCAGTGTACTATTCTGATATCTGAAGCTAATTTACTCTGAGATAAGAGTCCAATTGCCAGCATCAACCAGCTTCTACGCCTACATGTTCTTCTATTGCCAATTTACCATCTTTCATAGATTTCTTCTTACTCTTCCTTTTCGTATGAGCATCACATCACAGATGAGAAAAGGGGAATCAGGAAACATGCATAAATATGAACAAGAGCATTCAAGGAAAGGCAAAAGCTGATCTAAACCACAATGGATGAGCTCACACTTGAACTGCCTAACCAACCTCTAAGATGGGTGGACAATGCAGACGGCGGAAAACACGTGGGGTTCAGCGTGACACCAGCGCCAGAGAAGATGTGTCTTCTCCAGGAGCGGAAGCTCAGATCCTCCTCCGGCGCATTGCCTCTGGGAGCAGCAGCTCAGCTCCTCCTCCGGCGCGCTGCCGCCAGAAGCAGCAGTTGCCTGCGCGAGCAGCAGCTCAGATCCTCCACTAGCGGCCGGACGCAGAGTAGCTGGGTGTAGCGGTAGGAAGGTGCTCTCCGGCAAAAGGCCACAGCACAGCTGGGTGGAAGTTGACAGGAGCAAGTGAGGAATGAGACTGTGAGAGCCATTCAACACAGTAATAACAGTGGCAGACAGCTGCATTGGACGAAGGTAATTAACAATTCACATAACGTGGGCTGCTGTCAGGTTTATAGACTTATTTTTCGGCGCCACATGCAGACTTTCTCTAGATCTGCATAAAATTTTACGCTAGCAAGCTAAATTGTTTACACCATGTGTCTGTATTCCAACTATCTCTGGAGGAGCATCCTGAAACACTCCTTATTAAGATAGGAGGTTCGTCGATTCATTAAAAGTAAGGGCCAATACACTTATTTTGTGGTGTCACACTTTCTAGTTTTATAACTACAAGGAAATCACTACAGGAAAAAACTTTAAAGCCGTGTACCCAAAGAACTCGGCTTATGTCGATATAAACTCGGTTTATATATAAGCCGAGTCAAACTCCCGGCTTATATGACACGGTTTACACTTGATCGGCTTATACACTATAAGTCGAGTGCCAGTGGGAAAACACTCGGTTTACGTATAAGCCGTGTGTTTATACGAGGCTCTCGGCTTACTAAAGTAACATGACGGCAGCCGGGAGATAACGGCCACGTGTCACCGTCAGTATAAACCGAGTGCCCTCGAACGCTACACAGTTTAAATATAAACCGAGTGCCTAACTGAGCCGCACGGTTTAAATATAAACCAAGTGCCCACGAGCACTACACGGTTTAAATGTAAACCGAGTGCCTAAGCGAGCCGCAAGGTTTAAATATAAACCTTGTGTCTGCACAAGCTGCACGGTTTAAATATAAGCCAGGTGCCTTTGTACACGGCTTATAGGACATCCACTGTTAAACATATCCTATAAGCCGGGTGCCTGCATCTGGAACACTCGGCTTATAAAGCTCCCCGTGGCATAATATGCCTATAAGCCGGGTGCCATGTCCCTAGGACACTCGGTTTATATGCCAAATAGCATTTTTTTTCCTGCATGCTTCAGCGAGCAGCAGCAAGATGGCTTATATATCCAGCAATATATTGATCGATCCAGCAAGCAAAATGACCAACAATATATATCCAGCAATATATTGATCCAGCAAGCAAGATGACCAACAATATATATCCAGCAATATATTGATCCAGCAAGCAAAATGACCAACAATATATATGCAGCAATATATAGATCCAGCAAGCAATATATATCCAACGAAAATCCACACATGCGTACATATGCAACAATAGTTCGCAAACAAAAGGACCATAAGTTCCGAGTCCACACATGCGTACATATCCAACAAGGTTCACAAACAAAAGCACGAGTTCCAAGTTCACACAAAGCATGAAGCTCAAAGATGCAATGAGCTCCACTATAGCATGTATGCCCACCGTCAACGGCATCCACGATGCAAACCTATAAGTCCATTACCAAACGCATGAGTTTCCAAAGTCAAGTTTCAAATGATCGATAAGGCATAAGAGTCAACAAGCATCAACATATAAGGTTCAAATTGAAGCTAAGAAGTATGAACAATATAAGCATCAACACGTGTGGGCTTTACTATCAACAAGTAGGTAGAAAATGCGACTTGCCGCACCCGACAGCGGTGCTGTCGGGTATAGTCATATCCCACCCGATAATACAATCATTGAAGCATTGTAAATATAAAAAATAACATAATGCAGTTGTGTTTATCAATCTAAAACACACATTCGCACGCGGTGCCTGGCTCAAGTAAACAAAGTACATATTGTTGCAAGAATAGTTGCCAAGAATAGATCATTTTAATGCATGAAAGCATGAAATTGCTTTTATAGATAACATAATTGTATCCAATATAGGGAGTTTGCCCTGTCCAACCCTATGTTTGAGCACACATATATAAAATTATGCATCTGTGACATAGCCACAGCAACGTAATACTACTTTGGGGCGCGCTGCCTGTCTCGGGTTGATCCAACATTCGATATTTTGTAATGAAAGAGGTAGGAACAAGCAGAATACATGCATCTCATAGAAAATGGTACCGTAGTACCAAGTCGATTACATATGGTGATAGGTTTTCTTCATCCAGTTCAAAAATACACTGATACACCAAAAGCAAGCCAATGGCAGTCCAGGATAACAGATTTATATGGTTCTTCTATGTCATATAGTGATAGCAGTACATTATATAGTAGACTAAATAAAAATATGGCTTTGTTTGAATGCCATGCCATCTGGCTCACCCTGCGTGTTGCGCTGCAAGGATCTGCTGATGGAGATTCATATAACACTGTGTTTAATTGGACAGCAAGGATATAATTTATGACCTCAAAACTTATGAATAGAATTTACGCACCACATGTCCTCATCACGGGTGTTATAAAATAAAATGTCTATCATGTAAGTTATTATTCCTAATTGAGCAATCGATTCAAAAAAATTCACAGGATTCTGCCCTCATGAGTAAATCTACATACTTTTTAGCGCACATTAAATATTCTGCGAGCAAAAGTTTGATCTTACACTGCAAATTTTGAGCTTTCTCAATAGAATCAGAAAACAGAAAAACAAGTGCTGATTACTTACTCTTATGATAACTTCAATTAGAGCCAAGTCTGGTAGGATTTGTCCTGAAAATAAGTAAGAAAAACATAGAAAATGGCATTAGATACAAACAGAATCATAAGACCATTGCTCTAAGAAAAAACTGGACAGCAAATGAGAAGGATGAGACATCACTGAAATTATAATTTATAAATTGCATGGAATCTCTAAAAGGCTTACATTCAAGAACGGAGTGAATATATCCACTAGCATGGCCCAAAAAACACAACATTACTAAAACGTCTTTCTAATTTTGATGGAGGTACTGCCAAAAGTATGGCAAGAAATCACAAATTAGAACACCAGGAAGCGAACCTTTAAAATGAATATTTATATTGGAACAGAGAAAATAACATAAAACAGACCTGATAAATAAGCCACTCGATGCAAGGGTGAAAAATAAAAAGGAAAAATATGCAACAAACATGTCTCAATAATGATCGGCGATCAAGTAATTTTAGAGATGTCATTTTGAAGAGAATATCTTAAGTAGAGCACTGCATGTATTTCTCATACTACGTGAAAAGAAAAGGCCATACTATGCAAACTACATATGGGCATATTTTTAGAAGGAAACTTTCTCAGGTTCAAGCAGACATAATTTCATTTTGTTCTTAAGACGACATATGGATATATTTTAGAAGTAAACTTTCTCAGGTTCGACCAGTCATAATTTCATTTTGTTCTTAAGACGACTTCCATTACAGCAAAAAAATTGGCGACAAAAGAGACCTTATTTTGGTTCTAAAATACACACAGAAATATCAAGTATATAGCAGCTGAAGTGCTCCTTACCTCCTCCGAGTAGCTATTCAGAAATACATCGGCGGCGGTTGTAGCTTCCAGTATCACAAGCAAGAATACAAAGATCACGTCCTACATACATGGCAGGTTAAGGCAAAATAGTCCATATCACCAAGACACAGTACATCTAAGGTCACAGAGCTCCAAGAACATAACTGGGACTTAAGGTTTCAGCAAACTATTATTAGGAGTCAACAGTTCCAGTTCAAAACTTAACTGCTAGAGACGTGACCCTCCTTTTGAAATATCATTTATATTTTTGAAATGGATATATCTGGAAAAAAGCACGCAAGGTTTGGTCTTTATGTGACAAAGCAAAAGGCTTTGAGGAATTTTGTTAAACCAGTAGCAGCTGCCATGTAAGCACACTTAAATAGGCTAACGCAACTCCTAGTATCAGACGCTTCCAAGGATACACAAGACAGGCAGGGGCTGTTTGCAGTTTCAGCGGCGATGTGGCCAGAGCAGGTCAGCAAGCACATGATGATTCCCAGGCTGAGAAGAGTGTAGATAAACCTGCATAAAAATTGATCTCTTAATCAAAATAGCCATCCCATATTACATACAGTATATTCATAAGAAATCCCTAGAATACTCTTGGCATGGCAAAGAGGCATGAATTCTCTAGTTTCTCAGACCCAACATAAAAAACATGGTAATAGTATAAATCATCCGGTGCGTAGCGCCGCGTCGACATCTTAACAGCGAAGCGAGAGGAAGATGCTGATCACCACAAATATTTTTACCCCAGCCATAAGTTTTGTTCGACCTACACCATTTGGATTGGATAAACTATCTTTGGCTGTAAGCTAACTTGCTGGAATGTAACAACAGAAGATTGTCTTGAACACTAATTTGTAAAAGTAATAAGCAAGATACAATGAAAAATAAGATATCTAATTTAACTGCCCTGCCAGCAAGTTGCACCCAGATAGTAGTTATTCTGATTTCTGAACCAGTGTACTATTCTGATATCTGAAGCTAATTTACTCTGAGATAAGAGTCCAATTGCCAGCATCAACCAGCTTCTACGCCTACATGTTCTTCTATTGCCAATTTACCATCTTTCATAGATTTCTTCTTACTCTTCCTTTTCGTATGAGCATCACATCACAGATGAGAAAAGGGGAATCAGGAAACATGCATAAATATGAACAAGAGCATTCAAGGAAAGGCAAAAGCTGATCTAAACCACAATGGATGAGCTCACACTTGAACTGCCTAACCAACCTCTAAGATGGGTGGACAATGCAGACGGCGGAAAACACGTGGGGTTCAGTGTGACACCAGCGCCAGAGAAGATGTGTCTTCTCCAGGAGCGGAAGCTCAGATCCTCCTCCGGCGCATTGCCTCTGGGAGCAGCAGCTCAGCTCCTCCTCCGGCGCGCTGCCGCCAGAAGCAGCAGTTGCCTGCGCGAGCAGCAGCTCAGATCCTCCACTAGCGGCCGGACGCAGAGTAGCTGGGTGTAGCGGTAGGAAGGTGCTCTCCGGCAAAAGGCCACAGCACAGCTGGGTGGAAGTTGACAGGAGCAAGTGAGGAATGAGACTGTGAGAGCCATTCAACACAGTAATAACAGTGGCAGACAGCTGCATTGGACGAAGGTAATTAACAATTCACATAACGTGGGCTGCTGTCAGGTTTATAGACTTATTTTTTGGCGCCACATGCAGACTTTCTCTAGATCTGCATAAAATTTTACGCTAGCAAGCTAAATTGTTTACACCATGTGTCTGTATTCCAACTATCTCTGGAGGAGCATCCTGAAACACTCCTTATTAAGATAGGAGGTTCGTCGATTCATTAAAAGTAAGGGCCAATACACTTATTTTGTGGTGTCACACTTTCTAGTTTTATAACTACAAGGAAATCACTACAGGAAAAAACTTTAAAGCCGTGTACCCAAAGAACTCGGCTTATGTCGATATAAACTCGGTTTATATATAAGCCGAGTCAAACTCCCGGCTTATATGACACGGTTTACACTTGATCGGCTTATACACTATAAGTCGAGTGCCAGTGGGAAAACACTCGGTTTACGTATAAGCCGTGTGTTTATACGAGGCTCTCGGCTTACTAAAGTAACATGACGGCAGCCGGGAGATAACGGCCACGTGTCACCGTCAGTATAAACCGAGTGCCCTCGAACGCTACACAGTTTAAATATAAACCGAGTGCCTAACTGAGCCGCACGGTTTAAATATAAACTAAGTGCCCACGAGCACTGCACGGTTTAAATGTAAACCGAGTGCCTAAGCGAGCCGCAAGGTTTAAATATAAACCTTGTGTCTGCACAAGCTGCACGGTTTAAATATAAGCCAGGTGCCTTTGTACACGGCTTATAGGACATCCACTGTTAAACATATCCTATAAGCCGGGTGCCTGCATCTGGAACACTCGGCTTATAAAGCTCCCCGTGGCATAATATGCCTATAAGCCGGGTGCCATGTCCCTAGGACACTCGGTTTATATGCCAAATAGCATTTTTTTTCCTGCATGCTTCAGCGAGCAGCAGCAAGATGGCTTATATATCCAGCAATATATTGATCGATCCAGCAAGCAAAATGACCAACAATATATATCCAGCAATATATTGATCCAGCAAGCAAGATGACCAACAATATATATCCAGCAATATATTGATCCAGCAAGCAAAATGACCAACAATATATATGCAGCAATATATAGATCCAGCAAGCAATATATATCCAACGAAAATCCACACATGCGTACATATGCAACAATAGTTCGCAAACAAAAGGACCATAAGTTCCGAGTCCACACATGCGTACATATCCAACAAGGTTCACAAACAAAAGCACGAGTTCCAAGTTCACACAAAGCATGAAGCTCAAAGATGCAATGAGCTCCACTATAGCATGTATGCCCACCGTCAACGGCATCCACGATGCAAACCTATAAGTCCATTACCAAACGCATGAGTTTCCAAAGTCAAGTTTCAAATGATCGATAAGGCATAAGAGTCAACAAGCATCAACATATAAGGTTCAAATTGAAGCTAAGAAGTATGAACAATATAAGCATCAACACGTGTGGGCTTTACTATCAACAAGTAGGTAGAAAATGCGACTTGCCGCACCCGACAGCGGTGCTGTCGGGTATAGTCATATCCCACCCGATAATACAATCATTGAAGCATTGTAAATATAAAAAATAACATAATGCAGTTGTGTTTATCAATCTAAAACACACATTCGCACGCGGTGCCTGGCTCAAGTAAACAAAGTACATATTGTTGCAAGAATAGTTGCCAAGAATAGATCATTTTAATGCATGAAAGCATGAAATTGCTTTTATAGATAACATAATTGTATCCAATATAGGGAGTTTGCCCTGTCCAACCCTATGTTTGAGCACACATATATAAAATTATGCATCTGTGACATAGCCACAGCAACGTAATACTACTTTGGGGCGCGCTGCCTGTCTCGGGTTGATCCAACATTCGATATTTTGTAATGAAAGAGGTAGGAACAAGCAGAATACATGCATCTCATAGAAAATGGTACCGTAGTACCAAGTCGATTACATATGGTGATAGGTTTTCTTCATCCAGTTCAAAAATACACTGATACACCAAAAGCAAGCCAATGGCAGTCCAGGATAACAGATTTATATGGTTCTTCTATGTCATATAGTGATAGCAGTACATTATATAGTAGACTAAATAAAAATATGGCTTTGTTTGAATGCCATGCCATCTGGCTCACCCTGCGTGTTGCGCTGCAAGGATCTGCTGATGGAGATTCATATAACACTGTGTTTAATTGGACAGCAAGGATATAATTTATGACCTCAAAACTTATGAATAGAATTTACGCACCACATGTCCTCATCACGGGTGTTATAAAATAAAATGTCTATCATGTAAGTTATTATTCCTAATTGAGCAATCGATTCAAAAAAATTCACAGGATTCTGCCCTCATGAGTAAATCTACATACTTTTTAGCGCACATTAAATATTCTGCGAGCAAAAGTTTGATCTTACACTGCAAATTTTGAGCTTTCTCAATAGAATCAGAAAACAGAACAACAAGTGCTGATTACTTACTCTTATGATAACTTCAATTAGAGCCAAGTCTGGTAGGATTTGTCCTGAAAATAAGTAAGAAAAACATAGAAAATGGCATTAGATACAAACAGAATCATAAGACCACTGCTCTAAGAAAAAACTGGACAGCAAATGAGAAGGATGAGACATCACTGAAATTATAATTTATAAATTGCATGGAATCTCTAAAAGGCTTACATTCAAGAACGGAGTGAATATATCCACTAGCATGGCCCAAAAAACACAACATTACTAAAACGTCTTTCTAATTTTGATGGAGGTACTGCCAAAAGTACGGCAAGAAATCACAAATTAGAACACCAGGAAGCGAACCTTTAAAATGAATATTTATATTGGAACAGAGAAAATAACATAAAACAGACCTGATAAATAAGCCACTCGATGCAAGGGTGAAAAATAAAAAGGAAAAATATGCAACAAACATGTCTCAATAATGATCTGCGATCAAGTAATTTTAGAGATGTCATTTTGAAGAGAATATCTTAAGTAGAGCACTGCATGTATTTCTCATACTACGTGAAAAGAAAAGGCCATACTATGCAAACTACATATGGGCATATTTTTAGAAGGAAACTTTCTCAGGTTCAAGCAGACATAATTTCATTTTGTTCTTAAGACGACATATGGATATATTTTAGAAGTAAACTTTCTCAGGTTCGACCAGTCATAATTTCATTTTGTTCTTAAGACGACTTCCATTACAGCAAAAAAATTGGCGACAAAAGAGACCTTATTTTGGTTCTAAAATACACACAGAAATATCAAGTATATAGCAGCTGAAGTGCTCCTTACCTCCTCCGAGTAGCTATTCAGAAATACATCGGCGGCGGTTGCAGCTTCCAGTATCACAAGCAAGAATACAAAGATCACGTCCTACATACATGGCAGGTTAAGGCAAAATAGTCCATATCACCAAGACACAGTACATCTAAGGTCACAGAGCTCCAAGAACATAACTGGGACTTAAGGTTTCAGCAAACTATTATTAGGAGTCAACAGTTCCAGTTCAAAACTTAACTGCTAGAGACGTGACCCTCCTTTTGAAATATCATTTATATTTTTGAAATGGATATATCTGGAAAAAAGCACGCAAGGTTTGGTCTTTATGTGACAAAGCAAAAGGCTTTGAGGAATTTTGTTAAACCAGTAGCAGCTGCCATGTAAGCACACTTAAATAGGCTAACGCAACTCCTAGTATCAGACGCTTCCAAGGATACACAAGACAGGCAGGGGCTGTTTGCAGTTTCAGCGGCGATGTGGCCAGAGCAGGTCAGCAAGCACATGATGATTCCCAGGCTGAGAAGAGTGTAGATAAACCTGCATAAAAATTGATCTCTTAATCAAAATAGCCATCCCATATTACATACAGTATATTCATAAGAAATCCCTAGAATACTCTTGGCATGGCAAAGAGGCATGAATTCTCTAGTTTCTCAGACCCAACATAAAAAACATGGTAATAGTATAAATCATCCGGTGCGTAGCGCCGCGTCGACATCTTAACAGCGAAGCGAGAGGAAGATGCTGATCACCACAAATATTTTTACCCCAGCCATAAGTTTTGTTCGACCTACACCATTTGGATTGGATAAACTATCTTTGGCTGTAAGCTAACTTGCTGGAATGTAACAACAGAAGATTGTCTTGAACACTAATTTGTAAAAGTAATAAGCAAGATACAATGAAAAATAAGATATCTAATTTAACTGCCCTGCCAGCAAGTTGCACCCAGATAGTAGTTATTCTGATTTCTGAACCAGTGTACTATTCTGATATCTGAAGCTAATTTACTCTGAGATAAGAGTCCAATTGCCAGCATCAACCAGCTTCTACGCCTACATGTTCTTCTATTGCCAATTTACCATCTTTCATAGATTTCTTCTTACTCTTCCTTTTCGTATGAGCATCACATCACAGATGAGAAAAGGGGAATCAGGAAACATGCATAAATATGAACAAGAGCATTCAAGGAAAGGCAAAAGCTGATCTAAACCACAATGGATGAGCTCAGTGCACTTGACCATGGTACAGTGCTGGTTTCCCCACGCACGACGGCGACAGCGCTGCCCAGGCAGTACGGTGGGAATTCGGTCGGCGGTGTGTGCGTTTATTTTGGGCCAAAATGAGGTCTCCGCGCGTTTATTTTGGCTAAGTCCCGCGCTCACTGATAAGCCTGGTGTAGAAGGGTAAGCCTAGTGCCATAGGAAAAAAACACACGGTTTATAAAAAATATTTTTTATTTTTGTTTTACTTCAATACAAAAAGTTTATTAATTTTACTTTTAATAATTTATGTGTTTCATTTTATTGTATTTTTATGATACTTATTTTAGTTTTCTTTTTATTGTATTCTTATTTTGTTTTTATTTCATTGTTTTTATAAATGATACCCTCTCCCCTTATTTCATTATTTTCACTCTTTAAAATATCGGTCAATATTCTGGTAAAAGTTTGGGCGTGTTTCAAGTAGACCGCACCTGTGGCCGCTTGTAAACCACACCATCTCCGATGTAGTCTCTAGGTATCGAGAGGGAACGAGTCGGGTTTGTGAAGGAAGTGTGGGCCCTATTGCTCAGTTGGCCTCGAAACTTCTCGTGCTCCCAAAGAAGGCCATCGAATGACACGTGTCAGGCCCCATATTTTTCGGACCCTCCTAGAATATTTGAGACATGTATTGCACTATTAGGGTTTTGGAGCCGGAAATTGCAGATCTGCAAGGAGGAACATGAAATCATGCCCAGAAGCGGAATATAAAATCCTATGTGATGTCTTTGCGACATGTTTAGGATTTTTGCAGGCGAGGGAGGGGCAGGCCCAGCCACCAGGGGGCAAAATTACCTCAACTCCATGCCTGATCCAACCGCTTAAATCCTCGGAAAATTATATAATGTCGGAAACCCTCGGGAGCTGGCACGGTGTCATCACATGGCCCCTCTAGGGTGTGGTAAAAGTTTAGGCCTGTTTCGAGTAGGCCTCACCTGAGACCACTTGTAAACCACGACATCTCCTATGTAATCTCTAGGTACCGAGAGGGAACAAGTCGGGTTTGTGAAAGTAGTGCGGGCCATGTTACTCCGTTGGCCTTGAAACTTCTTGTGCTCTCAAAGAAGGCCATCGAATGACACGTGTCAGGCCCATGCATTTTTCAGACCCGCCTAGAATATTTGAGACATTTATTGCACTGCTAGTGTTTCGGCGCCGGAGTGTGACCCCCTTCACGGACGGCGCCCTTGCCGGCACCTGGAGGGGGGTAACAGCCGCAATGGGTTTGGCCTGGACCTTGTTCCAAAGTGTTCCTATGGGCTGACCTACCACAACCGGGTGGAGAGGTCCATTCGTCAAAGCCCATCCGATGAAAGTCAAAGGGTTAGATCTCCTGGTCAATTGCTGCAGGGTTTGGCAGGACGGGGGCCTTGGGGGTAGCAATGCCACTGGAGCATCGCGCGGGGCCCTCATACATGCCTTAAGGTGTGGTGGCATGTCTGAAGAGGTAGCATGCGGCTCCGGGGTGTGGCCCCCCTCACGGACGACGATGACATGGTATAGTAAACATTCTGCGGTAACGGTGCGGCGTGAATATTATTGAATACTCTCGGAGCGCGATAAAATCATGATTTTCTTACACGGCATGAGCACATGTGATATGGTACGGATGGTAATTTTTCATAATTTTTGGTGATGCAGAAGTATCAACACTTCCCTCTACGCGGATTGCTCTTGCCTGTCTACCATTGTGGCCGGCGGCCTCCGGGGGCTAGCCATGCCGCCAAATCTTGCGTTGGGGCCTCTTACATGTCTACAAGTGTGGTGGCGGATGCCAACACCCGGCACGCGTCTCCGGAGTGTGACCCCTTCACGGACGGCAGCGCCGCCGACACCTGTAGGGGGGAAACGGCCGTGTCAGGTCGACACTAAGGGAATCTTGCAGTGGGTTTGGCCCGGACCTTGTTCCGAAGTGTTCCTATGGACTGACCTACCACAACCGGGTGAAGAGGTCCATTAGTCAAAGCCCGTCCGGTGAAAGTCAAAGGGTAAGATCTCCTGGTCAACCGCTTCAGGGTTGGGCGGGACAGGGGCCTTGGGGGGTAGCAATGCCACCGGATCATTACGCGGGGCCCTCATACACGCCTTAAGGTGTGGCGGTGGCATGTCTGAGGAGGCAGCACACGGCTCCGGGTGTGGCCCCCCTCAAAGACAGCGATGACAGGGTATAGTAAACGTTCTGCGATAACGGTGCGGCATGAATATTATTGAACACTCGGAGCGCGATAAAATCATGATTTTCTTACACGGCGTGGGCACATGTGATATAGGACGGATGGTAATTTTTCATAATTTTTTTATGATGCAGAAGTATCTGAACACTTTATATATGCGGCGTGGGCACTTTATGCAGATTGATCTTCGCGTGTCTACGATTGTGACCGGCGGCTTCCGGGGGCTAGCCATGCCGCCAAATCTTGCATTGGGGCCTCTTAGACGTCTAGAAGTGTGGTGGCGGGTATGCTAGGGTGTCGAAAGAGTCATGAAAATATTAAAGTGGCATTAAATTAAGAATTTCACAAATAAAATCCATGAAAACTAGTTGACAAAAAATAGTTTAGAATAATAATAATAATCAAATAGTAAATATAAATGCAATGAAAACCATCTTAAACTAATTTCGCACAAATGTTACGCGTTGCAAAAAATGCACAAAAATATAAGCCTGGTGCTTTCATCGGGCACACGGCTTATATGTCCTATAAGCCGAGTGCCTGCTTCGGACACACGGCTTATATGTCCTATAAGCCGAGTGCTTGTTTTGGCACACGGCTTATAGACTGCTCCGTGACGGCGCCGTCAACCACTGCCGTTGCAGACACGTGCCAGATGTCTTTGCCGAGTGTGTGCTGTAAGCCGAGTGCCTTTTTCATAGATACCGTGTGTTTCATATAAACCGTGAGCTTTTTTGCGAAACTCGGCTTATAGATGACCATAAGCCGAGTTCTTCGTATTTTACCGGGTGTTTTTTTCTCGAGACTCGGCTTAGAGGAGCATAAGCCGGGTGCCCGAAAAAAAGCACTCGGCCTATAGGGTAACACACGGGAAACCGGAATTTTCCTGTAGTGAATGCCCCTTAATCTACACTTAACGAAGTAGTGACAGTGGCAGACAGCTGCCTTGGAATGATCGTCTCCATCTTGTTGAATCTGTTTAGCCATCGGTTTAACTTTGCATCCACATCGCTAGTATGTGCCCACCAGATGCAGTTTGCAAAAGGAGAGCTAGCACAGTGAAGGATGGAGTGCTTTATTTATGGATTATAGAACTGAATGAGCAAACGGACTGAACTGAAAGTTTGAACACAAACTTTATATAAAACTGATGTAGTATAAACGTAGCCCAACTCATGTTTTGCCGAGTCATCCATGAGAACCAAAATTCACATAAACAAGAGTTCAAAATTAACAACTTACATTGCAAATAGATGAGGCATCAAATGCATGATGGAGTTCTTGACAAAATATTGCGCATAGATTATTGGCAGCATCCTGGAGACGGAAAAGCAACATTAGCTACTGGATCTCAAACTTAGCCAAGAAAAAAAAAAGCCACATAGCATACCTAGCATGTAAGAGAACAATAAACTGAACAAGATACTGCACGTGGTTTATGTTTCAAGCCAGAGCAAATTTAGGGAGACCCTAGCCTTTCCTTTCTTCCTTTCATAAAGAGAAGATATTCTACAGAGCAATAAACTGAATAAGATAATGCAATTTGTGAACAACAATTGCATGTCAAAAATCCAGTTTCCGGTTTCTTTTTTTGCATTTGCGCTGATCTCTCCACAATCATTTATCTCTGGTTCAGGGTACAAGGAAACAATATAACAATTTCAAGGCAAAAGCATGTACTAGTAGTTCAGGGCAAGCTTGGTACGTATAGCCCAAAGTTTTATGGGTTTATCCGACTCATGACCCTCCTCTGGTCATGGTTACGAACGTGGACGTTGCAGACAGCAACGTTGGAGGGAGCAAATTAACTAGAGTACATAGCGTGGGCTGTCAGGTTGGATTATTTAGCTTAGCCTGTATGCACATCGGTAGTTGCTCCATCCACATGCAATTTTGACCAAACGACGCCCGGGAGGTAAATATATGCACTTGTCAGAAGTAAAACAAGGCATAGTAACGTGCGCTGCCAGTGAGCTGGATCTGGCTGTACAGATCAAAGAAAACTAGCTCGGTATGCAAATACTACGAGACTCCGACCAAACGGAAATGGATGAATATGGATCACTTAATAACTTAATAACATGTAAGAAATTAATTGAGCTCCTATATTACCACATACACTTCTGTCTTTAACGTACTTGGCATTAATTTTCGGTGCCTGCTACTGGCTTTTACTTGTGAGCATAGCTAGGATGAGCATGCATGATTGAGGGTCCAACCAAGTCCGGCCGTGGCAGGTGGGGCTCGTACATAACGTGTAAGGATATAATTTCTACCTTGCCAAACTTGGTGAGATAATGATACCACCATGAAGCAGTACTGATGCTGCCTGCCTGTTACTGATGGAAACAGGAGAGAGGAATGCTGAGTATTTGGCCCGCTCCACATTCTTATGCTCTAGCGATTCAGCTTGTTTTCATTGCCACCAGCAGTAGCACACGGAAACAAACCACTGGTGCAAAGAATGGCTGCAAAAGGTTAAGCATGTCAATCAGAGGCAGATACTGCAAAACAGCACGTCTTTCAACAAAATCTTGTCCAATGTCTAGTTAACCCATGCAATAAAAGTTGTCCCAAACTTGCCTGCTGAAGAACATTATTCCGAGACTTCTTTCAGAGCTAAACTTGCAGCTTCAAGACAAAGATCAACCTGAAAAAAAAACTTTTCGGAAGTCAAAACAAATTTGACCTCATCATGGACTTATGAAATGGTTTTACCCAGAAAAAACAACCATGTACAGGCATGTAAACGTACACAGGAAGGCACAACAATAGAGACCATGAATGGTTATGGAACCAGGGTTATGAAGCCGTGTACAAGTGTCTATTTGAATGTTATCTTCCTTATTCAGAGTCAAAAAAGGGTACCCAGAAAAACTAGAAACATTCTGCCATACAGAATGAGATATCCATTTAGCAAGAGATGTACCATAAGAATAGAAGTATCATCAGCTTAGAGCATCTCCAACGGCCGCACAAAAATCTCGCGCCCAATAATAGTTATAGCGCGCCACTTTAGCACTTTTAGTGCGGCGGAACCAATATTGCTTTAGCAGACGCCCAAAGACGCGCGCCCAAAAAGCAGACAGTGCAAATTGTGAAGCGCGCCCAATCCGGAGCCTAAAATATGCTGCGCGCGATAGCGTTTTCAGCGCGCGCCTAAAAACTTTTAGCGCTACAGCGTCTGCTGGAGCTGCGCGGCGCCCCAAAAAGCAAAATTTTAGTGCGCAGAGCTTTTTTTGGGCGCCTGTTGGAGATGCTCTTAGATATACGACCATGCACCCAGGTTTGACGTATTAACAGTTTATCTCTATGACACCTTACTACTTACTGGTACAGTGAAGGACATACCACATAAAGTTTCCAACCACAACTAATATAATCAATCCAGTAAAACGGAAACACATTATTCTCAAACTCCCGCTCATCGAAACCTAAAAGATAAAGTACAAGGTAGAACCATATTGAATTATCCACCAAGAGAATCAAGTATTACCATTTTGCGATCTAGGTACTAAACATTAGAGGAACATGATCAGGTCTTGCCAAATTCAACAGATTACATCCAAGGTCTTGAGCTGATGTACACTGAATATTATTGGTGTCGCAGCAAACTAATCTAATAAAAATAAGCACATTAAATTTGGTTAAGTTGGCGTTAATAACCGGGGTGCAGGGGTGGCGGTAGTACCACTCCAGATTAAACATGGTCATGAGGTTCAGTCAAAAACAAGATCGATCTGGCGGATTGAAGGGGCTAATCGAGATGGAAGATATCAGTAGCAGCGAGGAAGATCTAGGTGCACCGGCAGACCCAAAATTTCAGAAGCCGGCGGGTTTCAGGTCTAACTAATTGTTGATGACAAAATGCTCGTACCTCTTAACTATGAGACAGCAGGGACGCGGTGAGAAACAAAAAAAGGCGATGGCATCCTCAATCTGCGTTCAAAACTGCTCCCTAGGCATCAAATGTTCTAAAATTGTGATGATGGATCTGAAATAATATTGGACGCAGCAGAGCCCCTTCGAGCCAGGAGATGATGCCCTCGACTGAATCCATGCACATCTCAGGTGTAAACTGTGTAAGAAGGATCATAATGATCATTGGGCAGTTCAGCAACCACTTTTTGTCGCTATTACAATGCATGATACATATTTGCAAATCAGTAATTCTTGTTTTCAGCTTGTAATACATACATTTACCTTTTCTTCCTTGGAAGTACTTCATACTAAGTATTGTTAAGAAATTAAGCCCCCCCCCCCCCCACTCCACCCTATACCCCCTCTCCACCACCCTCGACCATGCCGTTGCGGGGCATAGTAAAGCGGTGGGATAGCATTTAAAATACCGATGTGGGGCTAACGCAGTGGCGCTATGGATCTTGTTGAACGTACATGAACATAAATCACACTCTAACACAGCAGGCCATTTAGATCCAGATTAATTAGTAATTAGGCTGGCAGCTACCACAGTACTAGCGACGAATGCTAGTGTACTTTTCCTTGAGATGTGGTAGCTAGGTCCAGTTTATTACTCAACCTTGGGGCAGGCAGGAGCTTAGATTATACTCTATCTGTACAGGAGCATCTGTCGCACGAATTTGGCAATGGTGGGTGCAGGAAGGCAGGGTAAGAAAGTTAAACAATTCAACAATCACTGGTACAAGGGGAAATGATGACTGACCGTGCCTAGTTTCCTGCCATGCCACGCGCGCTCCTTTGCTGTGGAGGATGGGCGAAGGGGAGGAGAGAAGGAGGCTGGAATAAGATGGGTCGCTGTCGCCGGCCAAACCTGGTGGGATGATGATACCAACCATGAAGCATACTCATGTCCCTGCCTTTCACCCACGGAATGCTGAGTATTTGGTGTTTTAGCTCTTTTCATAGCCGACAGCACAAGCATGGCTGCAAGAGGTAAACATGCTACAGGGTAGTGAACTAATTTGTTCCCTAAACTGCAGCTAAAGAGTCACTTATTCCGAGAGCGGCATTTCTTTGAGTTAAACTCGCAGCTTCAAGAGAAAGCTCACCCTGGAAAAAAAATACTTTTCATAAGTCAGAACAAGCACAGGTCCAGGCGTTAGAACAGGATGGACTTAAGAAGTGATTTTACACTATAACAATGAAGAACTAAACCCACAAAATATGACGAGGTCCAGGCGTGTAAACATAAACATGAAGATAACAACAGATACCATGTTGAGTTCAGGGTTTCGTTGCTTATTCAGAGCCAAGAAGGGTATTAGAAAGAAAAACTGAACATATACCAATGCACAAGAACCATGAGCCATTTAGCAACATGGGTAGAGGAACAAGTCATGAGCTCTTGTCCGTCGCTTTTGTTGCAGATACTTGAAAACAGCACATCTTTTAACACAATCTTTACCAATGTCTAGTTAAGTTGTGCAATAGAATTTGTCCTAAACATGCCTAGTGAAGAGTCACTTATTCCAAGAGTGGCATCTTCCAGCTTCAAGAGAAAGCTCAACCTGGAAAAATATTTAATAGACAGTCATCAGAACAAACTTAACCTTATCATGGACTTCTAAAGTAAATTTACACGGTAACAGTGTAGAGCTGGACCAACAAAAGATGGACATAAATGAAGCATGCTTATCTTGCATAACAACAGAGACCATAAATTTTCAGGGTTATGAAGCATGTGGAGTTTTATCTGAATGTTCGGAATCAAAAAGGATGCTCAATTTTCTTCAAAATTTATGCTAGACAAATCCATGAGCTATCCACTTAGCAAGAGAGGTAGAGGAACAAACCATGAGCCATCCATCCAGTATATACCTAGCACAGTTTAAATTGAATGAAATCTTCTTACTTACTGGTACAGTTCAAGATTTTTTTTTTCAGTTCCACATGTATGTATATCATGGCAGCTAAATTAGTTGTCAAATCATGCATACTAGTGGAGGCACTGCAAGAAGGTAATGTTTCTACAAATGAGAAATGAAAGGAGAGATATTTAGTTTGCAGCCAGAACAAAGATAATCATTCCAGTGAAACCAAATCACATTATTCTTTAACTCACACTCATCGAAACCAACAATTGAAGTACAAGGCCAATACCCAATTATCCACCAATAGAAAACTAAACAGATTGCATACGTGATTACAACCAAGGCTTGAGGTGATGTACGCTGAATATTATCAGGCGTTGAGTGAATTGCAAAAAACATCGACACTTCACGCTAGGTTTGCAGGTACCACACATATACGAAATTGTGCCAAAAAGCACTAATTTTTTCATAATTTTTTTGCAAAAAACACTAGTTGCTTGTTTGGACCGTTTTAAGTGTGTTTATGACAAGGAGGGAGGGGGGGCACATCCATCGACGTGGCGCCTCCTCCGCACTTCCGCCGACAACTCTGAGGCCGGCGCGCGTGCCTCCCTCCTCCTCCTCCTCCTCTGCCAGGTCGCCGGCGCTGCTCCCGTCTCATCAGGCTCCATGACAGAGCTCCCCCGGCCATGGTTTTCACTTTCAGTGAGATTTCACTGAAATTCACCGAATTTCATTAATTTCAGCAGACACTGAAATATTACGATTCGGTCAAAATATTTCAGCAAATTCAGTAGGACACAGGAAATCAAATATTTTTCAAAATATTTTTTAAAAATTTCAAATATTTAATTAAATTCAAATGAATATTTCGGCCTTTTGGCTGAAATGCAAACTGAAATAACTGAATTTCACTGAATTTCAGTGATTTCAGTTGGTACTGAAATTTTGTTGAAACTGAAATTGAAAACCATGCCCCCGGCCAGCCACTCCACGGTGGCCGGAGACCAATCTTTTGCGGCGGCGGCGGCGGGGCACCGGATCTGCCCTCGGCCAACGAAAAATATTGTTCCTGTATTTTTTTAGAGAGAGAAAGGAAGAAAACTTAGCATGAAGCAAACAAACTTTTTTTTACCCTAAAAAACATTTTTCCTATCCCTAAAAAAACCTTTTCCCCCCTTTCGTGTCAAGCAAATTAGCGCGCTCCCAATGCATCGTCTCTTTACACGATACCACCAACGGACAAGGTCGATGCCACATCTCAACACTAAAGTTTACTCTGCCTCCCCCGCAATTTTTTAGTCTGCCCTTTTACAACTGTATTCGCTCACAATAACACGCCAAGCTCAATGCGAGAGAGGGCAACATTGGACCAAAGGGGTAGACTTAGTTAAAGTTTTGAAGACCGGTCATTCCTGGCTGAACTTTTGATAAGTGATCAAATTTGTTGGTTCCGCCTTCAGCATCTATGCCGCGGCTATGCTGGACAGTAGGAATCGGAATCATCCATCTCCATCCATGCTCGTGCACCGGGTTTAAGATTGGAAATTGCCTGCGCAAAGAGAATGGGTAATCCAATTTCGTAATATTAGTCGCACCGTTTAACAGGGTGAAGCATGCACATTCTCAAAAAAAAGTCTTTATCATTTTCAATTTAATCTTTTCCATCTTTATTAAAATTTCACATATTTTTAAAACTGCTTACATGTTTCATTTAAATAGTTATGAGATAAAAATGCTTTCTTAAAGATATCAGAAGCTTCTCCACGAATGCTTCCAAAGACGAAATATTCAGCACAATACAAACTTAGAAAAAAATTAGCCAGCTAGAACCAAGGAGATTGGCCTGCCCACCTATAGCGAACGGCGTCCATGTGCTCAATATTACGCGCGCAAGGAAGTCTCTTCAATAGGAATGCATATTCGATGCAAGTAGCGTAAAATTGTTGGCCTTTAGCACAGGGGCATCCGTGACTGTGTCGTCTCCTCAGCAAGGAACTGTAGCAAGATGATCTAATATAGCGACCAAAACACTTTTTAAATTGAGAACATTTTTCAGAAGCTCAACATTTAATGAATAAAATGTTTTTCTTAATTTTATAATAATTTAAAATACTTTTTAAAAATGCAGGGATTTTTTGAAGTTGTGTTTTAACCATGAACATTGTGTTTTGAAATTTTCTAGAAAAACTGACGGAGTCATCCTGGAAGGTTGCCAAAACTGGGATATTGTAGTGCATTTTGCTCTCTAAATGGGCCGGCCCAAAAAGTGCGGAACGGCGGCATTTTGACGGACCGAGCGCCAATTAGGATTCAATAGTTTACGCAAGTTTCAACAGAGGGATGATGCACTTAGATTTCCCAACTTTTTTACAAAAAAACTTTCGTTTTTCAGTACCATATTATTTTCTTATTACATGAAAAACCAGTTGTTGGTTTTGTTGCTTGTTTAAAAATAATTATATTTATAATTTTTTCTCAAATTTAAAATGGGTTCCCAAATTCAAGGAACTTCTCCAATTTTTTCAATTTTAATATTTTTTTCATTTTCCATCTTTATTAAAATTACACAGATTTTAGGAACTGCTTACATATTTTATTTAATAATTATTAAATAAAACTATGTTCATAAAAATACCAGAAGCTTCTTGGCGAATGCTTCTAAAGACGAATATTCGGTACATTAGAAACTTTGAAAAAAATAGACAGCTAGAACCAAGGAGATTGGCCAACCCATCTATAGCGAACGATGTGCATGTGCTCAATATACCGCGCGCAAGGAAGTCTCTTCATCAATGATGGCACGGTGGCAAGATGATCTACTGTAGTGACCGATTGTTTTTTCAGCAAGGGGGGCACTTGTTTCTTGCTTCAGAGTAAAGCAAGACCGACGACACCAAGGTCAACGGCGTCTGTCTGTGACAACATTTTGCATGCAATTGAGCCCTCCATGTTCTGAATCCACTAGTTCCATCGCCGTAAACTGAAGATATATTCACTACACATCAGTATGACCCAACCACCATATGTACAACCGCAAGACTCGCAAACAAGAGAGCATGAATGTGTAAATGTATACAGGAAGGCATAACAACAGAGACCATGAATGTTCAGGGTTGTCTATGAAGAATGTTGAGTTATATCAAAGTCATAAAGTCATAACCAACCGAAAGAATATGCGGAAACAACCAACACCCACTCACTGACTATAGTTCTTAGCCTATGTGCAGCTACATTATTAATTGTTCTCTCAACACATCAAAACTTACTGCCAATAATATACAATAAACGACACTTGTCTTGCCAAAGATGTGACCAATCCTACACAACACAGGTCTTTTTCCGCAATCCATCTTTTCATTCATGTGGCAACACCAATTTGGCTGCATAGTCAGGGCCTGCGCAGAAAGGGAATACATGAGAGCCAGTCCTAATAGGTAATGTTCTGCTTAGCAATTGCTAATAAAATAGGTGCATGTATAGATCAGATTAGTTTCTTTCCAAGTCAATTTAACATATATCTCCAAGGGATTTAATAATGGTTTCAACTGACATTAATTAGTTAGTGTCATGTGTAGCGACTCAGAAGAGAACTGCCACTAGAAGCACAGTTCGTAATAGGAGAGGTAAATGAATACCAAGTTAATTAGGTGGAGAAAACGGCCTGATCCGATGTCCGCGGCTAGCTATCATGCACTTTCTCTTTTTCTTGGCCAGCTTTTTGTCGGTGGTGTTCTTCTTGTTCCTTGTTTTCATCTCCTGAACCGGGTGCAACTGTTGCTGCTTCTTGTTCTTCCTCTGTAGCCATTGTGTGGACTAACATCCAAACAAACGAAATTAATAAGATGGAACAAATAGGATAGGATGGAACAAAAACGAAATGAAGAAATACAACATTGTCTGGGTATTGCTGTTTTACCTCCAGATTCGATCAGGCGTTGGAGCAGTGCATCCCTCACCCCGATGGCGTCCTCATCTTCTACCTGCAGCACTTGCTCAATGTAATTATCCTCCCGATCACTCGGCACGCCTACACCCTCCTCCTCCTCCATGTCTATCACTATGTTATGCAACATGCAGCATGTGCTCACTGTCCAGTACATCTCAAGTTGATTATTTGGATGCCACCCTTCTCCCTCCAGGCACTTCCACGTTTCTTTTAGCCTTGTTAGCGGCCTCAGATCAACAGCTGTAGCTGCAGAATGTCTCATGTTGAACTCAACTTTGGCGTCTGAGAATGAGAGGCCATTTTCCAACCGGTAAGGTGTGGGGAGCCCCGGGCAAAGAGGGTATCCTACATCACCAATTATGTATTCACTAACTTCCGATCCCGCACCTGATGATACATTCAGCTCTCTACCATTCAGCCGAACACCCTTCACGCAGGACTCAATGACATAAGTGTCGTGAAAAAATCTTGATTGGTTCATGGTACCTTGCGGCCGCAATGAAATGCCCGTGAACCTCATATCCACATCAACCACGGCATGCATTAGCATGCCATCATTTTCCTCATTATCATGGTTTTGTGATCCAAATTTGATGTGAGTTGTATGTACAACACCGCTGTAGTTTGGGAGGCCATGGATCTTGTCAAACTTGTGCTCGATCTTATCCACTTGAGTGGAGCCAGGCAAACTGATGTGGTGCATTGCTCGCCCTTCCACAGCCTTAACAAACTTCTGAGTTAACAGTGAAACCGTTGAACCATCCACACCAAATGATGATCCTATAATCTCTGGTGTCTCACCTGAGTTCAACATTCTCTGAGCAATGGCTACTGCATCATGGAAAGACAACACTCTGTCATCAATGAAGGTGTGACGTTTTACCATCATATCTTCGGAAAGGGGCACCTTCACCAAGCTGCAGATGTAATTAAAGGTACTTCTTCTCATTTTGTAAAAAGACTCAAATCCTTGTGTGTCTACCATAGAAGAAGATAAAGTTTCTGCATGGCAAGGAAAGTACAAAACTGGTTATACATAATCTTAAGCTAAGAACAAACATATTACTCTTGATTTGTTTAACTTGAGGTAATTGATCTACAAAACAAGTAGAAAAACAAATCCTTAGCAACATGAGGGGGTGCAACGAAATCAGAGAGTGGCCTTAAACAATGCTCACGGTTGTGGCTAAGACTTAATTTGCATGTCTAGTACAACCATGTCTACATGTCCTCCGAGATGACTTAATCATGTGAAACAAAAAAAGTATGGAATATATGCAGTCTTCATGCAGCATATATATAGACAAAATGGAACAAACTTATAAAATGACAGAGTTAGAGTGCCCAACAAATTAAGGCAAAGCGTGATTTTTTATTTTCTATACCTTTAAATATGGAAGAGCGGCTAATATTTGAATCAATCTTGAAGTTATCAATTCTTGTGTACATCACATACCACTTCCTTTTGTTCATACCATCATACGCATATGCCTTGACATGCTCCACATGGCTGAATTTGTCCCACTCGATACTAGATTGGCCTGTGGCTACTGAACAGAGCAGCCATAACCTGCAGAATAACTGAAAATGTCTTGGCTTTATATCTCGCATGTATTCTGGGAGTTCTTCCATGGTGTAATCTTCAAGGACCAACATATTGAGCGCAGGGACACTCTCCAGCACATTCAACTTTGGCCAATCGTTGATGGTAAGCTTCTGCAGATTTGGGAAATTGGTGATCCTCTCCAAGTCGGGGCTTCCAAGCAATGTAAGATCAACAATAAGAGGAAAGTTCTCAAGATAGCTCAGGTGTTGGATATCTTGTATGATTAATTTCTTCAGAGCCCTTGCATTGGAGGCAAGCCCAAGAGGAACACGCCTCAGTCTGCAATTATAGAGAAAGAGCTCGTCCAAATGTGGCATAGCTTCCACTTGCTCCTCCCACTCCCACTCCTCCCATTCCACCAATCCAATTAAGGACAAATTGTTTAACCTTGGAAATGGAGTTGTCGCTGCCTGCAAGAATCCAGTCTCAACACGCCTGATGCATGGAGCATTGCAGACCTGAAGCAAATGCAGATAGGGGAGCTGACACAACCCATTGGGAAGTTGGGTGCAACACGCCAGGTCAGAAAAATATAGTGTCTTCAGATTGTGGAGGGGCACTATCAATGTCGATATCATCCAGCTCGGGAGTTGATGGCCAAAATACCCTTCGATATGAAGATTTTCTACACTAGGAGGAGGGCAGAGCTCATCAAATACCTCCGCAATTCGTTGCTGCTCTGCTTGAGAGATGCCTTCATACACTTTACCAAACCAATAATCTCCCAACTTGCTGGTGCAGTGCAAGAATAGGTCGATGAGATGTATTTTTTCACCAAGCCTAGCTTTAGCAGCAAACGAAGCAGAAGATACACTCTCCAATTGAATTACTTTAAGAAGTTTGAGTTGGGAAAGAGGACCCAACTCGTCTAAACTGCACCAATCACCGTCCATGTAGTCTCCTCATACTTGTCAGACCGCAGAAGCCTCTAGGTATCATTCTTATGCTTGGAATACTAAGTAACCTCAGCTGACCGAGGTTTACAATGCTATCAGGTAGATTCACTAATTGTGTGCATCCACAAAGGTTGAGGAACTGCAATAATTTCATATTGCCAATGTTCCCTGGAAGTACAAATATATCAGTATTTATCAGTGCCAGATACCTCAGGTGCTTGAGTTGATGCAACGATTCAACCAATGTGGCCACGTCCGTAGATTCAATATGTAGAACCCGCAGACAAGAAAATTTAGCCAATGAATCACCATGTTTCATCTTGATGTGGATAGTTGAGATTAATGTTCTCACATGCTGCTTGTGCATAGATTGTCAATAAATTTCACCTGATTGGAGCATGTTGGTTTCTATTGACAACCGAAGAAACTTCTGTGAATTGAGTTTAGCAAGAATATTGATGTCTTCATTGTGAACTATAAGTGCTTCATCTTTCATCACATACCGAGCAAATGAGCGAACAACATCATGCATGCTACAATAAGATTGATCAAAATAAGATTTATCTGGCTCTATTAGGTTCGTAGATATCAGCTGATTGTAGTAATATCTTCCAGATTCTTCTAAATCATTCAAGTTGCCATGAATAAATCCTTCACTAATCCACATGGCAACTACTTCACCCACATGAAATTTTTTACACTTAGGAAGAAGAGAGTAGTATAGAGAGCACTGCCTCAGATAAGAAGGCATGTCTTGATAGCTCAAGTATACTGCATAACTGAGCTCTCGAGGCATTTCAGCTATTGGCCATTTAGAATCATCCAAAACCTTCTCCCAGTAACAGCGCAACCCTTCTCTCTGACACAAGAGTCCTCCCATTAATTTAATGGCAAGTGGTAAACCACCAAATTTTTGTATAATTTTCAATCCGATATCCTTCAGCGTATTGGTGTGGTTTTCATCCATATCACTTGAAAGTACCTGGAAACATGTAATTGAACAAACCGATACAGTTAATTGACTACGTACCAAGCTCCTCTAAGGCGCTCAAATATAACTCTTAATAGACAAGAGTACTATTGGATGTAGTCGTCTATTCATCAAGGTAGGTTTGACTATCTAAATATTCAAAGTACAGAAAGTGCTTGTCAAAAGGGAAATGCTATGAATCAATGAATGAATTTACTTATCAGGCTCCTATGCTCCAAAGATTTATGCAATGACTTCCACATATGACGTAGACACTATATACGAAGAAATTCTTTCCTTTCCTTTATAAAATGGAATGCATTGTAAGAAAAATATACTTTTGCACTACTCTCTCATCGTTGTTACAGAAAACTATACTCTAAAATTAGCAAAAATTGCAAAAATCATAATACTGGACAAACACCGCAGCCCAAAATCTGAATGCATTTTTTACGGAAAACCACTTCAACTTTTAGTCTGGTTATTTTTTTTTCTTGTATTGGTAGGTTTCACAAAAACTATTGGTTTCTTGTCTTAAATAATATTTTGTTTCTATTATATACTAAGGTAGTGGAAGAGCAGCTGATCACTCAGATCTTCATCTTGGGTTTGACAAAACAATTAAAAATTAGCAACAATCTAATCACTACATGTATATACACCCCACAATTCTTCAATGGTAAAAGACAACATATCTATTAATTATGCGGATTTTTTACAAATTACTAAAGTTCGGTAAAATAAAATCCTAGTGTTTCGAATGTGTCATGTAGGCAACAAAGTATGGAAAATCCAGTTGGCATTATGATATATTTCTTTGTTTAGCACCATGCTTTGATGACATTATTATTTACTTATTTATTTGCAAAATAGCAAGATTAATATCAGACCTATAAAATTATTGACATGGCTTGCACTCCAGCAGGTATTAGTGCATAGAAGCCATTGATATGTACTAACCTTCTTCTTGAGCAATAACCAAGCCTCATCAGGCGCTAATGTGTTGACATGGTGGTAGGGCCATGTGGCTATCATCCCCAACGCAACACCTTCATCTCTGGTGGTGATTAGGACTCGGCTGCCTGAAGCAGCAGCATTGAAGGGAACTTTGAGCACACCCTCCCATGCTCCATGGTCCCACACATCATCCATTACTAGTAAGGTCTTGTGGCCAATCAAGGCATCCTTGAGGGTTTGATGAAGCGTGGTCTTCGTATTTCCAGCCTGCCAGTGGTCTCCTCCGGCTTCAATAACCGCTCTTCTCAAGAGCTCAGCCTCACTAAAGTTTTTGTCAATGCTCAACCATATATGTTTGCTGAAGTCACCTTGGATGGCCTTATCATTGAAGACCTTCTCAGCAAGGGTGGTCTTGCCAACCCCGCCGACACCTACGATGGCAAGCACCATGATGTTGTTGTTGACATTGTTTCCTGCCTGCATGATCTGAGCCACTAGTGATTTTGTGTCTTCTTCGATCTTCTCTCCAACCACACCGAACCGGTCGGGATCCCCCGACATCTCCCAGCTAGGATTACCACGATGAGAGAAGTGCATATGACTGCTATGATACTCATTGGACCCAAGATTGATGAAGCCAAAGGCAACACTCTTCTCCTTGATGGTGTCAAGCCTCTGGTTGAGCGCCTTGATGCGGGTGCTGATGTCATGAGCATGGGAGGGATTCTGCATGCAAAAGAGCAAGGGATTGAAACACCCTCTAAAATTTTGCATGCAGAATAGAAGGGGTCAAAACACCCTATGTTTACATGTGATGTTCCACTCTCCATGATGTTGAGATGACAAAGGTCGAGGATGTCAGCAACTTCATACATGGCACGCTTCAGCTGCCCCACCCACACTTGCATGCTCTTGTCGCTGATGCTCCTCCTATCGACGTCTGCGAGGAAGTTCTTGAGGTCGTGAAGCTTGTTCCCCATCTTGTCGATCTCGTCAGAAGCACCGATCAGCATTCCCAGCTGTTCTGCATCCACCTGCGTGAGCAAGTCTGCCAAGTAGGATGCAAATGCATCCAGCACCATTGCCATTGCACTTGATGGCTTTTGCTGTGATAATAAAGGTAAGGTGAAAGTTAACTAGATGAGAGACATGGAAAACGAGCAAGAAGCTCAGCTAGGTGTAATTAGAAGAGAAAAATTAAACATGAACTACCTGACCAACCTTTGAAACGGACGGATGTCCTGCTCATTCAGCTCTAGAGAGCCACTCGGCCCTGGCAAAGATCAAATGAGGCTTCCATTGTGTATGAATTAAATGGGAACTAGCTAAATGATGTTTAGCAAAAGGGAAGCTTCCGTTGTACTATAACATATTGACATGACCCCACCACATCTCTTCATTGATTCCATAACGTGGGCTATAGCTGTCATGTTGCGGGTTTTTGCTTAATCTTTTTAATGATTGGCATGATTCGTTCAGGTCAACTAGCTCTACGCCTCTAATTATGTAGGTTCGTTGCAGGCACGGCGTGTTTGTCGGGCTTGTCTGTCGAAAGGTAGCTCTGATCCGCATATTATTTTCCGCGATGGACCTAATTAACTAACCAAATACATAACATGGCCTAAATGATGTCAGGATGCCGATCCTGCATATTTGCAATTTTGAACAAATGAATAGTTTGTTAAGTGCCATCAGTAAGATTTGGATCTGGATTTAATTTTAAAAAAGTCCACTACCTGGAGACCATTCTGGCACGAACTAAGATTATATTTATCCAAAACCATGACCATCAGTCGGCACGAACTAAGATCACAACTGCAGTGTGCTTGCCTTGAGATCTGCTGACAATAGCTAGTTCTAGTTTATTACTCTACCTTAATTTCCATGGGGTATGCAAGGAACTAATATTATATTCATTCATGTGCAGGAAGTTAGGGCATGAAACAAATAAAGAACCCACCTCGCCCGTGCTGCTCTCGCGGGGCGGCAGGGCGAACCCTAGCCGCCGCCGGCCGCGCACCTCCCCCACCTCCCCTCCGCCTCACCACCGCCGGAGGGTGCCGCCGGGCCTAGCGTCAGTGGCGGCGGGGCTCCACTCCCTCCTTCCCTGGTGTACTGCGGCGCGGGACGCGGGGCCCTGGCGAGGAGCGCGTCGTTCGCGCGGGACGGCACGACGGCGACCTGGGTGGCGTGCCGGTGGTGCGGCTGTCCGGCGACGGGGGCGACGACTGCGTGAGGTCAGGTGGTGCGAGCCTGCGCGTGGGGATGGCGAGGCTGCAAGCTGCGGTGGTGCTCCCTCGTCAGATCCCGACGGCAGGGGTCAAGGGCTGCGGCGGCGTGGGCTGGGGGTGGTCCAGCTAGCCTGGGCCGGCCTCCAGCATGGTGGGGCGCGCCGGCAGGTGCACTGGTGGCGGGGCGGATCTGTAGGGGTCGGTCGGCTGCGATCTAGTGGTGGCTGCAGGGGCGGCTGATGCAGTTGGCGCGGGTGGTGGAAACGGCCGCCTTTCTCCTCGCGATGGGGGGCGGCCGGCGGCATGTGGCAGTGGTGGTGCGTGCCCTGTGGCTCTGGTGCTTGGAGCTGGCCGGCCGGCGTGGTCGTTGCTCTGGCTGTGGGTGGCGGCGTGGGGAGGTCCGGATGGTGACCTCCCGGTGTCGTGGCGGTTTCACGGTGGCTCGGCGGATCTGCCTACGGCGTCAACCGGCTTGTTCGGCATCGGCTCGTCTGTGATCGGAGCATTTCGACCTTCGTCCCATCTACTCATCGCCCGAGTGCTACTTCCATCGAAGGGCTGGCCCTCTCTCAGCTGCGGTCCATCGCTCGTCTCGCGCCCGGTGCAGCAGGACTGAGCTTGTCTCGCGCATAGTGCAGCAGGACCGAACTCGTCTCGCGCACGATGCAACAGGACTGACCTCGTCCCCCTCTCGGTGCTGCAAGACCGAACTCGTCTCGCGGTAGGGGCTGCTGGTCGGGCTGATGGATGCCAGTGCTGGCCGTCCTAGTGGGTCTCGACGCTGGGGTCGCCTAGTGGTGCGAAAGGTTGGACCTTTCCGCTCGTCTCTTTGGTTGGGGTAGCTGCGGGTCTCGGTTGAGGTGGTGTCAAGGTCTTGGATGCTGGGGCGGCGGCTCTGGTGGCGGTAGCGCGATGCTCTTGGGCAGAGCCCGTGACTTGGTGATGCCCGGTGGCCATGGCCGTGTGGGCGGCGTGGTAGCCGGGGTGTGGCGTTCGGTGGCGGTGAGTGTTGGCCGGGGTGTGGCGTTCGGTGGCGGTGAGTGTTGGCCGGGGTGTGGCGTTCGGTGGCGGTGAGTGTTGGCCGGGGTGCAAACCTGTTCTATCTTCGGACGGACCGGTGGCGGCGAAGCTCGTTCCCTTCTTGAAGGCGTCGTCGCGGCTCTCATTGCCTGTCGTGCGGCTCCAGGAGAAACTCTGATCCTTGGATCGGGCGGTGGCGGCGCGCTCTGCTGACGTATCCTTCCTAAAGGCGCCGCATTGGAGTCCACGGTTCGTTGCATGCGGCTTTATCTCTTCGTGGTAGTGTGCTAGGGGTGGTGTTGCTGAGTTTAGTGCTTATGTATCCTACCTTGGGTGTGTGTGGTGTTGGCGTGCATTTATTTCGGATGATGTTGATCTATGGTTTATATATAGAGCGGGACGAAAGTTTTTTTGGTATTACAAGGCCCACGGCCTAACGGTTGAATATTTGAAAGCCGGAGCCAGTTAACCATTCGCCGCGTCTTGCAGGTGATCCTGCGCGCTGACACTCCTTGCCTCCACGCGCAGCAGCTCTCCTCCTTCAAGTGCCGCATGACGAAAACTAGCTATGCGGTGTAACATTGCGAGCGAGGGTTCGTTGCCCTGATTGGCGGGATTTGTTTAGGTCAACTAGCTTTTTTTTTTGAAAAAAAGGGATTTCCCGGTCTCTGCATCAGAACGATGTATAAAAAACTAGCTGTGCAGGTTCGTTCAACTATTTGTCAGACTCAGCTTGTCCAAAGGTAGCTCCCGTCAATGGTGAGGCTAAGGTGACGAATGCACTATTTGCTTTTTCAAACAATGACGTACTCATCACAAGATGCAAACGATCATCAACGTGAAAATTCGTAGGCATCTCTCTGTAAGTGACTTAGATGATTTTCAGTTGCAACACGATCGAAACTTCAAACTAGAGTAGTATGAGCTTTGCTGCGCCATCCTGTAAGTGACTTAGATGATTTTCAGTTGTAACGCCATGATTTGGCCTAACTCGAGAACTAGTCCACAATGGGTTGACGTGGACGGAGACTCTATCTACCAGTATCGGGTAACCAAGATGAAGGAGTTTTTAATTACGGCGCTGATCGATGTCAACACCCCTTATAGCTTAATTTAGTATTCACCGTCACATTCAAATTAATCATGTTAGCTAGATGATGATAGCTAACAACTCAACAACTCTCAGCTGTCTCAACTCAACAAAGTCAACCTTGATGATGCATGCCAGCTAATACAAATTTAGATGGATGATACGATAGCTAGCAACTCAATCGTATATTATTCTTCTCTTAACGAATTATTCTTTCCTATTACGCTAGTGTAAAAAATGATCTTATATTATGAGACGGAGGGAGTAGTATTTTCCAACCCAGCTGTGTCGATAAGCGGGAGGGACCCATATTTCATAGATATATTATTCCACTGGTATGCAAGGTTGACGGATACAAACGGGGTGAAAAGTGCAGCGTATTTTGCTCGCCAACACAAGTTTCAGTTGAAGGCGAGAGAGACACGAGAGCCTGAACCCAAGTTTGAGTTTCAGTTGAAAGCCGCGGCCAAGTCAAGGAGACAAGGTGGAGGCGACCAAGCAGCATACACGAGGAATCGCCGATCCGACCATGGACGCCAACCGGCGGCCCGACCCTGCCGCCGGCGTTGAGCCGCCCTCCACTGCCACCGGAGGCGATTGGCACCAGCCCGAGGCACGCAGCAGGATCGTCAATAAGATGTACGTATGTATGTTGGGCGGGACTCACTCTATTTCATTCGATCTGGTTTCATCTGATCTGGTTTCCCCTCCCCGGCTCTTTCGGTTTCCCACTCGGAACAAAAATAGAGGAATTTCTGTCAGTTTTGCCATCGATCCATTCATCCATCCAAGATTTAGCTTTGAACTTTGATCTATCTGTACACACATATCCATAGCCGCGGTGACAGATTCGTCCGTCGTCTATCTACCTCCCAGTTTCTGTTCCTATTTGATTCTTCTTAGTCAAAATTCTCAGCTTCATTAACTCTCAACAATTTAACACAGGTTTATTGACAAATTTACCATGGCATATAATAGAACTGAATTGGAGATCTACCCTGATTGGCTGCTCCGCCTACTCGTTCCAGTAATTAACCAGCTTCACATTTTGCACTATGCGTGCAGAACGGAAGCTCTAAAGAAGCGCCTCCCAGTATCTGCGCCAGAGGAGCTGAATCAACTTCGAGAGATCGCTGTGCGATATGAAAACAGGATCTATACTCAAGAAACCAATCAGGTAATATATATCTAACAAGCACAGCACACATCGCTTGTTTGAGGCACTTTGTTATATATGTTGCTTGGATGACATTTCATCAAATCTTAAGAACTGAAACACGTTCTCGACCATGCGAAACTGCTAATCACATAACAACTGTTGGTCGCAAGCCACTATTAGTAATTTGGTATGGAACTTCACATCATTTTCTTTTGCATTACACAGTCTGATTATTTGCGGAAGATTTCTCTGAAAATTCTCTTTATGGAGATGAAGACACAACAGGCTCCAAGAAATGCTACAGTCATTCCTGAACGAAACAACTCCAGTAAGGTACCATATACAGCAAACAGGGTGTTGCACAATTTATCATCTTCACTTGGATGTTAATACTTTTTTTATTGCATCAAGTGCTGAGATTATGAGCTTTATTGCATTAAATCACCCTCTCAAGCATAAGGTATAAGTATTTTGCATCTAGCTAGCTTGTATCATGTCTATGTAGTTTCAACCTTTTGGTTCAATGAAATATTATTGGAGGGTTTTTTCCTATCTAGCGGGGAGTTTGAGCTGGATGATACATTATCCCATAAAATTAATTATCCAGTGGGAATCTGTTAGAACTGTTTTCTTTATCCAAGTTCCTCTAAAAAATTATGTCAAAAAGGGGATTTGTTAGAGATGATCCAAGCATGGATACTGAGTGCGGCGGTCAAGTTAACCACATAACACCATCCCTTTCCTTGAGATCTAACAAAGTAGCATACAGGAATCGCCGATCCACACAATTGACGGACCCACCGGGTCGGAGCCCGCCGCCGGCGGCGGCATTAACCCGCCGCTCACCGGAGGCGATTGGCGTGCCCAACTTCAGCCCGAGGCTCGCAGCAGGATCGTCGATAAGATGTATGTGTGGGCTCTACTTGAGTTGAGTTGATTTCCCCAATGTCTAATTAATTTGATCCTTCCTCCGCCTTTTCCGGTTTCCCGCACATCTACAAGATAAAAATGAGGAGTAATTTCCTTTCCTCGGTCAATTATTTCCATCTGATATAATAGTTCTGATCTAGCCATATTCATAGCAGCAACAACATATTCGTCCGATCTAGCTCCCAGTTTCTATTTTATCCTTATTACTAGTCAAAATCCCCGCTTTGAATCTAGGTACACTAAGTCTGAACAATTTAACACAACATTTTGTTGAGAATTGGAGATCTAACCTTGCCTGCTCTACCTGCTCGTTCCACTTTACATTTCAGAAGATGCAACATGTTTTATTGCCCACAATAGTTGTAATGCAATGCATCACGCCCCTCCCTTAGATTTATTCACATTTTGCATTATGCATGCAGAATGGTGACTCTAAAGATGCACCTGCCAATATCTGCGCCTGAGGGACAGAATGAGCTTCAAAAAATCGCTGTGCGATTTGAAGAGAGGATGTATACTCTAGCAACCAATCAGGTAATTTTTCCTATCTTCGGACCAAAGCACACATTAGTAGTTATCGAGTTTTCCTTTAGTCAAACAGGGTTTATGAGCTAGTAATAGACCGAAATATTGATCATAATCTTTGTTATCGTCGATCATAGATTGAATCTTGCAGTGTTTTCTACCTTGAGTGCCTTTAGCTAGTTACCTTCCAATTCATGTTCCTACGCCATGTGTCCATGCATCCGAATTTGTTATAGATGAAACAAAACTACCTTTTGTTAAAACCATAGTACTACCCAAGTCCATGGGATGAATAAGCAATGGTATGCAATCATTTATCTCAGACTAAAAATCAAACAATGCCTTACTCCCTCCTCCCCTTTGCCTGAATGGGATTCATCTTAATTGCATCCACTCCAGTCTTGAAATTTTTTTTAAAACATATTTGTTTGGTTAGGGTGTACCATATTATCACTAATTCCATTTCAAATTTCTATTTGTCTGCATATTTGTGGCAAACCTAGGAGAAGTCTACAACTCTCCATCATTTTGCCTAACTCACTTATGGTGAATATTTGTTTATTTGATAAAGTTGAGGTACACTGCCACTACTTTGATTTGGATTTTCTGTTCATATCACCTATTTGAGGTTGTGTGTTTTGCTGCTTAGTTGAATTTTTTTGGATCCAAATGTTTGAAATCCGAAACACCTTCTGGACCGTGTTAAACTGCTAATCACACAAGAATTGTTGATTGCAAACCACCATTAGTAATTCGGTATTGAACTTTGTATCATTTTTCTTTTGTATTACCCAGTCTGATTATTTGCGGAAGATTTCTCTAAAAATGCTCGCTATGGAAAGCAAGGCACAACAAGCTCATGGAAATGCTCAAGTGATTCCAGATCAAAGCAACTCCAGTAAGGTATCATATACAATAAACTGATTGTCACAATTTATCATCTTCACTTGGATGCCAATAACTTTTTATTGCATCAAGTGATGAGATTATGTGATTTATTGCATTAAATTGTCCTCACCCCTCTCCCGCATAATGCATAAGAATTTTGCATCTAGCTCGTGTTATGTGTACGAAGTTATTGAACCTGAAGTAACATGGTAAGTGAGTAATGAACCTGTTGGCTCAGTAAAATATTACTACATGGTTTTTCCCTGGATATTGAGGAGGTTGAGCTGGATTGTATGGGATCCCAGAAAAAAGTTCACCGAGTGGGAATATGTTGGAGCTATTTTTTATTAGCTTCCTCTATACTAAATTTGACTCCTCCTATGTTAAATTTGGTCTATCCTTACGGACTCCTCCTATGTTAAGTTTGGTCTGCCCCAACCTCTCTTGATATTATCAACACACGTCACCCTTCTGTTGGGGAACGTTGCAGAAAACAAAAATTTTCCTACGCTTTCACCAAGATCCATCTATGAGTTCATTTAGCAACGAGTGATCGGATGCATCTACATACCTTGTAGATCGCGAGCGGAAGCGTTCAAACAACGGGGATGAGGGAGTCGTACTCGACGTGATCCAAATCATCGGAGATCCTAGCGCCGAACAGACGGCACCTCCGCGTTCAACACACGTACGGTCAGCGTGACGTCTCCTCTTTCTTGATCCAGCAAGGGGAAGGAGAGGTTGAGGAAGATGGCTCCAGCAGTAGCACGACGGCGTGGTGGTGATGGAGCTGCAGTACTCCGGCAGGGCTTCGCCAAGCTCTATGGAGGAGGAGGAGGAGGTGTTGGAGAGGGAGAGGGAGGCACCAATGGCGTGTGTGTGAAGCCCTTCCTCCCCCCACTATATATAGGGAGCCTAGGGGGGGGGCCCTAGGAGATGCAATCTCCTAGGGGGGCGGCGGCCAAGGGGTGGGGGGCTTGCCCCCCAAGCAAGGGGGCGCCCCCCCCTTTTAGGGTTTCCCCTCCTAGGCGCATGGGTCCTAGGGGAAGTGGCGCCCCAGCCCACTTTGGGCTGGATCCCTTCCCACTTCAGCCCATGGGGCCCTCCGGGATAGGTGGCCCCACCCGGTGGACCCCCGGGACCCTTCCGGTGGTCCCGGTACAATACCGGTGACCCCGAAACTTGTTCCGATGGCCGAAATAGCACTTCCTATACATAATTCTTTAGCTCCGGATCATTCTGGAACTCCTCGTGACGTCCGGGATCTCATCCGGGACTCCGAACAACATTCGGGTTACTACATATACATATCCTTACAACCCTAGCGTCACCGAACCTTAAGTGTGTAGACCCTACGGGTTCGGGAGACATGTAGACATGACCGAGATTGCTCTCCGGTCAATAACGGGATCTGGATACCCATGTTGGCTCCCACATGCTCCTCGATGATCTCATCGGATGAACCATGATGTCGAGGATTCAAGCAACCCCGTATACAATTCCCTTTGCCAATCGGTATGTTACTTGCCCGAGATTCGATCGTCGGTATCCCAATACCTCGTCCAATCTCGTTACCGGCAAGACACTTTACTCGTACCATAATGCATGATCCCGTGACCAGACACTTGGTCACTTTGAGCTCATAATGATGATGCATTACCGAGTGGGCCCAGTGATACCTCTCCGTTATACGGAGTGACAAATCCCAGTCTTGGTCCGTGTCGACCCAACAGACACTTTCGGAGATACCCGTAGTATACCTTTATAGTCACCCAGTTACGTTGTGACGTTTGGTATACCCAAAGCACTCCTACGGTATCCGGGAGTTACACGATCTCATGGTCTAAGGAAAAGATACTTGACATTGGAAAACTCTAGCAAACGAACTATACGATCTTGTGCTATATTTAGGATTGGGTCTTGTCCATCACATCATTCTCCTAATGATGTGATCTCGTTATCAATGACATCCAATGTCCATAGTCAGGAAACCATGACTATCTGTTGATCAACGAGCTAGTCAACTAGAGGCTTACTAGGGACATGTTGGTGTCTATTTATTCACACATGTATTATGATTTTCGGATAACACAATTATAGCATGAATAAAAGACAATTATCATGAACAAGGAAATATAATAATAATGCTTTTATTATTGCCTCTAGGGCATATTTCCAACAGTCTCCCACTTGCACTAGAGTCAATAATCTAGTTACATTGTGATGAATCGAACACCCATGGAATTCTGGTGTTGATCATGTTTTGCTCTAGGGTGAGGTTTAGTCAACGGATCTGCTACATTCAGGTCCGTATGTACTTTACAAATATCTATGTCTCCATCTTGAACATTTTCACGAATGGAGTTGAAGCGACGCTTGATGTGCCTGGTCTTCTTGTGAAACCTTGGCTCCTTGGCAAGTGTAATAGCTCCAGTGTTGTCACAGAAGAGTTTGATTGGCCCCGACGCATTGGGTATGACTCCTAGGTCGGTGATGAACTCCATCACCCAAATTGCTTCATGGGCTGCCTCCGAGGCTGCCATGTACTCCGCTTCACATGTAGATCCCGCCACGACGCTCTGCTTGCAACTGCACCAGCTTACTGCCCCACCATTCAAAATATACACGTATCCGGTTTGTGACTTAGAGTCATCCAGATCTGTGTCGAAGCTAGCGTCGACGTAACCCTTTACGGCGAGCTCTTCGTCACCTCCATAAACGAGAAACATTTCCTTAGTCCTTTTCAGGTACTTCAGGATATTCTTAACCGCTGTCCAGTGTTCCTTGCCGGGATTACTTTGGTATCTACCTACCAAACTTACGTCAAGGTTTATATCAGGTCTGGTACACAGCATGGCATACATAATAGAACCTATGGCCGAGGCATAGGGGATGACACTCATCTCTTTTATATCTTCTGCCGTGGTCGGACATTGAGCTGAGCTCAATTTCACACCTTGCAACACAGGCAAGAACCCCTTCTTAGACTGATCCATATTGAATTTCTTCAATATCTTATCAAGATATGTGCTTTGTGAAAGACCTATGAGGCATCTTGTTCTATCTCTATAGATCTTGATGCCTAATATATATGCAGCTTCTCCAAGGTCCTTCATTGAAAAACTCTTATTCAAGTAGGCCTTAATGCTGTCCAAGAGTTCTATATCATTTCCCATCAAAAGTATGTCATCTACATATAATATGAGAAATGCTACAGAGCTCCCACTCACTTTCTTGTAAACACAGGCTTCTCCATAAGTTTGTGTAAACCCAAACGCTTTGATCATCTCATCAAAGCGAATGTTCCAACTCCGAGATGCTTGCACCAGCCCATAAATCGAGCGTTGGAGTTTGCACACCTTGTCAGCATTCTTAGAATCGGCAAAACCTTCCGGCTGCATCATATACAATTCTTCCTTAAGGAAACCATTAAGGAATGACGTTTTGACGTCCATTTGCCATATCTCATAATCATAGAATGCGGCAATTGCTAACATGATTCAGACGGACTTTAGCTTCGCAACCGGTGAGAAAGTCTCATCGTAGTCAACCCCTTGAACTTGTCGATAACCCTTAGCGACAAGCCGAGCTTTATAGATGGTCACATTACCATCCGCGTCTGTCTTCTTCTTAAAGATCCATTTATTTTCTATGGCTCGCCGCTCAACGGGCAAGTCAGTCGAAGTCCATACTTCGTTTTCATACATGGATCCTATCTCGGATTTCATGGCTTCTAGCCATTCTTTGGAATCCGGGCCCGCCATCGCTTCTTCATAGTTCGAAGATTCACCGTTGTCTAACAACATGATTTCCAAGACAGGGTTGCCGTACCACTCTGGTGCGGAACGTGTCCTTGTGGACCTACGAAGTTCAGTAGCAACTTGATCTGAAGTTTCATAATCATCATCATTAATTTCCTCTCTAGTCGGTGCAGGCACCTCAGGAACATTTTCTTGAGTTGCGCCATTTTCCGGTTCAAGAGGTAATACTTCATCAAGTTCTACTTTCCTCCCACTTACTTCTTTCGAGAGAAACTCCTTCTCTAGAAAGGATCCATTCTTGGCAACAAAGATCTTGCCTTCGGATCTGAGGTAGAAGGTATACCCCATAGTTTCTTTAGGGTATCCTATGAAGACGCATTTTCCCGACTTGGGTTCGAGCTTTTCAGGTTGAAGTTTCTTGACATAAGCATCGCATCCCCAAACTTTTAGAAACGACAGCTTAGGTTTCTTCCCAAACCATAATTCATACGGTGTCGTCTCAACGGATTTCGGCGGGGCCCTATTTAAAGTGAATGCGGCAGTCTCTAAAGCATAGCCCCAAAATGATAGCGGTAAATCGGTAAGAGACATCATAGATCGCACCATATCTAATAGAGTGCGATTACGACGTTCGGACACACACCATTACGCTGAGGTGTTCCAGGCGGCGTCAGTTGTGAAACTATTCCACATTTTCTTAAGTGTGTGCCAAATTCGTGACTCAAGTATTCTCCTCCACGATCTGATCGCAGGAATTTGATTTTCCTGTCACGTTGATTCTCAACCTCACTCTGAAATTCCTTGAACTTTTCAAAGGTCTCAGACTTGTGTTTCATTAAATAGATATACCCATATCTACTCAAGTCATCAGTGAGGGTGAGAACATAACGATAGCCACCGCGAGCCTCAACACTCATTGGACCGCACACATCAGTATGTATGATTTCCAATAAGTTGGTTGCTCGCTCCATTGTTCCTGAGAACAGAGTCTTGGTCATTTTACCCATGAGGCATGGTTCGCACGTGTCAAATGATTCGTAATCAAGAGACTCTAAAAGTCCATCTGCATGGAGCTTCTTCATGCGTTTGACACCTATGTGACCAAGGTGGCAGTGCCACAAGTATGTGGGACTATCATTATCAATCTTACATCTTTTGGTATTCACACTATGAATATGTGTAGCATTACGCTCGAGATTCATTAAGAATAAACCATTCACCATCGGAGCATGACCATAAAACATATCTCTCATATAAATAGAACAACCATTATTCTCGGATTTAAACGAGATCCTGATACAATGTTCATGCTCAAACTTGGCACTAAATAACAATTATTGAGGTTCAAAACTAATCCCGTAGGTAAATGTAGAGGTAGCGTGCCGACAGCGATCACATCGACCTTGGAACCATTCCCGACGCGCATCGTCACCTCGTCCTTCGCCAGTCTCCGCTTATTCCGTAGCTCCTGCTTTGAGTTACAAATGTGAGCAACTGCACCGGTATCAAATACCCAAGAGCTACTACGAGTACTGGTAAGGTACACATCAATTACATGTATATCACATATACCTTTCGTGATGCCGGCCTTCTTGTCCGCTAAGTATTTGGGGCAGTTCCGCTTCCAGTGAACACTTCCCTTGCAATAAAAGCACTCAGCCTCGGGCTTGGGTCCATTCTTTGGCTTCTTCCCGGCAGCTTGCTTGCCGGGCGCGGAAACCCCCTTGCCGTCCTTCTTGAAGGTTTTCTTACCCTTGCCTTTCTTGAACTTAGTGGTTTTATTCACCATCAACACTTGATGTTCCTTTTTGACTTCTGCCTCTGCTGATTTCAGCATTGCAAATACTTCAGGAATGGTCTTTTCTATCCCCTGCATATTGAAGTTCATCACAAAGCTCTTGTAGCTCAGTGGAAGCGACTGAAGGATTCTGTCAATGACCGTGTCATCCGGGAGATTAACTCCCAGCTGAGTCAAGCGGTTATGCAACCCAGACATAGTGAGTATGTGCTCACTGACAGAACTGTTTTCCTCCATCTTACAACTGAAGAATTTGTCGGAGACTTGATATCTCTCGACCCGGGCATGAGCTTGGAAAACCATTTTCAGCTCTTCGAACATCTCATATGCTCCGTGTCTCTCAAAACGTTTTTGGAGCCCCGGCTCTAAGCTGTAAAGCATGCCACACTGAACGAGGGAGTAGTCATCGGTACGTGCCTGCCAAGCGTTCATAACGTCTTGTTCTGCAGGGAGAACAGGTACGTCACCTAGCGGTGCTTGTAGGACATAATCTTTCTTGGCAGCTATGACGATGATCCTCAGGTTCCGAACCCAGTCCGTGTAGTTGCTGCCATCGTCTTTCAGCTTGGTTTTCTCTAGGAACGTGTTGAAGTTGAGGACTACGTTGGCCATTTGATCTACAAGACGTATTGTAAATATTTTAGACTAAGTTCATGATAATTAAGTTCATCTAATCAAATGAACTCCCACTTAGATAGACATCCCTCTAGTCATCTAAGTATAACATGATCCGAGTTTAACTAGGCCGTGTCCGATCATCACGTGAGACGGACTAGTCAACATCGGTGAACATCTTCATGTTGATCGTATCTTCTATATGACTCATGCTCGACCTTTCGGTCTTCTATGTTCCAAGGCCATGTCTGTACATGCTAGACTCGTCAAGTCAACCTAAGTGTTTGCATGTGTAAATCTGTCTTACACCTGTTGTATGTGAACGTTGGAATCTATCACACCCGATCATCATGTGCTGCTTTGAAACAACGAACTGTCGCAACGGTGCACAGTTAGGGGGGACATTTTGTTGAAATTATTATAAGGGATCATCTTATTTACTACCGTCGTTCTAAGTAAACAAGATGCAAAAACATGATAAACATCACATGCAATCAAATAATAATAGTGACATGATATGGCCAATATCACATAGCTCCTTTGATCTCCATCTTGGGGCTCCATGATCATCTTGTCACCGGCATGACACCATGATCTCCATCATCATGATCTCCATCATCGTGTCTCCATGAAGTTGCTCACCAACTATTACTTCTACTGCTATGGCTAATGCGTTTAGCAATAAAGTAAAGTAATTTACATGGCGTTTCTCAATGACACGGAGGTCATACAAACAATAAAGACAACTCCTATGGCTCCTGCCGGTTGTCATACTCATCGACATGCAAGTCGTGATTCCTATTACAATAGCATGAACATCTCATACATCACATATATATCATTCATCATTCATCACAACTTTGGCCATATCATATCACAAAGCACTTGCTGCAAAAACAAGTTAGATGTCCTCTAATTGTTGTTGCAAGTTTTACGTGGCTGCAAGAGGGTTCTAGCAAGAACGTTTTCTTACCTACGTGAAAGCCACAACGTGATTTGTAACTTCTATTTACCCTTCATAAGGACCCTTTTCATCGAATCCGCTCCAACTAAAGTGGGAGAGACAGACACCGGCCAGCCACCTTATGCAACTAGTGCATGTTAGTCGGTGGAACCGGTCTCACGTAAGCGTACATGTAAGGTTGGTCCGGGCCGCTTCATCCCACAATACCGCTGAAGCAAAATAAGACTAGTAGCGGCAAGAAAGTTGACAACATCTACGCCCGCAACAAATTTTGTTCTACTCGTGCAAAGAGAACTACGCATAGACCTAGCTCATGATGCCACTGTTGGGGAACGTTGCAGAAAACAAAAAATTTCCTACGCTTTCACCAAGATCCATCTATGAGTTCATCTAGCAACGAGTGATCGGATGCATCTACATACCTTGTAGATCGCGAGCGGAAGCGTTCAAAGAACGGGGATGAGGGAGTCGTACTCGACGTGATCCAAATCACTGGAGATCCTAGAGCCGAACGGACGGCACCTCCGCGTTCAACACACGTACGGTCAGCGTGACGTCTCCTCCTTCTTGATCCAGCAAGGGGAAGGAGAGGTTGAGGAAGATGGCTCCAGCAGCAGCACGACGGCGTGGTGGTGATGGAGCTGTAGTACTCCGGCAGGGCTTCGCTAAGCTCTATGGAGGAGGAGGAGGTGTTGGAGAGGGAGAGGGAGGCACCAATGGCGTGTGTGTGAAGCCCTTCCTCCCCCCACTATATATAGGGAGCCTAGGGGGGCGCCGGCCCTAGGAGATGCAATCTCCTAGGGGGGGGGGCGGCCAAGGGGTGGGGGGCTTGCCTCCCAAGCAAGGGGGCGCCCCCCTTTTAGGGTTTCCCCTCCTAGGCGCATGGGCCCTAGGGGAAGTGGCGCCCCAGCCCACTTTGGGCTGGATCCCTTCCCACTTCAGCCCATGGGGCCCTCCGGGATAGGTGGCCCCACCCGGTGGATCCCCGGGACCCTTCCGGTGGTCCCGGTACAATACCGGTGACCCCGAAACTTGTCCCGATGGCCGAAATAGCACTTCCTATATATAATTATTTACCTCCGGATCATTCCGGAACTCCTCGTGATGTCCGGGATCTCATCCCGGACTCCGAACAACATTCGGGTTACTGCATATACATATCCTTACAACCCTAGCGTCACCGAACCTTAAGTGTGTAGACCCTACGGGTTCGGGAGACATGTAGACATGACCGAGATTGCTCTCCGGTCAATAACCAACAGCGGGATCTGGATACCCATGTTGGCTCCCACATGCTCCTCGATGATCTCATCGGATGAACCACGATGTCGAGGATTCAAGCAACCCCGTATACAATTCCCTTTGTTAATCGGTATGTTACTTGCCCGAGATTCGATCGTCGGTATCCCAATACCTCGTTCAATCTCGTTACCGGCAAGTCACTTTAATCGTACCGTAATGCATGATCCCGTGACCAGACACTTGGTCACTTTGAGCTCATAATGATGATGCATTACCGAGTGGGCCCAGTGATACCTCTCCGTCATACGGAGTGACAAATCCCAGTCTTGATCCGTGTCAACCCAACAGACACTTTCGGAGATACCCGTAGTATACCTTTATAGTCACCCAGTTACGTTGTGACGTTTGGTATACCCAAAGCACTCCTACGGTATCCGGGAGTTACACGATCTCATGGTCTAAGGAAAAGATACTTGACATTGGAAAACTCTAGCAAACGAACTATACGATCTTGTGCTATGTTTAGGTTTGGGTCTTGTCCATCACATCATTCTCCTAATGATGTGATCTCGTTATCAATGACATCCAATGTCCATAGTCAGGAAACCGTGACTATCTGTTGATCAACGAGCTAGTCAACTAGAGGCTTACTAGGGACTTGTTGGTGTCTATTTATTCACACATGTATTACAATTTCCGGATAACACAATTATAGCATGAATAAAAGACAATTATCATGAACAAGGAAATATAATAATAATGTTTTTATTATTGCCTCTAGGGCATATTTCCAACACCTTCCGCTATTTACCGACGCTTCTAGAGGTCTGTTTGGTATGTGCTAAGCATTCTCAGATGATGTTGGACAAGCTTGGTGCTATCATAATTCTATCACCAATATCATCATGTCGGACCAGATCCTTTTTTGTTGTGTGGTCACATATCCATCTCAGAATACACATCTCTACCACACCTAATATTTAGACATTTCACCTTTTAGTTGGCCAACATTCCGCGCCACATAAACTCAGGTTAAATTGACGTCCTATAGAACTCACCTTTTAGCTTTAGTAGCACTCTCTCATCATAGATGACGGCACAAGCTTGACGCCACTTTATCTATCCGGCTTTGATTCAATGGCTCAAATCATCGATATCACCATCCTTCTCCAACATTGACTGCAGATATCGAAAGGTGCTCTTCCGAGGTATCACTTACCCATCAAGGCTAACCCCCTCCTCATCGTGTATAATAGTACTAAAAACACACTTCATATACTTAGTTTTAGTTCTACTAAGTCTCTAACCTTTTGATTCCAAAGTCTGTCTCCACAATTCTTACTTCCTGTAGCCATAGTCCATATCGTCGGCTAGCACCACATCATCCGCAAAGAGCATACACCACGAGATATCTCTTTCTGTATCGCTTGTGGCCTCATCGCTCACCAAAGCAAAAAAGTTAAGGGTTCAAAGTTGAACCTTGTTGTAGTCATATTTTAACTGAAAAGTTATGAGTGTCGCAATCACTTGTTCGAACACTTGTCACAACATTATCATACATGTCCTTGATGAGGGTAATGTACTTTAAGTGAAAAGTTATTAGTGTCCCCAAGCCGTTTCCACGGAGAATTCTCCAGGATGCCAAGGGCATGAAGATCGTTGAACATGTTGGAGTGGCCATGGTAGTCGTTGCAGTAGTGACCATGATTGAAGTTGTCTTGAATATTATCAAAGTAGCAGGTCTCATTCATGTAGTAGTCTTAGCCATTGTAGACTTGTTCGAGGAAGGTGCTGAGGTAGTGGTGATCGACCGATACTTGAAGTAGCAGTAGGCGTCGGGATGTACATGGTACATATAGTCTCCGTTTCGAATCCGCATTTGATTTTAAAGACATGTTATGTACTTGCACGAATCTGATGGATACAGATTTTTGGTAACCAGATATCTAGTAGATATGGTATTGGTAATATCATGGGATGTTGATATCTGGGATTTGTTTTTGGATTATCACAATTTAGCCCATTCAACAAGCTCAAATACCCAATCAGACCACTCACTAGTCCCTAACCCATGCATTGGCACGGGCTAGTAAGTAAAACTATTTTTTTCTATATTAGTAGTCATTTTAAGATTCATACTATTATTTAATGTTGCATTGTTTGCAAAAAGGAACTAAAAATACATAGAAAATGTGGACAACAATTTCAAGTGGTTAGCATTTTAACACATGGAGGCATGGAGCATATGAAACACACACGCTTGTGCAATATTGAGGTCGCTGAATTTCCTAGTGGGAGTCTCTAATATCATCGGGATCCCTACCAGTATGTGTTCATTAATTGAACTCTTAGTTTACTTTGGGGGAAATAACTGTTAGATTGTCGTAGAAGTAAAAGTTGCAAGCTTGATTGTATTACTTTCATAACGAAATTTGATTTCCAACTCATAGAAAATTCTAAGATTCTATGAGTTGACTACTATGTATTTTCTATTATTTGTTAAAAATATTTATACCCCAAACTCTGATGATAATTTTGATGTGGAAGATGATATCTACTCCCTCCGTTCCAAATTACTCGTCGTGGTTTTAGTTCAAATTTGAACTAAAACCACGACGAGTAATTTGGAACGGAGGGAGTATAATACATGTTTCTTAATCTACTTTCAACACAAATTTGTAATCTAGATGGCCTCACGTAGTTTCACCTCTTTAAATTACATATTTTCAATTAAGACTTTTATTAATTTGTATTTATTTTAATTTTAGTACAATAGTAAAGACCAAACAATCCGTTGAGTGGCAACATTCAATGCACATATATGAATCACTTTATACTCATAATACTCTCTACTAAATTAGTACTGATTTATCAACACGAAAAATTACAAGTTTGCAATTTATATATTTAAAATTCTTTGTTTCAAAAACAAACTTAGATTTTTTGTGTAGTTTATTTTGTATTGGCGGAAGACAATTGAAATTTAAATTTTTTTAAGCAAAAGGCCGTGAATAAAGATATAAAAGCTATGTTCAATGAAATCAAATCTAACGCAATTCTATGAAATATTCTTATGTATAATCTTTACCATTACCTTAATTACATGGATGCAGTGAGTAGTCATTTATTCTAATTTGATATATTATTATAAAAACTTGCCTCGCTGTGGATTATGTGCAAAACATTTTGTTTGAGAAAAAATTACATGTAGGATTGAATAGTATGTTAATGCTCCCTCCATATCACAAATAGGTGAGGTTTCACATGAAACATCCCTAAATAGGTGATGTAATGTTTATTATATCAGTGAAAATAATCTAGGAACAAAAATAATATGTCGGTTTTAAAATGTGTGGACTTACCTCTTAATCCTGCATGATTGGAAATCGTAAGAGTCGGCATCGAAAGGTGCTGGATTACCCTATAGGAAAAACATTAGAAATCATGAGTTGTTGGATTCCAAGAAGTTATATTTAGTGAAGATTGTCCTCTAGACACGATTATAAAGTGGCTCATAGGAAACACTTGTAAGGTTTCTTCCAAATGTACGAAAAACCTCCATAACTGTCGGGGAGGCTGGTCCACGAGCACCTATGGGACTCGGCGGACCGAGCCCCTTTCGGTTCGGCGGGGGCGGAGGTTGCGCAAAGAGCAGATCGAGGCGAGGCACGCGAGCAGTTTACCCAGGTTCGGGCCGCACGGATGCGTAAAACCCTACTCCTGCTTTGTGGATTGTATTGAGTTCTTGCTCGGGAGCGCGGAGTGCTACAGTACCCTCCAGCAGCTAGCGAGACCGAGCGTGAATGAGTCCCCCCCCCTTCTACGTTGCGCATGGGCCTCCTTTTATATGCTCAAGGGGTCACCGACAGGTGGCAACGTAGACAAAAGGGCAAAAACGGAAGAGTGGTGGTTGGTACAACTACCTGTACAGTGTATCGTACCTACGCCTGACGGCAGGGGACAAGGGCATTAATTGCCTTTCTGTGTCGCCCAAACAGTACAGAAAGGGACCGCCAGGGACGCCACCGTTTGCCACGATGGCTACCTTGTCAGCGCTTGCTTGCCACCGCGCATCCTAGCTGCACAGCCTCCCGCCACATGCGCTTGGGAGGGTCCCAGAGCGACACGTTGGTGGTTGTGCTGGAGCACGGGTACGAAGTAGGGGCTTCCCGCGGCAAGCTCCTTGCCGCGGTCGTTGTCTTGTCGCGCTTGGGAGCTTGTCGCTCACCGGGCCTTGCCGGGACGCCTGGCGCGTCGCGGCAAGTTTCCTTGATATGCCTTGGTTGGCCTCCCCGGCAAGCTCCTCTTGCCGGGGTCTTGTATGCCTTGATTGGCCTTCCCAGCAAGCTCCTCTTGCCAGGGTCTCGTTGGCCTTCCCGACAAGCTCCTCTTGTCGGGGCCTTGGTTTAAGTACTTTGTTCTTGAATGGCTCCAAAGTAGCCACGGAGGATCTTGGCGGTCGCCCGGCAAGCCTTGCCGCGGGAGGCTGCGACTGCCCGTGCACAAGTTCGGGATACTAGAGTACACCTATTCTAGTACACCGACAGGAGCCCCCGGGCCTGGGCCATACACGGTGCCGAGCGCTGTTGGGCCAGGCCCAAAACAGTGCACGGGCACGCGCGGCCTAGGTCACGCCGCAGATCTTTCCGCATCCACCGCGCACGCCCCGAACGGCACGCGTCAAACGGGGCGTCGTGGGTGACGTGGGTGGCGTGCGCGGGGCTAAGCCCTACGCGCATGCGTCATGTCGTGAAAAAAAGGGGACGGTTCGCGCCTCTCCCACGAACGGAGGGAGGTGTGGGGGCGCGGTGCATTTACAGGACAGGGCCGATGCGTGGTTTTTGAGACGCCCACTCCCCGCGATCACGGGGTGGGGCGAGGCCGCCTCATCCGTCGCCTCGGTTCTGCATGCATGCCACGCGGATCCCATGCGCTTGGGGTCACGGACGGCAGAAGCGGGAAACCGGGCCGTCGTGAGTAGAGGCAGCGGGTCGGCCCCAACTCCCTGCTCTTCCCGTACCTTGATTTGCTGAGCGGGGCAGCCGAGCCCCCACCTCGATCCTTTATAAAGAGCGGGAGGGGAGCACAGAAGCCCGCACTCTCTCATCTCCTTCCCCCTTCAGCTTCTGCTCCCCTTTCTCTCATTCGCCATGGAGAAAGGGAACCCTGGCCCTTCATCGGTGGCGGCGAGGGTCGCCGCCAGACAGCGCATCCCTCCCTCTCCCACGCCTGTGGTGGCAGAGCCAGCCGGAAGGGGAAGAGGGAGGGGGCGAGGTCGTGGACGAGGTCGAGGACGAGGTTGAGGACGAGGTGCTCGGGGAAGAGGCGGACGGGGCGACGCGCCGGCTTCGCCTCCGCCGGCGGTTCCCCTTCGCACGGCGGCCCATATTGGGGACAACCCTTGTGAGTTCTTCGTCAGGCTGCGCCGGGTGCCTCGCCGTTGCCTCCGACTCCCAGCTCCATTTGCGAGCGCGATGGAGATGGACCCGCCCGAGACGCTGAGACTGCACATGAGGGGCTGTGGGATCAGCGGCACGCGAGTCCGTGTTGAGTTCCCAGCCCCTAATGTGGTGAATCTTGGTCGAGGGTGGAAGACGTTCGCCCATATCCACAGCCTGATGGAGGGGTTCACCCTCCATTTTAAGTTGATGGAGTGCGATCTCCTCTCCGTCAAGGTCTTCGGGTGCTTCGGCACTCGGGCGAAGTGCTGCGTGGACAGCTCCTCCGATAGTGAAGGCTCCTCCTCGAGCGAGAGTGACGAGGAGGAGAGCGACAGCGACGATGAGGGTAACGGGCGGCGGGATGGCGGGCCCGACTAGGTGTCGGGCGCTGCTTCGTGCGGCACCGGTGACCCCATCATCTGTGTCGCCGGCTCCTTGAACTCCCCGGGGTCGTCTCCTTGGGCGGCTGGCGTAGGGAGGCTGCGGAAGAGGAAGAGGGCTGGCGGCAAGGTCGTCAAGTTGGAGTACGAGGGCGTGGTGCCCTCGACAGCATGCTGACGTCCTGCCGCCTCGTCTTCGAGCCCCGCTTCCGGCGCCGCCATCACCGTCCAGCCTTCGGACGGTCCCCGGGGTGTTCTCTTGGTGTCTTCTGGCACCCGTAGCTCGCCTAGGCGTCCCTTTTGTCCTTTTCGCCTCCTTGTCCTACCTCCTGAAGAGAGGGACAGGAAAAGGATTACGGGCACCTTATCTTTTTAATTTGTAAGCCTTCGGGCCTTAGCTGCATTTAAAGCTTGTAATCCTCTCTTTCATGTTTTTCATCCTCTATGGACTGTACCTGGGCGGAATGTTTTTTAATGAAAAGGGGATGCTTGCCGGGTCATTTGTCTCGCGGGTAGAACCCATGTCAAGGAGCAAATCCTTGGTATCTTTCAGACAGACATCTCTTCTCCCGGCAACAGGCCCTGCCGTCTTCCCACGTCGCTCGACCTTTCTCACGCTTTTGACGGAGGCGGGAACGAGGCGGGTGCGGCCTCCTCGTTTCATCCCTTTGCTGCCGCGACTACGACCAAACTTGGCCCCGGGAACGAAGCCCAGGGCCTAGAGTTGAGGGAGCACAGTAGTTTTCGGGTAGAAAACGAGGTTTCGCATTCCTCAGTCCATATGAGAATGCATGATGAGGGATGAAAGACTTATCTGGTATTGCAGCCCCCGGCAACTCTGGCTTGCCGTGGGTGAATCTTGGTACTTGCAGCCCCCGGCAACACTGGCTTGCCGGGGTCTAGGTGCCGATGCGTCCTTCTTCTCCTTTTCTCCCTCAAGCGGTCTGGCCAGGATATGTAAGCCCTGCGAGCCAAGGGAAACGAAAGAAAGGCAAAGGGACGCACACTCGACCTCTAAGCTAGGGGTTAGTCGCTGTTAAGCACTATCAACCCTAACCAAGGACGAGACTCGACCTAGCATGCATGCTATAACCCCGGGGTGTCAGCGCTTCATTTACTGGTGCTCAGGGTCTGCGCCTGGCTTTGTACAAAGGATTACATGCAACAGCGGCAAGACTTGTACAAAAGGGTGGTTGCCGGACAGGGTCCGACAACCGAGCCTTACGGGTAAAACTTACAAAGATGCTCGATGTTCCAGGAGTTGCTCACTGGTATGCCATCTTTAGTCTCGAGGCGGACAGCGCCGGGCCTCGTGACTCGTTTCACCCGGTAAGGGCCTTCCCACTTCGGCGTCAACTTGTTGGAATTCTTGGCGGATTGAACGCGCCGAAGAACAAGGTCGCCTTCCTCGAAGCTTCTGGCGTCAACTTTGCGGCTATGGTAGCGGCGCAAAGCTTGTTGGTAGCGAGCAGCCCACACAGCAGCCTGAAGACAGTCTTCCTCAAGGAGCAGCGCGTCATCCTGCCGCAGCCGCTCTTGCTCAAGCTCATCGTAAGCGAGCACTCGAGGTGACCCGTATACGAGTTCCGTGGGGGTAACTGCTTCTGCTCCATAGACTAGAGCAAAAGGTGTCTGGCCAGTGGCTTGATTTGGCGTCGTCCTGATCGACCAAAGAGCCACCGGCAGCTCCTCGATCTAGTTTCTTCCGCACTTGTGCAGCCTGTCGAAAGTTATGGTCCTGAGCCCGCGCAACACTTTAACGTTTGCCCTTTCCGCTTGACCGTTGCTTCTTGGGTGAGCAACAGAAGCGAAGCAGACTTTGGCGCCAAGATCTTGGACGTACTACATGAAGGTGCGGCTTGTAAATTGCGTACCGTTGTCGGTGATGATCCTGTTAGGGACACCGAAGCGGCAAACAATCGACCTGAAGAACTTGACTGCTGACTGTGCTGTCACCTTCCTCACTGGTTCCACTTCCGGCCACTTTGTGAACTTGTCGATTGCGACATACAAGTACTCAAAGCCCTCGACTGGTCGGGGGAAGGGGCCGAGGATGTCGAGCCCCCAGACCGATAATGGCCAGGATAAAGGGATCATCTGGAGAGCTTGAGCTGGCTGGTGTATCTGCTTGGAATGGAACTGGCATGCTTCACACTTGGTTACTTTTGCCGTTGCATCCTGGAGGGATCTTGGCCAAAAGAAACGTTGACGAAAAGCCTTGCCGACAAGTGCTCTTGCGCCAATGTGGTGTCCACATATGCCTCCATGTATCTCTGCCAACAGCTTCTGTCCATCTTCCCGGGGAATACACTTCAATTTCACACCGTTGAGCCTTCTTCTGTACAGTTTGTTGTCGACAAACTGGTACATACTTGACTGCCGGGCTACTCTTTCCTCTTCTTCTTGCTCTTCGGGAAGCTCTCCTGTCTGAAGGAAACGGACGATCGGCTGTGCCCATGTTGGAGCATGTGGCTCGACAACAAGGACTAAAGGCATATCTGCTGCTGCGGGAACATCCGCTTCCACGGCGAGAACTGGCGGTTCTGCCGGAGCTTGACGTTCCCCGGCAAGCTTGCCGGAGCAAAACTTGTCGGGAGCCTCTGCTTCGACGGAACAAACCCCAGGGCTTGCCGGAGCAGGACGTTCCCCGGCAAGCTTGCCGGAGCAAAACTTGCCGAGAGCCTCTGCTTCAACGGGACTAAGCCTAGGGCCTGCCGGAGCAGGCTGCTCCTCAGCATTCTTGGTGTTGATCTTGGGGACCTTCTTGGCGGCGGCCTCGGGAAGCTCTGCCGGAAGATAGTCACCAAAAACCAACTTCCTTTTCTTGCTCTGTCCAGTTGATGGAGTCACGGACGGTTGAGTCAGCTTGAGCACAAAGATCCCTGGTTCCACAGGTAGCTTAAGTGCAGCGCACTTTGACAGGCCATCGGCAACGTCGTTCTCGGCTCTCGGAACATGTTCCATTTGCAGGCCGTCAAAGTGCTCTTCTAGCTTTCTCACTTCGTCGACGTAGGCTTCCATCAATGGACTCTGATAATTCTTGTTCACTTGGCGGACGACAAGCTGTGAGTCACCCCTGACAATGAGCTTCTTAATCCCAAGGTCTGCTGCGATCCTGAGACCGGCAAGCAAGCCTTCATACTCCGCAGTATTGTTTGTTGCTTGCTCCCTGGGAAAGTGCATCTGGACTACGTACTTGAGGTGCTCTCCGGTGGGCGTGACAAGCAGCACGCCAGCACCGGCGCCTTGCAGCGAAAAGGCACCATCAAAGTACATTAGCCACTCCCTGCTTGCTTCATTGACGGGGATGCTCTTTTCGGGAACTTCTTCATCTGGCGTTGGCGTCCACTCTGCTATAAACTCTGCCAATGCTCTGCTCTGGATAGTTGAAGTGCTCTCAAACTTGAGGCCAAAGCTTGACAGTTCCAGTGCCCACTCGACAATCCTGCCTGTCACTTCTGGATTTTGCAGTATCCTCTTCAGCGGAAAGCGAGTGACAACTGTGATCTCGTGTGCTTGGAAGTAATGGCGCAGCTTTCTCGAGGCCATGAGGAGGCCGAAAAGCAATTTCTGCACACCAGAGTACCTTGACCTAGCCCCCTGCAGGAGGGAGCTGACAAAGTAAACCGGGCGCTGCACCATTTTCTTCCGTACATCTTCGTGCATCTGCGCAGATCCATCCTTGCCAGGACCAGAGCTTGTCGGGTGAGCCCCCTGCTTGTCGCTCGATGGGCTTGCCGGGGTTGCTGACTTATCATCTGCCTCCCTCTCCGCAACTAGCGCAGCACTAACCACTTGATTGGTTGCCGCTACATACAGCAGCAACTTCTCTTGTGGCCTAGGTGCGACAAGTGTTGGAGCGGAGGACAGGTATTTCTTCAAGTCCTGCGGCACAGCCTCCGCTTCCGGAGTCCATTGCATCGGACCTGCCTTTTTCAGTATCTTGAAAAATGGCAGGGCGCGCTCAGCAGACCTGGAGATAAACCTGCTGAGAGCAGCCATGCAACCGGCAAGTCTTCGCACATCCTTGACGCGCTTTGGTGCTTCGATCTGCTCGATGGCCCTGATCTTGTCGGGATTGGCTTCAATTCCCCGCTGAGACACAAAGAACCCGAGAAGCTTGCCGGAAGGAACTCCAAACACACACTTCTCAGGGTTCAGCTTGAGGTTGATCTTGCGCAAATTCACAAAGGTCTAATCCAAATCTTGAATCAGAGTTGCCCTGTCCTTGCTCTTGATCACTATATCATCCATATAGGCTTCCACATTTCTGTGTATTTGAGGCTCAAAAGCGACATGGACTACTCTTGCAAATGTTGAACCGGCGTTCTTTAAGCCGAAAGGCATTCGTACGAAACAGTACGTGCCACATGGCGTAATGAACGCGGTTTTCTCCTCATCCTCTTCTGCCATGAAGATCTGATGATATCCCAAGTAGGCGTCAAGAAATGAAAGCAGTTCACATCCAGCTGTGGAGTCAACAATCTGGTCAATGCGCGGCAAGGGAAATGGGTCTTTGGGACAAGCTTTATTAACATCAGTGAAGTCAATACAAAGCCTCCATTTTCCATTTGCCTTGCGCACGACTACAGGATTGGCCAGCCACGTGGGATGGAGCACTCCTCTGACAAGGCCTGCTGCTTCCAACTTCTTGATTTCTTCTGCAATGAATTCTTGGCGCCCCACTGCCTGCTTCCTGACTTTCTTCTTGACGGGCCGCGCGTGAGGACAAACGACAAGGTGGTGCTCAATCACTTTCCTGGGAACATCGGGGATGTCAGACGGTTGCCACGCAAACACGTCGACATTCGCCCGTAGGAAAGCAACGAGCGCGCTTTCCTATTTAGGGTCAAGCGTGGCACTGATGGTGAAGGTACCACCAGTGCCGTCCTCCTTGGCGGACACCTTTTTAGTTTCTGGCAGAGCTGCCATCGTCCTCTTACACTTGCCGGTGGAGCTCGATGGTGCGTCCTCGACGGCAGCGCAGCACTCCAAAGAGGTGCGCTTGCCGGAGTGGGCATCAGAGCACTTGCCGGACTTGGTCTTCTTCTTCCCCTCGGGAGCCTCAGCGGCAAGTGGCTTGCGCTCTGCCGCGGCTGCTGCTTCCCGGTAGATCTTGTCGGCACAGATAAGAGCATCTTTCTTGTCGCTAGCGACAGAAATGACACTTATTGGGCCGGGCATCTTGAGCATGTTGTAGGCGTAATGAGAGGCCGCCATGAATTTGGCGAGTGCCGGATGGCCAAGTATCCCATTGTAGGGCAATGGGAGATCGGCAACGTCAAAGGTCACCCTCTCAGTCCTGAAGTTTAGCTCGCTGCCAAATGTCACCGGCAGCGTGATCTTCCCCTTCGGCTTGCTTCTTCCCGGGCTGGTTCCTTGGAACGTACCGGTCTCTTCGAGCTCGCTGTTGGGGATCTGGAGCTTCTGGAGTACAGCAGAGGAGATCAGGTTCAAGCCGGCCCCGCCGTCAACTAACATCTTGGTGACCTTGAGGTTGCGGATTGTTGGTGAAACCAACATCGGCAAGCACCCGACCGCAGTTGTGCGATCAGGGTGGTCCTCAATATCAAAGATGATAGGCGTGTTGGACCATTTCAGGAGTTTGCGCGACTCGACAGGTGGTTCTACTGCATTGACTTCTCGCACCCACTGCTTGAGTTGGCGGTGTGAAGTATGCAGAGAAGCACCACCGTCAACGCACAAAACCTCCGTGGCTTTCTGAAACTCCTGCTCACTGTTCTCGACATCATCCATGTCTTCGTCGCTGTCATCGTCGTCTTCATCCTTGTCGCGACCGCGGGGAGGTCTATCTCCTTGCCGCTGCTTGGCCTTGTCGCGGCGCCCCCCTGGCCGGTGCGCTTCTTGCCAGATTCCCCAGCACCTCCCTGGGCCCTTTCCTTGTCACGCCGCTCGTACTCAGCTTTCTGTTGCTGGACAAGCTGCTCGACCTTCTTGCAGCTCTGGAGGTCATGGCCCTTGGTGCGGTGAATCTTGCAGTATTGCTTGCCGGAGCTGCCCTGCTTATCGGCGGCGGCCACAGCCTGGCAGTTGGTGCATGCGGCAACCTCCTTGCCGGAGCTGCCAATTTTGGCTTGCATGGCGCCACCGTCGCTGCCGGACTGCTGAACGACTAGCACCTCTTTGTTCTGCTTCTTCCTGTTGTTGCACCACCGGTTTCTCTTTGCCGGGGCAGCATCCTCGCTGTCGAATCCTCCTGCTCCAGTACTTTCTCCGGGAAATTTCCTTCCCTCCTCAGCGCGTGCACACTTGTCGGCCAGGGCATATAGCTCGCTAACGTCCCGGATCTTGCACATCGCCATCTCCTCCCGCATCCTGCGGTTATGCACGTTCTGATGGAACGCGCTGACCACCGTGGCAGGGTGGATATTTGGGATGTTGTGCTGTACAGGGCTGAACCTCTGGATATACTTGCGTAGGGGATCCCCTTCCCCCTGGACGAGCAGGTGAAGGTCACTCTCTTGGCCGTGAGGTTTGTGGCCGCCTGTGATGGCGCCAACAAACTGATGGCACAAGTCTGCCCAGGAGGATACGGAGTTATCCGGCAAGTGCATGAGCCAGGATCTGACGTTGGGCTTGAGCACCAGTGGGAAGTAGTTGGCAAGGATCTTGTCGTCCCGTCCCCCGGCAGCCTGCACCGCGATGGTGTAGATGCCGAGGAACTCCGACGGATGCGTCTTGCCGCCATACTTCTCCGGCACGTCTGGCTTGAAATTTTTCGTGCTGGGCCACTGGACTTGCCACAGCTCAGGAGTAAACGCAGGGCAACCCACCGCGTACGGCAAGTTGTCTGGTTTCTCCGGCGCGCGCATGTCAGCAGAGGGCCCAGCGCGCAGGTCTGCCTGACGCCGCGCTTCTCTTCGATGCTCGATACGAGTACGAGCGTCTTCTTGTTGCCGTTCATGAAGAACTTGGCGTTGATCGCGACGAGCTCGTGGATCCGACGACGCGGTGGAGCCGCTGTCGATGTGGATCCGGCGAGCCGGCGATCTTGGCCTTCGGGGGTGGGGAGTGCACGGTGGTTGCACCCTCACCAGTTTGGTTGCCACCGGCTCGCGCCTGGCTGACTTGCCGCGGTAGCGATGCGCTCGGCTGCCGTGGGTTGTCGCCGTTGGCGAAGCCGATGAGGCTCTGAATGGTGGCCCTCCAGTCGTCGACCTTGTCTGCCGCTGGAGGGAAATCAAGGAGCAGTTGAGCTCGCGCCAGAGCTTCTACTGAGGTGGCGGGCGGTGGCGGCGAACGGTGCGAGGAACGGGATATGCTCGGACTTCTAACTATGTTAGAAGGAGCAGTATCTCGTCCAAGCGAGACCGTGCCTCGCTCGCGCCAGCGTGCTGGTGTGCATGCTGGTCTTGGGCCCTCCGAGATCCGCCAGCTTGGTCTTGATCCAGCGAACGCAAGGTACCGTGAGTACCACGGCGCTGCCGGTCCCGCGCCTCCTGAGACGGGCGCGGTGCGTGTACGGACGCCCAAGTCTTGGAGTGCGCCCGGTCGTTGTGGGAGCCGGCTACGCCGCCGACGGGCAGTGCAGCCTTGTCCTTGGACCTGGCGGCACCATGGGCTCCGCCGTCGACGCCCGTTCTTCCGCCAGCGTCTCCCCCACCGGCCGTTTGCTCCGGCGGCGGCGGGTTCGGCGCGGACAGAGCGGCCGCCTCCGAAGCCTTCTTCTTCGGAGGCATGTCGGTGAAGACGATGAAGATCTAGCTCGTGTGGACGCCGGATCAGGTTCACACAACCTCTTCACCCCCTACCTGGCGCGCCAGAGATGTCGGGGAGGCTGGTCCACGAGCACCTATGGGACTCGGCGGACCGAGCCCCTTTCGGTTCGGCGGGGGCGGAGGTTGCGCAAAGAGAAGATCGAGGCGAGGCACGCGAGCAGTTTACCCAGGTTCGGGCCGCACGGATGCGTAAAATGTTGGGGAACGTAGTAATTTCAAAAAAAATCCTACGCACATGCAAGATCATGGTGATGCATAGCAATGAGAGGGGAGAGTGTTGTCTACGTACCAACGCAGACCGACTGCGGAAGCGATCACACAACGTAGAGGAAGTAGTCGTACGTCTTCTTCCCGATCCGACCGATCCAAGCACCGTTACTCCGGCACCTCCGAGTTCTTAGCACACGTTCAGCTCGATGACGATCCTCGGGCTCCGATCCAGCAAAGCGTCGAGGAAGAGTTCCGTCAGCACGACGGCGTGGTGACGATCTTGATGAACTACAGCAGCAGGGCTTCGCCTAAACTCCGCTACAGTATTATCGAGGAATATGGTGGCAGGGGGCACCGCACACGTCTAAGGAATAGATCACGTGGATCAACTTGTGTGTCTATGGGGTGCCCCCTTCCCTTGTATATAAAGGATGGAGGAGGAGGAGGCCGGCCAAGGCAAAGGTGCGGCCAGGATAGGGAGTCCTGCTAGGACTCCAAGTCCTAGTAGGAGTCCACCAAGAGGGGAGGAAGGGAGAAGGAATAGGAGGAGAAGGAGAGGTGGCCGGCCCCCTTTTCCCTAGTCCAATTCGGACCAAAGGGGAGGGGGGCGCAGCTGTTGGGGAACGCAGTAATTTCAAAAAATTTCCTACGCACACGCAAGATCATGGTGATGCACAGCAACAAGAGGGGAGAGTGTTGTCTACGTACCAACGCAGACCGACTGCGGAAGCGATCACACAACGTAGAGGAAGTAGTCGTACGTCTTCTTTCCGATCCGACCGATCCAAGCACCGTTACTCCGGCACCTCCGAGTTCTTGGCACACGTTCAGCTCGATGACGATCCTCGGGCTCCGATCCAGCAAAGCGTCGAGGAAGAGTTCCGTCAGCACGACGGCGTGATGACGATCTTGATGTACTACCGACGCAGGGCTTCACCTAAGCACTACAACGGTATGATCGAGGTGGAATTTGGTGGCAGGGGGCACCGCACACGGCTAAGGAACGATCTCAAGGATCAACTTGTGTGTCTTGGGGTGTCCCCTGCCCCCGTATATAAAGGTTGGAGGAGGGGGGCCGGCCGGCCAGGGAGAGGGAGGCGCAGGGGGAGTCCTACTCCTACCGGGAGTAGGACTCCCCCCTCCAATCCTATTCCAATTAGGACTCTCAGGGGGAAAGGAGAGAGAGGGGGGGCGGCCCCTTCTCCTAGTCCTACTAGGACTTGGGGAAAGGGGGGGCGCCGGCCAGCTATGGGCTGCCCCTTTTCTCTTTTTCCACTAAGGCCCAATAGGCCCATTAGTCTCCCGGGGGGTTCCGGTAACCCTCCCGGTATTCCGGTAAAATCCCGATTTCTCCCGGAACACTTCCTATGTCCAAACATAGGCTTCCAATATATCAATCTTTACGTCTCGACCATTTCGAGACTCCTCGTCATGTCCGTGATCTCATCCGGGACTCCGAACAACCTTCGGTACATCAAAACTCATAAACTCATAATATAACTGTCATTGAAACCTTAAGCGTGCGGACCCTACGGTTCGAGAACAATGTAGACATGACCGAGACACGTCTCTGGTCAATAACCAATAGCAGGACCTGGATGCCCATATTGGCTCCTACATATTCTACGAAGATCTTTATCGGTCAGACCGTATAACAACATACGTTGTTCCCTTTGTCATCGGTATGTTACTTGCCCGAGATTCGATCGTCGGTATCCAATACCTAGTTCAATCTCGTTACTGGCAAGTCTCTTTACTCGTTCCGTAATACATCATCTCATAACTAACATCTTAGTTATTATGCTTGCAAGGCTTATGTGATGTGTATTACCGAGAGGGCCCAGAGATACCTCTCCGACAATCGGAGTGACAAACCCTAATCTCGAAATACGCCAACCCAACATCTACCATTGGAGACACCTGTAGTACTCCTTTATAATCACCCATTTACGTTGTGACGTTTGGTAGTACCCAAAGTGTTCCTCCGGTAAACGGGAGTTGCATAATCTCATAGTTATAGGAACATGTATAAGTCATGAAGAAAGCAATAGCAACATACTAAACGATCGGGTGCTAAGCTAATGGAATGGGTCATGTCAATCAGATCATTCTACTAATGATGTGACCTCGTTAATCAATCAACAACTCTTTGTTCATGGTTAGGAAACATAACCATCTTTGATTAACGAGCTAGTCAAGGAGAGGCATACTAGTGACACTCTGTTGGTCTATGTATTCACACATGTATTATGTTTCCGGTTAATACAATTCTAGCATGAATAATAAACATTTATCATGATATAAGGAAATAAATAATAACTTTATCATTGCCTCTAGGGCATATTTCCTTCAGTCTCCCACTTGCACTAGAGTCAATAATCTAGATTACACAGTAATGATTCTAACACCCATGGAGCCTTGGTGCTGATCATGTTTTGCTCGTGGAAGAGGCTTAGTCAACGGGTCTGCAACATTCAGATCCGTATGTATCTTGCAAATCTCTATGTCTCCCACCTGGACTAAATCCCGGATGGAGTTGAAGCGTCTCTTGATGTGTTTGGTCCTTTTGTGAAATCTGGATTCCTTTGCTAAAGCAATTGCACCAGTATTGTCACAAAAGATTTTCATTGGACCCGATGCACTAGGTATGACACCTAGATCGGATATGAACTCCTTCATCCAGACTCCTTCGTTCGCTGCTTCCGAAGCAGCTATGTACTCCGCTTCACATGTAGATCCCGCTACGACGCTTTGTTTAGAACTGCACCAACTGACAGCTCCACCGTTTAAAGTGAACACGTATCCGGTTTGCGATTTGGAATCGTCCGGATCAGTGTCTAAGCTTGCATCAACGTAACCTCTTACGGTGAGCTCTTTGTCACCTCCATATACGAGAAACATATCCTTAGTCCTTTTCAGGTATTTCCGGATGTTCTTGACCGCTGTCCAGTGATCCATTCCTGGATTACTTTGGTACCTCCCTGCTATACTTATAGCAAGGCACACATCAGGTCTGGTACACAGCATTGCATACATGATAGAGCCTATGGCTGAAGCATAGGGAACATCTTTCATTTTCTCTCTATCTTCTACAGTGGTCGGGCATTGAGTCTGACTCAACTTCACACCTTGTAACACAGGCAAGAACCCTTTCTTTGCTTGATCCATTTTGAACTTCTTCAAAATCTTGTCAAGGTATGTGCTCTGTGAAAGTCCAATTAAGCGTTTTGATCTATCTCTATAGATCTTTATGCCTAATATGTAAGTAGCTTCCCCGAGGTCTTTCATCGAAAAACTTTTATTCAAGTATCCCTTTATGCTATCCAGAAATTCTATATCATTTCCAATCAGCAATATGTCATCCACATATAATATCAGAAATGCTACAGAGCTCCCACTCATTGTAAATACAGGCTTCTCCAAAAGTCTGTATAAAGCCAAATGCTTTGATCACACTATCAAAGCGTTTATTCCAACTCCGAGATGCTTGCACCAGTCCATAAATGGATCGCTGGAGTTTGCATACTTTGTTAGCTCCCTTTGGATCGACAAAACCTTCTGGTTGTATCATATACAACTCTTCTTCCAGAAATCCATTCAGGAATGCAGTTTTTACATCCATCTGCCATATTTCATAATCATAAAATGCGGCAATTGCTAACATAATTCTGACGGACTTAAGCATCGCTACGGGTGAGAAGGTCTCATCGTAGTCAACCCCTTGAACTTGTCGAAAACCTTTCGCGACAAGTCGAGCTTTATAGACAGTAACATTACCGTCAGCGTCAGTCTTTTTCTTGAAGATCCATTTATTCTCAATTGCTTGCCGATCATCGGGCAAGTCAACCAAAGTCCATACTTTGTTTTCATACATGGATCCCATCTCAGATTTCATGGCCTCAAGCCACTTTGCGGAATCTGGGCTCACCATCGCTTCTTCATAGTTCGTAGGTTCATCATGATCTAGTAGCATGACTTCCAGAACTGGATTACCGTACCACTCTGGTGCGGATCTCACTCTGGTTGATCTACGTGGTTCAGTAGTATCTTGTCCTGAAGTTTAATGATCATCATCATTAGCTTCCTCACTGATTGGTATAGGTGTCGCAGAAACAGTTTTCTGTGATGTACTATTTTCCAATAAGGGAGCAGGTACAGTTACCTTGTCAAGTTCTACTTTCCTCCCACTCACTTCTTTCGAGAGAAACTCCTTCTCTAAAAAGTTTCCGAATTTAGCAACAAAAGTCTTGCCTTCGGATCTGTGATAGAAGGTGTATCCAATAGTTTCCTTTGGATATCCTATGAAGACACATTTCTCCGATTTGGGTTCGAGCTTATCAGGTTGAAGCTTTTTCACATAAGCATCGCAGCCCCAAACTTTAAGAAACGACAACTTTGGTTTCTTGCCAAACCATAGTTCATAAGGTGTCGTCTCAACGGATTTTGATGGTGCCCTATTTAACGTGAATGCGGCCGTCTCTAAAGCATAACCCCAAAACGATAGCGGTAAATCAGTAAGAGACATCATAGATCGCACCATATCTAGTAAAGTACGATTACGACGTTCGGACACACCATTACGTTGTGGTGTTCCGGGTGGTGTGAGTTGCGAAACTATTCCACAATTTTTCAAATGTACACCAAACTCGTAACTCAAATATTCTCCTCCACGATCAGATCGTAGAAACTTTATTTTCTTGTTACGATGATTTTCAACCTCACTCTGAAATTCTTTGAACTTTTCAAATGTTTCAGACTTATGTTTCATTAAGTAGATATACCCATATCTGCTTAAATCATCTGTGAAGGTGAGAAAATAACGATATCCGCCACGAGCCTCAATATTCATCGGACCACATACATCGGTATGTATGATTTCCAATAAATCTGTTGCTCTCTCCATAGTACCGGAGAACGGTGTTTTAGTCATCTTGCCTGTGAGGCACGGTTCGCAAGTACCAAGTGATTCATAATCAAGTGGTTCCAAAAGCCCATCAGTATGGAGTTTCTTCATGCGCTTTAGACCGATATGACCCAAACGGCAGTGCCACAAATAAGTTGCACTATCATTATTAACTTTGCATCTTTTGGCTTCTACATTATGAATATGTGTATCACTATCATCGAGATTCAACAAGAATAGACCACTCTTCAAATGTGCATGACCATAAAAGATATTACTCATATAAATAGAACAACCATTATTCTCTGATTTAAATGAATAACTGTCTCGCATCAAACAAGATCCAGATATAATGTTCATGCTCAACGCTGGCACCAAATAACAATTATTTAGGTCTAATATTAATCCCGAAGGTAGATGTAGAGGTAGCGTGCCGACCGTGATCACATCGACTTTGGAACCATTTCCCACGCGCATCGTCACCTCGTCCTTTGCTAGCGTCCGCTTATTCCGTAGTCCCTGTTTCGAGTTTCAAATATTAGCAACAGAACCAGTATCAAATACCCAGGTGCTACTACGAGCTCTAGTAAGGTACACATCAATAACATGTATATCACATATACCTTTGCTCACTTTGCCATCCTTCTTATCCGCCAAATACTTGGGGCAGTTCCGCTTCCAGTGACCAGTCTGCTTGCAGTAGAAGCACTCAGTTTCAGGCTTAGGTCCAGACTTGGGTTTCTTCTCCTGAGCAGCAACTTGCTTGCTGTTCTTCTTGAAGTTTCCCTTTTTCTTCCCTTTGCCCTTTTTCTTGAAACTAGTGGTTTTGCTAACCATCAACACTTGATGCTCCTTCTTGATTTCTACCTCCGCAGCTTTCAGCATTGCGAAGAGCTCGGGAATAGTCTTGTTCATCCCTTGCATATTGTAGTTCATCACGAAGCTCTTGTAGCTTGGTGGCAGTGATTGGAGAATTCTGTCAATGACGCAGTCATCTGGAAGATTAACTCCCATCTGAATCAAGTGATTATTATACTCAGACATTTTGAGTATATGCTCACTGACAGAACTGTTCTCCTCCATCTTGCAGCTATAGAACTTATTGGAGACTTCATATCTCTCAATTCGGGCATTTTCTTGAAATATTAACTTCAACTCCTGGAACATCTCATATGCACCATGACGTTCAAAACGTCGTTGAAGTCCCGATTCTAAGCCGTAAAGCATGGCACACTGAACTATCGAGTAGTCATCAGCTTTGCTCTGCCAGACGTTCATAACATCTTGCGTGGCTCCAGCAGCAGGCCTGTCACCCAGCGGTGCTTCCAGGACGTAATTCTTCTGTGCAGCAATGAGGATAATCCTCAGGTTACGGACCCAGTCCGTGTAATTGCTACCATCATCTTTCAACTTTGCTTTCTCAAGGAACGCATTAAAATTCAACGGAACAATAGCACGAGCCATCTATCTACAATCAACATAAACAAGCAAGATACTATCAGGTACTAAGTTCATGATAAGTTTAAGTTCAGTTAATCAAATTACTTAGGAACTCCCACTTAGATAGACATCCCTCTAATCTTCTAAGTGATCACGTGATCCAAATCAACTAAACCATAACCGATCATCACGTGAGATGGAGTAGTTTTCAATGGTGAACATCGTTATGTTGATCATATCTACTATATGATTCACGCTCGACCTTTCGGTCTCCGTGTTCCGAGGCCATATCTGTATATGCTTGGCTCGTCAAGTATAACCTGAGTATTCTGCGTGTGCAACTGTTTTGCACCCGTTGTATTTGGACGTAGAGCTTATCACACCCGATCATCAAGTGGTGTCTGGGCACGACGAACTTTGGCAACGGTGCATACTCAGGGAGAACACTTCTTGATAATTTTAGTGAGAGATCATCTTATAATGCTACCGTCAATCAAAGCAAGATAAGATGCATAATAAGGGATAAACATCACATGCAATCAATATATAAGTGATATGATATGGCCATCATCATCTTGTGCTTGTGATCTCCATCTGCGAAGCACCGTCATGATCACCATCTTCACCGGCGCGACACCTTGATCTCCATCGTAGCATCGTTGTCGTCTCGCCAATCTTATGCTTCCACGACTATCACTACCGTTTAGTAATAGAGTAAAGCATTACATCGCGATTGCATTGCATACAATAAAGCGACAACCATATGGCTCCTGCCAGTTGCCGATAACTCGGTTACAAAACATGATCATCTCATACAATAAAATCAGCATCATGCCTTGACCATATCACATCACAACATACCCTGCAAAAACAAGTTAGACGTCCTCTACTTTGTTATTGCAAGTTTTACGTGGCTGCTACGGGCTTAAGTAAGAACTCATCTCACCTACGCATCAAAACCACAACGATAGTTCGTCAAATAGACTCCGTTTTAACCTTCTCAAGGACCGGGCGTAGTCACACTTGGTTCAACTAAAGTTGGAGAGACAGTCTTCCGCAAGCCATCTATGTGCAAAGCACGTCGAGGGAACCGGTCTCGCGTAAGAGTACGCGTAAGGTTGGTCCGGATCGTCTCACCCAACAATACCGCCGAACCAAAGTATGACATGCTAATAGGCAGTATGACTTGTATCGCCCACAACTCACTTGTGTTCTACTCGTGCAAACAACATCAAACCATAAAACCTAGGCTCGGATGCCACTGTTGGGGAACGCAGTAATTTCGAAAAATTTCCTACGCACACGCAAGATCATGGTGATGCACAGCAACGAGAGGGGAGAGTGTTGTCTACGTTCCAATGCAGACCGACTGCGGAAGCGATCACACAACATAGAGGAAGTAGTCGTACGTCTTCTTTCCGATCCGACCGATCCAAGCACCGTTACTCCGGCACCTCCGAGTTCTTGGCACACGTTCAGCTCGATGACGATCCTCGGGCTCCGATCCAGCAAAGCGTCGAGGAAGAGTTCCGTCAGCACGACGACGTGATGACGATCTTGATGTACTACCGACGCAGGGCTTCACCTAAGCACTACAACGGTATGATCGAGGTGGAATTTGGTGGCAGGGGGCACCGCACACGGCTAAGGAACGATCTCAAGGATCAACTTGTGTGTCTTGGGGTGTCCCCTGCCCCCGTATATAAAGGTTGGAGGAGGGGGGCCGGCCGGCCAGGGAGAGGGAGGCGCAGGGGGAGTCCTACTCCTACCGGGAGTAGGACTCCCCCCTCCAATCCTATTCCAATTAGGACTCTCAGGGGGAAAGGAGAGAGAGGGGGGGCCGGCCCCTTCTCCTAGTCCTACTAGGACTTGGGGAAAGGGGGGGCGCCGGCCAGCTATGGGCTGCCCCTTTTCTCTTTTTCCACGAAGGCCCAATAGGCCCATTAGTCTCCCGGGGGGTTCCGGTAACCCTCCCGGTATTCCGGTAAAATCCTGATTTCACCCGGAACACTTCCTATGTCCAAACATAGGCTTCCAATATATCAATCTTTACGTCTCGACCATTTCGAGACTCCTCGTCATGTCCGTGATCTCATCCGGGACTCCGAACAACCTTCGGTACATCAAAACTCATAAACTCATAATATAACTGTCATCGAAACCTTAAGCGTGCGGACCCTACGGTTCGAGAATAATGTAGACATGACCGAGACACGTCTCTGGTCAATAACCAATAGCGGGACCTGGATGCCCATATTGGCTCCTACATATTCTACGAAGATCTTTATCGGTCAGACCGTATAACAACATACGTTGTTCCCTTTGTCATCGGTATGTTACTTGCCCGAGATTCGATCGTCGGTATCCAATACCTAGTTCAATCTCGTTACTGGCAAGTCTCTTTACTCGTTCCGTAATACATCATCTCATAACTAACATCTTAGTTATTATGCTTGCAAGGCTTATGTGATGTGTATTACCGAGAGGGCCCAGAGATACCTCTCCGACAATCGGAGTGACAAACCCTAATCTCGAAATACGCCAACCCAACATGTACCTTTGGAGACACCTGTAATGCTCCTTTATAATCACCCAGTTACGTTGTGACGTTTGGTAGCACCCAAAGTGTTCCTCCGGCAAACGGGAGTTGCATAATCTCATAGTCATAGGAACATGTATAAGTCATGAAGAAAAGCAATAGCAACATACTAAACGATCGGGTGCTAAGCTAATGGAATGGGTCATGTCAATCAGATCATTCAACTAATGATGTGACCTCGTTAATCAAATAACAACTCTTTGTTCATGGTTAGGAAACATAACCATCTTTGATTAACGAGCTAGTCTAGTAGAGGCATACTAGTGACACTCTGTTTGTCTATGTATTCACACATGTATTATGTTTCCGGTTAATACAATTCTAGCATGAATAATAAACATTTATCATGAAATAAGGAAATAAATAATAACTTTATTATTGCCTATAGGGCATATTTCCTTCATAAAACCCTACTCCTGCTTTGTGGATTGTATTGAGTTCTTGCTCGGGAGCGCGGAGTGCTACAGTACCCTCCAGCAGCTAGCAAGACCGAGAGTGAATGAGTCCCCCCCCCCCCTTCTACGTTGCGCATGGGCCTCCTTTTATATGCTCAAGGGGTCACCGACAGGTGGCAACGTAGACAAAAGGGTAAAAACGGAAGAGTGGTGGTTGGTACAACTACCTGTACAGTGTATCGTACCTACCCCTGACGGCAGGGGACAAGGGCATTAATTGCCCGTCTGTGTCGCCCAAACAGTACAGAAAGGGACCGTCAGGTACGCCACCGTTTGCCACGATGGCTACCTTGTCAGCGCTTGCTTGCCACCGCGCATCCTAGCTGCACAGCCTCCCGCCACGTGCACTTGGGAGGGTCCCAGAGCGACACGTTGGTGGTTGTGCTGGAGCGCGGGTACGAAGTAGGGGCTTCCCGCGGCAAGCTCCTTGCCGCGGTCGTTGTCTTGTCGCGCTTGGGAGCTTGTCGCTCACCGGGCCTTGCCGGGACGCGTGGTGCGTCGCGGCAAGTTTCCTTGATATGCCTTGGTTGGCCTCCCCGGCAAGCTCCTCTTGCCGGGGTCTTGTATGCCTTGATTGGCCTTCCCGGCAAGCTCCTCTTGCCAGGGTCTCGTTGGCCTTCCCGACAAGCTCCTCTTGCCGGGGCCTTGGTTTAAGTACTTTGTTCTTGAATGGCTCCAAAGTAGCCACAGGGGATCTTGGCGGTCGCCCGGCAAGCCTTGCCGCGGGAGGCTGCGACTGCCCGTGCACAAGTTCGGGATACTAGAGTACCCCTATTCTAGTACACCGACAATAACATAGAATTAGAATGTTCAAATCCTAGAAATAAATTCAATCAAACAGGCTACACATGTGCTATCTTCAACAAAAAAGATAGAAAGAAGGATGACAGGATAATGAAAAATGGGAAAGATAGTAAGAGACACGTAACTGAAGGCATCATCACATCATGTGTCCCATATTTTCTAGCTACATTGTGCACGTGTCGCACACACCGAACTTAAAGTACTCCAAGGCTCTATAAACCATCTATTTCAAAATTTCTCTAAATGTAACATGTGAAAGATATGATAAATTGTTGACAAAAGTACAATGTAATTTGGCTAACCTTGCATACATTCAGGAAAGCACATAAATAAACCAGTATGCTCCAAGCTATCTTATTTACAGTAGCACCAAGCAAAGCTCACATCGCAAAACACATACATCGTAATTTAAGAACGTGAATAATCCTCTACCAGATGGCTTCCATATGCGGCAGGCTGCCTAAGAATTCAACAATCTGATGTTCGTCTTCACTTGGCCACCATAGTGTGTCTTCCTTGAGATTTATGAACATTGTGGGTTGTGGCACACCCGCACTCTTTGTCTCCAGTCATCATCAACAATAATATTGCTTGCATCATCTAATCCTTATCTCTTACTGATATGTTGTCATCAATAGTTGTTGGATGTGAAAACGGCCACTCCCATGATTACATTATATCCATCAAATATCGTCATTTCCATGTCTCTGGTTAACATTCTTCTGTTTGTACATTTTCAGCCAGATACACATGCCTCTCAAAAACGTGCCCGTCTGACCTAGTGATCACTCTTGAGTGTAAGGAATTTGAACTCAAAAGAGTAGCGTAGATATGTATTTTTTGTTTTTATTTTGGATCATTTGTATCCTTGTTATATGTATCTTGTTCCTATATATAATATACTAGAAGGGTTTGGCACACTTCACTGCGTGTCGTCTGTGTGTTGTAATATCATTTTTTTTGTTATTTGGTTTGGCACGTGGGAAAGATGGAGTGTTTTTCTTTATAATGTGGTGTCTTGGTGGGCTTTCTTGAAGGTATGATCCTAAGATGTCTGCTAATCAACCAATACTTATAAGGGGAAGCTTCTTGCAACAGTGGTCACATGTATTATATTTGTGCTATAGTGTCACATGTTGACGCATTTTTTCTAGCTGGGTGAGAGGGCGAGCGGTACTGATACTCCCTCCATTCCACAATGTAGTGCGCCCGTGTTTTCTCAGATCCAAGTTTGATCGTAAATTTAACCAACGAGACTGACTACGGCGGGAGCAAAATTTATACCACTGTTGGTAGCAAACCCTCAAGATTGTTAAAACTCAAGTCTATGACCTGAAGGGACTTCATGTTTCTCAATTGGCTGGGAATGGACCCATTCCAGGCGCAATCAAAGAGGTAGAGCTCCTTGACGCTTGTAAGGTTCCAAAACCAGTTGTGCTTGAATGAAGTGCCAAATAAGTAGTTATCAGACATATCAAGGACCTCGAGATGTGTGAAGTTGGACTTGGAATGTAAATTACTAGTAGTCACAGTACTATTAAGGCCACAATTTGTCAAGCGAAGCACTTTAAGTGAAGGGAGCATGTTAAACTTGTGAACCCAATCCCCCACAAAACTAAGATTAAGTCTGCTCATGTCAAGATGACTCAGCAAAGAGAGGCGTGGCAACCGTGCAAGATGCACTGCTTGAAGACCATTGTAATTCCAACAGACATCGAGATATTGCAACTTGAAGAGATTGCCTAGTTGGGAAGGTATCATCCCAGTGAAATATGCCCACGAGAGGATGGGATACCTTAAGTTGCCGAGGGAACCCATGAAAAGAGGTATGCTTGTGTTGTTGAAGTCACTATAGCTCAGATCAAGATACCTCAGGTGTTGTAAATTAGCCAAAGAGGAGCTCATCTCTGCTGCCAACAAGCTCAATCATCTGCTCATGTTCGGATAGCCGTAGTTATCCATGTCGATGTTGCGGAGGTTGAGCTTGATTACATGGCCAGTTCGGTTGCTGCACCGAACTCCCTTCCATTGACAACAGTCGTCGCCAGGGCGCCCAGCTGACGAGAGACGACCAACGGGGTCTAAGAGGCCTGCCTTGAAGGACATGAGAGCATCTCGCTCACTACTAAGACAAGCCTCTGATACACTCGCTTGACCATGGGAAGTGGACGCTGCTTGGGGGATGAGGAAGCAAAGAAGTAGTGCAGTTGCTCGAACGAGGAGCGCGAGCCTACTCATATTGGTCGGAAATGGCAGACGGAGAGAAGACAGTGGAGTGGAGCGAGCAGCTTATCTCTATTCCTCCACAAGCATCTTAAGCTAGTCCGCGTACTGGTCTTTTCATGTATACTTTTCATATGCTGAAGTTATTGCTAGAATTTATAATGATTCGGACAATTGACCCTGCTCAGCACGACAGAGCAGGTTGTGGCTAGAATTTGAATTCAAGACTCGTCCTGTTTCAAGTTGACACCCTAGTCCACGTCGTGGTCTTGCATACTTTTCTTCTAATGAAGTTGTGGCCAAGCACGCATGCATACTTTTCTTCTAGTGAATTTATGCCGATGATTAGGATGGACAGTCGACACACAAGCATTGTTTTGGGGTGCTTAGCCGATTCAGAGGAGGCTCCCTCCATGGAGCGCTTTACAAAATAAATTGTTTTTACTATTATCTTTTTGCGAAAAAATATTGTTTTTACATGACAAAACGTTCTATAATATTGTGTGCATGCAGATATAGATCTATAGTACACGTGTACATATTTGCATCTATATACATTTTCGTATGTGGCATTATTAAAAGAGAGACACACATAAACGAAAACAACGAGCTTGTATTTTGCTTTTTGGCCAGAAATTTGTCTTTTTATATGTAGCCTATAAACTATTGTACTCCCTCGGTTTTTCTAACGTTTTCGTGAATCAATTGTATACAGACATTTTATATGTATATTATATTATACAGACATTTTATAAAAAGACAATATAGTTTATTACCCCTCCCTCGGTTTTTCTAACGTTTTATAGTGCATTGTTCATTCATTTCACTCTATATAATTCATATTGAAATATCTAAAACATATTATATTTGCTAATGGAGGAGTATTACTTAATGAAAATTTACATTATCTAAAAAAAATGGAACTTTCCACATAAATCGAGAACATTCATATGTATCCATACAATATTATCATACTTTTAAGTAACACTTTCTGAATATTTTTTTGAATTAGGTGCTGACGGGACCGGGTACCAAACCATCACACTTTCGATGCGCCCTAGCTATCAAAGACCAGTTTGATACATGACGACTTCCTGATTGTCTACTATAACAAAGTTTGCCGGCTCTGATGAAGGAGGGGCAATGACGGCAGCACGCCTTCGATTCGCTCCAGTTCTTGTAGTCGCCTAGGTGGTCTACCGACCTGGATGTATTTTTTTACTTCTGGTGTTCTTTGTACTATCTTGTCAGTTGATAAATAGATTGGAAGTTGTCCTCGCAAAAAAAGAAAGAAAAGACAGGATCGATATTTAGTTAAACAACACTTGACCGTAGGGCTAAGGTGTGTGGGCCAGGTGTGTTGGATCCACAAGGGCGCCTCCTCTCAGTTCTCACCCTAGTTTTGTGAACCCAAAAACTTTGAAAAGAATAATTACATAATGTCTTATATTTGTTTACTGAGAGGGTATTTTTTAGCCTTACATAATCTTTAAGCCGCGCCTTACCATGAAGTCTGCCATCAAAACAAATATGAGTGTGTTCTTTTGGACACCTTGTGTTGTGCAAGCAATACCCAGAAAGCTTGCGTCCCCTTTTTTATATAAAGCAAATAGCCAAATCAATACAAGGTGACGAGGATACCCTCTTACTATCTTATCAAAGTAAAAATAAGATTACAAGAGAAACTACAGCCAACCCCAACGCGATCGAAACTATTAATAGGAGATAAAACCACACCTCCTTAGAAAGACTGTCGTCCTTTGTTGCATTGCTCCACCTGAAGGCATCGCCGGGGAGGCCTCCCTGCTCTCCCGCTCCGGATTGTGGAGCACTGATCTTGCATGTGTAAACTGAGGAGCGAGCGAGGTGTCAACAAGGACATGTATATAAAGTAGGAGGAAGGCAAGATCGCCTCACACCAGAGTCGAAGAAGCTTTGAGAAGGGATCCAACCTGGCGTACCGACGACGATGTGATACGAACGAGATGAACCTGGGCTCCCCGGCAACGCCCTCAGGAGGGTAACGACGTACCGCATCGCTGCTGCCAAGACCAAAGAAATGGTCCAGGGGTTTTCAACTGGAGTTCTACTACACACAAAGAGAGAGACCACGCTGATGCCGACAAGAAGGACGCGACAACGGCGTGCATCGCCACCGATGGCGCCGAGCTTTCTCCCAGAGCCTCACCGAGGTCACACCGAGGCACCACGAGTACCAGTCCATTCCAAGGTGGTGGCGGCGATAGGATTAGGTGGCCACCCATGTGGCCCCCGTGGAGCGATCTTGTGCGGACAATCTTTTTTAAAAAACTAATCTTGTGCGGACTATCTTAATTTGTGGTGAGAATAATATGTGAGGTGATGAGAACACCAATGGAGAGACTTTTTCCTTTGGTTCGAAACAAAACGTTGTATGTTTCACAGAAATTCGACTCCAAGATTTCATATAGTATTTCATCTTTTTTATCTTTCATTTCATCTGCCTGTTTTGCTTGGACACAAAATCAAGGGGAAAATCAAATCAGTTCGTGTCCTCGAACCTCGGCGGGAGAAATTGGATCTTTTGCCCCACTTTACTTCTACATTTGATCATTTGCCCCCCCCCCCCCCTCCCCCCGAGAGGCTATCAGGTGGGGCCCGGGGTCACTGTCATTGAATTCTTCTACTTCTACACAGTATGCAAACTAGCTACTGAGATTCAAACCGGTGAACCTTCTGTTTAACAACTTAAAACATAAACCCAAGTGTTTCTATCTTGTCGCTCATCTCATGTTTGCAGAACCACTACTTTGATATAACCGCCGACTGATACCCAACTGAGTAGAAACCTTGCTTGCCTCGGTTTACTACATCACGCCAACAAATACTCTTTGATCGAGTAACATCAAAAGATGAGTAAATGAGCACTTAGTTCTTATTAGATACAACTATAGCTTAGGCCGGCAGCTTCGGCCACTTGTTGTATTTATAACCATTTGATTAGTGAGTGCGCTACAGAACACAGGGCACCTGTTACATTTTTCAGCAAGTTGAAAAACGCAACTAGCTACTCCCTCCGTTCCGAAATAGTACAAAGTTGAGTCATCTATTTCGGAACGGAGGGAGTAGATCAGATCACTATGGTCAAGTCAGGTTAGTATTCTCACGCCCCTGGCTCCATGTAAGGGAGGTTGGTGTTGGTGGCAGGGGAGACCCATTCCCCTTAGCAGAGTTTGCTGGCTCCACTGTGCCTGAGGCAGTAGTCAGTTAACCTATCTATGTCCAGGCAATTTGTTCCATGTAACCACTGATTCTTGCCTTGACAACTCAATTTGGGTCACCAAGAGCGGGGAAAAACCCATCCGATTCAGATGCAATCTTTCTTCTTTTTTTTTTGAGGAGGATGAAACATGTTAGTTACCTATGTTTACTTTGTGCGAGCGGTAAAACGGCTTGCCCTTGTCGAGGCGACGTGTTCATGTTATATAGCAGGGGAGCCGAAACCCTAGATGGCTTACATGCGGTTTGAGAGAGAGATAAGCGCGAATCTAGGATACATCTTGTGGGAGAAGAAAGGTGGAGATGGTTACAAGAATATCTCAATGCAAACTACCTGCTAACCTTATCTCTAATATACCTAGCCTTATCTCTAATATGCCGCATATGATGGTGTTTAACACCCCCCCCCCCTTAATCACAACTTCAAGAGGTTGAGATTATGCTTAAACTCTTCAAAGCTTTTGATAGGCAAGGCTTTAGTAAACCCATCTGCAACTTGATCTCTGGAGTGAATGAACCGAATATCAAGCTGTTTCCGTGCAACTATTTCTCTGACAAAATGAAAGTCTATCTCTATGTGCTTTGTTCTGGCATGAAAGACTGGATTTGCAGACAAGTAGGTGGCACCAAGGTTATCACACCACAAACATGGAGTTTGAGAACTTCGAATACCAAGTTCTTTTAGCATTGATTGGACCCATATGATTTCAGCTGTAGCATTTGCTAATGCCTTGTACTCTGCCTCTGTGCTAGACCTAGACACTGTGGCATGTTTTCTTGCGCACCATGAAATCAAGTTTGGTCCAAAAAATATTGCAAATCCACCAGTGGAGCGTCTGTCATCCAGACAACCTGCCCAATCAGAATCAGAGAAAGCACTAACAAGAGTTGAGGATGAGTTGTTGAAGTTGAGACCAATGCTCAAAGTATGTTTGACATATCTGACAATGCGTTTTGCAGCAGTCCAATGCACAGTGGTGGGAGCATGCAGAAACTGACATACCTTGTTGACAGCAAATGAGATATCAGGCCTTGTTAAAGTCAAGTACTGTAATGCACCTACCAAACTCCTGTACTTTGTACTATCCTCTTGATTCAAGAGGTGCCCTTCTATGAGAGATAGCTTTTCTGAGCTAGATAATGGAGTGAAAGAGGGTTTACAACCTTGCAAGCCTGCCTTTCTTACCAAATCGGTTGCATACTTCTCTAGAGAGAGATGAAGTCCATCCTTGTGTTTCTTCACCTCAATCCCAAGGAAAAAAATGCAAATCTCCAAGATCCTTGAGAGCAAATTCTGCACTTAAATCCTTCAACAATGATGCAATGGCCTCACTAGATGAACTTGTAACAATAATATCATCAACATAGATGATAACAAATATGCATGTATTGAGCTTATTGTAAATAAACAGTGAGGTGTCTGACTTGGAAGGGACAAAACCAAGTGATTGCATCTTGTGACTAAGACGGGAATACCACGCCCTTGGAGCCTGCTTCAAGCCATAGAGTGCTTTATCGAGTTTGCACACAAACGAGGGATTAGACTTGCTCTCAAACCCAGGAGGTTGTTTCATATACACCTCTTCTTCAAGAACACCATGAAGAAACGCATTCTGGACATCTAGCTGTCTGAGACTCCATCCTCTGGATACAGCAATAGATAGAACAAGGCGAATGGTGGCAGCTTTTACAACTGGACTAAATGTATCCTCATAATCAATACCATATCTTTGCTTAAAACCTTTTGCAACAAGCCTAGCCTTGTATCTATCAATAGTTCCATCAGATTTCCTTTTAACTCTGAACACCCACTTGCAATCTATAAGATTTTTACCTTGCCGTGGCGGAACCAAATGCCATGTTTCATTTTTCTTCAGTGCCACATATTCTTCCATCATTGCTTTTCTCCACTTTTCATCTCCAAGTGCCTCATCCAGAGTTCTTGGTTCGGCATGTTCATCTGTAGAACAAACGAGGCCATATTTGCTTAGATTTTCGTAGTTAAGGGGTTGAGTTACACCTTTTTGTAGCCGTGTGAGCCGCCTAGGCTGTACTGCAGAATCAGCGGGCGCAGAAGATCCAGAGCCGTGCACAGGAGTCCCTGGTGCAGGCGATCCCGAGGCAGATTCGCCTGACACCCGCACCGGATCCTCTGTGGCTTCAACACATGACGGCGAGGTTATATCAGCCGCAGAAGATCCTGGCGCACCTCCTGACGCACCAGCGGGCTCATCATGAGCCAATGATTGCGCGGGGCCATGAGAATTAGCACCGAAGCCCGCGCCCTCCTGGCTGGTCGGGTCAGCACTAGAACCCGCACCCGCGCCAGTCGGCCGCGCCTGGGCCCGCCGCTTGTAGCATTGCGGTTGGTCGGGGAAGCGCACGCCGCCCGCTCCACTGGGACGCCGCCACGTAGCATCGGGGGCTCCACCAGCCGGGGCCTGGTCCACACACGCGGCAGATTCCGTCGCAAGCCGGTCTGGCGCGTCTGCCAGCGCAGATCCTGGCGCGGATCTGCTGAACTGCAGCTGGTTCGGCGCCGATCCCAAGGAGGATTTGTTCCCCAAATCTGGACACAGCAAATATGGCACTTGGGAGCCATTTTCTTCATCATTTTTTTCGCTTGTTGTTCCTGCAACGTCACAAGAGAACTCGGGTGCACCATTAGGAGGGTTAGTCGACATTGAATCATCACAAGTAATTCCACCATGATCAAGGCCGGTGAGAGAAGAGGGTAGAAGTAGAATTTCTTTGCGAAGTAAGGCACCGGCGTTGGGATGAAGATCAGCGAAAGGAAACTTTGTTTCCTCAAAAACAACGTCACGGGAGATATAAACTCGGACCGTAGACACATCTAGGCACTTGACACCTTTGTGTTGGGCACTATACCCAAGAAATACACATTGCTTTGATCGAAACATAAGTTTGCGTTGATTGTATGGACGAAAATTAGGCCAACATGCACACCCAAAAACACGTAGCGACGTGTAATCAGGTTTGGTGTGGAGTAGCCGTTCTACTGGAGTTTCATTATTAATAACGCGACTAGGAAGCATGTTAATGATGTGAATGGCAGTGAGAAAAGCTTCATCCCAGAATTTCAAAGGCATGGAGGCGCCAGCTAAGAGAGCTAGGCCGACCTCAACAATATGCCTGTGCTTGCGTTCAGCAGAGCCGTTTTGTTGGTGAGCGTGGGGGCATGACACATGGTGAGAGATGCCGAGAGTTTGAAAGAAAGAGTTTAATTTCTCGTACTCTCCGCCGCAGTCTGATTGGACAACAAGTATCTTGCTGTCAAATTGCCGTTTAACGAGTGCTTGAAAGTTCTTAAAAACTTGAAAGACATCGGATCTTTTCTTAAGAAGATAAATCAAGGAGAATTTACTGTAGTCATCGATAAAACTCACGTAGTATGTATGTCTACCTACTGAGTTGGGGGCAGGACCCCAAACATCTGAAAAAATTAATTGCAAGGGTTTGGTAGACACACTAGTGGATATGGGATAAGGTAGCTGATGACTCTTAGCTCGTTGACAGGAATCACAAATAGTTTCAATATTGCGCTCACCAACAAACGGGAGCTTATTCTTCCTAAGTAATTTTTCAACTAAAGAAAAAGAAGCATGTCCTAAACGATCATGCCATCGTGTGGATGAAAGCTTGATAGCACTACAAGCTTGTTTATTCAGTCTCCTAAGCTCCGGAATCAACGGGTAGAGTCCACGAACGCATCTACCTCGATAGATAATTCTCTTCGTCACCTGATCCTTGATCAAAAAGAAGTAAGGGTGAAACTCAAGGAAGACATGATTATCAAGAGTAATTCTATGGATGGAGAGAAGACTTTTGTCGGCATTAGGAACATGCAAAATTTTCCTAAGATGGATTTTACGAGAAGGGGTACTAAAACTTGAATGACCAATGTGACGGATCTCAATACCTTCACCACTAGCCGTGTGGATTTGATCCTTGCCGCGGTATTTCTCCTTCATGGTCACCTTCTCGAGCTCGTTGGTGATGTGGTTGGTGGCGCCGCTGTCGACATACCAGTTGGTGTCGATGCCGTAGGAGCCATCTGCAGCCGCCGCCACATTGTCATCATCTTGAGAGGAGTCGTCATCCTCTTCATAGCGGTACCAGCAATCTTTTGCTATGTGCCCCAACTTGCCACATATTTGGTAGCAAGGAGCATCAGGGCATGCGCGAGGGTTACCGCCGCCACGGCGAGTGCGGTTGTTGGAGGAAGCACGCCCGCTGCCATTGCGGGAGTTGGAGCCGCCGCCGTTTCCGCCTCCACTGGACCTCCCCCTGCCACGGGAGGAGCCGCTGCGCCGAGAGGAGCCGCCACGACCGCGAGAGGCCAAGTTGGCGGAGGATTTGAAGCCGCCGCCGCTAGACTCGTGGAAGTGCACCATCCTCTGATCAAAGTTGGAGAGCATAGCGAACAGCTCGTCGAGGGTGACCGGGGTCACGCGAGCGTCCAGAGCAGAGATCAGAGGCTGGTAGTCAGCATCGAGCCCGTGGATGATGTAGGAGATGAGCTCATCGTCGAGGATCGCCTTGCCCGCCGCGGCCAGCTCGTCGGCGTAGCCATGCATGGTGGCGAAGTAGGAGGCGACGGACAGGTTGCCCTTCTCCGCATTGATGAGAGAGGTGCGAATATTGTTGATGCGACTCACCAATTGTGACGAGTACATGCCGGCGAGCGTCGTCCATAGCGCGCCCGCGGTGGTGACCGTGGTCACCGTGAGGAGTACCTCCTTTGTGAGGTTTCCCAGCAGGTAGCCAAGGACCTGCCGGTCCTCCCGGACCCAGATTGGGTGGAGAGGGTTGGGCGTTGAAGTCCGCTTGTCTTCCTTGTCGGTGGTGACGAGCAGCTTTGCCGGCTCCGGTTGGGTGCCGTCGACGTAGCCGAAGACCCCGGCGACTCGCAGTTGGGGGATCATCTGCGTGCGCCACAGCACGTAGTTCGTGCGGGATAGCTTCTCGGTGACCTGGCCATTGAGACTAGCCGGGAGGGAAGCGCCGGAGGAGGAAGACATGGTATCTTTGGCACAGATGGTTTTTGGTAGCTAGATGAGTTGAAGAAGAGGGGCTCTGATTACCATGTGCGAGCGGTAAAACGTCTTGCCCTTGTCGAGGCGACGCGTTCATGTTATATAGCAGGGGAGCCGAAACCCTAGATGGCTTACATGCGGTTTGAGAGAGAGAGATAAGCGAGAATCTAGGATGCATCTTGTGAGAGAAGAAAGGAGGAGATGGTTACAAGAATATCTCAATACAAACTACCTTCTAACCTTATCTCTAATATACCTAGCCTTATCTCTAATATGCCGCATATGATGGTGTTTAACATACTTCATTATGCCTTGAGGCAGTTAGTTAACCTCTCACCTATGTTCATGCAGGGATGTAGCCTACCTGCTCCAGCTTGTTCTTGGAAACCATCAAAGGCCATTGATGGTGATGGAAAAAAAGAAGGAGAAGCAGGTAAGGTGACCTATGTTCAGGCCCACTTCCTCTGTATTTCACAATGTCATGTTCTGTCTTCATTGTTGTTCCTTTAATGCACATCATATTACCCATTTGCAATTGTCAATTGCCATACATGTCCTGTAAATTGAAGGCATATGAGATCGTAATTTTATTATTCCTTTCAGAACTGGAGCGATGTTTCTTGGAAATCACAAAAGGACCAGTGATGGTAATGGAAAAGAAAGAAACAAACAAAAAAAGAGAAGCAGGTAAGATGACCTACAATTTCATTGTTAAAAAACATGAGTGGATGGGCACTTGCTTTTTATTAACTATAGCTTACGCGTCCGCTTCATGTATTTAATCATCGTTTGATTAGTGAGTGCGCTACAGACTGTGGGTACCGGTTAATTTTTCAGCAAGTTGGGCTCAGCTTAAATTAAAAAATGCGAGTGGCTGGATCAGATCCATTCATGTCTTGTTGACCCCCATTGGAGAGTCATGAGTCCTATTTCTCTTACGGTCTAGTGCTGCCTCCGATTCGCCTCTCCTGCGATCTCCCATCCTCCTTCATCGCCGCACTGTCTCCCACAATAACTAGCTTCCTTCATCATCCTTCACCTCTTCATCTGTGTAAGCTTTCTGCCCTTCATTTTCTTTCTTGTGTGAGGTAGTCTCCATTCAAATACATATTCTCCTGCAAAATCAGGAAAAATAATCAGCTTGTAGCCGCTTTGTTTGCTGTCTGTTCACTGATTTATCACTGTCTCCCGCTCTACAGGTTTTCTACCTTTGATTTCCACTCCCATTCCATTCATCGCCGCACCGGCTGCAGAAGTCCCTCAACGCCTTTGTCTTCCCGCACCTCTTCATCTGTGTAAGCTCTCTCCCATCTGTGTTCTTTCTTGGCAGTTTTAGTCCTCTGCTTGCTCTTTTCTTCTTCAAATACATCCACTAGCACAAAAGCAAGAAGAAGAATCAGCTTGCAGTGGCTCTGTTTACTGTATGTTCTGTGTTGCAGCTCACTGATTCATCTCCCTGTTTCCCGCTCCTGCAGGTTTTCCATCTATTGCTACTCCAGAGGTCATCATTATTCGCTTCATTTTTCATCCTAGTGATCCCCTCCCCCAACCACCATCCAAACAGAAGATTCTGTTAACACACACAAATCTGCCTTTAGAGTAATTTTACCTATTGCCCATCTTTGCTCTGTTATATTCCCTATTTTCATTCCTCAAAAAAGAAAAAAATCCCAATTTTCCCACCGTGTCTCTTACTACGTCCAATAAAGAAAAAGTAAGAGATTCATCCTCCCCCTCGTCCCACGGCGTGCTTTCCATGGCGGAAGTGGCACTGGCTGTGGCTGGTGTACGGGCTGGCTTACAGTTGGTGGTATCACCAATTTTAAAGAAGCTCCTAGCTGACCCTGCAAGGTGTCTTGGTGTGGACATGGTGAGTGAGCTCCATGAACTGGAGACCAACATCATGCCGCAGTTTGCTCTACTGGTTGAAGCAGCTAACAAGAGCCCACACAGGCCAATGTTGGACAACTGGGTCCAGCAGCTCAAAGACGCCTTCTGTAAAGCTGAGGACCTGCTAGATGAGCATGAGTACAACATCCTCAAGCGCAAAGCAGAGAAGGGGAAGGATTCTTTGATAGAACATGCATCTTCCAATGGTACTATTATGAAGCATGTGCATACTGTGTCGAGCAGGCTGTCCAATCTGCGCCCAAAGAACAAAAAGCTACTCGACTTGCGAAAGCCAAGGGCCTCCGGGAACTGCTTTGCTTACCTACTGGGGCCTCCGCAATGCCAGCAGCTGTTATTCGAGCGGCCACATCAATAGCACCTCCGAAAGTGATTGGTCGTGACAAGGACCGCGATGATATTATAGATATTCTTACCAAGCCGATTGCTGTTGAGTCAGATACAAGTAGGTTTTCTGGTCTAGCCATTGTTGGACTTTGAGGCATGGGAAAATCCACCTTGGTGCAACATGTCTACAATGACAAGAGGGTTGAAGACCATTTTGATGTCAGGATGTGGGTATGCATCTCGCGCAGACTTGATGTCAATTACCATACACGGTTGATTATTGAATCAGCAAAAGGAGGGCAGTGTCCATCTGTTGATAATCTTGATACTCTCCAATGCATATTGAGGGACATACTGGAAAAATCAAAGAGATTCCTGCTTGTGTTGGATGATGTCTGGTTCGAAAAAAAGAGCAATGAGGACTGGGAGCAACTACTGGCTCCTCTAGTTTCTCGACACACAGGAAGCAAAGTTTTGGTAACTTCTCGATCTGAGACACTTCCAGCTGCTCCTTACTGTAAGGAAATTATTATTTTGAAAGAGATGGAAAACACTGATATCTTAGCACTCTTGAAGGAACATGCCTTTTCTGGTGCAGCAATTGGAGACCAGAGGTTGCATGAGCAGCTAGAAACGATTGCAGAGAAGCTTGCTAAAAGACTTGGAAGATCTCCACTGGCAGCAAAAACTGTGGGTTCACAACTAAGCAGGAAAAAGGATAAGGCAACATGGGAAGATGCTCTAAGGATTGACAACTTAAGTGATCCCAGTAGAGCACTTTTGTGGAGTTACGAGAAGTTAGATCCAAGTCTGCAGAGGTGTTTCCTGTATTGCAGTTTACACCCAAAAGGCCACTGCTATAAAAGGGATAAGTTGGTTTGCATGTGGGTAGGAGAGGGACTTATTGATTCGTGCAATGTGAACAAGAGAACGGAAGATATTGGGAGGGACTGCTTTGATGAGATGCTCTCAGTTTCATTCTTTCAACCCGTTTACAGAGGTGACGAAGTTATGCACTGGTATGTTATGCATGACCTCGTTCATGATTTGGCCGAGTCATTGTCTAAAGAAGTCTGCTTCAGATTAGAAGATGATAAGATGGCAACAATACCACACACTGTTCGACATCTATCTGTTTGTGTTAAGAGTTTGAAGCAACATAAGCACTCTATCTGCATGCTACATCATTTACGTAGCTTTGTCTACATTAAACCACTTACAGATGATGCAAGAGACATTTTCCAGCAGGTGCTGCAGAATTTGAAGAAGTTACGTGTACTTATTCTGCAGTTCTACAACAGCAGCAAACTGCCTGAATCTGTTGGTGAATTGAAGCACCTTTGTTACTTGGACGTTGTCCGTACTTCAATCTCTGAATTGCCTGGATCATTGTGTGCTCTTCACCACTTGCAATTACTTCATTTTAGCGCCGATGTTAAAATTTTGCCTGAAAAACTATTCACTTTAAGTAAGTTGAGATATCTTGAAGGTGGTCAAATCCCTTACATTGGCAAGTTAACTTCGCTCCAACATCTCAACAAATTTTGTGTACAAAAGCAAATGGGCTATGAGGTGCGACAGCTGAAAGACCTGAACAACCTTGGAGGCAGTTTAACTGTCTCAAATCTTGAGAATGTTGCTGGGAAGGATCAAGCCTTAGAAGCAAAGCTACATCAGAAAAATCATCTCGAGAGATTGCACCTTGAATGGAGTGAAGAAAATGACATGACTGAACCTGATAGCTTACATTTGGAAACCCTGGAAGGTCTGGTGCCACCACCGCAAATAAGGGGCCTTACTATCAAAGGTTACAGATGTGCAGAATACCCAGGCTGGTTACTAGAGGATTCTTATTTCCAGAATTTGGAATCACTTGCACTTGTTAATTGCAGTGCCTTAGAAATCCTACAATCGAATACCGCTCTCTTTGGGAATTGCTCCTCACTTCGCCTCCAGAATGTCCCATACTTGAAGACATTACCTTCTCTTCCAGCTAGCCTTGAAGAGTTAGTGATTAGGAAATGCATATTGCTTATGTTTATTTCCAGCGATGAGCTAAAACAATATGACCAAAGGGAGAACACCGTGATGACTGATGACATACAGCCAGAAGTCACGGCTTTCTTCCACCTGGGAGGTGGATTCGGGATCAAACATCAAGAACATATTGTTGTCAGAACATTCATCTCTGAAGCGCTTGATGAAATTGATGGATGTTGATATTTCTCATCTTCAAACCATTGAAAGTGCTCTAGAAAGAGAGGGGAGTGAAGTATTGGTGAAAGAGGATATCATCAACGCATGGATATGTTGCCATGTGGAGAGGATAAGACTCATATGTAAAAGGAACATCAGCCTACAACTGGTTCCACCATCAGGGCTTTGTCGGCTTGACCTTTATTCATGTGTCGTTACAGATGAAGCGTTAGCGGTTTGCCTTGTTGGTCTCACTGCATTGAGAAAATTTTCATTAAAAGAGATTATGACTTTGACTACACTTCCGTCACAGGATGTTCTCCAACAGTTGAGAAAGCTTGATGACTTGTGCATCGACTCGTGCTGGTGCCTTAGATCATTAGGGGGGCTGCGAGCTGTTACCACTCTTTCAGGATTTTCTTTATGGAGCTGCCCTTCTGTAGAGTTGACACATGGATCAGATTTTATGCCATTGTCCCTTGAGATACTCAGCATAAGACACTCTGTGGTTGGAGAAGATTTCTTTAGTAGTGACTTGCCGCACCTACGTCGTCTTTCGATGGATGCGTGCAGAAGCTCTTCATCATTGTCGATTGGTCATTTAACCTCCCTGGTAGACTTATCACTACGAAATTTACAGGACCTGTGCTTTCTTGAAGGGTTGTCTTCACTGCAACTTAGCAGTGCACATTTTGGAGATCTCCCAAATCTTAGTATGACGTGCATCTCACGGTTGCAACTCTGTTCTCTCTATGTTAGCAGCTCCGTAATACTCAACCACATGCTCTCAGCTGAAGGTTTTACAGTTCCAGGAAATCTCGCTGTTGAAGATTGCAAGGAGCGATCCTTTTCATTTGAAAAATCAGTAGATTTCTCAACTGTCGAGTGCCTCTTATTTGCAAATTGTGAAATCAGTTCCTTGCCAGATCTGAAGTGCTTTTCATCTCTGAGGACACTCGGTATCTTTGGATGCCCCAATATGTCATCTTTACCTGATTTGCCATCCTCCCTCTACGACATATTCGTGCGGGGTTCTCAACTCCTGCTGAAGAGCTGCCAATCACCTGATGGAGAAAGCTGGCCAAAGATTGAGCATGTCCGCTCAAAATCTATTTATTAATCTTCATCCAGATTTGCAACTATGTAGAAATAGAAAGGTAAAGTCCTCATCTGCTCGCTCTGAAAGAGATGACGTTTTGTACCTTTTATTTCACAATTTTTTGACCTTTCAGTATGTTAGATGTATTTAAAAGTTCGCTTCATTAATTTTAAAGTTTCCCCTCTTCACTTATTTCGATCAGCAGGGCTCCAGGACACTGCACCTCGTCTCCACTGCCTGTCAGTGAGGTGGAGTGATTCTCTCAAGCTCTCAGCTTGCCGTTGACCCGTCATTTCAGTTTTATCGCCGAATTCTGCGATCACCGCCTTCGACGACTCCACCGTCTTTGCCAAGACGTGTATATAAATACATGTATTGTTATTATTATAAATGTTGTTTTGTTATCCTCATCTCATAGTGTTCATTTTGGTTGTTATTGTACTCGCTTCTATCTTTTGTATGGTGTGATGTACTTCTGGAGAGCACAATCTCCATATACAGTCTTACCTGGAGCCTGTGTGGTTTCTTTTGGATCGCAGCGGAGGCTGCCTTGTCCTTCGGTGCAGAATATGGAGGTTACCTATCTATAAATTATTCATTTGAGCCATTTATACTCGGTACAATTGATGTCTACTTCAGTGGGCTACTTCTATGGATACGCACGGTTTTTACATTGTCAACTGTTGGAGATCGCTCATTCTCAGCTGCATGCTGATATGTTTTGTGTGGTCAGATGTCTTCTCCATGCACCATCGTGCCTGAATTTGTGCAGTAGTATCTTGTGTTGAATCACAGTGGAGGTTGCTTTCTAGTCCTTTGGTTTTTTCTGAACCTTGTAATCAGACCTGGTCTTGTTCATGCTTCTTTCTACGAATGGAGAGCTAGAGGGAGAAGTGTTGCCGTATATTATTGCATCGAGTGAGTTACAGGAGAGGTACACATATAGGGCGATGCCCAACGGCTCTCGTCAGAGTAGGCACGCAGGCCACGACTGGGTGTGATCGCATGAGATCCTACAATCTAGGAGTTACAGTACAACAGAATTACATACAGTATGAATACATGTACAGCTTGTTAACACCCCCCGCAGTCGGAACTCCGCCAGGAAGGACGTTCAGACTGGAGCGGAACTCGTTGAAGACGATTGTAGGCAGGCCCTTGGTGAAGATGTCAGCATACTGCGACCCCGAGGGGACATGGAGCACACGCGCCTCACCCAAGGCAACCCGGTCACGTACAAAATGGAGATCAATCTCGACATGTTTAGTACGTTGGTGCTGAACCGGGTTCGAGGAGAGATAGGTAGCGCTGATATTGTCACAGTAGACGATGGTGGCTCGAGTGGGAGGGCAGTGAAGCTCCACGAGAAGCTGGTGGAGCCAGGTGGACTCGGCGACACAGTTTGCGACAGCTCTGTACTCGGCTTCAGCGCTTGATTGGGAGACAGTTGGTTGGCGTTTGGAGGACCAGGAGATAAGATTGTTCCTGAGAAAAACACAGAAGCCAGATGTGGACTTCCGTGTGTCAGGACACCCGGCCCAATCAGCGTCGGAGTATGCAACAAGGTCATGGGCCGGGGACTGGTGCAATTGAAGCCCATAGTGAGAAGTGCCCTGAAGATACCGAAGTATGCGTTTGACAAGTTGGAGATGGGCATTGCGCGGGTCATGCATGAATAGACACGCCTGTTGGACGGCGTATGAGATATCCGGCCGAGTGATGGTGAGATATTGGAGCGCACCGGCAATGCCCCGGTACAAGGTCGGATCAGGAACAGGATCGCCATCATGAGAAGATAGTTTGGACTTAGTGTCGACAGGAGTGGGAATGGGGTTGCAGTTTAACATGTGTGCGCGCTCGAGAATCTCGAAGATGTACTGTTGTTGAGAAAGAAACAAGCCCGAAGGAGAGCGAGTGACATTGACACCAAGAAAGTGGTGTATATCACCGAGATCGGTCATGGCAAACTCGTGTTTGAGAGAGGAAATGAGGGAGTGAAGGGTGGTGGTGGAGTTGGCGGTGAGAATGATATCGTCTACATAAAGTAGGAGGTATGCGAGGGAGGAGCCATGCCGAAAAATGAATAAGGACGTGTCACAACGCGAGGACACAAATCCAAGGGAGAGGAGGAATGACTTGAAGCGTAAGAACCAAGTGCGAGGGGCTTGTTTGAGGCCGTAGAGGGATTTCTTGAGGAGACACACATGAGATGGGTTAGAGGAGTCAATGAAACCCGATGGTTGAGTGCAATAGACAGTCTCACCAAGATCACCATGAAGGAAGGCGTTTTTGACATCAAGTTGGTGGATGGGCCAAGAGCGAGAAGTGGCGAGGCTGAGCACCACACGAACAGTTGCCGGTTTGACAACGGGACTGAAGGTCTCCGTGTAGTCCACACCTTCCTGTTGAGTAAAGCCGCGAAGGACCCAACGCGCCTTGTACCGAGCAAGAGAGCCATCGGGGTTGAGTTTGTGATGAAAGATCCACTTGCCGGTCACCACATTAACACCTGCAGGTCTAGGAACCAAACACCAAGTTTCATTCTTTAACAAAGCATTAAATTCATCAAGCATTGCCGCGTGCCAATGGGGATCCTTAAGGGAAGATTTATAAGAAGAGGGAAGGGGAGAAACAGAAGGAGATGTCGTAGCAGTGAACAATCGACGTGGTTGAGCAAAACCGGATTTAGCACGCGTACGCATGGAGTGAGAATTAATAGGTGGGGCGACTGGAACGACGGGCCGACGTGGCGGAGAAGGAGTGGCAGGTGCGGAAGACGAGGAGGATTCGGTGGGGTCCGAATCAGAGGAGGCAGGCGAGCCAGGGGCGAGATCTGCGCCCGATCCGAGGCGGGCGGGGGAGGCGAGGGAGATACGCGGGGCCCCAGCGGGGGAGGCCAGGTCGGGCGGCTGGTGGGGTGACGCGTGGGAGGCGACAGGGGATGGGGCCAGGGTGGTCGGGGTAGTGGTGGGCCGCGGTGGGGCGTGGGACGAGCTGGTTGGGGGCGAGGCACACGAGGGAGATGCGCCTGGGGAGGGGTGGTCCGAGGTAGGTGGGGCGGCGATCCCGGGGGGGGATCGGGGGCAGGGGAGGCGCAGAAGGTGGATCGGATGCGGCAGGGGAAGGTGTGGGCCGGTGTGTGTATGGGATGTAAGGAAAAATGCTTTCATAAAAAATTACGTGACGGGACACAATGACACGTCGAGAATGAAGATCAAAGCATCTGTAACCTTTGTGTTCTAAAGGGTATCCAAGAAAGACACACCGGGTGGAGCGGGGGGCGAGTTTGTGTGGGCTAGTGGAATATAGGTTAGGAAAACAGAGGCACCCGAAAACGCGTAGATGATCGTAGCATGGGAGGACACCGGTGAGGAGAAAGAATGGTGTGTGAGGTGTGGTTTTGGAAGACGGGCGCCGGTTGATGAGGTGCGTGGCGGTGTGGAGAGCTTCAACCCAAAACGAGGGAGGAAGATTGGCTTGGAGGAGGAGAGTGCGGAGCACGTCGTTGGTAGTGCGGATCATCCGTTCAGCCCTGCCGTTTTGAGGCGAGGTGTGAGGGCAAGAGAGGCGAAAAGTGACACCATGATTGGAAAAGAAGGAACGGAGAGAGAGGTTGATGAATTCACCACCATTATCGCTTTGCATGCACTTGATGAGCGTGTTAAATTGCGTGAGAATGTAAAGGAAGAAGCGCTGTAGAGTGGGAGAGGTGTCCGATTTCTCACGCAGGGGAAAAGACCAGGAGTAGTGGGAATAGTCATCAAGTACAATGAGATAATATTTGTAGCCTGAAAAGCTCACAACTGGAGAGGTCCAGAGATCACAATGTATAGGCTGGAAAGGTGCGGTAGTAAAATTATTCGAAGAGGGAAAATCTAAGCGAGGTTGACGACATAGTTGACATGCGGTACATGTAGAACGAGGTGGTTTATTACAATCTGGTAGAAATGTCTTGGAGATAGCAGCTAAGGAGGCCTTGCCCGGATGGCCAAGGCGGCGGTGCCAGAGGTCGCCGGTGGTGATGGAGAAGGCAGTGGCGCCGAGGCGGGTCTTGCCGTAGAAGGGATACATGGGCCGGAGCTACTGGACGTCATGATAAGGCGCCGATGAGGAAGATCCTTCACAAAGAAACCAGAAGGAGTGAGTTCAACAGTAACATTATTATCAGTAGAAAGCTTGCGAACTGAGATGAGATCAGAAACGATGTTAGGGCAAACGGCGACATCATGTAGGGCAAGATTGGTGGGGGGGGGGGGGAGAGTGGTGGATCCAGTGCCGATAATAGGTAAGTGTGTTGGGGAACGTAGTAATTTCGAAATTTTCCTATGCACACGCAAGATCATGGTGATGCATAGCAACGAGGGGGAGAGTGTTGTCTACATACCAACGCAGATCGACTGCGGAAGCGATCACACAACGTAGAGGAAGTAGTCGTACGTCTTCTTCCCGATCCGACCGATCCAAGCACCGTTACTCCGGCACCTCCGAGTTCTTAGCACACGTTCAGCTCGATGACGTTCCTCGGGCTCCGATCCAGCAAAGCGTCGAGGAAGAGTTCCGTCAGCACGACGGCGTGGTGACGATCTTGATGTACTACCGACGCAGGGCTTCGCCTAAGCACTGTAACGGTATGATCGAGGTGGAATTTGGTGGCAGGGGGCACCGCACACGGCTAAGGAACGATCTCAAGGATCAACTTGTGTGTCTTGGGGTGTCCCCTGCCCCCGTATATAAAGGTTGGAGGAAGGGGGGCCGGCCGGCCAGGGAGAGGGAGGCGCAGGGGAGTCCTACTCCTACCGGGAGTAGGACTCCCCCCTCCAATCCTATTCCAATTAGGACTCTCGGGGGGAAAGGAGAGAGAGGGGGGGCCGGCCCCTTCTCCTAGTCCTACTAGGACTTGGAGAAAGGGGGGGGGGGCGCCGGCCAGCTATGGGCTGCCCCTTTTCTCTTTTTCCACTAAGGCCCAATAGGCCCATTAGTCTCCCGGGGGGTTCCGGTAACCCTCCCGGTATTCCGGTAAAATCCCGATTTCACCCGGAACACTTCCTATGTCCAAACATAGGCTTCCAATATATCAATCTTTACGTCTCGACCATTTCGAGACTCCTCGTCATGTCCGTGATCTCATCCGGGACTCCGAACAACCTTCGGTACATCAAAATGCATAAACTCATAATAACTGTCATCGTAACGTTAAGCGTGCGGACCCTACGGTTCGAGAACAATGTAGACATGACCGAGACACGTCTCCGGTCAATAACCAATAGCGGGACCTGGATGCCCATATTGGCTCCTACATATTCTACGAAGATCTTTATCGGTCAGACCGCATAACAACATACGTTGTTCCCTTTGTCATCGGTATGTTACTTGCCCGAGATTCGATCGTCGGTATCCAATACCTAGTTCAATCTCGTTACTGGCAAGTCTCTTTACTCGTTCCGTAATACATCATCTCACAACTAACATATTAGTTGCAGTGCTTGCAAGGCTTATGTGATGTGCATTACCGAGAGGGCCCAGAGATACCTCTCCGACAATCGGAGTGACAAACCCTAATCTCAAAATATGCCAACCCAACATATACCATTGGAGACACCTGTAGTACTCCTTTATAATCACCCAGTTACGTTGTGACGTTTGGTAGTACCCAAAGTGTTCCTCCGGTAAACGGGAGTTGCATAATCTCATAGTTATAGGAACATGTATAAGTCATGAAGAAAGCAATAGCAACATACTAAACGATCGGGTGCTAAGCTAATGGAATGGGTCATGTCAATCAGATCATTCAACTAATGATGTGACCTCGTTAATCAAATAACAACTCTTTGTTCATGGTTAGGAAACATAACCATCTTTGATTAACGAGCTAGTCAAGTAGAGGCATACTAGTGACACTTTGTTGGTCTATGTATTCACACATGTATTACGTTTCCGGTTAATACAATTCTAGCATGAATAATAAACATTTATCATGATATAAGGAAATAAATAATAACTTTATTATTGCCTCTAGGGCATATTTCCTTCAGTCTCCCACTTGCACTAGAGTCAATAATCTAGATTACACTGTAATGATTCTAACACCCATGGAGCCTTGGTGCTGATCATGTTTTGCTCGTGGAAGAGGCTTAGTCAACGGGTCTGCAATGTTCAGATCCGTATGTATCTTGCAAATCTCTATGTCTCCCATCCGGACTAAATCCCGGATGGAGTTGAAGCGTCTCTTGATGTGTTTGGTCCTGTTGTGAAATCTGGATTCCTTTGCCAAGGCAATTGCACCAGTATTGTCACAGAAGATTTTCATTGGACCCGATGCACTAGGTATGAAACCTAGATCGGATATGAACTCCTTCATCCAGACTCCTTCGTTTGCTGCTTCCGAAGCAGCTATGTACTCCGCTTCACATGTAGATCCCGCTACGACGCTTTGTTTAGAACTGCACCAACTGACATCTCCACCGTTTAAAGTAAACACGTATCTGGTTTGCGATTTAGAATCGTCCGGATCAGTGTCAAAGCTTGCATCAACGTAACCTCTTACGGTGAGCTCTTTGTCACCTCCATATACGAGAAACATATCCTTAGTCCTTTTCAGGTATTTCAGGATGTTCTTGACCGCTGTCCAGTGATCCATTCCTGGATTACTTTGGTACCTCCCTGCTAAACTTATAGCAAGGCACACATCAGGTCTGGTACACAGCATTGCATACATGATAGAGCCTATGGCTGAAGCATAGGGTGTTGGAAATATGCCCTAGAGGCAATAATAAATTAGTTATTATTATATTTCCTTGTTCATGATAATCGTTTATTATCCATGCTATAATTGTATTGATAGGAAACTCAGATACATGTGTGGATACATAGACAACACCATGTCCCTAGTAAGCCTCTAGTTGACTAGCTCGTTAATCAACAGATAGTCATGGTTTCCTGGCTATGGACATAAGATGTCACTGATAACGAGATCACATCATTAGGAGAATGATGTGATGGACAAGACCCAATCCTAAACATAGCATAAAGATCGTATAGTTCGTTTGCTAGAGTTTTGCAATGTCAAGTATCTTTTCCTTAGACCATGAGATCGTGTAACTCCCGGATACCGTAGGAGTGCTTTGGGTGTACCAAACGTCACAACGTAACTGGGTGACTATAAAGGTGCACTCCAGGTATCTCTGAAAGTGTCTATTGGGTTGGCACGAATCAAGACTGGGATTTGTCACTCCGTGTGACGGAGAGGTATCTCTGGGCCCACTCGGTAGGACATCATCATAATGTGCACAATGTGATTAAGGAGTTGATCACGGGATGATGTGTTACGGAACGAGTAAAGAGACTTGCCGGTAACGAGATTGAACAAGGTATCGTGATACCAACGATCGAATCTCGGGCAAGTATCGTACCGATAGACAAAGGGAATTGTATACGGGATTGATTAAGTCCTTGACATCGTGGTTCATCCGATGAGATCATCGTGGAACATGTGGGAGCCAACATGGGTATCCAGATCCCGCTGTTGGTTATTGACTGGAGAACGTCTCGGTCATGTCTGCATGTCTCCCGAACCCGTAGGGTCTACACACTTAAGGTTCGATGACTCTAGGGTTATAAAGGAAGTTAGTATGTGGTTACCGAATGTTGTTCGGAGTCCCGGATGAGATCCCGGACGTCACGAGGAGTTCCGGAATGGTCCGGAGGTAAAGATTTATATATGGGAAGTCCTGTTTTGGACACCGGAAGAGTTTCGGGGTTTATCGGTAACGTACCGGGACCACCGGGAGGGTCCCGGGGGTCCACCAAGTGGGGCCACCTGCCCCGGAGGCTTGCGTGGGCTAAGAGTGGTGAGGGACCAGCCCCTTAGTGGGCTGGTGCGCCTCCCACAAGGGCCCAAGGTGCCCAAGAGGTGGAAAGGGGGCAAACCCTAATGGGATATGGGCCTTAGGGCCCATATTGGGGCGCCTCCCTCTCCCCTCCCCCTTTTGGCCGCCACCCTTGATCCCATCTAGGGCTGCCGCCCCCCTAGGGGTGGGAACCCTAGAGGGGGCGCAGCCCTCCCCTTCCCCTATATATATGAGGCCTAGGGGGCTGCCCACAACACGCGATTCAATCTCTGTTGGTGCAGCCCTGCGTCTCTTCTTCCTCCTCTTCTGTGGTGCTTGGCGAAGCCCTGCAGGATAGCCACGCTCCTCCATCACCACCACGCCGTTGTGCTGCTGTTGGATGAAGTCTTCCTCAACCTCTCCCTCTTTCCTTGCTGGATCAAGGCGTGGGAGACGTCACCGGGCTGTACGTGTGTTGAACGCGGAGGTGCCGTGCGTTCAGCACTTGGTCATCGGTGATTTGAATCACGACGAGTACGACTCCATCAACCCCGTTCACTTGAACGCTTCCGCTTAGCGATCTACAAGGGTATGTAGATGCACTCTCCTTCCCCTCGTTGCTAGTCTCTCCATAGATAGATCTTGGTGACACATAGGAAAATTTTGAATTTCTGCTACGTTCCCCAACAGTGGCATCATGAGCTAGGTCTATTGCGTAGATTCTATGCACGAGTAGAACACAAAGTAGTTGTGGGCGTTGATTTTGTTCAATATGCTTGCCGTTACTAGTCTTATCTTGATTCGGCGGCATTGTGGGATGAAGCGGCCCGGACCGACCTTACACGTACTCTTACGTGAGACTGGTTCCACCGACTGACATGCACTAGTTGCATAAGGTGGCTAGCGGGTGTCTGTCTCTCCCACTTTAGTCGGATCAGATTCGATGAAAAGGGTCCTTATGAAGGGTAAATAGCAATTGGCATATCACGTTGTGGTCTTTGCGTAGGTAAGAAACGTTCTTGCTAGTAACCCATAGCAGCCACGTAAAACATGCAAACAACAATTAGAGGACGCCTAACTTGTTTTTGCAGGGTATGCTATGTGATGTGATATGGCCAAAGGATGTGATGAATGATATATGTGATGTATGAGATTGATCATGTTCTTGTAATAGGAATCACGACTTGCATGTCGATGAGTATGACAACCGGCAGGAGCCATAGGAGTTGTCTTTATTTATTTATGACCTGCGTGTCAACATAAACGTCATGTAATTACTTTACTTTATTGCTAACCGTTAGCTGTAGTAGTAGAAGTAATAGATGACGTGACAACTTCAAGAAGACACAATGATGGAGATCATGATGATGGAGATCATGGTGTCATGCCGGTGACGATGATGATCATGGAGCCCAGAAGATGGAGATCAAAAGGAGCAAAGTGATATTGGCCATATCATGTCACTATTTGATTGCATGTGATGTTTATCATGTTTATACATCTTATTTGCTTAGAACGACGGTAGTAAATAAGATGATCCCTCATTAAAATTTCAAGAAGTGTTCTCCCCTAACTGTGCACCGTTGCTACAGTTCGTCGTTTCGAAGCACCACGTGATGATCGGGTGTGATAGATTCTAACGTTCACATACAACGGGTGTTCACGAGCCTAGCATGTACAGACATGGCCTCGGAACACATGCAAACACTTAGGTTGACTTGACGAGCCTAGCATGTACAGACATGGCCTCGGAACACAGAAGACCGAAAGGTCGAGCATGAGTCGTATAGAAGATACGATCAACATGAAGATGTTCACCGATGTTGACTAGTCCGTCTCACGTGATGATCGGACACGGCCTAGTTGACTCGGATCATGTAATCACTTAGATGACTAGAGGGATGTCTGTCTGAGTGGGAGTTCATAAGATGAACTTAATTATCCTGAACATAGTCAAAAGGATTTTGCAAATTATGTCGTAGCTCGCGCTTCAGTTCTATTGTTTAGATTTGTTCCTAGAGAAAATTAGTTGAAAGTTGATAGTAGCAATTATGCGGACTAGGTCCGTAAACTGAGGATTGTCCTCATTGCTTCATAGAAGGCTTATGTCCTTAATGCACCGCTCAGTGTGCTGAACCTTGAATGTCGTCTGTAGATGTTGCGAACATCTGACATACACGTTTTGATAACTACATGATAGTTCAGTTAAATGGTTTAGAGTTGAGGCACCGAAGACATTTTTGAAACGTCGCGAAACATATGAGATGTTTTGAGGGCTGAAATTGGGATTTCAGGCTCATGCCCACGTCAAGAGGTATAAGACCTCCGACGATTTTCTTAGCCTACATACTAAGGGAGAAAAGCTCAATTGTTGAGCTTGTGCTCAGATTGTCTGAGTACAACGATCATTTGAATCGAGTGGGAGTTGATCTTCCAGATGAGATAGTGATGTTTCTCCGAAGTCATTACCACCAAGCTGCTAGAGCTTCGTGATGAACTATGATATATCAGGGACATATATGATGATCCTTGAGATATTCGCGATGTTTGACACCGCAAAAGTAGATATCAACAAGGAGCATCAATTGTTGATGGTTAGTGAAACCACTAGTTTCAAGAAGGGCAAGGGCAAGAAGGGATACTTCATGAAACGGCAAATCAGCTGCTGCTCTGGTGAAGAAACCCAAGGTTGAACCCAAACCCGAGACTAAGTGCTTCTGTAATAAGGGGAACAACCACTGGAGCAGAATTACCCTAGATACTTGGTAGATAAGAAGGCTGGCAAGGTCGATAGAAGTATATTGGATATACATTATGTTAATGTGTAATTTACTAGTACTCCTAGTAGCACCAGGGTATTAGATACCGGTTCGGTTGTTAAGTGTTAGTAACTCGAAATAAAAACTATGGAATAAACGGAGACTAGCTAAAGGTGAGCTGACGATATGTGTTGGAAGTGTTTCCAATGTTGATATGATCAAGCATCGCACGCTCCCTCTACCATCGAGACTGGTGTTTGCGTTGAGCATAGACATGATTGGATTATGACTATCGCGATACGGTTATTCATTTAAGGAGAATAATGGTTAGTCTGTTTATTTGAATAATACCTTCAATGGTCTTCCACCTAAAATGAATTGTTTGTTGAATCTCGATCGTAGTGATACACATGTTCATGCCAAAAGATATATGAGATAGTACCACCTACTTGTGGCACTGCCACGTAAGTCATATCGGTATAAAACGCATGAGGAAGCTCCATGTTGATGGATCTTTGGGCTCACTCGTTTTGAAAAGTTTGAGACATGCGAACCATGTCTATTGGTGTATATGCATGAAGAAACTCCATGCAAATGGACCGTTTGAACTCACTTGATTTTTGAATCACTTGAGACATGCAAATCATACCACATGGGCAAGATGACTGGAAGCCTCGGTTTCAGTAAAATGGAACTAGAAAGCAACTTGTTGGAAGTAATACATTTTGATGTGTGCAGTCCAATGAGTGCTGAGGCGTGTAGTGGATATCGTTATGTTCTTACTTCACAGATGATTTGAGTAGATGTTGAGTATATTTACTTGATGAATCATGAGTCTGAATTATTGAAAGGTTCAAGTAATTTCAGGGTGAAGTTGAAAGATTGTCGTGACAAGAGGATAAAATATCTATGATATGATCATAGAGATGAATATCTGAATTACGAGTTTGGCACAGAATTAAGACATTGTGGAAATCGTTTCACAACTAATACAGCCCAGAACACCATAGTGTGATGGTATGTCCGTACGTCATAACTGCACCCTATTGGATATGATGCATACCATGATGTCTCTTATCGAATTACCGTGATAGTTTATGGGTTAGGCATTAGAGACAACCACATTCACTTTAAAAGGGGCACCACGTAATTCCGATGAGATGACACCGTATGAACTATGGTTTAGAGAAACCTAAGCTGTCATTTCTTAAAAGGTTTGGGGCTACGACGCTTATGTGAAAAAGTTTCAGGCTGATAAGCTCGAACCCAAAACGGATAAATGCATCTTCATAGGACACCCAAAACAGTTGGGTATACCTCCTGTCTCAGATCCGAAAGCAATAAGGGATTGTTTCTAGAATCGGGGCCTTTTTCGAGGAAAAGTTTCTCTCGAAAGAATTGAGTGGGAGGATGGTAGAGACTTGATGAGGTTATTGAACCGTTACTTCAACTAGTGTATAGCAGGGAACAAAGAGTTGTTCCTGTGGCACCTACACCAATTGAAGTGGAAGCTTATGATAGTGATCATGAAACTTCAGATCAAGTCACTACCAAACCTCGTGGGATGACAAGGATGCGTACTACTTCAGAGTGGTACGTAGTCCTGTCTTGGAAGTCATGTTGCGAGACAACAATGAACCTACGAGCTATGGAGAAGCGATGGTGGGCCTGGATTCCGATAGATGGCTCGAGGCCATAAAATCCGAGAGAGGATCCATGTATGGAAACAAAGTGTAGACTTTGACAGAACAGCTCGATGGTCGTGAGTCTGTTGAGTATAGATGGATTTTAAAAGGAATACGGACAATGATGGTAAATGTCACCATTAAGAAAGCTCGACTTGTTGTTAAGATGTTTTCGACAAGTTCAAGGAGTTGACTACGATGAGACTTTCTCACCTGTAGCGATGCTAAAAGTCTGTTGGAATTATATTAGCAGTTACTGCACTATTTATGAAATCTTGCAGATAGGATGTCAAAACATTGTTTCCTCGACGATTTATGAGGAAAGGTTGTATGTGATACAACCGGAAAGTTTTGTCAATCCTGAAAGATGCTAATAAGTATGCAAAGCTCCAACAATCCTTCTAAGGACTGGAGTAAGCATCTCGGAGTTGGAATGTATGCTTTGATGAGATGATCAAAGATTTTGGGTGTGTATAAAGTTTATGAGAAACTTGTATTTCCAAAGAAGTGAGTGGGAGCACTATAGAATTTCTGATGAATATATGTTGTTGACATATTGTTGATCAGAAATGACGTAGAATTTCTGGAAAGCATATAGGGTTATTTGGAAAGTGTTTTTCAATGGAAAGCCTGGATTAAGCTACTTGAACATTGAGCATCAAGATCTATAAAGGATAGATCAAAACGCTTAATGGTACTTTCAAATGAGCACATACCTTGACATGATCTTGAAGGTGTTCAAGATGGATCAGTCAAAGAAGAAGTTCTTGCCTGAGTTGTAAGGTATGAAGTTAAGACTTAAAGCTCGACCACGGCAGAATAGAGAGAAAGGACGAAGGTCGTCCCCTATGCTTAAAACGTAGGCTCTACAGTATTCTATGTTGTGTACCGCACCTGTAGTGTGCCTTGCCATGAGTCAGACAAGGGGTACAAGAGTGATCCAAGAATGGATCACAGGAAAGCGGTCAAAGTTATCCTTAGTAACTAGTGGACTAAGGAATTTTTTCGATTATGGAGGTGGTAAAAGAGTTCGTCGTAAAGGGTTACGTCGATGCAAGCTTAACACCTATCCGGATAGTTCCGATAGAGATACCGGATACGTATAATGGAGCAACAATTTAGAATAACTCCAAGTAGAACAGTTATTTGGAATAGCTCCAAATAGAACGTGGTAGCTACATCTAGGAGATGACATAGAGATTTGTAAAGCACACACGGATCTGAAAGGTTCAGACCCGTTGACTATAACCTCTCTCACAAGCATAACATGATCAAACCTAGAACTCGTTGAGTGTTAATCACATAGTGATGTGAACTAGACTACTGAATCTAGTAAACTCTTGGGTGTTAGTCACATGGCGATGTGACCTGTGAGTGTTAATCACATGGCGATGTGAACTAGATTATTGACTCTAGTGCAAGTGGGAGACTGTTGGAAATATGCCCTAGAGGCAATAATAAATTAGTTATTATTATATTTCCTTGTTCATGATAATCGTTTATTATCCATGCTATAATTGTATTGATAGGAAACTCAGATACATGTGTGGATACATAGACAACACCATGTCCCTAGTAAGCCTCTAGTTGACTAGCTCGTTGATCAACAGATGGTTACGGTTTCCTGACCATGGACATTGGATGTCGTTGATAACGGGATCACATCATTGGGAGAATGATGTGATGGACAAGACCCAATCCTAAGCATAGCACTAGATCGTGTAGTTCGTATGCTAAAGCTTTGCTAATGTCAAGTATCATTTCCTTAGACCATGAGATTGTGCAACTCCCGGATACCATAGGAATGCTTTGGGTGTACCAAACGTCACAACGTAACTGGGTGACTATAAAGGTGCACTACAGGTATCTCTGAAAGTGTCTGTTGGGTTGGCACGAATCAAGACTGGGATTTGTCACTCCGTGTGACGGAGAGGTATCTCTGGGCCCACTCGGTAGGACATCATCATAATGTGCACAATGTGATTAAGGAGTTGATCACGGGATGATGTGTTACGGAACGAGTAAAGAGACTTGCCGGTAACGAGATTGAACAAGGTATCGTGATACCGACGATCGAATCTCGGGCAAGTATCGTACCGATAGACAAAGGGAATTGTATACGGGATTGATTAAGTCCTTGACATCGTGGTTCATCCGATGAGATCATCGTGGAACATGTGGGAGCCAACATGGGTATTCAGATCCCGCTGTTGGTTATTGACTGGAGAACGTCTCGGTCATGTCTGCATGTCTCCCGAACCCGTAGGGTCTACACACTTAAGGTTCGATGACGCTAGGGTTATAAAGGAAGTTAGTATGTGGTTACCGAATGTTGTTCGGAGTCCCGGATGAGATCCTGGACGTCACGAGGAGTTCCGGAATGGTCTGGAGGTAAAGATTTATATATGGGAAGTCCTGTTTTGGACACCGGAAGAGTTTCGTGGTTTATCGGTAACGTACCGGGACCACCGGGAGGGTCCCGGGGGTCCACCAAGTGGGGCCACCTGCCCCGGAGGCTTGCGTGGGCTAAGAGTGGTGAGGGCCCAGCCCCTTAGTGGGCTGGTGCGCCTCCCACAAGGGCCCAAGGTGCCCAAGAGGTGGAAAGGGGGCAAACCCTAATGGGATATGGGCCTTAGGGCCCATATTGGGGCGCCTCCCTCTCCCCTCCCCCTCTTGGCCGCCACCCTTGATCCCATCTAGGGCTGCCGCCCCCCTAGGGGTGGGAACCCTAGAGGGGGAGCAGCCCTCCCCTTCCCCTATATATATATGAGGCCTAGGGGGCTGCCCACAACACGCGATTCAATCTCTGTTGGTGCAGCCCTGCGTCTCTTCTTCCTCCTCTTCTGTGGTTCTTGGCGAAGCCCTGCAGGATAGCCACGCTCCTCCATCACCACCACGCCGTTGTGCTGCTGTTGGATGAAGTCTTCCTCAACCTCTCCCTCTTTCCTTGCTGGATCAAGGCGTGGGAGACGTCACCGGGCTGTACGTGTGTTGAACGCGGAGGTGTCGTGCGTTCGGCACTTGGTCATCGGTGATTTGAATCACGACGAGTACGACTCCATCAACCCCGTTCACTTGAACGCTTCCGCTTAGCGATCTACAAGGGTATGTAGATGCACTCTCCTTCCCCTCGTTGCTAGTCTCTCCATAGATAGATCTTGGTGACACGTAGGAAAATTTTGAATTTCTGCTACGTTCCCCAACATAGGGAACATCTTTTATTTTCTCTCTATCTTCTGCAGTGGTCGGGCATTGAGTCTGACTCAACTTCACACCTTGTAACACAGGCAAGAACCCTTTCTTTGCTTGATCCATTTTGAACTTCTTCAAAATTTTGTCAAGGTATGTGCTCTGTGAAAGTCCAATTAAGCGTTTTGATCTATCTCTATAGATCTTTATGCCTAATATGTAAGCAGCTTCCCCGAGGTCTTTCATCGAAAAACTTTTATTCAAGTATCCCTTTATGCTATCCAGAAATTCTATATCATTTCCAATCAGCAATATGTCATCCACATATAATATTAGAAATGCTACAGAGCTCCCACTCACTTTCTTGTAAATACAGGCTTCTCCAAAAGTCTGTATAAAGCCAAATGCTTTGATCACACTATCAAAGCGTTTATTCCAACTCCGAGATGCTTGCACCAGTCCATAAATGGATCGCTGGAGTTTGCATACTTTGTTAGCTCCCTCTGGATCGATAAAACCTTCTGGTTGTATCATATACAACTCTTCTTCCAGAAATCCATTCAGGAATGCAGTTTTGACATCCATCTGCCATATTTCATAATCATAAAATGCGGCATTTGCTAACATAATTCTGACAGACTTAAGCATCGCTACGGGTGAGAAGGTCTCATCGTAGTCAACTCCTTGAACTTGTCGAAAACCTTTCGCGACAAGTCGAGCTTTATAGACAGTAATATTACCGTCAGCGTCAGTCTTTTTCTTGAAGATCCATTTATTCTCAATTGCTTGCCGATCATCGGGCAAGTCAACCAAAGTCCATACTTTGTTTTCATACATGGATCCCATCTCAGATTTCATGGCCTCAAGCCACTTTGCGGAATCTGGGCTCACCATCGCTTCTTCATAGTTCGTAGGTTCATCATGATCTAGCATCATGACTTCCAGAACTGGATTACCGTACCACTCTGGTGCGGATCTCACTCTGGTTGATCTACGTGGTTCAGTAGTATCTTGTTCTGAAGCTTCATGATCATCATCATTAGCTTCCTCACTGATTGGTATAGGTGTCGCAGAAACAGTTTTCTGTGATGTACTATTTTCCAATAAGGGAGCAGGTACAGTTACCTCGTCAAGTTCTACTTTCCTCCCACTCACTTCTTTCGAGAGAAACTCCTTCTCTAGAAAGTTTCCGAATTTAGCAACAAAAGTCTTGCCTTCGGATCTGTGATAGAAGGTGTATCCAATAGTTTCCTTTGGATATCCTATGAAGACACATTTCTCCGATTTGGGTTCGAGCTTATCAGGTTGAAGCTTTTTCACATAAGCATCGCAGCCCCAAACTTTAAGAAACGACAACTTTGGTTTCTTGCCAAACCATAGTTCATAAGGTGTCGTCTCAACGGATTTTGATGGTGCCCTGTTTAACGTGAATGCGGCCGTCTCTAAAGCATAACCCCAAAACGATAGCGGTAAATCAGTAAGAGACATCATAGATCGCACCATATCTAGTAAAGTACGATTACGACGTTCGGACACACCATTACGTTGTGGTGTTCCGGGTGGCGTGAGTTGCGAAACTATTCCACAATTTTTCAAATGTACACCAAACTCGTAACTCAAATATTCTCCTCCACGATCAGATCGTAGAAACTTTATTTTCTTGTTACGATGATTTTCAACCTCACTCTGAAATTCTTTGAACTTTTCAAATGTTTCAGACTTATGTTTCATTAAGTAGATATACCCATATCTGCTTAAATCATCTGTGAAGGTGAGAAAATAACGATATCCGCCACGAGCCTCAATATTCATCGGACCACATACATCGGTATGTATGATTTCCAATAAATCTGTTGCTCTCTCCATAGTACCGGAGAACGGTGTTTTAGTCATCTTGCCTATGAGGCACGGTTCGCAAGTACCAAGTGATTCATAATCAAGTGGTTCCAAAAGCCCATCAGTATGGAGTTTCTTCATGCGCTTTACACCGATATGACCTAAACGGCAGTGCCACAAATAAGTTGCACTATCATTATTAACTTTGCATCTTTTGGCTTCTACATTATGAATATGTGTATCACTATCTTCGAGATTCAACAAGAATAGACCACTCTTCAAAGGTGCATGACCATAAAAGATATTATTCATATAAATAGAACAACCATTATTCTCTGATTTAAATGAATAACCGTCTCGCATTAAACAAGATCCAGATATAATGTTCATGCTCAACGCTGGCACCAAATAACAATTATTTAGGTCTAATATTAATCCCGAAGGTAGATGTAGAGGTAGCGTGCCGACCGCGATCACATCGACTTTGGAACCGTTTCCCACGCGCATCGTCACCTCGTCCTTTGCTAGCGCCGCTTATTCCGTAGTCCCTGTTTCGAGTTGCAAATATTAGCAACAGAACCAGTATCAAATACCCAGGTGCTACTGCGAGCTCTAGTAAGGTACACATCAATAACATGTATATCACATATACCTTTGCTCACTTTGCCATCCTTCTTATCCGCCAAATACTTGGGGCAGTTCTGCTTCCAGTGACCAGTCTGCTTGCAGTAGAAGCACTCAGTTTCAGGCTTAGGTCCAGACTTGGGTTTCTTCTCCTGAGCAGCAACTTGTTTGCTGTTCTTCTTGAAGTTTCCCTTCTTCTTCCCTTTGCCCTTTTTCTTGAAACTAGTGGTTTTGCTAACCATCAACACTTGATGCTCCTTCTTGATTTCTACCTCCGCAGCTTTCAGCATTGCGAAGAGCTCGGGAATAGTCTTGTTCATCCCTTGCATATTATAGTTCATCACGAAGCTCTTGTAGCTTGGTGGCAGTGATTGGAGAATTCTGTCAATGACGCAGTCATCTGGAAGATTAACTCCCATCTGAATCAAGTGATTATTATACCCAGACATTTTGAGTATATGCTCACTGACAGAACTGTTCTCCTCCATCTTGCAGCTATAGAACTTATTGGAGACTTCATATCTCTCAATTCGGGCATTTGCTTGAAATATTAACTTCAACTCCTGGAACATCTCATATGCTCCATGACGTTCAAAACGTCGTTGAAGTCCCGATTCTAAGCCGTAAAGCATGGCACACTGAACTATCGAGTAGTCATCAGCTTTGCTCTGCCAGACGTTCATAACATCTGGCGTTGCTCCAGCAGCAGGCCTGTCACCCAGCGGTGCTTCCAGGACGTAATTCTTCTGTGCAGCAATGAGGATGATCCTCAGGTTACGGACCCAGTCCGTGTAATTGCTACCATCATCTTTCAATTTTGCTTTCTCAAGGAACGCATTAAAATTCAACGGAACAATAGCACGAGCCATCTATCTACAATCAACATAAACAAGCAAGATACTATCAGGTACTAAGTTCATGATAAGTTTAAGTTTAGTTAATCAAATTACTTAGGAACTCCCACTTAGATAGACATCCCTCTAATCTTCTAAGTGATCACGTGATCCAAATCAACTAAACCATAACCGATCATCACGTGAGATGGAGTAGTTTTCAATGGTGAACATCGTTATGTTGATCATATCTACTATATGATTCGCGCTCGACCTTTCGGTCTCCGTGTTCCGAGGCCATATCTGTATATGCTTGGCTCGTCAAGTATAACCTGAGTATTCTGCGTGTGCAACTGTTTTGCACCCGTTGTATTTGGACGTAGAGCTTATCACACCCGATCATCACGTGGTGTCTGGGCACGACGAACTTTGGCAACGGTGCATACTCAGGGAGAACACTTCTTGATAATTTTTAGTGAGAGATCATCTTATAATGCTACCGTCAATCAAAGCAAGATAAGATGCATAAAAAGGGATAAACATCACATGCAATCAATATAAGTGATATGATATGGCCATCATCATCTTGTGCATGTGATCTCCATCTCCGAAGCACCGTCATGATCACCATCGTCACCGGCGCGACACCTTGATCTCCATCGTAGCATCGTTGTCGTCTCGCCAATCTTATGCTTCCACGACTATCACTACCGTTTAGTAATAAAGTAAAGCATTACATCGCGATTGCATTGCATATAATAAAGCGACAACCATATGGCTCCTGCCAGTTGCCGATAACTCGGTTACAAAACATGATCATCTCATACAATAAAATCAGCATCATGCCTTGACCATATCACATCACAACATGCCCTGCAAAAACAAGTTAGACGTCTTCTACTTTGTTGTTGCAAGTTTTACGTGGCTGCTACGGGCTTAAGTAAGAACTCATCTCACCTACGCATCAAAACCACAACGATAGTTCGTCAAATAGACTCTGTTTTAACCTTCTCAAGGACCGGGCGTAGTCACACTTGGTTCAACTAAAGTTGGAGAGACAGTCTTCCGCAAGCCATCTATGTGCAAAGCACGTCGAGGGAACCGGTCTCGCGTAAGAGTACGCGTAAGGTTGGTCCGGATCGTCTCACCCAACAATACCGCCGAACCAAAGTATGACATGCTGGTAGGCAGTATGACTTGTATCGCCCACAACTCACTTGTGTTCTACTCGTGCAAATAACATCAAACCATAAAACCTAGGCTCTGATACCACTGTTGGGGAACGTAGTAATTTCGAAAATTTTCCTACGCACACGCAAGATCATGGTGATGCATAGCAACGAGGGGGAGAGTGTTGTCTACGTACCAACGCAGACCGACTGCGGAAGCGATCACACAACGTAGAGGAAGTAGTCGTACGTCTTCTTCCCGATCCGACCGATCCAAGCACCGTTACTCCGGCACCTCCGAGTTCTTAGCACACGTTCAGCTCGATGACGTTCCTCGGGCTCCGATCCAGCAAAGCGTCGAGGAAGAGTTCCGTCAGCACGATGGCGTGGTGACGATCTTGATGTACTACCGACGCAGGGCTTCGCCTAAGCACTGTAACGGGATGATCGAGGTGGAATTTGGTGGCAGGGGGCACCGCACACGGCTAAGGAACGATCTCAAGGATCAACTTGTGTGTCTTGGGGTGTCCCCTGCCCCCGTATATAAAGGTTGGAGGAAGGGGGGCCGGCCGGCCAGGGAGAGGGAGGCGCAGGGGAGTCCTACTCCTATCGGGAGTAGGACTCCCCCCTCCAATCCTATTCCAATTAGGACTCTCGGGGGGAAAGAAGAGAGAGGGGGGGCCGGCCCCTTCTCCTAGTCCTACTAGGACTTGGGGAAAGGGGGGGGGGCGCCGGCCAGCTATGGGCTGCCCCTTTTCTCTTTTTCCACTAAGGCCCAATAGGCCCATTAGTCTCCCGGGGGGTTCCGGTAACCCTCCCAGTATTCCGGTAAAATCCCGATTTCACCCGGAACACTTCCTATGTCCAAACATAGGCTTCCAATATATCAATCTTTACGTCTCGACCATTTCGAGACTCCTCGTCATGTCCGTGATCTCATCCGGGACTCCGGACAACCTTCGGTACATCAAAATGCATAAACTCATAATAACTGTCATCGTAACGTTAAGCGTGCGGACCCTACGGTTCGAGAACAATGTAGACATGACCGAGACACGTCTCCGGTCAATAACCAATAGCGGGACCTGGATGCCCATATTGGCTCCTACATATTCTACGAAGATCTTTATCGGCCAGACCGCATAACAACATACGTTGTTCCCTTTGTCATCGGTATGTTACTTGCCCGAGATTTGATCGTCGGTATCCAATACCTAGTTCAATCTCGTTACTGTCAAGTCTCTTTACTCGTTCCGTAATACATCATCTCACAACTAACATATTAGTTGCAGTGCTTGCAAGGCTTATGTGATGTGCATTACCGAGAGGGCCCAGAGATACCTCTCCGACAATCGGAGTGACAAACCCTAATCTCGAAATATGCCAACCCAACATCTACCATTGGAGACACCTGTAGTACTCCTTTATAATCACCCAGTTACGTTGTGACGTTTGGTAGTACCCAAAGTGTTCCTCCGGTAAATGGGAGTTGCATAATCTCATAGTTATAGGAACATGTATAAGTCATGAAGAAAGCAATAGCAACATACTAAACGATCGGGTGCTAAGCTAATGAAATGGGTCATGTCAATCAGATCATTCAACTAATGATGTGACCTTGTTAATCAAATAACAACTCTTTTGTCCATGGTTAGGAAACATAACCATCTTTGATTAACGAGCTAGTCAAGTAGAGGCATACTAGTGACACTCTGTTTGTCTATGTATTCACACATGTATTATGTTTCCGGTTAATACAATTCTAGCATGAATAATAAACATTTATCATGATATAAGGAAATAAATAATAACTTTAGTATTGCCTCTAGGGCATATTTCCTTCACATCCCGTACGGGGCAAAGTACCCCGTCCAAACCGCGGGCAGGTGTTGCTGAAGATGCCCATGACCGCCGTTGTCGGAGCGGACGCGCTCTCGACCGCCAGAGCGGCCGCGACCCCGTCCGCGGTCAGAGCCGCCAAGGGCGGGGCCTCGAGCCCCGCCGGTGCCGCCGGTGCCGCCGGAGCCGGCCCGCCCGGAGGAAGGCGCCTGATCGCCGCAGTCACCGCGGTCGCCGCGGTCATTGGTGGAGCCGGAGCCGGTGGTGATGGTGAGGGCCGTCGAGCCAGCCTCAGCCACACGCAGATTGAGGTTGTACTCCGCGAGATCAACCCGAGAGCAAGCAACGTCAAACGGTGGAAGGGGAACCGTGTCACCCAAGATAGTGCGGATGGCGTCAAAGCGACTGTCGAGGCCATGGAGGAACTGCATGGTGAGGTCGGGCAAAGACACCGGGTTGCCGGTGTCAGCGAGGCCATCGGCAAGGCTCTTGAGGCGACGGGCATAATCAGAGACGGTGAGATCGCCTTGTTTGAGATTGCGGTACTGGCGGGTGAGGTGAAGGTAGAGGGCGCCTTGGTTTGCAAGAAAATAGTCGCGGATGCGCTTCCACGCCGTGTAGGCGTTGGTGGCGCCGCCCATGATGAGCTCGAGGATGGAATCAGCCAGAGTGAAGTAGATCCACAGAATGAGGCGGTTATCGACGGCAAGCCAGGAGGCGTCGGGATTGGGAGGTGGTGGCTGAAGGACATGGTCCTGGACACAGTACTGCATGAGAACACAGGAGAAGAAAGTACGCCACTTGACATAGTTGTGCTCGGCAGGATCGAGTTTGAAACGGATGTGGTTCGAGATGTGATCATTGTGGAATTGGTGGAGAAGGGGATCCGTTGGTGTGGTGGCCGCGAAAGGGACGACGGGCAGGGGAGCGGAAGGAGAAGACGAGGTGGTGGAGGGGAGGACGGGAGGAGTGGTCCTGGGAGTCGAGGACGGAGGAGGGGACGAACCGGCGGCGACGTCAGGGGAGGGGAGGTCGCCGAAGATGTCCTCGAAGCCCGTGGCGACTGATACCAAGCTAGAGGGAGAAGTGTTGCTTTATATTATTGCATCGAGTGAGTTACAGGAGAAGTACACATATAGGGCGATGCCCAACGGCTCCCGTCAGAGTAGGCACGCAGGCCACGACTGGGTGCGATCGCATGAGATCCTACAATCTAGGAGTTACAGTACAACAGAATTACATACAGTATGAATACATGTACAGCTTGTTAACATGGAGCCTGTGAGCTCTCCTTGTTATTTATTCTGGAAAAAGAAAAGACATTTCTTTTATGAAAAGTGGTTTACAATTATGTCAGCAGCTGCAGAGAAACCACCTTTCCCATACACCCGGGTTTAAGGCATCAATATATTTTTTCACTTCCCATGTACAGTATATACAGCACAGTGGAAGCACTAGGTGCAATAGTAATGTTTTGCCTACCACGTACATTGATAACAGTTGTGTGAGATTAACTGCTTTTCTGAACAAGTTAATAGTGTGGCTGTCAGTTACTACCTTCAGCGCAATATCAAAAGAGGAAATTTGTTTCCTTTTGAGAATGACACAACAAACAAACAATCTATGATATGTAGGATGCAGGGGGTCACTACTCACTACTCTTTAAGAGCATCAATCTTGCTAGCTAGGACATGATCATTAGCTCGCAACAAGTTTGCTTGCACACGGAGAAGGAAAACAAGCAGCAGATCTCTGACAGTATATCACACAATTCGTGACCCAGATGATATTTAGCATCAAAGGCCGAGGCCGACCACAGAAAGTAAACTCTCTCCTAGGCGGCCCAATCGTACTTCTATGCAGTAAGCAAATTTGCATGAAAGAAAACCAGAAAAATAGGTAATGCACACTACTGTAAAACAAGTGCCGTGCATGTGGCCCTTGTCGCGTGCAGCGCAGAGCACCGCCCCGTTGACGTAACCCATCTTGAACTCGGGTGGAATTGGTACCGGTGATGGGGCCTTGCCAGCGCTTGCAGACTAGGTTATGTTTTTTCATCTTGTTTGTTTATTTTCTCGCCAGATGTTAATTCTAGTGAAGCTTCGCCAGTCCACCCTGATGGACCTACGTACACATATTACCATGCCAAAAAATATGTGTTCCCTCAGCAGCATAAAAATATTTTTTCCAATTACAGTTGAACCATAAACCCTAGTATCATGTAGGCTAGGAACAACCAACACATTACTGACATATCCTAGAAGCTGATCCACGGCTGGACTTTTCTTGTAGTGTCTCGCCGTGCATACTTTTGCTCTCAAATTGTTATGTCTAATGATGTGAACCGGATACTTGCTCAACCGTGAAAGTAACACCTGCCATGCATAAACAACATACAAGACTCACTCACCTGTCAACTGTCATTATTTTCAGAAATAAAAAAATCAATTTCTTAAACCAAATCATGCTTTCAAAACGTAGGAATTTCAAATTTTCTTCACCTTTTTAAAAATATTCAAATTTATAAAAAACCAATTCAAAAAATGTTCTCGATTTCAAAACAAAATACAATTTTCAATACATGTTAGTTATTTCACAAAAAGTTCAGAATTCCAAAAAATATACTGGTTTAAAAAATTATTCGTGGGTTTTAAAAAATGTTCGCATTTTTATAATTTTTTAGGTAGTTTCCAAAATGTTCCCATTTTTTTAAAAAGACGAAATATTCAGAAGATTGTCTGAGTGTTCACATTTTGTTTAGAATTTTAAAAAATGTTCCCATTTAAAAATAATTGTTGACAGTTTCAAAAAAAGTTAAAATTTTCATTTTTTGTTAAGAATTTTAAAAAATCTTTCTGCTTTCAAAATTGTTCATAAATTTCAAAACAATGGTCGCATTTTCAAAAAGCCTTTCACAAAATTCATTTTTTCATAAGGGTGTTCGCATTTTAAAAAATATTCATTTTTCAACAAAAAATCGTCTGAAATTTATATAAATCGGATTTAACACTGTTGTTGGTGCTTAATATATCTCGTTGTTTTATAGACTCAAAGCCTCAGTAGTTGCGATGGCTAGCAGCTTGCAGTCATAATCTTTGTTTGATTTTATCGCGAGCGCTTGAGTTTTGGCATTTTTATTCTAGCACTTTAGTACGTGTATATGTTGCTGGGCCGTCCACTACTGGGGAAAAGGTTTTTAACGACCACATATTTTTTTGGTCGTTATTTTTGTAATTACGTGATGGTGTGTCGCCGTTGACTGTGCGGAAATAATGGCCACTTTTATTATCGTTAACTATATTTTCATGGGCACCAGAATGTCAATAATGACCACTTTTTCCTTTCACCATTCATAGAATCATTATATTTTCAGAACATTTGAAAACATCAAAGGATTCCGACATCCTTTAATTAATCGAAATCATAGAGATTAACAAAATACCAACATTCAATTCTGGAATTAGAATATCATTCAGCAAATATGAATCAGAACACTCTAGATGACTAATGTATGTAGTCCTCATGTCTAGCAGCTGCAGCCGAGGGACACCATCATAAGTTTGATATTTGAATGTATATCATTCTTCCTGGGCGATAACATTGCCCTAATTCTTTTATATTCTGTCCTGCCAAACACACTAGCACTAGTAGAAAAAGGGGGCTTTGGTCCAGGCTGGGTAACCCCATTAGTCCCGGTTCAGTCCAGAACCAGGACCAATGGGTGCATTAGTCCCGGTTCGTGCGGCTAAGGCATTAGTCTCGGTTCACCTGGGCCCTTTAGTCCCGGTTCATGCCACGAACCGGGACTAAAGGGTGCGATGCCCGTTAGTCCCGGTTGGTGGCACCAACCGGGACTAAAGGTTTTAGACCTTTAGTCCCGGTTGGTGCCACCAACCGGGACTAATGGCCTTTAAGGCATTAGTACCGGTTCATGGCGCGAACCGGTACTAAAGGTCCAATTTTCAAACTCTCCACCCCCCTGGACCGCCTTTTCAGTTTTAGAAAAAACAAAAGAAAATGATGGAAATGTCAAATAAAATAAAATAAAGTAAGTTTCCCATGTGATATGTGTTGGAAATATGCCCTAGAGGCAATAATAAAAGCATTATTATTATATTTCCTTGTTCATGATAATTGTCTTTATTCATGCTATAATTGTGTTATCCGGAAATCGTAATACATGTGTGTATAATAGACACCAACATGTACCTAGTAAGCCTCTAGTTGACTAGCTCGTTGATCAACAGATAGTCATGGTTTCCTGACTATGGACATTGGATGTCATTGATAACGAGATCACATCATTGGGAGAATGATGTGATGGACAAGACCCAATCCTAAACATAGCATAAGATCGTATAGTTCATTTGCTAGAGTTTTCCAATGTCAAGTATCCTTTCCTTAGACCATGAGATCGTGTAACTCCCGGATACCGTAGGAGTGCTTTGGGTATACCAAACGTCACAACGTAACTGGGTGACTATAAAGGTAGACTACGGGTATCTCCGAAAGTGTCTGTTGGGTTGACACGGATCAAGACTGGGATTTGTCACTCCGTATGACGGAGAGGTATCACTGGGCCCACTCGGTAATGCATCATCATTATGAGCTCAAAGTGACCAAGTGTCTGGTCACGGGATCATGCATTACAGTATGAGTAAAGTGACTTGCCGGTAACGAGATTGAACAAGGTATTGGGATACCGACGATCGAATCTCGGGCAAGTAAAATACCGATTGACAAAGGGAATTGAATACGGGGTTGCTTGAATCCTCGACATCGTGGTTCATCCGATGAGATCATCGAGGAGCATGTGGGAGCCAACATGGGTATCCAGATCCCGCTGTTGGTTATTGACCGGAGAGTCGTCTCGGTCATGTCTGCATGTCTCCCGAACCCGTAGGGTCTACACACTTAAGATTCGGTGACGCTAGGGTTGTAAAGATATGTATATGCAGTAACCCGAATGTTGTTCGGAGTCCCGGATGAGATCCCGGACGTCACGAGGAGTTTCGGAATAGTCCGGAGGTAAAGAATTATATATAGGAAGTGCTGTTTCGGCCATCGGGACAAGTTTCGGGGTCACCGGTATTGTACCGGGACCACCGGAAGGGTCCCGGGGGTCCACCGGGTGGGGCCACCCATCCCGGAGGGCCCCATGGGCTAAAGTGGGGAGGGGAACCAGCCCATAGTGGGCTGGTGTGCCCCCCTAGGCCCACCCCATGCGCCTAGGGTTGGAACCCTAGGGGTGGGGGGGCGCCCCACCTTGCCTTGGGGGCCACTCCAGCCCTGGCCGCCGCCCCACTAGGAGATCTCATCTCCTAGGGCCGCCCCCCCCTAGGGGAGCCTATATATATGAGGGGGGGAGAGGGGGCATCCGTACCTTGAGTCTTGGCGCCTCCCTCTCCCCTGCTACACCTCTCTCTCTCGTTGTATAAGGCGAAGCCCTGCTACTGTGACGCCCTGCATCCACCACCATGCCGTCGTGCTGCTGGATCTTCATCAACCTCTCCTTCCCCCTTGCTGGATCAAGATGGAGGAGACGTCACGCTGACTGTACGTGTGTTGAACGCGGAGGTGCCGTCCATTCGGCGCTAGGATCTCCGGTGATTTGGATCACGTCGTGTACGACTACCTCATCCCCGTTCTTTGAACGCTTCCGCTCGTGATCTACAAAGGTATGTAGATGCATCCGATCACTCGTTGCTAGATGAACTCATAGATGGATCTTGGTGAAACCGTAGGAAATTTTTTGTTTTCCGCAACGTTCCCCAACAGTGGCATCATGAGCTAGGTCTATGCGTAGTTCTTCTTGCGCGAGTAGAACACAATTTGTTATGGGCATAGATGTTGTCAACTTTCTTGCCGCTACTAGTCTTATCTTGCTTCAGCGGTATTGTGGGATGAAGCGGCCCGGACCAACCTTACACGTACGCTTACGTGAGACCGTTTCCATCGACTAACATGCACTAGTTGCATAAGGTGGCTGGCGGGTGTCTGTCTCTCCCACTTTAGTTGGAGCGGATTCGATGAAAAGGGTCCTTATGAAGGGTAAATAGAAGTTGACAAATCACGTTGTGGCTTTCATGTAGGTAAGAAAATGTTCTTGCTAGAACCCTATTTCAGCCACGTAAAACTTGCAACAACAATTAGAGGACGTCTAACTTGTTTTTGCAGCAAGTGCTTTGTGATATGATATGGCCAAAGTTGTGATGAATGATGAATGATATGTTGGGGAACGCAGTAATTTCAAAAAATTTCCTACGCACACGCAAGATCATGGTGATGCACAGCAACGAGAGGGGAGAGTGTTGTCTACGTACCAACGCAGACCAACTGCGGAAGCGATCACACAACGTAGAGGAAGTAGTCGTACGTCTTCTTCCTGTTGGAAATATGCCCTAGAGGCAATAATAAAAGCATTATTATTATATTTCCTTGTTCATGGTAATTGTCTTTATTCATGCTATAATTGTGTTATCCGGAAATCGTAATACATGTGTGAATAACAGACACCAACATGTCCCTAGTAAGCCTCTAGTTGACTAGCTCGTTAATCAACAGATAGTCATGGTTTCCTGGCTATGGACATAAGATGTCACTGATAACGAGATCACATCATTATGAGAATGATGTGATGGACAAGACCCAATCCTAAACATAGCATAAAGATCGTATAGTTCGTTTGCTAGAGTTTTGCAATGTCAAGTATCTTTTCCTTAGACCATGAGATCGTGTAACTCCCGGATACCGTAGGAGTGCTTTGGGTGTACCAAACGTCACAACGTAACTGGGTGACTATAAAGGTAGACTACGGGTATCTCCGAAAGTATCTGTTGGGTTGACATGGATCGAGACTGGGATTTGTCACTCCGTATGACGGAGAGGTATCACTGGGCCCACTCGGTAATGCATCATCATAATGAGCTCAAAGTGACCAAGTGTCTGGTCACGGGATCATGCATTACGGTACGAGTAAAGTGACTTGCCGGTAACGAGATTGAACGAGGTATTGGGATACCGACGATCGAATCTCGGGCAAGTAATATATCGATAGACAAAGGGAATTGCATACGGGGTTGATTGAATCCTCGACATCGTGGTTCATCCGATGAGATCATCGTGGAGCATGTGGGAGCCAACATGGGTATCCAGATCCCGCTGTTGGTTATTGACCTGAGATCGTCTCGGTCATGTCTACATGTCTCCCGAACCCGTAGGGTCTACACACTTAAGGTTCGGTGACGCTAGGGTTGTGAAAGATAAGTATATGCAGTAACCCGAATGTTGTTCGGGGTCCCGGATGAGATCCCGGACGTCACGAGAAGTTCCGGAATGGTCCGGAGGTAAAGAATTATATATAGGATGTGCAGTTTCGGCCATCGGGACAAGTTTCGGGGTATCTGGTATTGTACCGGGACCACCGGAAGGGTCCCGGGGGTCCACCAGGTGGGGCCACCTATCCCGGAGGGCCCCTTGGGCTGAAATAGGAGGGAACCCAGCCCATAGTGGGCTGGGGCGCCAGCCCCCTCAAGGCCCATGCGCCTAGGGTTGGGGGGGGGGGGAACCCTAAGGGGGGGCGCCCCCTTGCTTGGGGGGCAAGCCCCACCCCTTGGCCGCCGCCCCCCCCCCTAGTAGATGCCATCTACTAGGGCCGGCGCCCCCCTGGCACCCCTATATATAGTGGGGAGAGGAGGGACTTGATCCCCACGCTTTTGGTGCTTCCCTCTCCCCCTGTTACTTCTCCCTTTCTCGTAGTACACGGCGAAGCCCTGCTGTCGTGACGCCCTGCATCCACCACCACGCCGTCGTGCTGCTGGATCATCATCAACCTCTCCTTCCCCCTTGCTGGATCAAGAAGGAGGAGACGTCTCCTGTCCCGTACGTGTGTTGAACGCGGAGGTGCCGTCCGTTCGGCGCTGGTCATCGGTGATTTGGATCACGTCGTGTACGACTACTTCAACCTCGTTCTAACGAACGCTTCCGCTCGCGATCTACAAAGGTATGTAGATGCATCTCGTGACTCGTTGCTAGATGAACTCCTAGATGATCTTGGTGAAACGAGTAGGAAAATTTTTGTTTTCTGCAACGTTCCCCAACAGTGGCATCATGAGCTAGGTCTATGCGTAGTTCTTCTTGCGCGAGTAGAACACAATTCGTTGTGGGCGTGGATTTGTCAACCTTCTTGCCGCTACTAGTCTTTTCTTGCTTCAGCGGTATTGTGGGATGAAGCGGCCCGGACCAACCTTACACGTACGCTTACGTGAGACCGGTTCCACCGACTAACATGCACTAGTTGCATAAGGTGGCTGGCGGGTGTCTGTCTCTCCCACTTTAGTTGGAGCGGATTCGATGAACAGGGTCCTTATGAAGGGTAAATAGAAGTTGACAAATCACGTTGTGGCTTTCACGTAGGTAAGAAAACGTTCTTGCTAGAACCCTAATTCAGCCACGTAAAACTTGCAACAACAATTAGAGGACGTCTAACTTGTTTTTGCAGCAAGTGCTTTGTGATATGATATGGCCAAAGTTGTGATGAATGATGAATGATCTATATGTGATGTATGAGATGTTCATGCTATTGTAATAGGAATCACGACTTGCATGTCGGTGAGTATGACAACCGGCAGGAGCCATAGGAGTTGTCTTTATTCTTTTATATGACCTGCGTGTCATTGAGAAACGCCATGTAAATTACTTTACTTTATTGCTAAACGCGTTAGCCATAGTAGTAGAAGTAATAGTTGGCGAGCAACTTCATGGAGACACGATGATGGAGATCATGATGATGGAGATCATGGTGTCAAGCCGATGACAAGATGATCATGGAGCCCCAAGATGGAGATCAAAGGAGCTATGTGATATTGGCCATATCATGTCACGTTTATTATTTGATTGCATGTGATGTTTATCATGTTTTGCATCTTGTTTACTTAGAACGACGGTAGTAAATAAGATGATCCCTCATAATAATTTCAAGAAGTGTTCCCCCTAACTGTGCACCGTTGCGACAGATCGTTGTTTCGAAGCACCACGTGATGATCGGGTGTGATAGATTCTAACGTTCACATACAACGGGTGTAAGACAGATTTACACATGCAAACACTTAGGTTGACTTGACGAGCCTAGCATGTACAGACATGGCCTCGGAACACAGAAGACCGAAAGGTCGAGCATGAGTCGTATAGAAGATACGATCAACATGAAGATGTTCACCGACGTTGACTAGTCCGTCTCACGTGATGATCGGACACGGCCTAGTTAACTCGGATCATGTTATACTTAGATGACTAGAAGAGGGATGTCTATCTAAGTGGGAGTTCATAAATAATTTGATTTGATGAACTTAATTATCATGAACTTAGTCTAAAATATTTACAATATGTCTTGTAGATCAAATGGCCAACGTAGTCCTCAACTTCAACGCGTTCCTAGAGAAAACTAAGCTGAAAGACGATGGCAGCAACTACACGGACTGGTTCCGGAACCTGAGGATCATCCTCATAGCTGCCAAGAAAGATTATGTCCTACAAGCACCGCTGGGTGACGCACCTGTCCTCCCTGCCGAACAAGACGTTATGAACGCTTGGCAGGCATGATCCGATGACTACTCCCTCGTTCAGTGCGGCATGCTTTACAGTTTAGAACCGGGGCTCCAAAAGCGTTTTGAGAGACATGGAGCATACGAGATGTTCGAAGAGCTAAGAATGGTTTTCCAAGCTCATGCCCGGGTCGAGAGATATGAGGTCTCCGACAAGTTCTTCAGCTGTAAGATGGAGGAAAATAGTTCTGTCAGTGAGCACATACTCACGATGTCTGGATTACATAACCGCTTGACTCAGCTGGGAGTTAATCTCCCGGATGATGCGGTCATTGACAGAATCCTCCAGTCGCTTCCACCGAGCTACAAGAGCTTTGTGATGAACTTCAATATGCAGGGGATGGAAAAAACCATTCCTGAAGTATTTGCTATGCTGAAATCAGCAGAGGTAGAAGTCAAGAAGGAACATCAGGTGTTGATGGTCAATAAAACCACTAAGTTCAAGAAGGGCAAGGGTAAGAAAGCCTTCAAGAAGGACGGCAAGGAAGTTGCCGCGCCCGGCAAGCAAGCTGCCGGGAAGAAACCAAAGAATGGACCCAAGCCCGAGACTGAGTGTTTTTATTGCAAGGGAAGTGGTCACTGGAAGCGGAATTGCCCCAAATACTTAGCGGACAAGAAGGCCGGCAAAACAAAAGGTATATGTGATATACATGTAATTGATGTGTACCTAACCAGTGCTCGTAGTAGCTCTTGGGTATTTGATACCGGTGCAGTTGCTCACATTTGTAACTCAAAGCAGGAGCTGCGGAATAAACGGAGACTAGCGAAGGACGAGGTGACGATGCGCGTCGGGAATGGTTCCAAGGTCGATGTGATCGCCGTCGGCACGCTGCCTCTTCATTTACCTACGGGATTAGTTTTAAACCTCAATCATTGTTATTTAGTACCAGCTTTGAGCATGAACATTGTATCGGGATCTCGTTTAATTCGAGATGGCTACTCATTTAAATCCGAGAATAATGGTTGTTCCATTTATATGAGAGATATGTTTTATGGTCATGCTCCTATGGTGAATGGTTTATTCTTAATGAATCTCGAGCGTAATGCTACACATGTTCATAGTGTGAATACCAAAAGATGTAAGGTTAATAACGATAGTCCCACATACTTGTGGCACTGCCGCCTTGGTCACATAGGTGTCAAACGCATGAAGAAGCTCCATGCAGATGGACTTTTAGAGTCTCTTGATTATGAATCATTTGACACATGCGAACCATGCCTCATGGGTAAAATGACCAAGACTCCGTTCTCAGGAACAATGGAGCGAGCAACCAACTTATTGGAAATCATACATACTGATGTGTGCGGTCCAATGAGTGTTGAGGCTCGCGGTGGCTATCGTTATGTTCTCACTCTCACTGATGACTTGAGTAGATATGGGTGTATCTACTTAATGAAACACAAGTCTGAAACCTTTGAAAAGTTTAAGGAATTTCAGAGTGAGGTTGAGAATCAACGTGACAGGAAGATCAAGTTTCTACGATCAGATCGTGGAGGAGAATACTTGAGTCATGAATTTGGCACACACTTAAGAAAATGTGGAATAGTTTCACAACTAACGCCGCCTGGAACACCTCAGCGTAACGGTGTGTCCGAACGTCGTAATCGCACTCTATTAGATATGGTGCGGTCTATGATGTCTCTTACCGATTTACCACTATCTTTTTGGGGCTATGCTTTAGAGACTGCCGCATTCACTTTAAATAGGGCTCCGTCGAAATCCGTTGAGACGACACCGTATGAATTATGGTTAGGGAAGAAACCTAAGCTGTCGTTTCTAAAAGTTTGGGGATGCGATGCTTATGTCAAGAAACTTCAACCTGAAAAGCTCGAACCCAAGTCGGAAAAATGCGTCTTCATAGGATACCCTAAAGAAACTATTGGGTATACCTTCTACCTCAGATCCGAAGGCAAGGTCTTTGTTGCCAAGAATGGATCCTTTCTAGAGAAGGAGTTTCTCTCGAAAGAAGTAAGTGGGAGGAAAGTAGAACTAGATGAAGTATTGCCTCTTGAACCGGAAAATGGCGCAACTCAAGAAAATGTTGCTGAGGTGCCAGCACCGACTACAGAGGATGTTAATGATAATGATCAAGATACTTCTGATCTAGCTTCTACTGAAATTCGAAGGTCCACAAGGACACGTTCCGCACCAGAGTGGTACGGCAACCCTGTCTTGGAAATCATGTTGTTAGACAACGGTGAACCTTCGAACTATGAAGAAGCGATGGCGGGCCCGGATTCCGACAAATGGCTAGAAGCCATGAAATCCGAGATAGGATCCATGTATGAAAACGAAGTATGGACTTTGACTGACTTGCCCGTACAACGGCGAGCCATAGGAAATAAATGGATCTTTAAGAGGAAGACAGACGCGGATGGTAATGTGACCATCTATAAAGCTCGGCTTGTCGCTAAGGGTTATCGACAAGTTCAAGGGGTTGACTACGATGAGACTTTCTCACCGGTAGCAAAGCTGAAGTCCGTCCGAATCATGTTAGCAATTGCCGCATTCTACGATTATGAAATATGGCAAATGGACGTCAAAACGGCATTCCTTAATGGTTTCCTTAAGGAAGAATTGTATATGATGCAGCCGGAGGGTTTTGTCGATCCTAAGAATGCTGACAAGGTGTGCAAGCTCCAACGCTCGATTTATGGGCTGGTGCAAGCATCTCGGAGTTGGAACATTCGCTTTGATGAGATGATCAAAGCGTTTGGGTTTACGCAGACTTATGGAGAAGCCTGTGTTTACAAGAAAGTGAGTGGGAGCTCTGTAGCATTTCTCATATTATATGTAGATGACATACTTTTGATGGGAAATGATACAGAACTCTTGGACAGCATCAAGGCCTACTTGAATAAGAGTTTTTCAATGAAGGACCTTGGAGAAGCTGCTTATATATTAGGCATCAAGATCTATAGAGATAGATCAAGACGCCTCATAGGTCTTTCACAAAGCACATACCTTGATAAGATATTGAAGAAGTTCAATATGGATCAGTCTAAGAAGGGATTCTTGCCTGTACTGCAAGGTATGAAATTGAGCTCGGCTCAAAGTCCGACCACGGCAGAAGAAATATAAGAGATGAGTGTCATCCCCTATGCCTCAGCCATAGGTTCTATTATGTATGCCATGCTGTGTACCAGACCCGATGTAAATCTTGCCGTAAGTTTGGTAGGAAGGTACCAAAGTAATCCCGGCAAGGAACACTGGACAGCGGTCAAGAATATCTTGAAGTACCTGAAAAGGACTAAGGAGATGTTTCTCGTTTATGGAGGTGACGAAGAGCTCGTCGTAAAGGGTTACGTCGACGCTAGCTTCGACACAGATCTGGATGACTCAAAGTCACAAACCGGATACGTGTATATTTTGAATGGTGGGGCAGTAAGCTGGTGCAGTTGCAAGCAGAGCGTCGTGGCGGGATCTACATGTGAAGCGGAGTACATGGCAGCCTCGGAGGCAGCACATGAAGCAATCTGGGTGAAGGAGTTCATCACCGACCTTGGAGTCATACCCAATGCGTCGGGGCCGATCAAGCTCTTCTGTGACAACACTGGAGCTATTGCACTTGCCAAGGAGCCCAGGTTTCACAAGAAGACAAGGCACATCAAGCGTCGCTTCAACTCCATTCGTGAAAATGTTCAAGATGGAGACATAGAAATTTGTAAAGTACATACGGACCTGAATGTAGCAGATCCGTTGACTAAACCTCTCGCTAGGGCAAAACATGATCAACACCAGAATTCCATGGGTGTTCGATTCATCACAATGTAACTAGATTATTGACTCTAGTGCAAGCGGGAGACTGTTGGAAATATGCCCTAGAGGCAATAATAAAAGCATTATTATTATATTTCCTTGTTCATGGTAATTGTCTTTATTCATGCTATAATTGTGTTATCCGGAAATCGTAATACATGTGTGAATAACAGACACCAACATGTCCCTAGTAAGCCTCTAGTTGACTAGCTCGTTAATCAACAGATAGTCATGGTTTCCTGGCTATGGACATAAGATGTCACTGATAACGAGATCACATCATTAGGAGAATGATGTGATGGACAAGACCCAATCCTAAACATAGCATAAAGATCGTATAGTTCGTTTGCTAGAGTTTTGCAATGTCAAGTATCTTTTCCTTAGACCATGAGATCGTGTAACTCCCGGATACCGTAGGAGTGCTTTGGGTGTACCAAACGTCACAACGTAACTGGGTGACTATAAAGGTAGACTACGGGTATCTCCGAAAGTATCTGTTGGGTTGACACGGATCGAGACTGGGATTTGTCACTCCGTATGACGGAGAGGTATCACTGGGCCCACTCGGTAATGCATCATCATAATGAGCTCAAAGTGACCAAGTGTCTGGTCACGGGATCATGCATTACGGTACGAGTAAAGTGACTTGCCGGTAATGAGATTGAACGAGGTATTGGGATACCGACGATCGAATCTCGGGCAAGTAATATATCGATAGACAAAGGGAATTGCATACGGGGTTGATTGAATCCTCGACATCGTGGTTCATCCGATGAGATCATTGTGGAGCATGTGGGAGCCAACATGGGTATCCAGATCCCGCTGTTGGTTATTGACCTGAGATCGTCTCGGTCATGTCTACATGTCTCCCGAACCCGTAGGGTCTACACACTTAAGGTTCGGTGACGCTAGGGTTGTGAAAGATAAGTATATGCAGTAACCCGAATGTTGTTCGGGGTCCCGGATGAGATCCCGGACGTCACGAGAAGTTCCGGAATGGTCCGGAGGTAAAGAATTATATATAGGATGTGCAGTTTCGGCCATCGGGACAAGTTTCGGGGTATCCGGTATTGTACCGGGACCACCGGAAGGGTCCCGGGGGTCCACCGGGTGGGGCCACCTATCCCGGAGGGCCCCTTGGGCTGAAATAGGAGGGAACCCAGCCCATAGTGGGCTGGGGCGCCAGCCCCCTCAAGGCCCATGCACCTAGGGTTGGGGGGGAACCCTAAGGGGGGGCGCCCCCTTGCTTGGGGGGCAAGCCCCACCCCTTGGCCGCCGCCCCCCCCCCCCCTAGTAGATGCCATCTACTAGGGCCGGCGCCCCCCCTGGCACCCCTATATATAGTGGGGAGAGGAGGGACTTGATCCCCACGCTTTTGGTGCTTCCCTCTCCCCCTGTTACTTCTCCCTTTCTCGTAGTACACGGCGAAGCCCTGCTGTCGTGACGCCCTGCATCCACCACCACGCCGTCGTGCTGCTGGATCATCATCAACCTCTCCTTCCCCCTTGCTGGATCAAGAAGGAGGAGACGTCTCCTGTCCCGTACGTGTGTTGAACGCGGAGGTGCCGTCCGTTCGGCGCTGGTCATCGGTGATTTGGATCACGTCGTGTATGACTACTTCAACTTCGTTCTAACGAACGCTTCCGCTCGCGATCTACAAAGGTATGTAGATGCATATCGTGACTCGTTGCTAGATGAACTCCTAGATGATCTTGGTGAAACGAGTAGGAAAATTTTTGTTTTCTGCAACGTTCCCCAACACTTCCCGATCCGACCGATCCAAGCACCGTTACTCCGGCACCTCCGAGTTCTTAGCACACGTTCAGCTCGATGACGTTCCTCGGGCTCCGATCCAGCAAAGCGTCGAGGAAGAGTTCCGTCAGCACGACGGCGTGATGACGATCTTGATGCACCACCGACGCAGGGCTTCGCCTAAGCACTACAACGGTACGATCGAGGTGGAATTTGGTGGCAGGGGGCACTGCACACGGCTAAGGAACGATCTCAAGGATCAAGTTGCGTGTCTTGGGGTGCCCCCTGCCCCCGTATATAAAGGTTGGAGGAGGGGGGCCGGCCGGCCAAGGGAGGGGAGGCGCAGGGGAGTCCTACTCCCACCGGGAGTAGGACTCCTCCCCCCAATCCTAATCCAATTAGGACTCCCGGGGGGGGGGGGGAAGAGAGAGAAGGGGGGCCGGCCCCTTATCCTATTCCTAATAGGACTTGGGGAAGGGGGCGCCGGCCAGCTTGGGCCTTTTCCCTTTTTCTCTTTTTTTCCACTAAGGCCCAATAGGCCCATTAGTCTCCCGGGGGGTTCCGGTAACCCTCCCGGTATTCCGGTAAAATCCCGATTTCACCCGGAACACTTACGATGTCCAAACATAGGCTTCCAATATATCAATCTTTACGTCTCGACCATTTCGAGACTCCTCGTCATGTCCGTGATCTCATCCGGGACTCCGAACAACCTTCGGTACATCAAAATGCATAAACTCATAATAACTGTCATCGTAACGTTAAGCGTGCGGACCCTACGGTTCGAGAACAATGTAGACATGACCGAGACACGTCTCCGGTCAATAACCAATAGCGGGACCTGGATGCCCATATTGGCTCCTACATATTCTACGAAGATCTTTATCGGTCAGACCGCATAACAACATACGTTGTTCCCTTTGTCATCGGTATGTTACTTGCCCGAGATTCGATCGTCGGTATCCAATACCTAGTTCAATCTCGTTACCGGCAAGTCTCTTTACTCGTTCCGTAATACATCATCTCACAACTAACATATTAGTTGGAGTGCTTGCAAGGCTTATGTGATGTGCATTACCGAGAGGGCCCAGAGATACCTCTCCGACAATCGGAGTGACAAACCCTAATCTCGAAATACGCCAACCCAACATCTACCATTGGAGACACCTGTAGTACTCCTTTATAATCACCCAGTTACGTTGTGACGTTTGGTAGTACCCAAAGTGTTCCTCCGGTAAACGGGAGTTGCATAATCTCATAGTTATAGGAACATGTATATGTCATGAAGAAAACAATAGCAACATACTAAACGATCGGGTGCTATGCTTATGGAATGGGTCATGTCAATCAGATCATTCTACTAATGATGTGACCTCGTTAATCAAATAACAACTACTTGTTCATGGTTAGGAAACTTAACCATCTTTGATTAACGAGCTAGTCAAGTAGAGGCATACTAGTGACACTCTGTTGGTCTATGTATTCACACATGTATTATGTTTCCGGTTAATACAATTCTAGCATGAATAATAAACATTTATCATGATGTAAGGAAATAAATAATAACTTTACTATTGCCTCTAGGGCATATTTCCTTCAGTCTCCCACTTGCACTAGAGTCAATAATCTAGATTACACAGTAATGATTCTAACACCCATGGAGCCTTGGTGCTTATCATGTTTTGCTCGTGGAAGAGGCTTAGTCAACGGGTCTGCAACATTCAGATCCGTATGTATCTTGCAAATCTCTATGTCTCCCACCTGGACTAAATCCCGGATGGAGTTGAAGCGTCTCTTGATGTGTTTGGTCCTCTTGTGAAATCTGGATTCCTTTGCCAAGGCAATTGCACCAGTATTGTCACAGAAGATTTTCATTGGACCCGATGCACTAGGTATGACACCTAGATCGGATATGAACTCCTTCATCCAGACTCCTTCGTTTGCTGCTTCCGAAGCAGTTATGTACTCCGCTTCACATGTAGATCCCGCTATGACGCTTTGTTTAGAACTGCACCAACTGACAGCTCCACCGTTTAAAGTAAACACGTATCCGGTTTGCGATTTAGAATCGTCCGGATCAGTGTCAAAGCTTGCATCAACGTAACCTCTTACGGTGAGCTCTTTGTCACCTCCATATACGAGAAACATATCCTTAGTCCTTTTCAGGTATTTCAGGATGTTCTTGACCGCTGTCCAGTGATCCATTCCAGGATTACTTTGGTACCTCCTTGCTTAACTTATAGCAAGGCACACATCAGGTCTGGTACACAGCATTGCATACATGATAGAGCCTATGGCTGAAGCATAGGGAACATCTTTCATTTTCTCTCTATCTTCTGCAGTGGTCGGGCATTGAGTCTTACTCAATTTCATACCTTGTAACACAGGCAAGAACCCTTTCTTTGCCTGATCCATTTTGAATTTCTTCAAAATCTTGTCCAGGTATGTGCTTTGTGAAAGTCCAATTAAGCGTCTTGATCTATCTCTATAGATCTTTATGCCTAATATGTAAGCAGCTTCCCCGAGGTCTTTCATCGAAAAACTTTTATTCAAGTATCCCTTTATGCTATCCAGAAATTCTATATCATTTCCAATTAGCAATATGTCATCCACATATAATATTAGAAATGCTACAGAGCTCCCACTCACTTTCTTGTAAATACAGGCTTCTCCAAAAGTCTGTATAAAGCCAAAATCTTTGATCACACTATCAAAGCGTTTATTCCAACTCCGAGATGCTTGCACCAGTCCATAAATGGATCGCTGGAGTTTGCATACTTTGTTAGCTCCTTTTGGATCGACAAAACCTTCTGGTTGTACCATATACAACTCTTCTTCCAGAAATCCATTCAGGAATGCAGTTTTGACATCCATCTGCCATATTTCATAATCATAAAATGCGGCAATTGCTAACATAATTCTGATGGACTTAAGCATCGCTACGGGTGAGAAAGTCTCATCGTAGTCAACCCCTTGAACTTGTCGAAAACCTTTTGCGACAAGTCGAGCTTTATAGACAGTAACATTACCGTCAGCGTCAGTCTTTTTCTTGGAGATCCATTTATTCTCAATTGCTTGCCGATCATCGGGCAAGTCAACCAAAGTCCATACTTTGTTTCCATACATGGATCCCATCTCAGATTTCATGGCCTCAAGCCACTTTGCGGAATCTGGGCTCACCATTGCTTCTTCATAGTTCGTAGGTTCATCATGATCTAGCATCATGACTTCCAGAACTGGATTACCGTACCACTCTGGTGCGGATCTCACTCTGGTTGATCTACGTGGTTCAGTAGTATCTTGTTCTGAAGCTTCATGATCATCATTAGCTTCCTCACTGATTGGCATAGGTGTCGCAGAAACAGTTTTCTGTGATGTACTATTTTCCAATAAGGGAGCAGGTACAGTTACCTCGTCAAGTTCTACTTTCCTCCCACTCACTTCTTTCGAGAGAAACTCCTTCTCTAGAAATGATCCATTCTTAGCAACGAATGTCTTGCCTTCGGATCTGTGATAGAAGGTATACCCAACAGTTTCCTTTGGGTATCCTATGAAGACACATTTCTCCGCTTTGGGTTCGAGCTTATCAGGTTGAAGCTTTTTCACATAAGCATCGCATCCCCAAACTTTAAGAAACGACAACTTTGGTTTCTTGCCAAACCATAGTTCATAAGGCGTCGTCTCAACGGATTTTGATGGTGCCCTATTTAACGTGAATGCGGCCGTCTCTAAAGCATAACCCCAAAACGATAGCGGTAAATCAGTAAGAGACATTATAGATCGCACCATATCTAGTAAAGTACGATTACGACGTTCGGACACACCATTATGTTGTGGTGTTCCGGGTGGCGTGAGTTGCGAAACTATTCCACAATTTTTCAAATGTACACCAAACTCGTAACTCAAATATTCTCCTCCACGATCAGATCGTAGAAACTTTATTTTCTTGTTACGATGATTTTCAACCTCACTCTGAAATTCTTTGAACTTTTCAAATGTTTCAGACTTATGTTTCATTAAGTAGATATACCCATATCTGCTTAAATCATCTGTGAAGGTGAGAAAATAACGATATCCGCCACGAGCCTCAATATTCATCGGACCACATACATCGGTATGTATGATTTCCAACAAATCTGTTGCTCTCTCCATAGTACCGGAAAACGGTGTTTTAGTCATCTTGCCTATGAGGCACGGTTCGCAAGTACCAAGTGATTCATAATCAAGTGGTTCCAAAAGCCCATCAGTATGGAGTTTCTTCATGCGCTTTACACCGATATGACCTAAACGGCAGTGCCACAAATAAGTTGCACTATCATTATTAACTTTGCATCTTTTGGCTTCTACATTATGAATATGTGTATTACTATCTTCGAGATTCAACAAGAATAGACCACTCTTCAAAGGTGCATGACCATAAAAGATATTATTCATATAAATAGAACAACCATTATTCTCTGATTTAAATGAATAACCGTCTCGCATTAAATAAGATCCAGATATAATGTTCATGCTCAACGCTGGCACCAAATAACAATTATTTAGGTCTAATATTAATCCCGAAGGTAGATGTAGAGGTAGCGTGCCGACCGCGATCACATCGACTTTGGAACCGTTTCCCACGCGCATCGTCACCTCGTCCTTTGCTAGTGTCCGCTTATTCCGTAGTCCCTGTTTCGAGTTGCAAATATTAGCAACAGAACCAGTATCAAATACCCAGGTGCTACTGCGAGCTCTAGTAAGGTACACATCAATAACATGTATATCACATATACCTTTGCTCACTTTGCCATCCTTCTTATCCGCCAAATACTTGGGGCAGTTCCGCTTCCAGTGTCCAGTCTGCTTGCAGTAGAAGCACTCAGTTTCAGGCTTAGGTCCAGACTTGGGTTTCTTCTCTTGAGCAGCAACTTGCTTGCTGTTCTTCTTGAAGTTTCCCTTCTTCTTCCCTTTGCCCTTTTTCTTGAAACTAGTGGTTTTGCTAACCATCAACACTTGCTGCTCCTTCTTGATTTCTACCTCCGCAGCTTTCAGCATTGCGAAGAGCTCGGGAATAGTCTTGTTCATCCCTTGCATATTATAGTTCATCACGAAGCTCTTGTAGCTTGGTGGCAGTGATTGGAGAATTCTGTCAATGACGCAGTCATCTGGAAGATTAACTCCCATCTGAATCAAGTGATTATTATACCCAGACATCTTGAGTATATGCTCACTGACAGAACTGTTCTCCTCCATCTTACAGCTATAGAACTTATTGGAGACTTCATATCTCTCAATTCGGGCATTTGCTTGAAATATTAACTTCAACTCCTGGAACATCTCATATGCTCCATGACGTTCAAAACGTCGTTGAAGTCCCGATTCTAAGCCGTAAAGCATGGCACACTGAACTATCGAGTAGTCATCAGCTTTGCTCTGCCAGACGTTCATAACATCTGGCGTTGCTCCAGCAGCAGGCCTGTCACCCAGCGGTGCTTCCAGGACGTAATTCTTCTGTGCAGCAATGAGGATAATCCTCAGGTTACGGACCCAGTCCGTGTAATTGCTACCATCATCTTTCAACTTTGCTTTCTCAAGGAACGCATTAAAATTCAACGGAACAATAGCACGAGCCATCTATCTACAAGCAACATAAACAAGCAAGATACTATCAGGTACTAAGTTCATGATAAGTTTAAGTTCAGTTAATCAAATTACTTTGGAACTCCCACTTAGATAGACATCCCTCTAATCCTCTAAGTGATCACGTGATCCAAATCAACTAAACCATAACCGATCATCACGTGAGATGGAGTAGTTTTCAATGGTGAACATTGTCATGTTGATCATATCTACTATATGATTCACGCTCGACCTTTCGGTCTCTGTGTTCCGAGGCCATATCTGCATATGCTAGGCTCGTCAAGTATAACCTGAGTATTCTGCGTGTGCAAAACTGGCTTGCACCCGTTGTAGATGGACGTAGAGCTTATCACACCCGATTATCACGTGGTGTCTGGGCACGACGAACTTTGGCAACGGTGCATACTCAGGGAGAACACTTCTTGATAATTTAGTGAGAGATCATCTTATAATGCTACTATCAATCAAAGCAAGATAAGATGCATAAAAGGATAAACATCACACGCAATCAATATAAGTGATATGATATGGCCATCATCATCTTGTGCTTGTGATCTCCATCTCCGAAGCACCGTCATGATCACCATCGTCACCGGCGCGTCACCTTGATCTCCATCGTAGCAACGTTGTCGTCTCGCCAATCTTATGCTTCCACGACTATCACTACCGCTTAGTAATAAAGTAAAGCATTACATCGCGATTGCATTGCATACAATAAAGCGACAACCATATGGCTCCTGCCAGTTGCCGATAACTCGGTTACAAAACATGATCATCTCATACAATAAAATCAGCATCATGTCTTGACCATATCACATCACAACATACCCTGCAAAAACAAGTTAGACGTCCTCTACTTTGTTGTTGCAAGTTTTACGTGGCTGCTACGGGCTTAAGTAAGAACACATCTCACCTACGCATCAAAACCACAACGATAGTTTGTCAAATAGACTCCGTTTTAACCTTCTCAAGGACCGGGCGTAGTCACACTTGGTTCAACTAAAGTTGGAGAGACAGTCTTCCGCAAGCCATCTATGTGCAAAGCACGTCGAGGGAACCGGTCTCGCGTAAGAGTACGCGTAAGGTTGGTCCGGATCGTCTCAACCAACAATACCGCCGAACCAAAGTATGACATGCTGGTAGGCAGTATGACTTGTATCGCCCACAACTCACTTGTGTTCTACTCGTGCATATAACATCAAACCATAAAACCTAGGCTCGGATGCCACTGTTGGGGAACGCAGTAATTTCAAAAAATTTCCTACGCACACGCAAGATCATGGTGATGCACAGCAACGAGAGGGGAGAGTGTTGTCTACGTACCAACGCAGACCGACTGCGGAAGCGATCACACAACGTAGAGGAAGTAGTCGTACGTCTTCTTCCCGATCCGACCGATCCAAGCACCGTTACTCCGGCACCTCCGAGTTCTTAGCACACGTTCAGCTCGATGACGTTCCTAGGGCTCCGATCCAGCAAAGCGTCGAGGAAGAGTTCCGTCAGCACGACGGCGTGATGACGATCTTGATGCACTACCGACGCAGGGCTTCGCCTAAGCACTACAACGGTACGATCGAGGTGGAATTTGGTGGCAGGGGGCACCGCACACGGCTAAGGAACGATCTCAAGGATCAAGTTGTGTGTCTTGGGGTGCCCCCTGCCCCCGTATATAAAGGTTGGAGGAGGGGGGCCGGCCGGCCAAGGGAGGGGAGGCGCAGGGGAGTCCTACTCCCACCGGGAGTAGGACTCCTCCCCCCAATCCTAATCCAATTAGGACTCCCGGGGGGGAAAAAGAGAGAGAAGGGGGGCCGGCCCCTTATCCTATTCCTAATAGGACTTGGGGAAGGGGGGCGCCGGCCAGCTTGGGCCTTTTCCCTTTTTCTCTTTTTTTCCACTAAGGCCCAATAGGCCCATTAGTCTCCCGGGGGGGTTCCGGTAACCCTCCCGGTATTCCGGTAAAATCCCGATTTCACCCGGAACACTTCCGATGTCCAAACATAGGCTTCCAATATATCAATCTTTACGTCTCGACCATTTCGAGACTCCTCGTCATGTCCGTGATCTCATCCGGGACTCCGAACAACCTTCGGTACATCAAAATGCATAAACTCATAATAACTGTCATCGTAACGTTAAGCGTGCGGACCCTACGGTTCGAGAACAATGTAGACATGACCGAGACACGTCTCCGGTCAATAACCAATAGCGGGACCTGGATGCCCATATTGGCTCCTACATATTCTACGAAGATCTTTATCGGTCAGACCGCATAACAACATACGTTGTTCCCTTTGTCATCGGTATGTTACTTGCCCGAGATTCGATCGTCGGTATCCAATACCTAGTTCAATCTCGTTACCGGCAAGTCTCTTTACTCGTTCCGTAATACATCATCGCACAACTAACATATTAGTTGCAGTGCTTGCAAGGCTTATGTGATGTGCATTACCGAGAGGGCCCAGAGATACCTCTCCGACAATCGGAGTGACAAACCCTAATCTCGAAATACGCCAACCCAACATCTACCATTGGAGACACCTGTAGTACTCCTTTATAATCACCCAGTTACGTTGTGACGTTTGGTAGTACCCAAAGTGTTCCTCCGGTAAACGGGAGTTGCATAATCTCATAGTTATAGGAACATGTATAAGTCATGAAGAAAACAATAGCAACATACTAAACGATCGGGTGCTATGCTTATGGAATGGGTCATGTCAATCAGATCATTCTACTAATGAAGTGACCTCGTTAATCAAATAACAACTACTTGTTCATGGTTAGGAAACTTAACCATCTTTGATTAACGAGCTAGTCAAGTAGAGGCATACTAGTGACACTCTGTTGGTCTATGTATTCACACATGTATTATGTTTCCGGTTAATACAATTCTAGCATGAATAATAAACATTTATCATGATGTAAGGAAATAAATAATAACTTTATTATTGCCTCTAGGGCATATTTCCTTCATGATATATATGTGATGTATGAGACGTTCATGCTATTGTAATAGGAATCACGACTTGCATGTCGATGAGTATGACAACCGGCAGGAGCCATAGGAGTTGTCTTTATTTTTTGTATGACCTGCGTGTCATTGAGAAACGCCATGTAAATTACTTTACTTTATTGCTAAACACGTTAGCCATAGTAGTGGAAGTAATAGTTGGCGAGCAACTTCATGGAGACACGATGATGGAGACCATGATGATGGAGATCACGGTGTCAAGCCGATGACAAGATGATCATGGAGCCCCAAGATGAAGATCAAAGGAGCTATGTGATATTGGCCATATCATGTCACTATTATTATTTGATTGCATGTGATGTTTATCATGTTTTGCATCTTGTTTACTTAGAACGACGGTAGTAAATAAGATGATCCCTCATAATAATTTCAAGAAAGTGTTCCCCCTAATTGTGCACCGTTGCGACAGTTCATTGTTTCGAAGCACCACGTGATGATCGGGTGTGATAGATTCTAACGTTCACATACAACGGGTGTAAGTCAGAGTTACACATGCAAACACTTAGGTTGACTTGACGAGCCTAGCATGTACAAACATGGCCTCGGAACACAGAAGACCGAAAGGTCGAGCATGAGTCGTATAGAAGATACGATCAACATGAAGATGTTCACCGACGTTGATTAGTCCGTCTCACGTGATGATCGGACACGGCCTAGTTGACTCGGATCATGTTATACTTAGATGACTAGAAGAGGGATGTCTATCTAAGTGGGAGTTCATTGAATAATTTGATTAGATGAACTTAATTATCATGAACTTAGTCTAAAATATTTGCAATATGTCTTGTAGATCAAATGGCCAACGTTGTCCTCAACTTCAATGCGTTCCTAGAGAAAACCAAGATGAAAGACGATGGTAGCAACTATACGGACTGGGTCCGGAACCTAAGGATCATCCTCATAGCTGCCAAGAGAGATTATGTCCTACTAGCACCGCTAGGTGACCCACTCGTCCCATAGAACCAAGACGTTATGAACGCTTGGCAGACACGTGCTGATGACTACTCCCTCGTTCAGTGCGGCATGCTTTACAGCTTAGAGCCGGGGCTCCAAAAGCGTTTTGAGAGACATGGAGCATATGAGATGTTCGAAGAGCTGAAAATGGTTTTTCAAGCTCATGCCCGGGTCGAGAGATATGAAGTCTCCGACAAATTCTTCAGCTGTAAGATGGAGGAAAATAGTTCTGTCAGTGAGCACATACTCACTATGTCTGGGTTACATAACCGCTTGACTCAGCTGGGAGTTAATCTCCCGGATGACGCGGTCATTGACAGAATCCTCCAGCCGCTTCCACCAAGCTACAAGAGCTTTGTGATGAACTTCATGTTGGAAATATGCCCTAGAGTCAATAATAAATTGATTATTATTATATTTCCTTGTTCATGATAATCGTTTATTATCCATGTTATAATTGTATTGATAGGAAACTCAGATACATGTGTGGATACATAGACAACACCATGTCCCTAGTAAGCCTCTAGTTAACTAGCTCGTTGATCGATAGATGGTCACGGTTTCCTGACCATGGACATTAGATGTCGTTGATAACGGGATCACATCATTAGGAGAATGATGTGATGGACAAGACCCAATCCTAAGCATAGCACTAGATCGTGTAGTTCGTATGCTAAAGCTTTGCTAATGTCAAGTATCATTTCCTTAGACCATGAGATTGTGCAACTCCCGGATACCGTAGGAATGCTTTGGGTGTACCAAACGTCACAACGTAACTGGGTGACTATAAAGGTGCACTACAGGTATCTCTGAAAGTGTCTGTTGGGTTGGCACGAATCGAGACTGGGATTTGTCACTCCGTGTGACGGAGAGGTATCTCTGGGCCCACTCGGTAGGACATCATCATAATGTGCACAATGTGATCAAGGAGTTGATCACGGGATGATGTGTTATGGAACGAGTAAAGAGACTTGCCGGTAACGAGATTGAACAAGGTATCGGGATACCGACGATCGAATCTCGGGCAAGTATCGTACCGATAGACAAAGGGAATTGTATACGGGATTGATTAAGTCCTTGACATCGTGGTTCATCCGATGAGATCATCGTGGAACATGTGGGAGCCAACATGGGTATCCCGATCCCGCTGTTGGTTATTGACCGGAGAACGTCTCGGTCATGTCTGCATGTCTCCCGAACCCGTAGGGTCTACACACTTAAGGTTCGATGACGCGAGGGTTATAAAGGAAGTTAGTATGTGGTTACCGAATGTTGTTCGGAGTCCCGGATGAGATCCCGGACGTCACGAGGAGTTCCGGAATGGTCCGGAGGTAAAGATTTATATATGGGAAGTCATGTTTTGGACACCGGAAAGGTTTCGGGGTTTATCGGTAATGTACCGGGACCACCGAGAGGGTCCCGGGGGTCCACCAAGTGGGGCCACCAACCCCGGAGGCTTGCATGGGCCAAGGGTGGTGAGGGACCAGCCCTTAAGTGGGCTGGTGCGCCTCCCACAAGGCCCAAGGGCAGCTAGGAGGAAAAAAGGAGGAAACCCTAGGCTTAGATGGGCCTTAAGGCCCACCCTAGGGGCGCCATCCTTCTCTTCCCCTCTTGGCCGCCCCCCTTGCTCCCCATCTAGGGCTGCCCCCCCCCTAGGGGTGGGAACCCTAGAGGGGGCGCAGCCCCTCCCCTTCCCCTATATATATGAGGCCTAGGGGGCTGCCCATCACACACGCGATTTGATCTCTCGTTGGTGCAGCCCTGCGTCTCTTCTTCCTCCTCTTCTGTGGTGCTTGGCGAAGCCCTGCAGGATTGCCACGCTCCTCCATCACCACCACGCCGTTGTGCTGCTGCTGGATGGAGCCTTCCTAAACCTCTCCCTTTCCCCTTGCTGGATCAAGGCATGGGAGACGTCACCGGGCTGTACGTGTGTTGAACGCGGAGGTGCCGTCCGTTCGGCACTTGGTCATCGGTGATTTGGATCACGACGAGTACGACTCCATCAACCCCGTTCACTTGAACGCTTCCGCTTAGCGATCTACAAGGGTATGTAGATGCACTCTCCTTCCCCTCGTTGCTAGTCTCTCCATAGATAGATCTTGGTGACACGTAGGAAAATTTTGAATTTCTGCTACGTTCCCCAACACTTCAATATGCAGGGGATGGAAAAGACCATTCCTGAGTTATTTTCAATGTTGAAATCAGCAGAGGTAGAAGTCAAGAAGGAACATCAAGTGTTGATGGTGAATAAAACCACTAAGTTCAAGAAGGGCAAGGGTAAAAAGAACTTCAAGAAGGACGGCAAGGAAGTTGCCGCGCCCGGCAAGCAAGCTGCCGGGAAGAAGCCAAAGAATGGACCCAAGCCCGAGACTGAGTGCTTTTATTGCAAGGGAAGTGGTCACTGGAAGCGGAACTGCCCCAAATACTTAGCGGACAAGAAGGCCGGCAAAACAAAAGGTATATGTGATATACATGTAATTGATGTGTACCTTACCAGTACTCGTAGTAGCTCCTGGGTATTTGATACCAGTGCGGTTGCTCACATTTGTAACTCAAAGCAGGAGCTGCGGAATAAGCGGAGACTGGCGAATGACGAGGTGACGATGCGCGTCGGGAATGGTTCCAAGGTCGTTGTGATCGCCGTCGGCACGCTACCTCTACATTTACCTACGGGATTAGTTTCAAACCTTAATAATTGTTATTTAGTGCCAGCTTTGAGCATGAACATTGTATCGGGATCTCGTTTAATTCGAGATGGCTACTCATTTAAATCCGAGAATAATGGTTGTTCTATTTATATGAGAGATATGTTTTATGGTCATGCTCCGATGGTGAATGGTTTATTCTTAATGAATCTCGAGCGTAATGCTACACATGTTCATAGTATGAATACCAAAAGATGTAAGGTTGATAATGATAGTCCCACATACTTGTGGCACTGCCGCCTTGGTCACATAGGTGTCAAACGCATGAAGAAGCTCCATGCAGATGGACTTTTAGAGTCTCTTGATTATGAATCATTTGACACATGCGAACCATGCCTCATGGGTAAAATGACCAAGACTCCGTTCTCAGGAACAATGGAGCGAGCAACCAACTTGTTGGAAATCATACATACTGATGTGTGCGGTCCAATGCGTGTTGAGGCTCGCGGTGGCTATCGTTATGTTCTCACCCTCACTGATGACTTGAGTAGATATGGGTATGTCTACTTAATGAAACACAAGTCTGAAACCTTTGAAAAGTTCAAGGAATTTCAGAGTGAGGTTGAGAATCAACGTGACAGAAAAATCAAGTTCCTACGACCAGATCATGGAGGAGAATACTTGAGTCACGAATTTGGCACACACTTAAGAAAATGTGGAATAGTTTCACAACTCACGCCGCCTGGAACACCTCAGCGTAACGGTGTGTCCGAACGTCGTAATCGCACTCTATTAGATATGGTGCGATCTATGATGTCTCTTACCGATTTACCGCTATCTTTTTGGGGCTATGCTTTAGAGACTGCCGCATTCACTTTAAATAGGGCTCCGTCGAAATCCGTTGAGACGACACCGTATGAATTATGGTTTGGGAAGAAACCTAAGCTGTCGTTTCTAAAAGTTTGGGGATGCGATGCTCATGTCAAGAAACTTCAACCTGAAAAGCTCGAACCCAAGTCGGAAAAATGCGTCTTCATAGGATACCCTAAAGAAACTATTGGGTATACCTTCTACCTCAGATCCGAAGGCAAGATATTTGTTGCCAAGAATGGATCCTTTCTAGAGAAAGAGTTTCTCTCGAAAGAAGTAAGTGGGAGGAAAGTAGAACTTGATGAAGTATTACCTCTTGAACCGGAAAATGGCGCAACTCAAGAAAATGTTTCTGAGGTGCCTGCACCGACTAGAGAGGAAGTTAATGATAATGATCAAGATACTTCTGATCAAGCTCCTACTGAAATTCGAAAGTCCACAAGGACACGTTCCGCAACAGAGTGGTACGACAACCCTGTCTTGAAAATCATGTTGTTAGACAACGGTGAACCTTCGAACTATGAAGAAGCGATGGCGGGCCCGGATTCCGACAAATGGCTAGAAGCCATGAAATCCGAGATAGGATTCATGTATGAAAACGAAGTATGGACTTTGACTGACTTGCCCGTTGAGCGGCGAGCCATAGAAAATAAATGGATCTTTAAGAAGAAGACAGACGCGGATGGTAATGTGACCATCTATAAAGCTCGGCTTGTCACTAAGGGTTATCGACAAGTTCAAGGGGTTGACTATGATGAGACTTTCTCACTGGTAGCGAAGCTAAAGTCCGTCCGAATCATGTTAGCAATTGCCGCATTCTACGATTATGAGATATGGCAAATGGACGTCAAAACGGCATTCCTTAATGGTTTCCTTAAGGAAGAATTGTATATGTTGCAGCCGGAAGGTTTTGTCGATCCTAAGAATGCTGACAAAGTGTGCAAGCTCCAACGCTCGATTTATGGGCTGGTGCAAGCATCTCGGAGTTGGAACATTCGTTTTGATGAGATGATCAAAGCATTTGGGTTTACGCAGACTTATGGAGAAGCCTGCGTTTACAAGAAAGTGAGTGGGAGCTCTGTAGCATTTCTCATATTATATGTTGATGACATACTTTTGATGGGAAATGATATAGAACTCTTGGACAGCATTAAGGCCTACTTGAATAAGAGTTTTTCAATGAAGGACCTTGGAGAAGCTGCTTATATATTAGGCATCAAAATCTATAGAGATAGATCGAGACGCCTCATAGGTCTTTCACAAAGCACATACCTAGATAAGATATTGAAGAAGTTCAATATGGATCAGTCTAAGAAGGGGTTCTTACCAGTGTTACAAGGTGTGAAATTGAGCTCATCTCAATGTCCGACCACGGCAGAAGATATAGAAGAGATGAGTGTCATCCTCTATGCCTCAGCCATAGGTTCTATTATGTATGCCTTGCCGTAAGTTTGGTAGGAAGGTACCAAAGTAATCCCGGCAAGGAACACTGGACAGCGGTCAAGAATATCCTGAAGTACCTGAAAAGGACTAAGGAAATGTTTCTCGTTTATGGAGGTGACGAAGAGCTCGTCGTAAAGGGTTACGTCGACGCTAGCTTCGACACAGATCTGGATGACTCAAAGTCACAAACCGGATACGTGTATATTTTGAATGGTGGGGCAGTAAGCTGGTGCAGTTGCAAGCAAAGCATCATGGCGGGATCTACATGTGAAGCGGAGTACATGGCAGCCTCGGAGGCAGCACATGAAGCAATTTGGGTGAAGGAGTTCATCACCGACCTAGGAGTCATACCCAATGCATCGGGGCCAATCAAACTCTTCTGTGACAACACTGGAGCTATTGCACTTGCCAAGGAGCCCAGGTTTCACAAGAAGACAAGGCACATCAAGCGTCGCTTCAACTCCATTCGTGAAAATGTTCAAGATGGAGACATAGATATTTGTAAAGTACATACGGACCTGAATGTAGCAGATTCGTTGACTAAACCTCTCCCTAGAGCAAAACATGATCAACACCAGAATTCCATGGATGTTCGATTCATCACAATGTAACTAGATTATTGACTCTAGTGCAAGTGGGAGACTGTTGGAAATATGCCCTAGAGGCAATAATAAAAGCATTATTATTATATTTCCTTGTTCATGATAATTGTCTTTATTCATGCTATATTGTGTTATCCGGAAATCGTAATACATGTGTGTATAATAGACACCAACATGTCCCTAGTAAGCCTCTAGTTGACTAGCTCGTTGATCAACAGATAGTCATGGTTTCCTGACTATGGACATTGGATGTCATTGATAACGAGATCACATCATTGGGAGAATGATGTGATGGACAAGACCCAATCCTAAACATAGCATAAGATCGTATAGTTCATTTGCTAGAGTTTTCTAATGTCAAGTATCCTTTCCTTAGACCATGAGATTGTGTAACTCCCGGATACCGTAGGAGTGCTTTGGGTATACCAAACGTCACAACGTAACTGGGTGACAATAAAGGTAGACTACGGGTATCTCCAAAAGTGTCTATTGGGTTGACACGGATCAAGACTGGGATTTGTCACTCCGTATGACGGAGAGGTATCACTGGGCCCACTCGGTAATGCATCATCATTATGAGCTCAAAGTGACCAAGTGTCTGGTCACGGGATCATGCATTACGGTACGAGTAAAGTGACTTGCCGGTAACGATATTGAACAAGGTACTGGGATACCGACGATCGAATCTCGGGCAAGTAACATACCGATTGACAAAGGGAATTGAATACGGGGTTGCTTGAATCCTCGACATCGTGGTTCATCCAATGAGATCATCGAGGAGCATGTGGGAGCCAACATGGGTATCCAGATCCCGCTGTTGGTTATTGACCGGAGAGTCGTCTCGGTCATGTCTGCATGTCTCCCGAACCCGTAGGGTCTACACACTTAAGGTTCGATGACGCTAGGGTTGTAAAGATATGTATATGCAGTAACCCAAATGTTGTTCGGAGTCCCGGATGAGATCTCGGACGTCACGAGGAGTTTCGGAATAGTTCGGAGGTAAAGAATTATATATAGGAAGTGCTGTTTCGGCCATCGGGACAAGTTTCGGGGTCACCGGTATTGTACCGGGACCACCGGAAGGGTCCCGGGGGTCCACCGGGTGGGGCCACCCATCCCGGAGGGCCCCATGGGCTAAAGTGGGGAGGGGAACCAGCCCATAGTGGGCTGTGCGCCCCCCTAGGCCCACCCCATGCGCCTAGGGTTGGAACCCTAGGGGTGGGGGGCGCCCCACCTTGCCTTGGGGGCCACACTCCAGCCCTGGCCGCCGCCCCCCCTAGGAGATCTCATCTCCTAGGGCCGCCGCCCCCCCTAGGGGAGCCTATATATATGAGGGGGAGAGAGGGGGCAGCCGTACCTTGAGTCTTGGCGCCTCCCTCTCCCCGGCTTCACCTCTCTCTCTCGTAGTATAAGGCGAAGCCCTGCTACTGTGACGCCCTGCATCCACCACCACGCCGTCGTGCTGCTGGATCTTCATCAACCTCTCCTTCCCCCTTGCTGGATCAAGAAGGAGGAGACGTCACGCTGACTGTACGTGTGTTGAACGCAGAGGTGCCGTCCGTTCGGCGCTAGGATCTCCGGCGATTTGGATCACGTCGTGTACGACTACCTCATCCCCGTTCTTTGAACACTTCCGCTCGCTCATTGCTAGATGAACTCATAGATGGATCTTGGTGAAACCATAGGAAAATTTTTGTTTTCTGCAACGTTCCCCAACAATATGTGGTCTAGCTGTTGGGAAAATTTACAAATATGAATTTCGACTTTATTTACAAAATCTCTCTGGAATTTGTAAAATGGGCATAACTTTTGCATACGAACTCGTATTAAAAAGTTTTTATATGAAAAATCATCTACTCGAAAAGTTACATCCGGTGGAGACGCCTACGACCTGTTTGCAAATTTCTCAAATTCCAAAAGGAAAAAAAGTTATGCTCAAATTTCAGTTTTTTTAATTTTCATTAAATCTGGTCAAACTATGGTCAAACTACTTATTCAAGAAGTATTAGTGTTACTAAATAATTATTCAAGAATATTAGTGTTATTAAATAATTATTTCATTTTTTTTAAATTTTGGTCAAATCTGGTCAAACTATGGTCAAACTGTGGTCAAACTACTTATTCAAGAAATATTAGTGTTACTAAATAATTATTGTTTTTTAGAACAATAGTTTCAAACTCAAACAGTGAAATGTGTGACTTCATGCTCAAGCTAAAATCCTGAGGGTTAATAGGATTAACATCTTACTATTGTCAGAAAAACAACGAGTGCAGACTTGGAAATGAGGGAGAATAGAACTTGGAAGTTAAGCATGCTCAGGCTGGGGGAGTGGGAGGATGGTGACCGTTCGGAAAGTTAGATGATTTGGAATGATGAGGGGTGATTAGAGATTAAATTGAGCAGTGATGAGAGGGGTGATTAGAGATTAGAGGTTAAAATAAATCAGAAATTTGAAAATAAAAAAGATTCAAAAAAATTCAAAAAAAATCAGAAAATTACCTTTAGTACCGGTTAGTGTTACCAACCGGGACTAAAGGTGCACCTCCAGGCAGCGGCCACGTGGAGGGTTTGAACCGGGACTAAAGGGTCAGGGCAGGACTAAAGGCCCTTATGAACCGGGACTGCAGGCTCTTTTTCTACTACTGTAGCAATTTATACAAGATAGTACATGTAAACTGGCACAAAGTACAATACAATAAAATTATTGTGTGAGCACAACTTTGATCATGCTCGACCAAGGATGAATCTTTGGGGTGGATGGGTATAAATCGCCCTGAAATTACATAACCAACTATTAAGATTTTTTTTTGTGTGTATAACAAACTAGTAAGAAAACTATCATCACCACTTCAGACAATATAAAATAAACCGGACTACATAAATCTCGATAATTCGATTGATGCCTTTTGATGAGACAAATAAGCAATCTTAATTGTTTCCTCGATCACAAAAGCTTACTACTGCCAACATTATAAGATACACTGATATACAACAACACAGATTTTAGCCTTTGGTTGCCCTTTCATTGCCATGAAGGACCTGCATTGCATCCACATGCACGCACGCGATTTGGTGTTACCAAGCTGAGCACTAGGGGTGAAGACCATTAACAGGCCCGGCTAGCTAGTCTCCCCCGCACCTGTCCACATTAAGATTTGAACTGGATGAGATACAGTATATGACTACGCATGCATGCATCCAGCTGAGTTGGGTTTTCCACTATCACAGCCAGTCAGTCAATAGGCATGCAATACCAACACATTGTTAAATAGGTTAACTGAACAATTACCTGGCGCATAGAAACTCTTGAAAGAATGACAGGAACTAATATCACCGGCTTCACAAAGTATCCTTGATTACATTGAGTTAAGTTTAACCATATAGACACTGCCTTTCGCACGTAAAAATATTCCATCAGTATCCTCAACATATCCTACTATAAATTTCAAGTATACTATCCCTCCTTCAACCAGAGGAGGTAACCCAAGAATGTTATCTATATCAATGGTCTTCCACAGCACCCAGGTGGCAACACCATGACAATTGATCTTCCTCTGCCACATTTCAGTGTTATGGTAATGGTAAGACATCATGGCGACACCAACTGCGCCATCAACGCAAGTATACCCTCCTTCACAAACTTAAATGACCAATAAACAACATTACCAACTAGGGTACTAATATAACCGCCAAAACAATCTCGATAGTTAACATCTGCTTCGATGATATCAGCCCATGTGTCGTTCTCGGAAGAATAAACAGAGGCAAGAGGTTGACCATCCATAGTGCGTGTAAGCAGCAAGACTATCTTAAAGAGGGTGGAGTGGCAATAGTTGTGCACGTGGCCACGGTCACGGGCAGCGCAGAACACCGCCCCATGAATGTTTTCTGTTTATTTTTTTTCATGTTTTTCCTTTTTGTTTCTTGCTTTTTTATTTAAATTTTGTTTATACTTTCAAACGTTCTAAATAAATTTAATTTAAAAATCATTCTACGTTAAACATTTGAAAGACGTTGACTCAAGCATTTGAAAAATGTTAAATATGTATAGAGAAATGTATTCACATATAAAAAATGTATAAAAATGTGTATGGAACAATTTGAACATGTGTTTAAAAAACTTTAATCAAGCATTAGAAACAATCTTGGACAAGTGTTTGAAAAATGTTAATCAAGCATTTGGGAAATGTTAAATTTGTATAGAAAAAAATATTGACCATTTATTAAAAATTTGATCATGTATATAAAAATGTTAATCAAGCACTTGAAAAAAATTGAACAAGTATTTAAAAAATGTTAATCAAGCCTTTGAAAAATTTAAATGTGCATAGAAGTTGTTTTGGCCATGTATTAAAAAATGATGATTTTTTTTATCATGTACTCCCTCTGTTCCTTGATATAAGGTATATAGATTTTTGAGAAAAAGTCTGAAATATAAGGTGTATTGCGTTGCACCACTCGTTTGGATACTTTTTTTTTAGGGATTTGATTACATTTTCTTATATCATGTAAGTTTTTCTATTTTCTCATGTCAATTAGTCATGTGTAATCTCACTCGAACATTTGAAAAAAATGTTGAACAGGTATTTGAAAAAAAACTGATCAAGCATTTGAAAAAGCTAAATGAGCTTAGAAAAAAATGTTGACCATGTGTTAAAAAAGTTAAATATTTCATTAAAAAATGTTAATGAAGCATTTGAAAAATGTGAAGTGTGCACAGAAAAAAACTGTTGACCATGTGTTAGAAATGATAATCTTGTATTTGAAAAATGTTAATCAAGCATTGGGAAAAGTTTAAAAATGTGCATAGGAAAAATGATGACCATTCAAAAAATGTTAATGTTGTGTTTAAAAATGTTAATCAAGCTTCATTGCCGCATATCTGACTTATTGGAAAAAAAAAATGACGTCATCGTCTTCACTGCCGGTAAGAAGCCCAACCTGGTTCGACGACCTTGGAGCCCGCATCCGCTCAAACATGCGTGCATCCACCATTTTTGTCCTAGGCTTTGGCCGACTGCATCCTTCGGCGACACAATGGGTATTAGAGAAGAGGCAGTGGCTGGATCGGGATGCAGTGCTCTTGTAACCATTGCTGCACTTTGTCTTACACAACTCAATTTGAGCCACCGATTCAGATGCAATCCTAGCTTGTTACTTTTTCTTTCTAGGATGGTAAAAATGTTAGTTAACCTGCTGATCATGCCTTTAGACAATTATATACTTCACCTACTATCACCAATTTGCTCTTTGGAAACCTATGTGACTGACGGTGACGGAAAAGAAACAGAAGCAGGTAGTAAACATACATACTGCTTATGGGTACAATTTGTCGTAATCTGCCTCTAGTTTTGTTCCTTTGATGCATGCCATTATTACCCACTTGCAATTCTACATTGCCGTCGATTTCCTGTAAATCAAAGGCATAAAGAGATGGTATTTTATTCTTTGTCACAGCTTTCAAAACTCGAGCCAAGGAAGGCGCTTGGAAATCGCAAAATAAGGGCCCAGTGATGGCAATGGAAAAGAAAGATAAAAGAAGCAGGTCAGGTGACAAGTGACATACCTACCTACCATTTTGTTCATATATTATTTAAAAAAAAATTCACTGACTTTCTTCATTTTCATGTGCTACCACCAGGTCCGCCAACAGCACAGGGTACTTCATGAATTCTTCTACTCCTACACCTACACGGTATGCAAACTAGCTACTGAGATTCAGATTGGTGAACTTTCAGGTTGACAACTTAAACGTAAACAAAGTGTTTCAGTCTTGTACTTTGAATTAGCCGCTTCAGTTTGTCATAAATATAAACGAAGTGTTTCTATCTTGTGGCTGATATCATGTTTGCAGCACCACTACTTTGAGTTGAAACCTGGGTTATCTCGGTTTACTCCCTGATGCCAATTTGATCGAATAACATCAAAAGATGAACAAATGAGCACTTGCTTCTTATTAAAGTATAGCTTATGCCGGCAGCTTGGGCCACTTGTTGTATTTAATCATCATTTGATTGGTGAGTGCGCTACAGAACACAGGGTACCTGTTATCTTTTTCAGCAAGTTGAGCTCAGCTCAAGTTAAAAAACGCAGCTTTGTTCTGTTGGTCAGATCACTATGGTCAGGTCAGATTAGTATTCTCCCGCACTTTGCTCCATGTATGTATGAGAGGCTTGTGTTGGTGGCAGTGGAGAGCCATTACCTTAATTACCAAAGTTTGCTTTTTTCAAGGTGCCTGGGGCAGTCAGTTAACCTATCCAATTTGTTCAGGCAATTTATTCCATGTATAACCATTGATGCAATTTGTCACCAAGACGGGGGGAAAACCATCCCATTCACATGCAATCGTTGTTCCTTTTTCTTTCGGAGAACATGTTAGTTAAACTATGTTTACTGCTGAATATGCCAGCCTTGTAGCAGTTAGTTAATCTCTGTGTGCTGGCAGGGATGAAGCCTACGTGCTCCTGTTTGTTCTTGGAAACCATGAAAGAAAGGCCAGAGGTGACCTTTCTTGCGGCCCAAATTGCTACAATTGTCATAATCTGTCTTATCACCCACTTCCTCTCTGTTTCACAATGTCATAATCGGTCTTCATTGTTTTTCCTTTATTGCACATCATATTACCCATTTGCAATTGTCAATTGCCATATATATCCTGTAAATTGAAGTCATATGCAATCATAATTTTATTCTTTGTCGTACCTTCCAGAACTGGAGCGATGTTTCCTGGAAATCACAAAGGGGCAGTGACAGTACCGGAAAAGAAAGAAATAAAGAGAAGCAGGTAAGATGGCCTACCATTTCATTGTTAAGAAACTGGTGCTTGCTTCTTATTAACTATAGCTTAGGCGGCCGCTTCATGTATTTTAATCATCGTTTGGTTAGTGGGTACCGGTTAGTTTTTCAGCAAGTTGGGCTCAGCTCAAGTTAGAAAAAATGCAACTAGCTGGATCAGTTCCAATTCATGTCTTGTTGACCCCCATTGGAGAGCCATTCTCTTACGGTCTAGTGCTGCCTCCGATTCGCCTCTCCCGCAATCTCCCATTCCCCTTCATCGCCACACCGGCTCTAGCAATCGCTCGCTGCCTGCACCTCTTCATCTGTGTAAGCTCGCTGCCCTTTGTTTTCTTTCTTGTCCCTGTTAGTCTTCTTCTTCAAATACATCCACTTGCACAAAGGCCAGTTCAAGAAGAATCAGTGTGCAGCGGCACAGTTTACAGTATGTTCTATGATGCAGCTCTCTGATTTATTCCCTGTTTTCTACTCCTGCAGGTTTTTCAACTATTGCTATCAAAAACCTTTGATTTCCACTCCAGGGGCCATCATTAGAGCTCAGGCTTGTGCTGCCTTCTAGTGGCCTCCCCCGCAATTCAGGGGCCATCATCAGCGCACCTGCTCCTGCAATCGCTAGCTACCTTCATCATCCTTCACCCTTCATCAGCGTAAGCTCTATGCCCTTCGTTTTCTTTCTTGTCACCGTTAGTCTTGCTCTTGCTGTTTTCTTCTTCAAATATATTAACTTGCACAGAAGCAGGAAGAAGAATCAGCTTCTAGTGCCTCTGTTTACTATTTTTCTTGTGTTGCAGTTCACTGATTTATCTCCCTGTTTCCGCTCATGCAGGTTTCCCATCTATTGCTGTCTTGAACCTTTGATTTACACTCCAGAAGCCATCTTTAGAGTTAGCTATTGTTTACTTCTCCGTATTCATCCTACTGTTTGGTGTCTTTACCCATCCATTCCGTTTCCGTCTCAGTGTCCCCTCCAGATACACTTCTTCGCATAATTTTTTTCATCTCCTCCATCAACCACCAACCAGATAGAGGAATTTTACCTAGTTCCCATATTTACTCTGTTATATTCCCTATTTCCATTCCTCAAAAAAGAAAAATCCCAATTTTCCCACTGTGTCTCTTACTACTCACAAGAAACAAAAAAAAAAGATACATCCTCCCTTAATATCCATAGTGTGCTTTCCATGGCGGAGGTGGCGCTAGCTGTGGCTGGCGTACGGGCTGGCCTACAGTTGGTGGTATCGCCGATCTTGAAGAAGCTCCTAGCTGACCCTGCAAGGTATCTTGGAGTGGACATGGTGAGTGAGCTCCATGAACTGGAGACCAACATCATGCCGCAGTTCACTCTACTGGTTGAAGCAGCTAACAAGAGCCCTCACAGGCCAATGTTGAACAACTGGATCCAGCAGCTCAAAGACGCCTTCTGTAAAGCTGAGGACCTGCTAGATGAGCATGAGTACAACATCCTCAAGCACAAAGCAAAGAGTGGGAAGGACTCTTCGCCCGAGCATGCATCTTCCAGTAATGCTATTATGAAGCATGTGCATACTGTGTCAAGCAGGCTGTCCAATCTGCGCCCAAAGAACAAAAAGCTACTCGACCAGTTGAAGGAACTAAAGCTCATCCTTGCGAAAGCCAAGGGCCTCCGTGAACTGCTTTGCTTACCTGCTGGTAATAGTGTTGAGGCCTGCGCAATATCGGCATCTGTTATTCCAGTTGATACATCATTTGCACCTTTGAAAGTGATCGGTCGTGACAAGGATCGCAATCATATTGTAGATCTTCTTACCAAGCCAATTGATGTTGAGTGTGATACAAGCAGGTATTCTGGTGTAGCCATTGTTGGACTTGGAGGCATGGGAAAATCCACCTTGGCACAGTATGTTTACAATGACAAGAGGGTAAAAGAACACTTTGAGGTCAGGATGTGGGTCTGCATCTCACGCAAACTTGATGTCAGTGTCCATACACGGTTAATTATTGAATCAGCAAAAGGAGGGCAGTGCCCACCCGTTGATAATCTTGATACTCTCCAGTGCATATTAAGGGACATACTAGAGAGAAAAAAAAGTTTCCTGCTTGTGTTAGACGATGTCTGGTTTGAAGAAAGTACCAACGAGATGGAGTGGGAAAAACTATTGTCTCCTCTAATATGTCAACAGACGGGAAGCAAAATTTTGGCAACTTCTCGATCAAATATACTCCCAACTCCTCTTTGTTGTAATGAAATTATTCATTTGAAAGACATGGAAGATACCGACATCTTAGCACTCTTCAAGGACCATGCCTTTTCTGGTGCAGCAGTCGGAGACCAGAAGGTGCGTGAGCAGCTAGAAACTATTGCAGAAAAGCTTGCTAAAAGACTTGTAAGATCTCCTCTGGCAGCAAAAACTGTGGGTTCACGGCTGAGCAGGAAAAAGGATAAAGCTGCATGGGAAGATGCTCTGAGGATTGACAACTTAAGCGATCCCAGTAGAGCACTTTTGTGGAGTTACGAGAAATTAGATCCAAGTCTGCAGAGGTGCTTCCTATATTGCAGTTTATATCCAAAAGGCCACTTGTATTCAATTAAGGAGTTGGTTCACACGTGGCTAGCAGAGGGACTTATTGATTCGCCCAATGTGAACAAGAAACTGGAAGATATTGGGAGGGGTTTTTTCGATGAGTTTTTCTGCGTTTCATTCTTTCAACCAGTTTACGTAAATGACATAGTTGGGGAATATTGTGTTATGCATGATCTCGTTCATGATTTCGTAGAGTCACTTTCCAAAGAAGTCTGCTTCAGATTAGAAGATGACAAGGTGGCAACAATACCATGCACTGTTCGGCATCTATCTGTTTGTGTTAAGAGTTTGAAGCAACATCAATACTCGATCGGCAGCCTACATCATTTACGTACCTTTATCTGCATTGATCCACTTACAGATGATGCAAGAGATATTTTCCAACACGTGCTGCAAAGTTTGAAGAAGCTGCGTGTACTTAGGCTGAGGTTTTACAATAGCAACAAGCTACCTGAATCTGTTGGTGAACTGAAGCACCTTCGGTACTTGGAACTCAGAGGTACTTCAATCTCTGAATTGCCTGGATCATTGTGTGCTCTTTACCACTTGCAATTACTTAAGTTCAGTGGCAATGTTAAATCTTTGCCTGAAAAACTATTTAGTTTAAGTAAGCTGAGATACTTTGAAGTTGAAGGGTGCAGTCAAATCCCTTACATAGGCAAGTTAACTTCGCTCCAACATCTCAAACAATTTTCCGTGCAAAAGCAAATGGGCTATGAGGTGCAGCAGCTAAAAGATATGAATGACCTTGGAGACAGTTTAAGTATAAAAAATCTTGAGAATGTCACTGGGAGGGATCAAGCCTTAGAAGCAAAGCTACATGAGAAAAGGCATCTTGAGAACTTGCACCTTGAATGGAGTGACATGACTGCACATGATAGTTTACATTTGGAAACTCTGGAAGGTCTGATGCCACCGCCTCAAATTAGGGGCCTTACTATAAAAGGTTATGGATATGCAAAATACCCAGGCTGGTTACTTGACAATTCTTATTTCCACAATTTGGAGTCACTTGCGCTTGTTGATTGTAGTGCCTTAGAAATGCTACCATCCAATGCTGGCCTCCTTGGGAATTGCTCCTCACTTCATCTCGAGAATGTCCCAAACCTGAAGACATTGCCTTCTCTTCCAACCAGGCTTGAAGAGTTGAAGATTGAGAAATGCATGTTGATTATGTTTATTTCTAACGATGAGCTAGAACAACATGCCCAAAGGGAGAACAGCATGATGATACACAACTTGGAGTCACGGCTTTCTTCCTTGTGGGAGGTGGATACGGGATCCAAAATCAGGAAAGTACTATTGTCGGAACATTCATCTCTCATTTGGTTGATGACATTGATGGATGCTGATATTTCTCTGCTTCAAACCATTGAAAGTGTTGTACAAAGAGAGGGTGGTGAAGAATTGTTTAAAGAGGATATCATCAAGGCATGGATATGTTTCCATGAGGAGAGGGTAAGACTCATTTGTAAAAGGAACATAGGCCTGCCACTGGTACCACCATCAGGGCTTTCTCAGCTTGATCTTTCGTCATGCATCATTACAGATGGGGCATTAGCTGTTTGCCTTGATGGTCTCACTTTGCTGAGACATTTGTCTTTGAAAGAGATTATGACTTTAACTACACTGCCGTCACAAGATGTTCTCCAACAGTTGACAAAGCTTCATTACTTGTGCATCAGCTCGTGCTGGTGTCTTAGATCATTGGGGGGATTACGAGCTGCTACCGCCCTTTCAGAAATTAAATTACTGAGCTGCCCTTCTTTAGACTTGACACCTGGAACAAGTTCTTTGCCATTGTCCCTTGAGGTTCTCGGAATATTTCACTGGATGGTTTCCGCCGATTTCATCAGTATTGACTTGCCCCACCTGAAAGATATTTCCATGGCTTTCTGCAGAAGCCCTTCATCATTGTCGATTGGTCATTTAACCTCCCTCCAAAGATTGTCACTGCACAATTTACAGGACTTGTGCTTTCTTGAAGGCTTGTCCTCGCTGCAACTATCCAGCGCACGGTTTACACATGTCCCGAACCTCAATATGAAGTTCGTCTCACAGTTGCGAGTCAAGAGGTCCCTCTATGTTAGCAGCCCCATAATGCTCAACCACATGCTCTCAGATGAAGGTTTTACAGTTCCAGAATTTCTCGGTCTTGATGGATGTAACGAGTCCTTTTCATTTGAAGAATCGGCAGATTTCTCATCTATCAAGTGGCTGTCATTTTTGAATTGTGAAATCAGTTCCTTGCCAGTTAATCTCAAGTGCTTTTCATGCCTGCGGGCACTACAGATTGTTAAGTGCCCCAATATATCATTTTTACCTGATTTGCCATCTTCCCTCAAACACTTATTTGTGGGGGATTCTGAACTCCTGAAGAAGAGTTGTCAATCACCTGATGGAGAAAGCTGGCCAAAGATTGAGCATATCCACTTCAAAAAATTTCCATAATTTTCATCCGGATTTGCAACTATATAGAAACAGAAAGGCAAAGACCTCACCTGCTCGCTCTAAAACAGACGACGTATGTTTTCATAATTTTTTGGAATTTCAAGTATCTTATGTATTGAAAAGTTACCCTCCATTAATTCAAAAGTTTCCCTATTCATTTATTTTCAAACAGCAGGCCTATCCAGATTTTTTTGATCTGTCACTGAGGTGGAGCGGATTTCAAACAGCACTTCAGTTCTCCCATGTGTCTTGTTTTGTTATCCTCATCTCAGAGTGTTCCTTTTGGTTGGTACTGGTTGTACTGCTAGCTTCTGTGCTCTGTATGCTGTGATGTACTCCTGGAGAGTTAATCTCAGTGTTTTAAGTAGCGGGCTATACTAAATAGCGGCGGACCTCTAAATCAGCTATAGCGGGCTATTTTGTACTACATGAGAGCATTTAGCGGCACCGTGTTGAAAAGGCTATAGCGGGGCTATAGCCGGCTATTTAAAACTATGGTTAATCTCCATGTACCATCATAACTGAACTTGTGAAGTTCATTTTTGGATTACTGTGGGGGTTGATTTGTCCTTTGATGTAGAATAAAATTATGTATACTATACATTATTCATTCGATTCGTTTGTACATGATATAATCGATGTCTACATCTGAATATATGGTGGAGATTGTCGATTCTGAGTTGCTGTTGTTGCGGCTGCGTTTGCAGATGTTCTCAGTTGGATAGACTGAATCTATGAAAAGAAGATGGAAAAAAAAGAAATAACGGAAAGGTGTGACTACTCTCTGGTGTAGTACACCCGAGTTCGCAAAAAGATGAAAAAAAGTGATAAAACAAAATCCAAAAAATCTGAAATTTTGTGATAGCAAACTTTATCAAATGTTTGAGCTTCTTGCAAAATTTCAGCCAAAAAGTACACCTCAGAAATTTATCTTCACGGGATCTTGAGCAGAAGTTCAAATACAGTGCAGTACTGAAGCTCGACTGCTTTCTGAATAAGTTGACAGTATGATTCTCTCTGAGTGACATCAGATTAGCATGAACTTTCGTTTTCAAGAATAACAGAATAAATTTTACTACTGCTAGTAGTAGAAGAAGCTGCCATCTACTGAACCTAAAACTAAACAACATCTGCACCAAGAAAATTGAGCAGAGCAACCTGACTAAACAAACTGAACTGTAGGAGCACTTGGTCCGGTTTTACCCTCAGCCACTTGCCGAATCGTTAGGTTAATCAACACTTCTTCTTTTATCGCACAAGAAAATTAAAAAAAGATCACACTGTTCTTCCCTCTCAACTGAATCCCTGATTGCTTTTGCGAAGAACAACAACATGGGTGTATGTGTAGCAGCGACTTCAACTCTGCTCTCTTATTTCTTGCGAGATCATGACAATGTGAGTTTTTCTTCTGAACGAATGAATGGATTAAGAAGTGTTTCGATGAGAACTCGATACAAGACCGTCAGCGGAGGAAGCGGGAAATTTCATGCCGGCAAGTTTGCTTGAGAGTCAGACTGACGAGGCCGAGGTCAGCGCGGTCGTCTGTGGCACCATTACACAGCTCGGGCATGAGGGATGAGCACTCTTTTCTTCTGAATCCAGTTCCATCGGTGTAGAGTGTAGACTGAACATATACATTCAGTACACATCCATATGATCCAACCTTCACGTATGTACACAAGAGTTACAGAGAATCAAGATGCCAACTTAAACACGTAACATTTTGCCTACCACATTGCTAACAGTTGTGTGACAAGTAATTCAGGATAGAGGGAGTATATGCCACTGATATCACTGAGAATCATAGTGTTAACTTGTTCAGAAAGCAGTTAATCCCACACAACTGTGGCATTTTGCCTACCACTGATACCACATTGCTAACAGATGCCAACTTAAACACGTAACATTTTGCCTACCACATTACACGAACAAACTTTTCCTTTTTAGAATGACAGAATAGACTTTGATAGTATGCAGGATTAGTATCGGAAGAAGGGCATGCCAAACCCAGTTGCTTCTCTGGGTTACTCATGTCCGGGCAGATTAAATACCGGACCAAAGATACACGGGATCACCCCATGGAGAAATTTATAAAGGAATACTACTGCTCCAGGCTCGGACAATCTGCAGTCTAGCAATCGCTGGCGCCAATCTGCAGGCTAAGTACAGTACGACCACAATTGAATTGAATGGTGCCCAAACACCTGTCATGCAGCTACATTCAGGTTACGGCAAACCAACTCAAGGACTATAAACCAGCTATACTGTTTTCCTTTTTTCCGAAATGTTCTCACAAATATAATTGAAATAATTTCGAAAAATGTTCATATGCTTCTAATTTTTAAAAATACTTTCCTGTAATTTTTATAAACTTTCACCGCACATTTAAAAATATTCATACAGTGTACACATTTGTTCACACAATGTTACAAATATTCATATCTTTCAAAAAATTCTTGAGAATTTTAAAAAATGTTCGCACATTTAAAATGTATTCATAATATATTTATGCAAAAGTTCAAGTAAATTTAAAAAGTTGTTCACCTTATTCGTAATAAATGTTCATGATATGTGAAAAATAGTTAAAGGAATTTTTGAAAAAAAGTTCAATATGTTTTAGAAAAATCCAATGTGACTTCCGAAATTTCTCAACATGCATCTGAAATATATTTAGCATGTACTAAAATATGTTCAACATATATCTGAAAAAAAATACCTAATGTGTATTAAAAAATTCAACGTAAACATTTTTCAATCTATGTTTGAAAATGATTGAAAAATGTTTACCATGTATCAAGGGAATGTCTGTACGCTAAACCGAGCTGATTAAATATCATGAATTTTAAAAACAGAGTACAAGCTTCCAAAATCGTTCTGAATGCGCTGGCCCATTCAGCACTCCATCTAGGCGAGGCTATGGTAGGTATCGCACTAAACGCTGTATAACATGACGTGCTAAATAATCTGAATTTACTGAGTGCTATCCTTGGGCTGAGAAAAATATATCCGGTCAGAGCAGAGACTGTTCATTCATGTACTTGCTAATCCACGTTGAAAAAATAAATGTACTCACTCTGTCTCAAAATAAGCGTGTTAACTTTATACTAAAGTTAGTATAAAGTTGTACTAAAGTTTAGACAATTATTGTGGGACGGAGGGAGTACTTGCTAATCTCCGAATCCCCGTGGTTGATTTTGTGAAGAAGAAGGACATAGTGGTCTCCTGATCAAAACAGACTCTGGATTTTCTTCCTTCCTTCCTGCCCTTTAGCCATATGCAAGCTGATTGGATTTAACCAAGCACCAGGATAGAGATCTATCCACATGCTAGGTTGGCTAGCCCTTCTTTCACCTGCTCGCATAAGGATCCTCAACAGGAAAAACACGAGAACTCCATGCCCCAGTTTCTGAAGTCCTGCGGAGCAGGAAAAACACGAAAACCATAGGATTGACTGTCTGGACAGAACTTATGAAAATGCACATGAATCGGATGAGAGATGTGAACATAACAGGAAAAAAACAAGAGGTCTACCTCTTGGTAGGAAACTAAGAGTCCTAAATTCCTGTGCCACAATCCATCCCATAGGAATTTGACAAGGAGAAGTGCATTTTTTCTTTTACGAAAGACATCTATAAGAAAATGTTGTTACAAGTAAAATTCTTCAAAAGTTATACTTTTTTTGATAGAAAAAATATAAAATCCTAAATACAAGTGAGCCACGAGTGTTCTCTTGTTTCACAACCCCCAACTGTGACAGTCCCATCACCAGATCAATTGCACCAGCAGGCATCTAGTAGTAGCCGTACTTGTGCCCAAGCATATTCGATGCGGACTTGATCTAGACTTGTCACCCACCACCGCTTGCTGCTATTTGCCTTCCTTGTTGATTAATAACTTCTTTGGTGATTATATTCCACAAAAATGATAGGGTAGAGGGACCAACCGTGACTTTGTTGTGCCATATGATGGGGGACAAGCGTTACCCCAACAAAACAACATTATCAATGATGTCACGTGTAGGGAGGAGTGTGGCGTAGGTATGGATGACATCGGTGTAGAGGACAACATCTCTCCAGATTGTGTGGGCCTGTGTGACCCTTGGGCTCCTATCTGCTCGTTCAGCTAGTTGCCCCAAAATTTAGGGATGTCATAATGAAAACAACGTGATCTCTCCTGATATTTTGGGATGTAATGCCCAACTGCATCATAGGACCCAATAAATTATTATCTAGAAGTTGATCAAAGTGTGGGAATAGAGAGTAGCAACAATGCAGCAATCAATCTCTCTCTAGTGCTGAAAAATGATGAGAGGTTCAACTAATAGATAGTAATAGTGAATAAGCACAACTACAGGTGCACGAATTGACATAAAATTTACGTGGGAAATATCCAGCTCTACTCAACATTTTCTCTGTTAGCAGTTTTGCTGTTGCCCCTTGATATTTCTTGTTAATTGGTTTGGTAACCGTTCAACATCACCTCTACTCAGCATTTACTGCTCATGATCATGAAACATATACATGTTCCTGTAGGCATGCAGCAACCACCTGCAGCGAAGGCTTGATCCATTATCTTTTTTTTTTGAGGGGGCTTGATCCATTATCTGAAGCAGCATCATCGATAGGTCGGCAATGTTCACACGACCAGACCACGCAAAAACTTCATGTGGTGCTCCAGATGTATGTGGAACCATGCTAGGCGCCAATCTCCTATTTTGAGTTGGAACTCTATGCCAATGAATCAAATAGCTCAAAGTTGATCTGAGTCTAGCCAACTCACTGCAATAATTTAATCCCAATTCTTCTAAACGACTAGAGTTTTCATGAATAAATCCTTCACTTATCCACATTGCGACGACTTGAATTCCCGAGTAAAGTTCCTAGTTTTAGGAAGAAAAGATTAGTATAGGAAGCAAAGATCCTTGCCGGCTGGTGCAGTGCCACTGCTCGGGATCTTGGCGAGTCTGATTGGTTGGACATGCCTGTGTGGACGAACCTCTTGGCTATTCTTCCCTCCTTCAGAAGCTGCAGTGTGGTAGAGGTCGGGAACGGCGAGACCACCGCCTTCTGGTTGGACCATTGGTCCGGCTCCATGGGAGACACCCTTGCGGTGATCAGGTTTCCTTCCCTTTTGACACACTCCCCTAGACCCAATATGTCTGTTGTGACATTCTTCTCGGAGCTCTCCCAACCCACCTCCAGCCCCATCCCTCCACGGTAGCGGTTACGGAGCTTCACCTCCTGGCTGTTGAACTGTGACATGCGGCGTTGCGCCCCCTCGTAGACAACACTAACATATAACTTCTAATCAAAATGAACTGAAGGAGTGTAATCTTTTTATCTACCAAGGCAAACCATTAGTATATTTCTTTAGTAATAATCTTTCGCATTATGTTTCTTTTGTATCGTGTTAGACAATGGGAAGTGAAGAATTTACCCAGCCATTGAACAGAAAATGCACACAGCCAAATTTATTTCACCTATATTTCTAATACGAATGAATATTCACATACATCAAAGGCATCAAACAACTTACGTACTATTTATACAAGTTCAAAATTGCCTACCCATGCAGACATATAGGCTCATACCTAGTACTCTCTCCGTTTCTAAATATAAGTCCTTCTAAAGATTACACTACAGACTACATACCAATATATATAAGACATATCTTGAAGTGTAGATTCACTCATTTTGTTTCGTATATAGTCCATGTTAAAATCTCTAAAAAGACTTACTCCCTCCTTTCCGGTTTATAGGGCTTATCTTAAAATTTTAGTTTTCCCATTTTATAAGGCACAATTTGGTTGTTTCCCATCACATGTTCAGATTCCAAGGTACATTAAGGGGGTGTTTGTTTCAGAAGTCCTAGGACTTTTTCTAGTCCCAGGGACTAGTCAAAAAAGACTCTCCAATAGTCTTTTTCTAGTCCCTGTAGAAAAAGTCCCTCCCGTTTGGTTCCTAGGGACTTTTTAGGGACTTTTTCTAGTCTCTGGGACTAAAAAGTCCCTGAACCAAACACCCCCTAAATCATTGCATGCAAGTATTAAGAGGAAATTGACCAATGCATGTAATTTATGCATGCATGCATTGCAATTAATACATTGGTAAACATACTTTTTTTGAGGAAAACAAGAGCATTAATTGGGTGCTTTTGCAAACTACAAAAAGTATTCCACCACTCACCATCTACCTTGGTTGATGAGATTTTTGAATTGAGCCTTATAAACCAGAAAGGAGGGAGTATATTTAAATTTGAAGGGAGTACTACTAAGTTCACACGAGCAATGGATACTTCTAGTCCGGTGATTTTACATGCAATAATTCAAGATGATGCTGACAGCGTGAGATGTTGATTTGTCTTGCTAGTGTGAACAGCCATGGCCAGTAGCCAGTGTAGTGAGCTAACATGGAAACGGTGGAATATTCATTGGCATGCAGGACGAATAATTAATGGACGTGACTAGGGAGCACCTGTTGGCTAGTTAGTATTGTAGGGCACACACCCAAAAAAGGAAAGTGAAAACCCCTGGACAGCTGGCGTGACAGAAAAGGAAAGGGCGTAATTGTTCCTGCACATGGACAACAGCGAATCTCCCGTGATCGTAACTGCTCCCGCACACCTGTCCAGCATGCGTCCCACGCGAACTCTCTCCCTACCTCCCGCCCCCCTCCTTCTTCCTTCCCCTTTTCTTCTCCATGGATCTAACTCTTCGAAGTTCCTACATGGCCTAAATCCACCAGAAGCAGCGTCACCACTCCCGCAGCAGCCACCTATGCCCCATCTTCTCCAGCCGACGGGTTAGTTCTTCCTCCTCTGGCCTACAGAACATTGATGCGACTTAGGCAACTTGTCGTAAATGAATAGGCAACTCAAGAAGGAGCTTTTTCTTCCGTAAAACAATGGACTTAAGCGGGATTTGTGTCTCTTGCTAGGCAAATTGTCACATTTGGTAGAAGCAAGTGTGTGAATGGCTGTAGGCAACTCGTGGGTCCGTGTTTCTGTTCCTTGGAGCATATTTGTTAACAAAGGCAACTTATCGCAAGAGTTGCGGGCAAGTATATGAATGTCTGCAAGCAACTTGTGGCTATGTGTTCCTATTTACCCTAAAACCATAATTGTGATCCCATCTAGGCAAAAACTGGTGATAAGTTAACCTGCAGACATTCGCCACTCCCCCTGTGTTTTTAGGCAACTTGTGGTGATGCATGAGGCAACTAAGTGGGTTTTGCGGGCAACTAAGTGGTGATGCAGAAATTAAAGTGTGTGAATGTGTGCAGACCATGGTTGCTACTTGACAAAAATACCCCCGGAAAACCATCAGTACCTAAAACAACAAAAGGAGGAGAATAAATACAGGAAACACTCCCAGAAATTGCATGCATTTATCTTCCAGCCTGCGTACAAAACTGATAAAAACAGAAAATGTTACCCAGGAGAAAAGTTATATACCTGTGCAGGTGATCCTGCACCCCGAGGAACCCTCGAGTCTCCTATGCTTTATATCATGCTATATCCGCTGTAAAACATGCAAAAATACATGCAAATACATACATACTGGTTATTAAAAACTGTATAGAAAATTCGAAAACATGCTTGAGAAAACGAAATGAAAATCTGAACACGGTTGGCTGAGATGATATAGTTACCTGTACAAAAAAGAAAATTCCTAAAGAGAAAGAAGTGATCATGTTTGCTTCTTTGCAAAAGGCAATAAAGAGGAACTCAGGTTTCGTTAAAAGAAATAGGCTTGATATCACACACAAACACATAGTTTAAGAGGAACACAAGGTTTTCCAAATGTCAAGCAAGTCACATACATAACACTAGCAAGTCAGGCCCAAATGCCAAGCAAGTCCTACTCATCACTAGCTGCAATGCACTATGTAATGCACTCTTACATGCTAGGGATAGACAAAAAAACTTGTGTTCCTTCCAGAAAATAATGTGGACATTGAAAAAGACAAGTTATAGATTTGTTGTTTGGGAAAAACTTAGAAATAATTTGCCTAAACAAACTTCAAGGGGGTGTGGGAGGGGGGTTGTGTGTCATATAAATCACACATTGAGAAACATGCATGTCGCAGTTTTCTTAAACAATATAGGCAAGTCGCATGCTTAACACTAGCAAGTCAAATTCAAATATCAAGCAAGTCCTACTAAATTCTAGCTGCAATTTACTGTGTATTGCACTCTTAATTGCTAGGGTAGACGAAAAAAAACCTTGTGTTCATTTGGAAAAAAAACACATGGACAATGGAACACACAAGTTATATAAGCCTGGTTTGTTTGGAAAACTTAGAAATAATTTTCCTAAGAAAACATCAAATGTTGGGAAGAGAGGGTTGTGTGTCAGGTAAATCACATTCAGAAAGATGCAAAGTCACATTTTAACTAAAATCGACACAATGGGGCGAGCACCTGACCCCCACGTTGCTCCCCCGGGCAGCACAAGGGAACCCTAGCCGCCACAGGTCGCGCCCCTCCCGCACCTCAACAACCCCTTGCAGCTGCCGGAGGATGCGGTTGGGCTAAGCCCGGGCCGCAGACAGTGACGGCGGTGTGTAGTCTTGCTGCACCTTCTCCCCCGCTCGGGGTGGTGGTGGTCTAGGCGACGGGTTCCACAGCGGTGACTGCTCCTCTAGCGGTGCGACGGCTAAGCGGTGGGGCGAGTAGGCGCGGCTACGACGGCGGCCTCGAAACGCCCAGCGGTGGGTCGAGGCTAGGCGGCTGCAGCGGCTCCATCTCGCTTGTGCGGCCTCAAAACGCCCAGCGGTGGGTCGAGGCTAGGCGGCTGCAGTGGTTCCATCTTTGCTTGTGCGGCTTCGGTTTCCGACAATTCAGATCTGCGCGGCGCAGTTCGGCTCTAGCCTCCCGACGACGGCTTCGACTGTCCTTCAGCCCATCGAGGCAAGGCTTGGGGTGAGGTCGCAGTCTGGTCAGGCCGTCCCTTGCCTCCAGTGATGCGATATGGGCTCCATGCCATCGGGCCTGGCTGGGCTCCAGCTAACGGTGAAGACAATGACGTGGTGGCTCTTGGGCTCCGGGGCGGCGCCCCGACTGTGGTAGTGGCGTCTTCATCCAGGGGGTGGTGCGCTTCTGGATGCGGCAAATCATGGGATCCCATGGACAGACTGAAGTCGGCCTCGACACGGTTTGTGGTGGCGGTGGGTTGCGGTCTAGGGGCTGCGGCTGGTCGAGGCATCTCCGGGAGAAATCCTCTTCTTCGGAATCGACGATGGCAACGCCCATGGTATCGTGGTATTTCTTGGAAGCGTCGTGTGGAGGTGTGCTCACCCCTCTCGTGATGGCCTCGGCTCCGGAGGGAAACCTCAGATTCTCTGGATCGAGCTATGGAGGCTTCTTCATGTCTTTCTCCTCCTTGGGGGCATAGTCTCGGAGCTGACTATGACTGGGAGACCAGTGGATGGCGGCATCTTAGCCGCGTGGTTTGCTGAGGCATGGGGTGTTGGTTTCTATTTTGGCAATGATGATGGCGTTGAGAGGAGCTTGGGTTGCGGCGAGGACTTCGGTAGTCGGTTCTTCCCGACGTGTCCGAGGTGCTCTTCCTGGGTTGCTTTGAAGTCGGAGCTGCGATGGAGCGAGTCCATGTGGCGACGATGATAGGCACTCGGTGGTCGTTTGCGGAGGGCATGGTCGGCGCAAGTCCTGCATATTTCCCTTGTGAGGCTCGTTGTCAAAGTCGGAGCTTTTGTTTGCTTGCGCGTGTGGCCATCTGTTGGCATGGGTCGTCGTGGTGTGTTCCATGTCGATGGCCAGGTTGGCCGGTGGTGCCCATGTCATGTGGGTTGGGTCTTATCGGTTTTAGTCTGGTTTTCTGTCAATTAACTAGGGAATTCTCACTCTCTTCTTAATTAATGAAGATGGCAAGCCTTTTGTCTCATTTGAAAAAATAGCTTGACTAAAAAACAGTAGGCAAGTAACATACTCAACACTAGCAAATCACATTCAAATGTCAAGCAAGTCCTACTGAAAATGTCGAACAAACCATGTGGGTGTTTGAAAAGGAAAAAAGAAGAGCATACCTACAGCTAGTGTTGAGTATGACTTGATTGGCATTTTAATCTGACTGGCTGGTGTTGAGTATGTGACTTGCTTGACATTTGAATATGACTTGCTAGTGTTGAGTATGTTACTTTCCTGACATTTGAATGTGACTTGCATATTCTGCATGTGTGATTTACCTGACACACAACCCCCTACCCCCTAGGTTTGTAACTAACATTTGCATGTGACATACCATTTGTGTTTAACTTGCTTGTTCTGTGTGTCAATTGTCTGGTCTAGTAGTGTGGACTTGCTAATCCCTCATTTTTAGTCCAAGTTGATGTTTAAACGACAACCATTGGGAAAGTCAAAAGGCAAAACAAGCAACTACTTATCAATTGTTTTGCAAGTTTTGTAAAAAAATGGGGGAACCACACTAGTGCCAAGCTCAAAAAACCGTAGATCTGGCAACTCACGCCCGCAGATCTGGCAACTCGTAGCCTTTGTCTCGCAACTTCCCACCTGCGTCCCTCTCAAACATCACCAAGATAATGTCCGACTTCGAGGCAGAGCAATGGTTCGCCGCAGCCAAAAAAAATAGTCGATCACCATCGATTCGCCCCTGCCTATTGTCCTCAGGATCTACAGCTACGCAGACACAAAAAGGCTCAAGTTGTGCTTGCAGTGTACGCAAATTTTGTGAGTCAAAACCTATTTTTGCAGCTAGGTTATTAGCTTGTTGCCAAAAAAGGAGAACGGGAAATCAAAAGCAAATGTTCCTGTAATGTAGGCAATTTGCATACAAGTTTTAGGCAATTCCCCTTTTTGCTGAACATAAAAAGCTAAGAACCACCTTCTGGGGATGCATAAAGAAACATGTTGGAAAGCTCTGGGGGGTTGTGCGAAGTTTACCTGGAAGTTGCTGGTGAACAAAGGGTGGGTGGGTGGGTGGTGGGGGGGGGGGGGGCGCAGAAAGCAAGCCCTGTTGTGATGTATTCAATTTGCATATAAGTTTCAAACAACTCCCTTTATTAGCTGGAACAAAAAAGGCTAACATCCAGCTACTGGGGAGGCAGAAAAAAGTAGTTGGAAAGCTATTGGGGATTTATGAGGTTTACCTGGAAGTGGTTGGCAAAGCTTCTTGCTTGCAAAGAGGAAAAATAAACAGCAAGTTCTGCTGGGATGTAGGTTAAATGCAAATAATTTTCAAGCAAGTGGGTTGATAGCATTTCGCGTCTGAACCATTGTGAGTATCCTCTTGCTTCTCTTCACTGCAATAAGCAAAGGATCCAGCTATATGAGAATATTAACTAGGCTCTTGGACAGACATAGCATGTACTTTGAATAGTTATTATTGTGAATACACTTTGAAATAGTTAAGGGAGACTTACAGACAAGCCAAATTCAACCGGACCACAACAATGACAATGCCGAGCGCATGAACTCCTACCTAAACTTAAAGGAGCCGAAATCCTTCTTGATCTGTTGCAGCGCACCTGCCTCGGACGAGCCACCGCCTTCCGGCTGCATCGATCCCTAGAAGAAGTGATGGTTCCAGACCTACACACCATAAGATACAGACTCAGAATTGCAGCAATCAAAATATAGCAGGATCTCCCCATTTCATCTCCCTGAAACAGTCAATGAAGCTGGAGCTACCAGAAGATGAAATCTCAATGTGCGCAAATAGGAAGCCGAAACCGCGCGGCGGCCGTTCCCTTCGGGATAACACGAATAGTAGATGTTGTGTTGTTATGAATGCATCTTCCCTCCCAGAAGATTAGGTTGCATTTGTCTAGAACAAAAAATATAGACAAGCAACATTTGTGTGTTTTGGGGCAAATTCAGTGGAATCATCAGGCAAAACTTTTGTGTTTTTTCGCAGTCTGCCTTGATTTGTAATAAAAAACACAAGTTGCTAGTATATTGTTTTTGGGCAAGTTCACTGCAATCAGCAAGAAAGTGAAAAAGCTAACTGCTGCTTTTCGGGCCAAGAACTATTAAGCAAAGTTTAAGTCTTTAGGCAAGTCGCTTTGTGATGTAGGCAAACTACATAAAGCTTTTTGCAGGCACCGGGCTAATCCCTAGGGTGATCACAACAAGTTTTTTTGTTTGTCCGAATCGTATCTGAGAAGTAGGTGATGAAGCTTTTTTGCTTAGGCATGGCGTGCTTTTGTTTTCTGAGTGTGTAGATTGCATGAAAACCTGGTTGGGGGAAATAGGCAAAAATAAAATAAAATCAGAAGTAAGTCCCGCTGCGTGTTGTAGGCAAAATATATACTAATTCCAAGCAAGTTTTGTAGATTACCTAGGAGCACATGATGAATCCTATCCACCCATCTATACTCCCCACCGTGGAACACCTGGTGATCAGGATCCAGATCCGACGGTCGCACAGGGTGTGTGCTCGCGCGAGCTAACGAGCACGCGACCGCTTTTTAGAATTTGGGATAATTAATTATGAAATGGATTGCTAGCTGCACACATGCGGTTGAACTCCAATTATATTCTGCTAATCAATGATGGCCGTACGTGCTTCACTGTTATCGCACACCGATTATGATTTCTCGTCCGTGTGAACGTATTTGACTCAGCTACCTACTCCCTCCAGTCGGGAATAAGTGTACTTATACCTTATTCGTGAATACCTAGACTGCAGATTTATTCGTGGACTCCCTCCGTATTTTGACCAACTTAATTTGACAAAAGATATAAGTACACTTATTCCTGGACGGAGGAAGTAGATTGTAGACTTTTTTTAATTATTTGGATTGCTTACCAACACGTGTCATGTGGTTACCTAGATTGTAGATAGATAAAACTCAAATGTCTTCTAGATCTACACGATCGTTTTTTAAGGCAATGATCTATATGATTTTTTAAGGCAGTGATTTACACGATTTTTTTGGGCTCCAGATTCTCTTATTATTCAAGCTAAATAGGCAATGATCCACACGATCTTTTATCGATCCAGATTGTAATGCCTAAGCGAACCCCCTCGTCACCCCTCCTCTCGATAACACCACTCCCATGCGGCCGTGCAGGGCTGCACTAGAGTGCCGCCGCCCCCTCCCGTCTAGCCCACCCGCTCCTCGCCCCTTCTCCTGCCACCGCCGGCATTGTCGCCGGGCAAAGTCCTTGCGACGCGGCGGTGGTGGAGCTTCCTCAATCAACGTCCTGGCGTGGGTGGCACGGGTGTCATGGCGGCGGGCCAGGTGCGGCAGCACAAATCTCGCAGCGGCAGTAGCACCCGCACCGGCCTAGGCTTCGATGGTGGTGTGGGACGGTGGTGACCAGCTGATCTCGGTGAGCACCTTTGCGGATGGACGACGACAACGGCTGGTGCTAGCGGGCAGGGCCCCGATTTTGTATAGCCTGGACGGGTCGTGACCATTCTTGTGCTTGCTGCATCGCTGCATCTCCGACAACTACATGTGGAGGAACTCCTGGGCTAGTCTCACGACACGAGGACTGTCCGGGGTAGGGGTGGATTAATGAGCAGCTCGGCTCATTAAGCTCATACTCGTTAAGGCTCGGCTGGTTAAGCTCGTTAAGATTAACAAGTAGAAAACCCTGCTAGGCTCGGCTTGTTTGAAGCTTGTTAAGCTCACGAGCGCTTGAGAGCCTTCGTTAATAGATTATAATGTGTTATGATATACAGGATGAATGCATAGGTGTGGTTTTCAAGATGAAATATGGTGACTACAAAGAGAAACGCAGTAGTTTGTTGCCTCATATGTCGATTAGGTTGAACTAGTCATCAACCCGTGCTACCTGCACAGGCTAGCATTTAGAGCACACAGATATTATGCATTACAAAAATTAAAAATCTACTAAATAACTCAAAAATGAGCCCATAATCACCAAAGAATTTCTACCTTCGTGCCTGTATGTGCTGCATGTGTCTTGCTATCCGTCCATGTAAATGTACACCCCCTCTCAATCCCAAATTTCATTATTTCCTTACAGAATACCTGGTTCACATAGATTCGACAAAAATAGATGGAAAAAGTAGATGGACACAGATAAAAGTACATTGTATGGCAGACTTTTAACAGGAACCTTAAATATCCATGACATAACCTAAAATTAAATTTGGTCCACAAAGGTGCAAACAACACAAAAAACCACTAAGCTACATGAGTAAAATTATGTAATACGCATGTATGTCACAGAACGCTATTTTATTAAGCACAACATGCTAACATATGAATTCATGGTTAAAAGAAGTTACTCCTGAAAATAAAACAACTAAGCAGTACATAGATGGAGAGAGCACTAATTCCGAATATTTTTAGAGCAATTAAACGACATTCCCCTAGTCTTTGTAGACTATGGATTGACCGAAGTTAAATAGAAATGTCAGACTAAGTATTTGGAGTGTGGAATTTGCATAGGATAGTGTCAATAGAGCAATAAAAATGACTTTTTGGTGCGTGAAAATTATATATTTTTTACAAATTATGGTTGATGACCATGGAAGTGGTAATATTTGGAAGCTATTAGGGGGAGATTTTTGTATGCTCATTTTTTATTTTATTTTTAATCTTGTGCATGTATTGTTTTTTAACAGTCGCAAAAATTTCATTTAGGCAGAGTCTCTTTCTTTTCTAAACATATGGCTTTAGGGGCATTTATTTGTACATGTTTCCTCAAAATTAAAAATAAATTGTACATGTTCTTTTTTTTCAAGGGAACATGCACGGGGCTTTTGTTTTTGTGGGACCATGGATGTGGACTCCATTCCTAGCGTGAGACTTGGGGACTTTTCATTTGTGCATATTTTTTATTTATTACGAAGGGATAAGGTAAGTGGATTTTTTATTGTGTCCAACTTGAACTTAGGCGTTGGGGACTCTTTCACGTGCATCAGTATGGGGGCTTTTTTTTTCTGGTAGAGGGTAACGTGTTTATTTAGCAAACTACCCGAGACACGTTTTGTTTGTACCGTAACTTCATAGGACTGTACTGTGGAGAAAATAGATCTCTTTTAATCCTAGTCGTATATTTCAAAATCCTACGGTTATTATTATTGATTCTCTATAATTAACGTGGAGCCTCATATGGTGCCTCCAATTAGTAAATATAAGATATAAGATAAGATAGATGGGCTGAGGTGCTACAAAAAGTTTGTCACGTAAGATGAAAATATGTGTTGTGTTGTTACTAACGAGCTTAACAAGCTACGCGTGAAACTCGTTAGCTCCTTGTTAAACTCATTAAGCTTAACAAGCTGAAATCAATGATTGGCTCTGTTCATTAAGAAGCGAGCTACGAGCTTAACGATCCGAACTATCGCGCGCTCATTAAGCTCGTGAGCTATGAGCTTTTGGTCCAGCACTAGTCCGGGATAGCGGTCCCGGGCATCACTAGTAGAAAAACTACTTTATGTGAGACACATTAGTCCCGGTTTGTACACGAACCAGCACTAATGTGGTGGGCCTTTGGTCCCGGTTCGTGACGAACTGGCACTAAAGAGGGGGGCCTTTCGTCCCCACCCTTTAGTGCCGGTTCCAGAACCGGCACTAAAGGTCCTTACGAACCGGGACAATATCCCGATTCTGCACTAGTGCATTGTAGTGGTGGACTCCTCCATCGTCGGAGGTGATCGGGCCCCCTCGGCGACGGATGGTGGCGTGGGGAGCTGCTGGTCTGCTCCAAATAATAAAGGTGGTCTGGCCTTGCTGTTCTTCAAGCACCATATCATCGAACGGCTTCATGTCGGCCTCCTCGAGTTGGCCGCCATCGAGTTCCGGACATCCTCTTGGAGATTTCTATAGTTTGGCGCATGGTGCTACTGGATATCTAGAGCAGAATCAACAGAGGTGGAGAAACCATGGTGGCTGTGATCGGAGGTTGGTATTGGCAGAGAGGGTACTGATTGTGTTGAAGACAATGCAGAACAGGTTCTCCCTGTGTGTCGGGTGTTTGGCATGCAGCAGTAGCCATGGCAAGCCGGGGTGGCAACACAGGTGAACTGCATTCTTGGTGGTGCTCCTCGAGTACCGAGCCACGATTTGTAGTGTGTAAATCCAAGGTCTAGGCTTTATTGGTTGTACCTGGCAATGGCCTTGCTGAAGGCATTGTTTTGGAACTCGGACTTTCTCGTGGGTGAAAACGCAAGATCTTTGATCAGGCAATTGCAACACTTGTGCTTCGTTTCCTTCTTGGAGGCATTGCTTCTCGAGAATCTCATTTGTAGTACAAGTGTTGTATTTGGTGGTGGATAGAGTGCTAATGTCGCGAGTGGTTCAACATCGTGACGGGTCTTTGTTTTCTTTCTTCTTCTTTTTTTAAATTTTATTTCTTGGTTGTGTGCATTTCTGATGTCTTTGGATATCTTGTTGGTGCAGAGGCTGCGTGTATTTTGTACCATCACGATATTAATATACCCCCTTTATCGAAAAAAGATTGTAATACATTCGTGCAGCTATGTCCAACCCAGTTCAATGGATAAAAGTAAAAAACAGAAGTATCTACGCCATGGCCTGACCAAAGACATTGGAGGCTCTGTAGTATTATTTTACATAATGTTTACTTCTTGCTAGTAACATAAAAAAATTTAAGTGAGGAGCTAATCTCATTAGAAAAAATAAATGATAAGTTTGCATGTTTTTTTAATATCGAAGATCATACGTATGATTTTTGGAAAAACAATTGGCGCTGGAGATGCTCTTGTGAGCTAGGCGCATGCAAATTTTGTTGGTGAAAGGATATTCATGGAGCTCTCGGCAAAAAAAATTCAAAATGTGGCTTGGTAAGAAACTGTATGAATTTATCACATTTGCTTGATCTGGGTTTGTGTAGAAGTAGTGTTGGTTTGAGTTATTAAGCTTTGACGTACTCACTTGGTCATGGAACAACTAGAAGACATTGCATATAGTTGTGACACGATTAAGTACGTAGAAGCGAATTGAATGATTGAAGGAATATAGCCCATTTCACGTATATGGCTAACGGGGAAAATACATCATGAAGGTCAACACAAACAGAGGCTCCATCGATTCACTAATCAAATACATCAGTTTCTTAATTAGGACTTCGATCGGTGTCAAGACTTCTTATGGCTACTTTTATATATAGACCGAGACTGCGGGAGGCACGCACACAAAACAAAGTCTACTTTGATGATGCATGTTGGCTTAATTTTACTATTCGCCATCACAATATGATCGAGGTGGATGATAGCTAGCAACTCAACTCTCAATTGTCTTAACTCAACAAAGTCTACTCTGATGATGCATGCTAGCTTAATTTTAATTCACCGTTACAAGTTGGATGAGTAGTTGGCGAGTTTGCTTTGAGTTGTTAAGCCGGCCGGCCTACCAGTGTCTAATCACATGCACCGCGGTCTTGCCCTGTGCAGATTCAACGAAATGGCAAGGATTAACTAAGTCGGTCGATTGGTGATTGTTGTCTAGCTAGGCAACTACACATCAAATCAATTTGTTATTAGTGCAACTGCTCCCTTGTTATCAAGGACTTAACTTGTCTAGCTTGCAAGTCTTGTTTGAATATGTCAATATTAGGTAACCTCTATTTTTCTTTTGAAAGAACATAGAAAAATAAATCTTACATGTGCATTTTGGGATGAGGTGTGACCCGGTAAGTTTTGGACAAAATTATGTCCAAGTGGTTGTTATAGAAAAGAGGGTACAATAAATGAAATAACAATGATGTTAAAAGTGCTGCCATTAGACTAGCCATAGAGTGTAACCTACACTAGTAACATATACTGAGGCTATATAGACTCATATTGAGTAGTGAGTAGTAACATACGTGTGGTGTCATGCAAAACTCCATTTATTAGGTTATATAGAGTCATATTGTATTGGATATGTGATGTTAGGGTAACTAGCTAAATTACTCAAATTACATCTCTCCTCATTAACTCATTGCCACATAGGCAAATTTGCTGAGTTGGACTTGATGCTACTGTTGAAGTTACTCCCACTACGGCCAGTCTTAAGCAATAGGTGCCTTTGCTTCCATTTCTCCCTATAAAAGGGGGTGTGGTTCTAGTTTGAGGAGCAAAAGCAAATCATAGCTGAGGGTTGTCATAGCTTCTTTCATAGTGTGGCCGCTTCGGAAAGCCGAAAGTTATGAAGTTTCTGAACCAACTCTGATAAGCAATCCTATATCAGTGTCCATTCAATTGCATGAGGCATATGGATTGGCTCGTTAGGCTGTTCTCCAACAACCCTCCTTGTGTGTGAGCCTACTAGCACACCAAATAAGCACACGAGAACCTAAAAATCACATTTAGGTGCACATACAGATTGGGCCTGTAAAACTGTGGTAGGTGTGCTGATTAAACACTATCGGCTCTAGTGGAATACTAGAGAGAGAGAGAGAGAGAGAGAGAGAGAGATGGCAGATGCCATTGTCGGTCCACTGCTGAGCAAGCTGCAGGCGGTAGCGGTGACGGAGGGGAAGGCCCTAGCCGCCGTGGGCAATGAGATTGACCGCCTCCGCGACAAGCTCATGTGGCTGCATGCGTTAGTGCACGAGACTGACCTCCGCAGCAGGTCGGACAGCAACCAGCAAATCCGCGTGCTCGCGTACCAGGTGCGCGAGGTCGCCTTTGCAGCCGAGGATGCCATCGACCATTTCTTCCTGCAGGTCGACCTCTCCCGCTTCGGTCATAACTGGCGTCAGGCGGCCGCCATGTTCTTCTCTAACTTCGGCACACAGATCCGGGTCAGGTACATCCTGTCACGGAAGATCAAGTCCATGAACATGCGGTTAGAGGATATTGTCGACAACAGTGCCAAGTACCACAATGATGGTGAAAGTACAAAAGTGATCACTTGGAGGGCATCACGCGCCATCCCTCTGGTCCGCCAAAATTGGTAATTGAGCAATCCATGCGTAATCTATGCATAGAATCATTTTCTAATTTACATTGCAAACGCATATATATAAGTGTGATTGATTATACCTCTTTATCATTCTCGATATGTTTGATTAAATATTCTAAGATACCCCAATATGAGTTTTGTTCAAAAAAAGTCATTTGCGATGTACTTTTGGTAATATACTTTTTTCACGTACAAACAAATCAGCATACAAGTAAACGTTAGAAAATATGAGGCACATGATTTTTTTCCATGAAACTCATTTTGGGTATCTAGTAATTATTAATGAAGTATATTGAAAATAATAAAATATATAAAAGATTCATTTGTGTGGTATATGAGAAGCGGGAGTACATACTCCTAGGAGTACACAACCATTTTCCTATACTGGGGGTATAGAATATAGTTTAGCGTTACAATATACTCCGTATATAGGAGCGGTGAACCCGATCAAGCGGTGCACAATTAGCGTCCGGTGCATACGATTAGAGTTTCTGTGTGCACACTCACTTACCGCCAACAAAATATAGTTTTTTTTTAGTTTCTGAGTTTCCTACTACCGAGTGTAGTTACATCTATGTCTCATATACTACCATGTGATAGTATATATACTACCTTATTATTTTATGTATGTTCATATACTATATCTAAGATACTCCAAAGCGAGTTATTACCTAAAATATAACACATATTACCTAAAGTAGTATGCTCAAAATATAATACATATTACCTAAAAATATTATATATACTACCTAAACGCTCTTACATACGACATACTACGCATACATATACTCCGGTATGATAGATATTACCTAAAATATACACAACAAAAATAGGAGTAACTACACCCGGTAATAGAAAACGTCTCTCTCTCTCTCTCTCTCTCTCTCTCTCTCTCTATATATATATATATATATATATATATATATATATATATATATATATATATATATATTAATTCATACAGTATAGAACATCAAATTTTAGCAAGTGACAGAAAAAATATATCAATCTAGCCCGTGTGAATGCACAGGTTAGCGACTAGCCATGTTTAATTTGAATTCTCATCAGTAAGCTATCTAATATCACTTTTAACTAATAAATAATTGATGTTTTTACATTGGATAACAAATTTGTAGATAAGTTGGGAACTCAAACAAAAATATACTAGACTAATTTGATGAAGAAATAATTACATTTCCATGAAAACGAACCAAGTGCCTCACAAATTTTATCTATCTAAAATTTATTGTTGTGAGCAATATACTTTCAACCTCGGCAATGCATTTATGTCTTTTTGTCCTAACATTGAAATTAGTATTGGCAAAATAAAGTTGTTACCATGTTTGAGGATAGATTTTTTTGGGTGAAATAAGATACTTCTCGGCACAACCTCATCTTATCCCATATCAAACAAACTCATCAGTTTTATTTTTTGCATTGCAAAACCTGAATAATTTTTTATATATCACTGGCCACAATTTGTCTGTATACGAGCAACCAACATGAAAATTTCGAGGGTACCTTTCGAAAATAGTACACACGCAAATGCTCATACATACGCACATACACTCTAGAGAGTGCCTTTATAGGGCTATATGTATTCACAAACTGAGACATGTAGTAGTACACACATAGTAGATGTGTAAACTTGTGCTTCTGCGTGTGATTTTTTTCAGTTGGTAGTATGCTACCTAGCTTAAGATGGGTTAGTCCTATCACAAATCGGGAAAAAGGTGAGGGGTGTTAACTTCTCAGCCGTTCTGTTTTCCTGTGGTGTGTGCTTGCCATGTCGGTATTCTACCAGTTACTTACTCCCTCCTTCACAGTTTAGAAGGCACAGTTAAATTCGCGTGCGTTTCCACAATAGACAACGTTTAGGCCGCATTGCATTTATTTCTAGCAGCTAATTAGTGCTCCGATATACTATTTCTATATGCTTGCGTAGAGTGAATGCTATTTTTTAGCCCATCTCACAACCAATAGATAACCACCTAGGTCCCAGAGAATTTCCAAGCGCGCCTTCTAAACCGTGACGGAGGGAGTATTTATTTTTCTCAGCAAAATGGCCTTTCGCTCAATATTTTCATTCAGGCTTCCCGTATGATAAATGAACACCAATCACCTTCGGGCAGCTGCTTTATCTTCTTCTCTTTTCTTTTTCCCTCTATACAAAGATTCTTGGTAATTTCCCTTTTTTTATTTGTAAATTTTCACATCAGTGGTACTAACCGCACGTTCTGATATATCGATCAGATCGTCTAGTGAGGATTAGCTCCACGATAGACACTAGTAGAAAACATGGCTTTGGTTGAGGCCAGAAAAAAGCTTTAATCTCGGTTGCATTACGAACCAGGACTAATGTGAGCATTAGTCCCAGATCGAGCGGCTAGGGCGCCGTGCAGGCATTAGTCCCAGTTCAAATGGGACCCTTAGTCTCGGTTGGAGGCACCAACCGGGACTAAAGGGTGTGATGCCCTTTAGTCCCGGTTGGTGGCTCCAACCGGGACTAAAGGCCGAATTAAAGGGGTTCTGAAATTTGTTTTTTGTTTTTCTATTTATTTTTTGTTTTTAATTTCGGTTTTAAATTGCTTATATCTTTTAGTATATTTGATGTTTTTGAGTGATTCTTTTTGCATAAGATTCAAAATATTGTCTAGTTTCTGTTTATGCCATTAGTTTTCAAATTTGAATGTTTTAAATTTGAATTTGTTCAAATTTGCTTCAAAACCTAGATTAGTTTTAAATTTAATTATTTTTGCTCCTAGTCACATGTTAGATTGTTGTCACAAGATTTGGTTATTTTTAGAATAATTTAAAACGGGATTTTAATTAAAACAGTACTGTTTTGCTTATATAGTTATTTTAGTCCTTTAATTGTTGTTTTAAATTATTTTTAGTTAGTTCTTTCTGTAGATTTTAACTTTTTGTAGTATGCTTCCGTTAGACAATAGTAGATAATTTTTATAATTTATTAATATTAATTTTGCTACTCTTTTGTATTAATAGTTGTTTAGCCTTTAATAATAGTTGATAGAATTAGTTTTGCTATATTAAAAAGTAATTCTTGTTGCCACTTTAATAGAAGATGACTCTGGCTTGGTTAACCTTGGTTGTGACTCTGGTTCGGACGGTGCTAGCAGATGTAGTCGGCGATAGCATTGTATGGACACCATCCCGGACTAAAGGGATTCTGCAATTTTTCAAACTCTAACCCCCTCCCTCCCTAATCGCCATTTCAGTTTTGGGAAAAAGCAAAGAAAATGATAAAAACTTCAAAAATTAAAATCCTTTGAGATGTAGTTATGTTACTACATCTACTAGTTAGGAAAATTAAAAAAACAGAAATTTCGACATGTTATGAAAATAAGTGTTATGAAAAAGTAAAACGGCTATAACTTTTGCATACGATGAAAAAAACGTATAATATATCAAAATGTTCAGCATGAAAATCCGGTTCCGATTTGGAAATGTGTGACTTCATGCTCAAGTTCAACTCTTAAGAGTAAATAGGATTGACAGCTTACTATTGTCAAGAAAACAACGAGTGCAGACTTGGAAACTAGGGGGAATAGAACTCGGAAGTTAAGTGTGCTTAGGCTGGAGTAGTGGGAGTCGGTGACCGGCCGAGAAGTTAGACGATTTGGAATGGTGATGAGCAGTGGTGATTACAGATTAAATTGTCAAGTAATTCAGAAATTTGAAAATAAAAAAAATTCAAATAAAATTCCTTTAGACTAAAGGTGGAGCTCCAGACAGTGGCCACGTGGAGCGCCTTTAGTCCTGGTTCGTAAGCCAATCGGGACTAAACATTTTGGGCATTAGTCCTGTTTGTTTTGTCCCAGTTCCAGAACCGGGACTAAAGGCCCGTTTTCTACTAGTGAGACGTAGTGCCCGCTCGGTATGCTGAGAAGGCTTCGTCTGTTTCTCAGTTTCCTCTCTTTTTCCACATGATACTTATACATTTTTTTGAAGAGAGATATAATCTTGTTAAGAAACGGGTGAACTTAGATGGTTGGAGCAGTCACCGGTCCGACTTTTTAAACTATTTTTTTGCTGATGGTGGATGGTGAACAAGAAATAGAGTTGCTATGGAACAATTTTATATGGATGTCCGAGGAATAGATGGTTGGCAGTTGCTTATGGAAAAAGTTATGGTAAGTTAATTATCATGCTATTTACATACCTCACCTCACCATGGCGGAGGGCTTCCTATTTCCCAGGGTATATAACATGGCAATTGTTACACATCATAGACATGATACCTTACATACCTCACTGTGGTAAGTTTGACTCGGGGGAAAAAGTTGTTCAAAATATACTCTCCGGTAACATCTTTGTAAATAGCATGATAATTCACCTACCACAATTCTGATAACTTGTGCATGAACACCATGTTTATTTTGAAATATACCCTCCGATAATTTCTATGTACATAGCATGGTGATTTACGCACCACAGACAGATAACGTACATACAAATATCTTGGTAACTTTGATAGGAAAAAAAGGTTATTAAAACATCCCCCGAGAACTTCTGTTAAATAGTGTGGTAACTTACGCAAGCAAAAAAATCGTCGAAACATACCAACATGGGATCTAGTTTCGAAGGTCTCGCCGCTACGGATTTTAGTTATGAAAATAGATTTTGAATCAAACATATAGTTTGAGCTAGAAAATATTTTGAATTTCTGAAATGCGAAGAATCTAGATGACATCAGTCTCTGACCTTTAGTGCATGCATGCATGTGCAAGTGGGCAGAAGGTTGGTAGAACCATTTTTATGACATTGGTAATTTCACCATGATAACTTGCGTGATTCAGGTGTGGTAACTTACATAGCCTAGACATGGTAAATTTTGATCCGAAAAAAGTCGTCGGAATATATCAACACGGGCGCTAGGTTTGAAGATCTTGTCGCGGTAAATATATTGGTGAAAGCGGATTTTGAATCGGACTGAGTGTTTGAGCTACAAATAGTTTTAAAATTTTAATATAGGAAGAATCTAGAATGACATCAACTTTTTGTGCTCTATTGCATGCATGCATGCATGAAGGAGTTATTCTAATGCATGCATGCATTATTTAATGGGTACTGTCCCAAATACATAACATTTGACAGCTAGTGCAGTCCCTAACAAAATAATTTAGACGAAGTGAATTATATTGGTTGCTTAAATAGAGCACTAGGTTATTTTTGTTTTACTAGCTTTTGTTAACTTCTTAGTCGCAAATAGGTACGACACTGACTTGGAGGAGAACCAAGACCAAGATGCCGAGGCAACGGAGTACGAAAGCCAACCGGGCGTGCCAATACGCAACGAAGAAGAAGTGAAATTGAAGGACCTCCTCCTTGACCAAACTGGAAGCCATGTGATTTATGTGGTTGGAGAGAGTGGTATCGGGAAAAGGTATCTGGTAAAGAAAGCATACAAAAATAATAAGGACAAATTTGAGGTACATGTGTGGGCAAGCTTTCCACCAGACACCAGCAACATCATTGGTCGGATAAAAACAGAGCTGGAAGATAAATGCTCCAAGCTGCAACCTAGCGGCAAGAATCTAGACCAAGTTAAGTACTTGGTTGTGATAGATTGCCTGATGACCAGCACCATGCTTGGGGATAACAATGCAGTGAATTCGCTCATGGGCGGAGAAGGTAGCAAGATTGTGCTGACAACAATGTCCAGTCCCCGTGCAGACAAGAATGTTGGCATCATCAAGCTTGATTATCTGAAAAATGCTAAGAGTCTGACGTTGTTCAACAGGGTTCTGGGCCTCAAAGGGCATAGGCGGACTGATTACATTACAAAGATGATGAATACGGTTCGTACTATAATTGAACCGATAACCAAGGGACTACCACTGGCGGTGGCTCTTCTTGCCAAGCTCATGAGGACCATGGACCATAGCAAGTGGGAGGCAGCATCGAAGTACATCCAGATGAACAACCAAGACAATGTGCTCATGACGATGGTGTCCATGAGCATCGATGACCTCCCAAATGAACACAGGTCGTGCTTGCTCTACACGGCAGGTTTTCCGGAGCGCGGCACGATCGACGCCGGGCAACTGGTGCGTCTCTGGGTGGCGGAGGGCTTCCTAAGTCAACAGCCTGGGGTGGGACAGGAGGAGCTAGGTCAGTGCTACCTCAAGGAGTTTATCTTCCGAGGCCTTTTGCAGCTGGTGAAGAGGAAAGGGGATGTCGTGGAATCAGTTAGCATCCATGATCTAGTCCATCCAATTTTCAGGTCCGAGGCGCAACGTATTGGCCTCATGGAAACCCACTATGGTGGTGGGTACCCTCCTGTCACAGTCAGCGCGAGGCGCCTAGCTCTTAACAACTGCAAAATGCCAGACAAAACAAGGGTGCTTTGGAAGGTGCGAACCGTGCTGTCCCGTGACGCACAAGGTATTACGGGAGGTGCCAAGCTTCCCAGTCGAGCTCATGATGCAAAGCTCATGGAAGGTGCGAACCTTGTGTCCATGTTTCTTGAGAAATACCACCTCTTTACATATTATGCGAGCTAACGGGCTAATGTGAGATATTTGTGGCATTTTGCAGGGTCACAAGAGTTCAAAGAAGGCTCCAACCATCTGATCAAGGAATCCACCTCCCATGATGCACAAGGTACTAGAGCAGCATTTCTCAAGAAATACCTAGCGCCTCTTTATGTATTATTAGGTGAGCTACTGGGCTAATGCCGGATATTTTTTTTTTGGGTGGCACCATGCAGCAGGGCCACAGGAATTCAAGGAAGGCTTCAGGCAGCTACTCAACGAGTCCACATTCCTTCGCGTCATCAGCCTGGAGGGCATCAACATAGGCAAGAAGCTGCCAAATCGAATCGGGAACATGCTGCACCTACAGTACCTCAGTGTCCGGTGCTTGAACTTAACAACGGTGCCGGACACCATCGGAAAACTTAAGAAGCTCCAGACAATGGATGTGCGAGGAACGCAAGTGAAAACTTTACCCGCGTCCTTCTGGAAAATCAAAACGCTGCGCCATGTTCTAGGCAACCACGACCTCCAGTTCCCCGAGTTTTGGCATGCATCTGAAGATGTTGTCGTTGACCGAGGCCACGATGATGGGATAAGCATGCATCTGATGATTAAAAAACATGTTGATAAGGTGCACATGTCCAGTAAGAGCTTGTGGATGATTGTTAGGGGCACGTGCCATCAGTTGTGATCATCCTTTATTTCTTCCACTACCATCGTCTCCACTCGGTCACCACTCCACTATTGTAAATAGGCTAAATAAAGACTCGATCTTAAGAGTCAGAGTGTGAGAGTCAGTCAGTGTGTAAGAGTAATGTACAATTTAGTGTGTAAATATGCATACTATCCTTCAGTGCATGTAATGTATCAAGTCCACGGTGTATTGTATAACTCTGAATTGAAATCATATTTTTCAGTTCATGAAAATCTATTTATATGCATATTATCCTTCTGCTTGGCAACTTTATGTGTGTAAATATGCTTCTTTTGCTTGAAGTGCAGTGAGATATCTGGGGACATTAAGTTGGAATTATGAAAAAAGAAAGTATTTTATACACCCGTCTGCAGAAAATGACATTTTCACATACATAGAAAAACATTTTAGGATGTGGTAGGTGATTTTGATCTAGAAATGATTGGAAACATTGTGTGTCGTGTCACGTCACACTGGGTTTAACCTTAGGGTAGATCGAACTGTTGTTCAACATAAAGTCTTGACATGTTCCACTTGGCTGCACTTGTCTCACTCAGTGCCAGATTGTGCCACAGCCTGCAGAATAACTGCAAATGCATTGCCTTTATATCTCGCATGTATTCTGGAAGTTTTTCCATGTTGTAATCCTCCAGAACTAGAAGATTATGACTGCAAGCTGCTAGCCATCGGAACTACTGAGGCTTCGTCTCTGTAAAAAAACGAAATATATTAAGAAAAAACAACAGAGGTAGATCTGATTTATATAAATTTCAGACACATTTTCCAAATAATGAATATTTTTTGAAAAGCGAACACCCTCATATTTGTGAATGACTTTTGGGAAATGGATCCATTGTTTTGACATGATTTATCAACAATTTTGAAAGTGGAAATAATTTTTGAAATTCGTAAGAAAAATTGGAACTGTGAACATTTTTGAATCTATCAACAATTATTTTCCTCAAACAATTGTTTGAATACGTTGATTTTTTTTAAATCGGAACATTTTGGAAACTCTCCCAAAAACTATGAAAATGTGAATATTTTTAAAAATTTGCAAACAATTTGTTAATCCTGTATATTTTTTTGGAATTGTGAATTTTTTTATGAAATCACCAACATGTTTTGAAAAATGTAAAAAGAAGAAAATGAGAACATTTATTGAACACAAAAAATTGATAATCTGATTTTTTTTAAAGGAAAAAGGTGAGGAAAAAACAGAAAAAATGAAATAAGCCAAGAAAACCCGTAGAAGAAACATAATTCGGTTCAGGAACCTTCTAGATTATTTTGGGGGGTAAAAGCCTGACTTTATTCATTAAAAACCACAACATGTGGTATAGAGTTCTCATAATGTGGTTGGCCAAACCAAACATGATGCCCAGGAACTAGAGAAATACACTAGTAGAAAAAGTGGCTATGGTCCAGGCCGCCTCGGCCCATTAGTCCCGGTTCAGTCTTGAACCAGGACCAATATGGGCATTGGTCCCGGTTCGTGAGCCCAGGGGGCCGGCCGGGCCACGTGGGCCATTGGTCCCGGTTCGTATGGACCTTTTGGTCCCGGCTGGTGGGACGAACCGGGACCAAAGGGCCTCCCTCCTGGCCCACCACCATTGGTCCCGGTTGGTGGCTTGAACCGGGACCAAAGGCTCCCTTTTAGTCCCGGCTCATGTCACCAACTGGGACCAATGAGGTGCCTATATATACCCCAGTGCTCTGTTTTTCTGGCCGAGGGGGAGAGGGCTTTGTGGTGCTCTAGCTCACCTCCTATGCACATGAGGTGTTCGATGGAATGCCCGAGCCACACTACTTAAGCTTTCTCCTCTCGAAGCTCGACCTCCAAGCTCCATTTTCCTCGAGATTTGTGTAGATTTAGCGGTCCGTCACGCCCCGTCCCCGTCTTCACCGCCATCGATCACCCGCGCCAATCTCATCACCGACACCACCGTGGTGAGCCTCTTGTTCTTATCTTCTTTCTGAAAGGAAAAATATTCTTACTTGTATGTTTCGATAGATACTTGTATCATTTCTTACATTTATTATTGCATCTTATATAGTGCGATGGTTTTGGTATCCGACCCCGTTGGCCCTCGTTCTGTCTATGATTCGGATGTGGTATGTATACTATCTTTATAACTATTGGTTCATTTATTGTTTATGAAAATTATGCCGACCAACATGACATAGATTTTATTTATCTAGGATGTATGTGAATCGGAAATGCCAACCGACCCTATTGTCGAGAGGTTAAATTTAGTTGAAGAAGAAAACAATTTGTTGAAGGAAAAAATAAAAAAAATTGAGGAGGAGAAGATGATATTGGAGTTGCATGTTGCGGATGTCGTCGATGATCACAAGATCAAGATGGATGCAATGCGCTTGAAGATTAGAAAGATTAGAAAATATGCCATTCATACCGAGGCTTGGTGTCATTATGCCGTTGGATCAATTGTTACCTTGATTGCGATTATGATCGCATTTGTTTTCGCATTGAAATGTTTTACATAGTTTCAATGTATGGTTTAATTAATTAGATGCTCTGGAGAGCTATATGTTGTTAGATGAGAACTATGTATGCACTTTGGTTTTAATGTGATGATGAACTTCTATTAATTTGGACACTTAATTATATATAATGCACGCAGATGAACCGGCAATGGATGTACGGTGACAGACACACCCGCGAGTACATTAAGGGCGTGCATGAGTTTCTCGATGCGGCTGAGGCAAACAAGCAGAATGGTTTTATGTGTTGTCCATGCACTGAATGTGGGAATACGAGGTCTTACTCTAACCGGAAAATCCTTCACTCCCACCTGCTTTACAAGGGTTTCATGCCACACTATAATGTTTGGACGAGGCATGGAGAAATAGGGGTTATGATGGAAGACGGCGAAGAAGAAGAGTACGATGACAACTATGTGCCCCCTGAATACGGTGATGCTGCAACAGGGGGAGCTGGTGAAGATCAAGAGGAACCAGACGATGATGTGCCCAATGATGCTGCCATGGGTGAAGCTGCTGAAGATCAAGAGGAACCAGACGATGTGCCCGATGATGATGATCTCCGTCGGGTCATTGTCGATGCAAGGATGCAATGCATTAGTCAAAAGGAGAAGCTGAAGTTCGATCGCATGTTAGAGGATCACAAAAAAGGGTTATACCCCAATTGCGAAGATGGCAACACAAAGCTCGGTACCGTACTGGAATTGCTGTAGTGGAAGGCAGAGAATGCTGTGGCTGACAAAGGATTTGAGAAGCTACTGAAAATATTGAAGAAGAAGCTTCCAAAGGATAACGAATTGCCCGACAGTACATACGCAGCAAAGAAGGTCGTATGCCCTCTAGGATTGGAGGTGGAGAAGATACATGCATGCCCTAATGACTGCATCCTCTACCGCGGTGCATACAAGGATCTGAACGCATGCCCGGTATGTGGTGCGTTGCGGTATAAGATCAGACGAGATGACCCCGGTGATGTTGACGGCGAGCCCCTCAGGAAGAGGGTCCCTGCAAAGGTGATGTGGTATGCAAACCGTGACCATTGCCCCCCTTTAGTCCCGGTTGGTGCCACCAACCGAGACCAAAGGCTGCCGCTTCCCGCCCTTTGGGCTGCTGAAAATTGGCCTTTGGTCCCGGTTCGTGGCACCAACCGGGACCAAAGGGGGGCATTGGTCACGGGTCGTGCCACGAACCAGGACCATTGCTCTGCCTATATATACAGCACTTGCGAAATTTTCGGCAACTGCTCCATTCCCCATCGCCGACGCCGCCAGGCTGCTCGTCCTCCTCGTCGCCGTCGCCGCGCCCTGCCCCGTCGTCGCCCCGCGCCCCTGCCCCGTGCTCGCCGTCGTCGTCGCCCCGCGCCCCTGCCCCCGCGCGCCGGCGCCCTCGCCGCCCCCGCCGTCCTCGTCGCACCCCCGCGCGCCTTGCTCGCCGTCGCCGCCCCGTGCTCGCCGTCCCTGCCCCGTCGCCGTCGCCCTCCCGCGCGCCGCCCCGCCGTCGCCGTCGCCGTCGCCCGCCCGCCCCCATCGTCGCCGTCGCGGTCCTCCTCTGGTCCGGCCGCGGCGCCCTTTTTTTCTATTATATGCTTTTTTTTCTGCTATATGCTTTTTTTCATGTATATATGCAAAAAATATATATGTATATATATGCTTGTTTTTTCATAGATATTTTTCTGTTCATAGATATTTTTTCATAGCTATATTAGGAATTTTTTTTCATAGATATTTTTTCATAGCTATATCAGGATTTTTTCATAGATATTTTTTCATAGATATTTTTCTGTTCATAGCTATATTAGGATTTTTTTTCTGTTCATAGATATTTTTTCATATATATGCTTGTTTTTTATATATATGTGTATATATGTTCTCTGTGTATATATCTATGTTCATGTATATATGCAAAAAATAGTTCTTTAGAAAAATTAGGATTTTTTTGGTGATATTAATTATTGTAAATATGAAATTGTTTTTATATTCATATGAACAAATGAATTAGAAGAGGGAGAAGAAGAGGGGGTCGAGAGGGGGTCGAGGGTCGTCGAACATGAGAGGAGGAAGAGGATAAAAAAAAGAGGAAGAAGAAGAAAAAAAAGAGGAGAAGAAAGAATAGAGGAGACTCTCCTCTATTCTTTCTTCTCCTCTTTTTTTTCTTCTTCTTCCTCTTTTTTTATCGGGAACGAGGGTCGTCGAGGGTCGCCGAGCGGTAGAGGAAGAAGAGGATAAAATAGAAGAGGAAGAAAAAAAAGAGAGGGGTCGACGGTCGCCTAGGGGTCGAGGGTCGAGAGGGGGTCTAGGGTCGCCGAGAGGGGAGAGGAAGACGAGGAGAAATAAATAAGAAGAAGAAAAAAGAAGAAAAAAAAGAGGATAAGAAGAAAGGAATAGAGGAGAAAAGAGAAAAATAGAATATAAAATAGAATATATTCTATTTTTCTCTTTTCTCCTCTATTCCTTTCTTCTTCTCCTCTTTTTTTTCTTCTTTTTTTCTTCGACACGTGGGGAGGGGGGGGGGTCGAGAATGCCGGACATTCATGAGAGAGGCGAGGAAAGAATAGAGGAGACTTCTCCTCTATTCTTTCTTCTCTTCTTTTTTCTTCTTCTTCTTCCTCTTTATTTTATCGGGAACGAGGGTCGTCGAGAGGGCCGCCGAGTGGTAGAGGAGAAACCCTAAATAGAAAGTATCGTCGGTGTGAGATACATGTACCGTCGGTGTCGGACATTACATCCACATCCCACAAGTGGCGCGGGCTTCGACACCCACGTCACTTGTGGGACGTGGATGTAGTGTCCGACACCGAAGGCCACATGTATCTCACACCCACGATACTTGCTAGCTATTTAGGGTTTCCTTTGACACTAGGCAACCTCCCGACTCCTCGGCGATCCTCTCGAACATGAGAGGAAGAAGGGGGTCGTCTAGGGTTCGAGGGTTCGAGGGTTCTTCTCCTCTATTCTTTCTTCTCTTCTTTTTTCTTCTTCTTCTTCCTCTTTATTTTATCAGGAACGAGGGTCGTCGAGAGGGCCGCCGAGTGGTAGAGGAGAAACCCTAAATAGAAAGTATCGTCGGTGTGAGATACATGTACCGTCGGTGTCAGACACTACATCCACATCCCACAAGTGGCGCGGGTTTCGACGCCCACGTCACTTGTGGGACGTGGATGTAGTGTCCGACACCGAAGGCCACATGTATCTCACACCCACGATACTTGCTAGCTATTTAGGGTTTCCTCTACCGAAAAGAAGAGGAGAAATAAATAAGAAGAAGAAAACAGAAGAAAAAGAAGAGGAGAAGAAGAAAGGAATAGTGGAGAAGAAGAGAAAATAGGATATATTCTATTTTCTCTTCTTCTCCACTATTCCTTTCTTCTTCTCCTCTTTTGTTTCTTCTTTTTTTTCTTCGATCTTCTCCTCTAGCTATTCCTTTCTTCTTCTCCTCTATTGGTCGAGGGTCGGGAACTAGGGTAGAGGGTCGAGGGTCGTTAAGGGGTCAAGGGTCGAGGGTTTCAGGGTCGTTGAGGGTTCGAGGGGTCAAGAATCGCCGAGGGGTCGAGAGAGGTTTCCTAGTGTCAAAGTATTGAAGAAATCCATGCCTTCATCATTAGCCGGAAGTAACCAGGGCATGTTGGTACGAAGTTCTGCAAAGTTGTTCTGGAATGGAGTCCCGGATAGAATAATCCGCCTTTTGGTACGAATTCAGCAAAGGCCTTCCAAATAGCGATATTCGGAAGGCTCTTGCTGAACTTTGTACCAAAAAGCGAATTATCCTATCTGGGACTCCGTTCCAGAACAACTTTGAAGAGCTTCCTACCATCATGAACATGTTACTTTCGCCTAATGATGAAGACATGGTTTTGTTGAATCCTTTGACACTAGGCAACCTCCCGACCCCAAGGCGATCCTCTCGAACATGAGAGGAAGAAGAGGATAAAAAAAGAAGAGGAAGAAGAAGAAAAAAGAGGAGAAGAAAGAATAGAGGAGTTCTTCTCCTCTATTCTTTCTTCTCCTCTTTTTTTTTCTTCTTCTTCCTCTTTTTTTATCGGGAACGAGGGTCATCGAGGGACATATATAGATGTAGTGTCGTCGTTGTCGATATATACCCCCTCCCGATAGCTTACTATGATTAGGTAGCTAGTTCTACATTTGGCACTAATATATCCATCTGTCATGTTTGAATAATAATTGCCATGTTGTAAATATTTGTAGAAACTATGGACACCGCCCTAGACGAAGCAACAAAAGAAGCGTTGTTGAGGGAGATAATCGCACAAGGAAGTGATGCCGTCTCGTACTATCTCAACGATATCATCGATGGTCTGGAAGGAGAGGGTGAACAAGCTGGCTACGGTGACCTAATGCCGGTGCAAGAAGAAGAACATGAGGACGGCGCCGGTGACCCAATGCCGGTGCAAGAAGGAGACCGTGATGACGGCTCCGGTGACCGAACCGAGTCCGGCCAGGTATATATATTAGTTAAGCCTATGCTGACTAGCTGATTGATGCATTCATTGTTTTGGTATGTACACATATTAATTAAGTCTTTGTTCTTTTTTCTAGTCCTCCGGATCGAGCACAACTTCGGTAGAGAGACGAGGCCCGAAGAAAAAGTTGAGCTCGGATGAAAAGCTTGAGATCACAGCAATCGCGCCTGACGGCCAACCTATTGAACCCCTCCGGACAAAGAGGGCATTTGTTGCTCAGTGCGGGGTTCTGGTTAGGGACAAGATCCCGATAAGCATCCAGCAATGGTTTAAGCCGGCTACAGAAGACCCTGAGGTGTCTTATGTCAATGATATGCAGAAAAATGATCTTTGGACTGAGCTGAAGTCAAATTTCACCCTACCGCCAGAGGATAATCCAGAGAACCCAATTAAAGAGAAATTAATCAAGTCTTTTTCTCTGAAGAGGATGGCAGATCTATTCAGGAGGTGGAAGAAAGAGCTGAATAGGTTTGTCGATAAAAAAGAGACACCAGAATTCAAGGGCAGATATGAGAAGATCAGAGATCACTGGCCCGCATTTGTGGCCTACAAGACATCGGAAAAGAGTAAGAAGATGTCGGCGACAAACAAGCATAATGCCGCGAAGAAGAAGCATCACCATCGCACGGGGTCAGGTGGCTACCTCGTAGCTCGGCCTAAGTGGTCCAAGGTTGAGAATGATCTGGTTCATAAAAGGATCGAACTAGAGACAAATAACTGGCCAGACCGTTGCCGGACTTGGTTCTTCGGGGCTGGCGGAACCTTGGACCCTGAAACAGGGAAATGCATTTGGACGAACGAACAAATGGACATACCAGTCAGTAAGCTTAAGCACTATATCGACGCAGCGCAGGAAGGGACGTTCTTTCCAGACAGAGAGCACGACGAGCTCACAATGGCCCTCGGGAATCCTGAGCACCCTGGACGGACACGAGGCACGCGAGGCTCCGTTCCGTGGAAGGTTGGGTTTCCGGACGCAGGCGGTTACAAATCCCATGAGAGGAGGAAAAAAGTGCAGCAGACCGAACTGCAGGCGATGCACGCAAGGGTACAAGTGATAGAGGAACGAGAAGCAAATCGCAGCAAACGTACTGTCGAAGCCTCCCCCGAAGCTACCCCGCCATCTCAGCGCAGAAGCAGCGTGGCTTCCACCGAGCAGCTTCAGCTGCAGCATGCCTTGAAGGCTCCTGCCAGCTATCCTGTGGATGCTATAACGGAGTCTCAAAATTGCCACCTTATGACGCAATGGATGAATTTGAAGGTCAAGGCGGCTGTTGGCTCTGTTTATCCTACTGAACCCGGCGCAACTTTTCACTGCATGCCGATTCCAGAAGGATATGCTAGGGTGATGGTGGATGAGATAACGGAGGGATTTGAGGACCTCCAGCTGGACCACCCTACCGATGAAGGGGAGACTCGGCTGGGGTCTGCTCTGAAGACTCCATGACTATGGCGGAAGGACCTCATCAACCTTCCGAACTGGACGCCTCCGCCTCCTCCTCCTCCTCCGGCGAGTCAGGGCACTCCGCCTCCTCCACCGCCTCCTCCTCCGGCGAGTGACGATCAGGGCCCTCGGCCGGCTCCTTCTCCGGCGCGTGGCGGCACTCCGCCTCCATCTCCGCCTGCGCCGACGCGCCCGAGCAGCCAACCTCCTCCTTCTCCGCCTCGTCAGCAAGGGCAGAATAGACCTGCCGCCGCTCCAGCTGCTCCGGCGGGTCGTAGTCCTTCTCCTCCGCCTCTTAAGCAAGTAAAGAAGACAACCGCTTCGTCTGCTCGGTCAGCGTCTAGCAGTACAACCAGAGGCGGGAGGACATACAGATTCGGTCCTTCTCTGAAGACTCCAGAGAAGTTACCATACGAGAGGACCCAGGAGGAGAACGCCGAGATCGCGCGAGAAGAAGTGAGGAAATTCTTTGAAGGGGTGAAAGCAAAGAAACATCCACCTCTGGAGGAGAAGGTAGATGGGGTGAAAGTGAAGCGCACTCTGGCTGCCCTGACAAAACCACCAAAGTCTGATCCGCCGAAAGGAAACTATGACCGCATTATTGGAAAGGAATTTGCCGAAGCGGAGCGGTCGGGAACTACTGTCAGTGATGAAAGGCTGAAAAAACGACGAGCTGGGAAACAAATTGCCCAGCTCGGCAAACAAGCGAAGCAATCATGCCCCCCGCTCAAGGTGCCTAGCCACAACGTCGCTAATGATCCGAGGATGGTGCCCGGTTATAGCAATCTTGCAGATTACCTGCCCGACAAAGTACATTATGAACCCATGGAGATGCAGATGCAAAGATACGAGTACGGGAAGCCTCTCGTCAAAGATGAAAGATCTCTATCAACGATGATGCGAAGATTGCATGATTGGTACTTGAAAATCTGCAGAGACTCTGGGGGAGTAGTACTTTGTATGTGAAAGTTAAAAAGGAGCATGACCTCGTTGGAATTGATCTGTTGCCTGTTCGATTTGAGGAGTTCTATCAGGTTTTCAATCAATTGGCCCTCGATAAAACAACGGTCGCCTGCTACTGTCTGTAAGTAGTACTACTTCTGTCATTAAGTTTCTCTATATAGCTTAGCTCTTTCATTGCATGTAGTTATAATCATCCTCACTATATTATGCAGATTGAAGATCGTCGAATTGAAGAAAAGACAAGTCGGTGATATTGGGTTCATTAACACATATCTCATAGATGCAATTCAGGTTAAACTTCATGCCGCAGCTACCGAGGCCAACTTGCTACAATCGTTCGTAATAAATCAATACAAAGATATAATACTCTTTCCTTACAACTTCAAGTGAGTGTTACTGTCTTGTGCGTATTCGGTTTCCCTTATATATTACTCAAGGTTATAGTAATGTAATTCATGAGTTATGCATGCGTGCGCAGTTTCCACTATATTCTCCTAGAGATTAAGCTTGAGCAGGGACTAGTAACCGTCTTAGACTCAAAACGAAAAGATCCCCAGGACTATGCAGACATGACTGAAATCCTCAAGAAGTAAGTTAAATCGATCATTATCCACCATATCAGCAACTTTGTTCATTTCCTGATATCAAGTAATTGTTTTCTTTGTCCGGCAAGGTTTGGAGAAAATTCACCAAAAAAGTTCCGGGACTGCCGAAGGAGCTGGAATTTAGACACCCGAAAGTAAGTACTATAGTAGCATGTTCCGCGCATCTCCTAGTGATTCAAGCGCTAGTTTCATCAATACCAGTTAGCATTTTTGCTTATCAGTTTGATTGATCTCTATTTCTGTAAAGTGGTTGTGGCAGGAACAAGGGAATGATTTCTGTGGATACTACATCTGCGAGTCCATCCGCCACACGACGTGTGAGCGGGGCGGGTACTCTAACGAACAATATGAAGTACGTAAATAACAATATTCACAATTTTATTTTATTACCATCATTTGTGTTGAGTTTCATTCATTCATATATATATATATATGTATTGACCCCCTTCTTCAAATTAGATGTTTCGGAAGCGGGATGAACTCCTAGCACCAGCTCGCATGCGAGCAATTCAAGAGGAATTGGCGGCATTCTTTCTTGACCACGTGATCCCTGAAGACGGAGAATTCTATGTGAACCCTGAGTCCGTATGATTATATTTGTAAGAGATAATTATTGTATATATGTAGCCGGTACTGTCAGATAGATATACGAGAACTTGTTGTTCGACCAATCTCTCGGAGAAGGAGAGGTGGTCGATATCACTTCTCTCTGTATGCATATATGTTCATGACGATCTTCTGTTTCCTTCGTTTGCTTTACTAGCTAGCCAGCGTGTCTAGTCCTCTCTATACGTATGTATAGTACGTAGCGTCGACCAAGCACGGACATAAGAGAGGACACTTCTCTATATTAATTATAGCTAGCTAACACAATATATGAAACACCTAAATTAACCCCCCAAAACCCCCAACCCCCCCCCCCCCCCTTTCAAAAAAAAACAAAAACCCTAGCCACAGAAATGCTGACGCGTGGATGTCTATTGGTCCCGGTTGGTGCCACCAACCGGGACCAAAGGGTCTCCTGACTGGGCTCTGCACACTGCCCACGTGGAGGGGCTTTAGTCCCGGTTCTGGATTGAACCGGGACTAAAGGTGGGAGGTATTAGTACCGACACTTTAGTCCCGGTTCAGGAACCAGGACTAAAGGCCCTTACGAACCGGGACTATAGGCCCTTTTTCTACCAGTGATAGCAAATCTAGCTAAACTATGCGCTTTATAGTTCCTAGCGCGACTCTCAAAAATGAAATTACAATTGAATGGTAATGCTCGGACTGAAATCTCGTTTATAATTGCTCCATATCTGCCCTGTGTCCCCTATTTAATGTCACATATCACCTGTCTTGAATCAGAGGCTACAATGAATTGTAGCAACTGTAGGTCCTCAGCTAGACATAGTGCTTCCCGGCATGCCATCGCCTCCACTGTAGCAGGATCGTCGATGCCATCAATGACAAGCACCTAGCTTCCAAGATATATGCCATTATGGTCATGACACACTGCATGACATCACCGAGCTTCCAAGAACCGTCTCTTCCTTCTAGATGGTTCCCAAAACCGGACAGGAATATAGAAGGTTCCTAAAACTGGAACGAAGGAATATGTTAAATGGGCCGGCTCAGATGCGCTCTGGCTATCAAGACCTGTGCATTTGGTCGATAGTTTGTCGCAAATTCTCCACACAAAAAAAGGTAGTTTGTCGCAAAATGCGACAGACAGGAAATTCCTATATAGATATACTAGTCACTTGACCCATTTGGCAGCTCCGAACTGTACCATACATGGAAAGTGAATAATCTTGATATGATGTATACTTCGTATTATTGGCAACAAGCAATTTTTACATCGAGGAAACAATTGACAGTGTGTTGGAAACATAATGATAGTTGACAGCTGAGTGAGTCTTGTTTCTGGTTAATGCATAACAGGTGTTTGGGTATGATTCATTCATTCGGATTTGGTTGCAGCAGCTGTTAGGAATGAAATTTGGAGAAGAGCAGAGCAGAGTGGGGGAGATGACACGGACGAAGAGTGTATCCAACCTCATCATACTTCCATTAAGCCAAACACCATTCTCGCACTTCTCAAGGAGCTCAGAGTCGAGCAAAAGGCTCGATTGGTTCATACTAGCTGACAAGTTCCACCAAATGTCTAGGAACCTCATATCTGGATCAACGACGGCTTGGATTAGCTCACTGTCATTCTCCATGTCGTCATAGTTTTTTGATCCAAACGAGACGCGAGCAGTATGTGCAATGCCACAACAGTTTGGCAGGCCGTGGATCTTGTCAAAATTGCGCTTGATCTTCTCTATTTTATTGGAGCCAGGCCAGCTACAGTGGTGCGTTGCTCGGTCCCACATAGCCTCAACAAACACCTGAGTTACCAGCAAGACAGTTGACCCCTCCACACCAAAAGAGGATCCTATGGTAACCGGCGACTCACCAGAGTTCAGCATTCTCAGAGCGACAGCCACTCTGTCTTGTAAAGACAACACTCTCCCGTCGATAAAGGTGGGCTCCCTTGTCATCATATCTTCAAAAAATGGGATCCTCACCAAGCTACAGACGTAACTGAAGGTGCTTCTTCTCATTTTATACATAGACTCAAATCCTTGTGCATCCACCATAGAAGATGATAAGGTTTCTACATGACAAGAAAAATACAAAACTGGTTACATGATACTCCAGATATATTAAACTCAAGAAAACCAAGAAGACAAGTACTTAGCAACATTCACTAGGAAGGTACAGAATATATCCGGATGAATCAAAAGAATTTATAAACTGGCAGAATCAGAGTGCTCGGACAAATTTATGTTTGATTTTTTGTACCTTCAAATATGGTAGAGCTGCTAATATTTGAATCCAGCTTGTAGTTGTCTCCTCCCGTGTACAAAACGTACCATTTTCTTTGGTTGTCTCCATGACGTGCATATGCCTTGACATGCTCCACTTGGCTGAACTTGTCCCACTCAGTGCCAGATTGTCCCATGGCTACCGCAGAGAGCAGCCATACCCTGCAGAATAACTGCAGATGCCTTGCCTTTATGTCTCGCATGTATTCTGGGAGTTTTTCCATGGTGTAATCCAGCAGGACCAGCCTCTCGAGTGAAGCGATACGCTCCAGCACCTTCAACTTTGGGCAGCTCCCGATGGTAAGCTTCTGCAGATTGGGGATATTGGTTACGCACGGCGGTCCTCGTGTGCGACCCCGTCGCCGGTAATTAGCACCGTGAGCCAATTCCACCCGAGTTCAAGTGCATCCACGTCTATGGAGCAGTGCTCTGCGCTGCCCGTGACCGGGGCTACGTGCACGGGGGTTGCCACTCCACCCTCTTAAAGGTGGTCTTGCTGCTTGTGTCCACTAAGGATGGTCGAGCCCTTGCCTCTGTTTATTCTTCCGATACCGACACGTGGGCCGATCTCATCGAAGCAGAGGTTCAATATCGAGATTGTTTTGGCAGTTATATTAGTACCCTTGTTGGTAATGTCGTTTATTGGTCATTTAAGTATGTGAAGGAGGGTATACTTGCGTTTGATTTGGATTCACAGAACCTTAATGTGCTCGAGGGGCCTCCCAATATGAATCATTCCTACAGCCATCAGATCATCCAGACAGAGGATGGCACAGTTGGTGTTGCCATGATGTCTCAACATTACCATGACATTGAAATGTGGTAGAGGAATGTCAATTGTCATGGTATTGCCACCTGAGAGCTGTGGAAGACCATTGACACAGATTATATTCTTCAGTTACCTCGTCTTGTTGAAGGAGAGAATGTACGGTTGAAATTTATACGCGGATATGTTGAGGATACTGATGAAATATTTTTATGTGTGAAGGACAGTGTCTACATGGTTCAACCTAACTCAATGCAATCAAGGAAACTCTGTGAAGCCCGTAATATTAGTTACCGTCATTCTTTCAACAGTTTCTATGCGCGAGGAAATATATTGTGCAGTAGTTACCTAACATTTTTATGTTTCGCCCGTGGATGATCGAATATCAATGCTAGATAAACAATCATAGTCATACAGTTTAGTATAATGTTCTCATTTAATATATCTTGATAGACAAGCATAAGTCATCAGTACTTTCTTTTTGAGGAATGTCATCACCAGTTCATCTTTTTTTTTTTGCATGTGTTAACATTTAATGTGGCTATCTCCATCCTTGAGAGATATAAAACCAAATAACAAATGAGTAACAGTGCAAAAATCAAATGATGAATGGTTAACTCATTCTTACTTTTAATGATACTGCTCAGAAATCTTTTAATCCCTTGGTGAATGTGGAGATTATTTAGAAAGAAACTAAGTTGATTGATAAACCTATTTAACAATGTGTTGGTATTGCCTATTGACTCATTGGCTGTGATATATATATCTGATTGATGATATATATAAGTGGCTTAAACCCAACTCAACTGGATGCATGCTTGCATAGTCATATACAGTATCTCATCCAGTTTAAATCTTGATGTGTGCAGGTTCGAGGAAGACCAGCTAGGCGGCCCTGTTGATGGTCTTCACCCTACTGCTCAGCTTGGTAACACCAAATTGCGCGCGTGCACGTGGACGCAACGCAGGTCCTTCATGGCAATGAAAGGGCCAACCAAAGGCTAAAATCTGTGTTGTCAGATAAAGACGAGTGTCGTGTATCTTATACTATTTACAGTAGTAAGCTTTTGTGATCGAGGAAACAATTAATATTGTAGCTGCATGGAGACTAGGAGACTATTTGTGATTTATATCTGCGTGTTGTAACCTGAAGGAAGAATATGTGAACATAATAGCAATGAGGGTCAGATTGAGTCGTGTACGGTCGGGTGTTTGGGCGGACTGGATTTATGCAGTCAGCTGTAGCTGTTGTTAGGATAGCTCGCTGTGTTGATATTTTTAGGAGAAGAGAAGAGTAGAGTGGGGACTGGGGAGCTGCTTGTGCTGCATTTTGCATTTTGCATTTTGGATTGGAGGGGAGTACAGTTTAATTTGTGCATGTCGGGTTGCTCTGTTCAGGGAGTAGTATTGCTTTATAAATTTCCTCGTGCTGATTCCTCTGAAGGTAAACTGCTAATTTCCTCTGAAGATAAACAGGGACAAGTGCTTCTATGTTTAAATTTCCTCTGAAGGTAAGCAGCGGGTTTTGTAAATTTCCTCATGCCGATTCCCTGCATCCTGCTCTGTATACAAAAATGTTAATTAATTGTTCGTTTTCCATTCTCTTAGTTGGTTCTTTTGATATGCGTCTGAGGTCAGTGAGAATCATATTGTTGCAATTAGACTGGTAGAGAAAGTGACTGAATTGTCCAAACATCAGTACCTATTCGCAATACCTCCACCTAGCATGCATGATTTGGACAATTAGGTCACTAGCTGATTTGTGCTCTACACAAGGAAACTGAATCATCTTGAGCCTACCTCCATCCTTTGATTGTTATAAATTTTGTATTCGCTCGTCTCCTTAATCAACCACTTGGACACCTTTCATCCATTTTTACCACCACTAGTTTCAGTACTGATTCTTCCATGCTGTCGAGCTAATCAAGGCTGTGAAACGGAAATATACGATAGACTTGGCCGGGATGAGACAAATTCCCTCTCTTGCGACCACCCGAGTACTTTTCGTTTATTGCACAAATTCCCTCATTGTAATTTCAAACATTGGTAGCTCCTCCACACAATAGTTTTGGTGTTTGTCAGTAATTGCAGTCATGACCAGCTTGCTCTGTTTTTCCCTGATGCAGTCGTTCGTAGATTTAGAATATATGCGTAGTCTAGTGTGAAGTAAAATGATCAGTTGCAGCTTCTTCCACATTTTCAAAGCATTGCCCCATATATTAAGTCACTGATACAGCAATGTGACCATAGTGAAATTAATTACTTTCATATTTGGACATGTCTAAGATATGTTCACGTTCTTGCTTAATTGGTCGATCCGTACATCCAACACATGACCAGGTTAACTTTATTGTAGCACATTGCTTATTTGTCTAATCAAAAGGCATCAATCGAATTACCGAGATTTATGTAGTCCAGTTTTATTTTATACTGTCTAAAGTGGTGATGATAGTTTTCTTACTAGTTTGTTATAAATACAAAAAAAAAATCTTAATAGTTGGTTATGTAATTTCAGGGCGATTTATACTGACCCACCCCCAAAGATCTATACAGATCTGTTTGTTATTAAGAAAAAACAGCAGTGGTAGATCTGATTTATATAAATTTCAGACGCATTTTTTGAAACACGAACACCCTCATATTTGTGAATTTTTTTTTGGAAATGCACCCATTGTTTTTAAATGATTTATGAACATTTTTTAAACCGGAAATATTTTTTGAAATTCTTAAGAACAGTTGAAACTGTGAACATTTTTGAATCTGTCAACAATTATTTTCCTCAGACAATTTTTTGAATACAATGATTTTTTTATGCGAACATTTTGGAAACTCCCCACCAAAAATATGAAAATGCGAACATTTTTAAAAATTCACGAACAATTCATGAATCCTATATATGTTTTGGAATTGTGCACTTTTTATGAAATCACCAACATGTTTTGAAAATTCTAAAAAAATGAAAATGAGAGCATTTATTGAAAAAAAATGTGAATCTAATTTTTTTAAATGTGCAGAAAATTTGAAGTTCCTATGTTTTGAAAGCATGTTTGTTTTTAAGAAATTGAACAGTTTTTGTTATTTCTGTACAAAAAATAGAAATATGAATATATTGTGGGTGAAAATGAACAATTTTTAAAATTTCAAACATTTTTTACCAAACAAAACTGCAAAATGTAATTTCCAAAAGAGTTGGATAAAGATACACATTTTAATATTTGAAAATTGACAAGTTTTTAAAATAAGAAGAAACAGAAATAAAAAAAGAGAAAAAACAGAAAAACGTGACAAGAGGAAAAGAAAAAACAAAATAAACCGAGAAAACCCATAAAAGAAACAGAATTCGGTTCAGGAACCTTCTAGATTTTTTTAGGGGTAAAAGCCAGACTTTATTCATCAATAACCAGAACATGTGGTATAGAGTTCTCATCATGTGGTTGGCCAAAGAAAAAATGACGCCCAAGAACTAGATAAATAGCAAATCTAGCTAAACTATGCGCTTCATAGTTACTAGCGCGACTCTCAACAATGAAATTACAATTGAAAGGTAATGTTCGAACCGAAATCTTGTTTATAATCGCTCCATATCTGCCTTGTGCCCCCTGTTTATTGTCACGTATCACTTGTCTTGAACCAGAGGCCCCAATGAATTCTAGCACCGCCTGTAGGTCCTCAGCTAGGCATAGTGCTTCCCGGCATGGCATCGCTCCACTATAGCAGGGTCATCGACCCTAGTGGTCTTCGCGCGAAGTCACCATTCTATCTTTGATCAGTCCTCTTTGATCTGGCCATCGGCGAGTTCCGGACTTTTCCTTCGAAGGAAACCAATGACTGGCGTATATGGCGCTTTTTGGACACCTTGTTTGGATTGGGGCCGGTCATGTGCACCCGTAATATTAGCATAACCAGCTTCAGCGGGGTATCATGAAGCTCTGTTTTTGTTGACACCTTGGGACATGTCTGCATCAAGATTTCCAAAGGATCAACACGTGCAGAGAATGCCATGACAATGATTGGAGGGCCTGCAAGCGGCGATGTCGGGGTGTCGCAGGCGATGAAGACTTTGCTTCACAGGCAGTTGTTCAAACCTGGCTTGCGGGATATGTTTCCGTCGAGACCGGACACGAGTTCCTGTGAGTCTGGTGGTATGTTACTTGTAGTAGTAGCCTTGGTAAGTGGGGGCGGCAACATTGGAGGATTTCATTGTTGGTGGTGCTCCTTTGAGTATCGAGTCGTGATTTTCAAGGTGAAAACCCAATGTCTGACCTTTATTGGTTGTGCCTGGCAGTGGCCTTGTTGAAGGCATTGTTTTTGGGAACGCGGTCTGTCTCCAAGGTGAAAACCTAAGATCTTTGATCGGGCAACGACAACGCTTGTGCATTGTTTCCTTTCTAGAGGCGTTGCTTTTGGAGAACCTTCTTTGCAGTCCGGGTGCTGTCTCTGATGGTAGTTAGAGTGCTACTACTTCGGGTGATTGATCATCGTGGCAGGGTCATTTTTCTTTTTTTCTCTTCTTATTTTGTTTTTTGGCTGTGTGCATCCTGAATGCTTTTAAGCATCTTGTTGGTACAGAGGCTGGGTGTAATTGATATCTACTTGATATTAATATATTCCCCTTTTCAATAAAAAAGCAGGATCATCGACGCCATCACTGATAAGCGCCGATCTTCCAAGATATATGCTATTATGGTCAGGACACACGGCTACCGCCGTACCGCCTCTTCCTTCTAGATGGTTCCCAAAACCGGATAGGGATCTAGAAGGTTCTTAAAACCGGAAAGAAGGAATATGCGCTCTGGCTATCAAGACTTGTGCCTTTGGTCGATAGTTTGTCGAAAATTCTCAAAAAAAAAAAGATTTGCGACAGACAGGAAATCCCTATATAGATATACTAATCACTTGACCCATTTGGCAAACTCCGAACTCTACCAAACATGGAAAGTGAATAATCTGTTATACATGACAGGTGGTTGGGTATGATTCGTTCATTCGTATTTGGTTGCAGCAGCTGTTAGGAATGAAATTTGGAGAAGAGCAGAGCAGAGTGGGGGAGATGACAGTAGTAACGTGTAGTAGGTTAAGACACATATTTGGGACCGAGGGAGTACTACATTCCAATTCTCCAAAGTTCGTCCAAATTTTGTGCTGGATCATTATTGTTACTTTCACCATTGAGCTAGCGTCGGGTCCATATCATTTGACTCTTTCTAGCCACAACAACTTGAGAGCAAACGTATACACGGCGAGACACTAGGATATGTCAGTGATGTGTTGATTGTTCCTAGTCTACATAATAGTAGGGTTTATGGTTCAACAGTAATTAAAAATAATCATTTTAGGCTGCTGAAGAACTCTGACGAAAATGAAATCAGAAAGAAGAAAAAGATATGTATCTTTGTCGAAAAAAATATATATATCAAAACGACAGGGAAAGAAGGGCGCAGAGATCGATTCCCTAAAAAAAGAGGAGTCCAGAGATTGCACTAGCACGCACATAATCCTTTTTCAGACCGCCTCAAACCCCAGATCGATCGACGCCTCCCTCGAGAGGCGTGATTCTGGACCATGGTTCAGCCGAACCTATGATCGACGCCGTACGATTCAACATCCTGCTACATGTGGATTCGCATCATGCATTGTTTAACATGCAAACAGCTCCCATCATGCATTTTTTAATCAATCATACACGGATCCTTATGAAAAGTGTTCAGAGATCAATGGTGTCGAGCGTAGGTTCGGCTGAACCATGGTTCCGTATAACATTTTCGCGCCTCCCTCCCAAGAACAGATCCACCCCATTGAGGAGGGCACCGCACCACCATGATCCTCCACCACGTTGTGGCAGCGTTGGAAGATGACGACATGCTCCGAGAGATCCTCATCCGTCTCCCGCCCCAGCCGTCCTCCCTCCCGCGCGCCTCTGCCATCTGCAAGCGTTGGCAAGGTCTCGTCACTGACCCCAGATTCCTCCACCGCTTCTATGAACACCACCGGGAGCCGCCCCTCCTCGGCGTCTTCTTCAATCACGATGATAAGCTCAAGTACACTCCCGTCCTGCCCGCTCCTGACCGCATCCTTCCGGCACACCTCGACATGGGGGGCCGACTGCTCGGGTGCCACCATGGCCTTGTCCTCATCTTATACGGGACACGCTCTGAGGTTCTCGTGTGCAACCCCATCACCGGCGCCCAGCACCGTGTGCCAATTCCACCCGAGTTCAAGATGGGCTACGTCAACGGGGCAGTGCTCTGCGTTGCAGGCGACAGGGGCCACGTGCACGGCGGTTGCCACTCCACCTCCTTCAACGTGGTCTTGCTGATTGTGTAAGCTAAGGATAGTCGACCTCTCACCTCTGTTTATTCCTCCGAGACCGACACATGGGGCGGTCTCATCTCAACAGAGGTTCCAGGTCCGGATCGTTCTGGAGCTTATATTAGCACCCTTGTTGGTAATGTCCTTTATTGGTCGTTTATGCACATGAATGAGGGTATACTTGGGTTTGATTTACAAAGGAAGAGCCTTGATGTGCTCGATGGGCCTCCCGACATGGATCTATCCCACAGCCACCAGCTCATCGAGGCAGAGCAGGACACTGTTTATCTCATCATGTTGTATCACCGTTACCAAAACATCCAAATGTGGCACAGGAAGGTCAATCTCCATGGTGTTGCTACATGGGTGTTGTGGAAGACCGTCGAAATGGATAACATTATTGGAATCCCTCCTCGCATTGAAGGAGAGGAGGCATGGCTGAAAATTATAGTAGAACATGTTGAGGATACCGATGGGATATTTTTATATGTCAACAACAGTGTCTATATGGTTCAACTTAAGACGTTGCAATCTATAAAACTTTTTGAAGCCCGCAATAGATTTACTTACTACCATTCTTTCAGGAGTTTCTATGCGCCTAGGTGATTGTTCATCTCTGGTGCTCATATTGTGGGAGTAACCTAATCTTCTTGTCATTTGTTCATGGATGCTCGAATACCTTTGCTAGATAGATGACTATACCCTTATTGTTTAGCTTTGTTCTTCATTCTACATAGCTAGATAGACATGTGTAAGTTATCACCAATTTTTTTATAGTAATTGCATCACCAGTTAATTGTTGATTTCCTAGATTAAAGAGCTTATAGCCGGTCTCATTTTTTGTGTGTGTGATCATTAGTTATCTACATCGTCGGCGGCTGCTTCTGGGCCCTGTTGGCTACGGACGAGGAGGATGCCGACGGAGATGGCGACGACTCAGAGGGTTCGCCGCCGTCGCCTACGCCTTCGGTTTTGATTTGTGATTTATTTCATGCAGGTTATGACAAAGATGAGGTGGCCACTACCGTAGACACGGTTGTGCCAGTGGAGGATCCGGTGCGGGTTGGGCTTCTTCCGGACGAGAGGAAGGAATTGGTGCGCCGTGTCGTTCACTAGAGAAATGCGGCATCGGCGGTCAGGCCGTGGAAGGGACCTTTACCTAAGTTACGTCTTCCAAACCTCACGTTGTTCGATTTAATTCGTCCGGATTCGTGAACGGTGGTTAAGAAGAGAAGGCCGGATCGCCGGTTCAGAGCCGGATCGCTGCCGGCGGCGGCGGCTGTGGTGCCGTTGCGCTCGCCGATCGGGATCCGCCAAGCTCGCACCGAGCACTTGAACCAGCTGTTGGGCCGGATTCCTCTTGCGTTGACGCTATGCGTGTTGGGCCGGTGATGGCTGGGTATGAGGCCCAGGACGTACCAGGCGCCACATGCATAACCACGGATGCTGCATGCACGGACGTGATTGATTCTTCGTGCGCGTGCGTGGTTGCGTCTTCGCTTAGGGTTCGTCGGCGCGGGACGCCTTTTCTTCCTCTGTGCGGTCCTGGCCGCGCCCGCCGGATTCCTCCGCTGTGTGCGATGGCCGGCCGAGGATCGGGTGGGCTGCCGGCGGCGAAGTCCCAAGCGGCTGCGAGCAGAGCCGGGGCTGTCGTGCCGCCGCCGAGGTCTGGACGTGGGGCCACCGGTGCAGGACTTAGCGCAGCCGGGGCTGGCCTGGCTGTAGCTGGCGCTGGACGCGGTACTCCAGCCCCGGCCCTGGCCTCGGGACAGGCGAGTGGCAACCTTGGGCCGCAGCCGCCAGTGCTTGCGCCTGCCAGGCCGCCGGCGATACCTGCGGGAAGAGGAGGACCCGCTGGTCACCGACCTGCGGGGCCAACACCTGCCAGGCCGCCAGTGCTACCCACGGGAAAGGGGGGCCCCGTTGGTCCGCGGCCTCCGGGACTAACGCCTTCGGTTGCTTCTGCCTTGGGTCGTGGCGGCGGGTCTGACCTCAGACCTGTGGTGCCGGTCCCGGGTGGTGTTCCGCCTCGGGCTGCTCCGCCGCCGCACTATGTCGCGAGGCCGACTTAGACCCGGTCTGGGCCTTCGCAGACTAGGCAAATTTCGACAGGTCGAGAATCTTTTGAGCCGCCCCGAGGTCAGTGGGGTGATGATGGTGTCGACGCGTATGGAGACGGAAAGCACCGTGGTTCATCATCTACTGGTGGAGGCCGAGGCTATGCTTGGCAGAGTGATGGGTCTGCTGACAGACGATTTTTGGGACCTCCTGGTGGCTTTGTCGAGGGGGCATCCGGTCCGGATCACCGCCAGAGAGGTGGATTCCGTGGACATCGGGGTGGTCGGGGTGGTGGTCGTGGGAGGTTTCGTCGGCAGCCTCCGCCTCCGGCTGCTGTTGACCATGCGGCTACTACGGTTGAGACAGATAATGTTTAGTCTACGGATCTTCCTACTCAGGCGATGGAGGTGGTAACGGCCCTGGCCAATGTTGATGTTCCGGTGCCTGGGGCTGTGGGTGAAGCGTCAGACAGGTCTGATTCCGAGAGGGCGGCCAAGTGGGCGCGCAAGAAGGAAAGGATGTTGTGTTACCGGTGTGGTGAGAAGGGCCATTTTATTGCAGAGTGCGTCGCAGAGCTGTGTGACTTGTGTGGCAAGCTTGCACATGATTCGGGAGATTGCCCGTTAGTGCGTGACCAGGCTCCATCTCTGACTATGTATGGGCTGTACTGTGCGGAGTTATTGTTCTTCGAGTCCCCGGCCGCGAGGGAGATTCCCGAGGATACACAGTGCCTGACTACCGGGATTGTGAAAGCAACTCAGGGCGAGGTGACTGAGGCTGAGATTATCCAGAGGCTTCAAGAGTTGGCACCGGGGGACTTTCAGTGGGAGCTGGTCAGTCTCGAAGCTAATGTCTTTAAGGTGGATTTCCCTTCTGTGGAGGATTTACAGAAACTGCTGAGTTTTGGCTTGTGTAGAGTTCCTGGTACTAAGTGTATTTTGGAGTTTCACGAGTGGATGAAGGTGGAGCCTAAAGGAAAGCCGCTTATGTAGATCTGGTTGCGGTTTTCTGGGGCCCCATCTAAGCCTCTGCAAGACGTTCGAGTTGTAGCCAGTATGGGTATCATGGTTGGAAAGACGGAGAGAGTGGATATGGCTTTCACTCAGGCTCATGGAGTGGCTCGGATGTTGGTGAGTGTTCTGAATGTTGATTTCGTGCCTGATGTGGTTCACTGGACATATAGGGGAGAGGTATTCCCGCTCGACATAGAGTTTGAGGACGTTGAGATGTTTGCTGAAGAGGTTGCTGGGGATGATGTTGATATGCACGAGAGCGATGGTGGTGTAGGAGCCAAGGGGGCGCCAGCCGAGTCTGCTCGAGAGGGGTCGACCGGGTCTTGCCCAGATGCTCAGTTGCCTGGGGAGGGGACCGGGGTTGAGCCGACACCGTCACCTTCGGTGCCCATGACGACACTGCGTTTTGGGTCCTTTGCGCCTGCTTCTGCGCCTCCCAGGCTGTGGAGTGATAGGGTAGAGACTGATGATGTGTTTGAGCACACGCTTCCTTCATTGGACTTTGCGGGGACTGCAGTTCGGGATGTAGAGCCGGAGGTCGCTTCTATTTCCCTTGCTTCACCGGTTGACGTGGCTCCGGCATTGTCATCTACGTCCGAGGTGGGCCTTGGGGGACGGGGGTCAGGGCAGGTGGCCTTGTCCTCTCCCCTCCCTATACCGACGACGCTGACGCCGGCCACGTCGGGGCCCGCCAGCGCTAGGAGTGGGAGCCCGAGGCAGGTGGCTTCGACTCTTCCTCCTCAGGCCCTGGCTATGGCACCCGCGTCTCCCATGACACTGGGGGAGGAGGGGCTGGGGCAGGTGGCCCTAGACATCCCTTCCTCGTCTGCGGTCAGGAGGACCGCACCATCGGCGACTCCGACGCTTCGCTCTGAGCCGGTGGGCGGGGCAGGAGGAGGGAGTGGGCAGGTGGCCCCAGTTGTCCCGTCTCTTGTCCTACCTGCCGGGCACTTGTCCGAGGGCATTGGGAGCCCGCAGCTTCCTCATTCTCGAGAGGAGGTTGTTGCCTTTGGCGGTATCCCAGACCCGGTCTCGACGGGGAGACGGATGAGTGCTCGCGTTCTGGACCTTCCGGAGGTGGACGATATGCAGCAGCGGTGCGCTATGAGGGCGGCCAAGCTTCACGATGCTGCGATCTCTGCTGGTATGTCCGTTAACATATCTAATTCTTTATTGCATTTTGCTCCTGAGGAGATTATTAATAATGCAAACCAATTAGGAGTTTCACTAGGTGCTACTGATAATGAAATCTCTAATTCGGTGAATGATATGTTAGATTTAGAGGCGGAGCGGGCCTTAGAGACTATTCGTAATCTTGCTGCGGTCAAACCCATGAATGATGAGGAAATTGATGCGTTAGGGGTTAGAGTGCTAAATAATCCATGTGCGGATCTAGCACCTTCTAATCAGGAGTCTGAGGGCGATGATGCGCCCTTAGATGATGTAGCTGTCGGTTCCGTTCAGTCCGGTTATGAGGACCGGGTGACGGAGCCCACTAAGCCAAAGCGTAAGTGGAAACGAAAGATTTATCCCGATTCTGCAGTTCGTAGGAGTGCTAGGATTTGGACTGCTAAAAAATTCCATGATGAACTATGAAAGGAATCTTTTGGAATAGTAGAGGTCTGAAGGACTTGGCTAAAAGAAGGTTTCTTGCTGAAGCTTCTCTGGAACATCGGTTAGATTTCATTGCTTTATCGGAAACCGGTAGAGAGAATTTTGCGCCGTAATTTCTTTCCTCTGTTGTGGGTGGTCTTGATTTCGATTGGCATTGCCTCCCGCCACGAGGTAGATCGGGAGGTATCTTACTGGGTGTGAGATGTGATTCCCTTGAAGTACGGAGTGTAGTAATGGGTGACTTCGCGGTAAAGTTTCGAGTTAGGTCTAAAGTTGATGGGTTCAATTGGGCTTTGGTAGAGGTCTATGGTGTTGGGGAATGTAGTAATTTCAAAAAAATTCCTACGCACACGCAAGATCATGGTGATGCACAGCAACGAGAGGGGAGAGTGTTGTCTACGTACCCACGCAGACCGACTGCGGAAGCGATCACACAACGTAGAGGAAGTAGTCGTACGTCTTCCCGATCCAACCGATCCAAGCACCGTTACTCCGGCACCTCCGAGTTCTTAGCACACGTACAGCTCGATGACGATCCCCGGGCTCCGATCCAGCAAAGCGTCGGGGAAGAGTTCCGTCAGCACGACGGCGTGGTGACGATCTTGATGTTCTACCAATGCAGGGCTTCGCCTAAGCACTACAACGATATGATCGAGGTGGAATATGGTGGCAGGGGGCACCGCACACGGCTAAGGAACGATCTCAAGGATCAACTTGTGTGTCTATGGGGTGCCCCCTGCCCTTGTATATAAAGGATGGAGGAGGAGGAGGCCGGCCAAGGCTAGGCGCGGCCAGGATGTGGAGTCCTACTAGGACTCCAAGTCCTAGTAGGATTCCACCAAGAGGGGAGGAAGGGAGAAGGAAGTGGAGGAGTAGGAAAGGTGGCCGGCCCCCTTTTCCCTAGTCCAATTCGGACTAGAGGGGAGGGGGGGGGGCGCAGCAGGACCTTTCTCCTCTTCCCACTAAAGCCCATCAAGGCCCAATACTTCTCCCAGCGAATTCCCGTAACTCTCCGGTACTCCGAAAAATACCCGAATCACTCGGAACCTTTCCGAAGTACGAATATAGTCATCCAATATATCGATCTTTACGTCTCGACCATTTCGAGACTCCTCGTCATGTCCCCGATCTCATCCGGGACTCCGGACTCCTTCGGTACATCAAAACTCATAATATAATTGTCATCGAAACCTTAAGCGTGCGGACCCTACGGTTCGAGAACAATGTAGACATGACCGAGACACGTCTCCGGTCAATAACCAATAGCGGGACCTGGATGCCCATATTGGCTCCTACATATTCTACGAAGATCTTTATCGGTCAGACCGCATAACAACATACGTTGTTCCCTTTGTCATCGGTATGTTACTTGCCCGAGATTCGATCGTCGGTATCCAATACCTAGTTCAATCTCGTTACTGGCAAGTCTCTTTACTCATTCCGTAATACATCATCCCGCAACTAACTCATTAGTTGCAATGCTTGCAAGGCTTAAGTGATGTGCATTACCGAGAGGGCCCAGAGATACCTCTCCGACATTCGGAGTGACAAATCCTAATCTCGAAATACGCCAACCCAACATGTACCTTTGGAGACACCTGTAGAGCTCCTTTATAATCACCCTTTTACGTTGTGACGTTTGGTAGCACACAAAGTGTTCCTCCGGCAAACGGGAGTTGCATAATCTCATAGTCATAGGAACATGTATAAGTCATGAAGAAAGCAATAGCAACATACTAAACGATCGGGTGCTAAGCTAATGGAATGGGTCATGTCAATCAGATCATTCAACTAATGATGTGATCCCGTTAATCAAATAACAACTCTTTGTCCATGGTTAGGAAACATAACCATCTTTGATTAACGAGCTAGTCAAGTAGAGGCATACTAGTGACACTCTATTTGTCTATGTTTTCACACATGTATTATATTTCCGGTTAATACAATTCTAGCATGAATAATAAACATTTATCATGATATAAGGAAATAAATAATAACTTTATTATTGCCTCTAGGGCATATTTCCTTCAGTCTCCCACTTGCACTAGAGTCAATAATCTAGTTCACATCGCCATGTGATTTAACAGCAATAGTTCACATCACCATGTGATTAACACCCATAGTTCACATCGTCATGTGACCAACACTCAAAGGGTTTACTAGAGTCAGTAATCTAGTTCACATCGCTATGTGATTAACACCCAAAAAGTGATCATGTTTTTCTTGTGAGAGAATTTTAGTCAACGGGTCTGCCACATTCAGATCCACATGTATTTTGCAAATTTCTATGTCAACAATGCTCTGCATGGAGCTACTCTAGCTAATTGCTCCCACTTTTAATATGTATCTAGACCGAGACTTGGAGTCATCTAGATTAGTGTCAAAAACTTGCATCGATGTAACCCTTTACGACGAACCTTTTTGTCACGTCCATAATCAAGAAACATACCCTTATTTCACTAAGGATAATTCTGACCGCTGTCCAGTGATCTACTCCTAGATCACTATTGTACTCCCTTGCCAAATCAGTGTAGGGTATATAATAGATCTGGTATACAGCATAACATACTTTATAGAACCTATGGCCAAGGCATAGGGAATGACTTTCATTCTCTTTCTATCTTTTGCCGTGGTCGGGATTTGAGTCTTACTCAACTTCACACCTTGTAATACAGGAAAGAACTCTTTCTTTGACTGCTCCATTTTGAACTACTTCAAAATCTTGTCAAGGTATGTACTCATTGAAAAAACTTATCAAGCGTCTTGATCTATCTCTATAGATCTTGAAGCTCAATATGTAAGCAGCTTCACCGAAGTCTTTCTTTGAAAAACTCCTTTCAAACACTCCTTTATGCTTTACAGAATAATTCTACATTATTTCCGATCAACAGTATGTCATTCACATATACTTATCAGAAATGCTGTAGTGCTCCCACTCACTTTCTTGTAAATACAGGCTTCACCGCAAGTCTGTATAAAACTATATGCTTTGATCAACTCATCAAAGCGTATATTCCAACTCTGAGATGCTTGCACCAGTCCATAGATGGATCGCTGGAGCTTGCACATTTTGTTAGCACCTTTCGGATTGACAAAACCTTCTGATTGCATCATATACAACTCTTCTTTAATAAATCCATTAAGGAATGCAGTTTTGTTTATCCATTTGCCAGATTTCATAAAATGCGGCAATTACTAACATGATTCTGACAGACTCTAGCATAGATACGAGTGAGAAACTCTCATCGTAGTCAACACCTTGAACTTGTCGAAAACCTTTTGCGACAATTCTAGCTTTGTAGATAGTAACACTACTATCAGCGTCCGTCTTCCTCTTGAAGATCCATTTATTCTCAATTGCTTGCTGATCATCGGGCAAGTCAACCAAAGTCCAAACTTTGTTCTCATACATGGATCATATCTCAGATTTCATGGCCTCAAACCATTTCGCGGAATCTGGGCTCATCATCGCTTCCTCATAGTTCGCAAGTTCGTCATGGTCTAGTAACATGACTTCCAGAACAGGATTACCGTACCACTCTGGTGCGGATCTCACTCTGGATTACCTACGAGATTCGGTAGTAACTTGATCTGAAGTTACATGATCATCATCATTAGCTTCCTCACTAATTGGTGTAGTAGTCACAAGAACAGGTTTTGTGATGAACTACATTCCAATAAGGGAGAAGGTACAATTACCTTATTAAGTTTTCTACTTTCCTCCCACTCACTTCTTTCGAGAAAAACTCCTTCTCTGGAAAGGATCCATTCTTAGCAACGAATGTCTTGCCTTTGGATCTGTGATAGAAGGTGTACCCAACAGTTTCCTTTGGGTATCCTATGAAGACATATTTCTCCGATTTGGGTTTGAGCTTATTAGGATGAAACTTTTTCATATAAGCATCACAACCCCAAACTTTAAGAAACGACAACTTTGGTTTCTTGCCAAACCATAGTTCATAAGGCGTCGTCTCAACGGATTTTGATGGTGCCCTATTTAACGTGAATGCAGCTGTCTCTAATGCATAACCCCAAAACGATAGTGGTAGATCGGTAAGATACATCATAGATTGCACTATATCCAATAAAGTACGGTTATGACGTCTGGACACACCATTATGCTGTGGTGTTCCAGGTGGCGTGAGTAGTGAAACTATTTCACATTGTTTTAACTGAAGAGCAAACTCGTAACTCAAATATTTTACCTCTGCGATCATATCGTAGAAACTTTTATTTTCTTGTCACAATGATTTTCCACTTCACTCTGAAATTCTTTGAACTGTTCAAGTGTTTCAGACTTATGTTTCATCAAGTAGATATCCCCATATCTGCTCAAATCATCTTGTGAAGGTCAGAAAATAATGATACCTGCTGTAAGCCTTAATATTCATCGGACCACATACATCAGTATGTATGATTTCCAACAAATCTGTTGTTTGCTTCATTGTTCCGGAGAACGGCGTTTTAGTCATCTTGCCCATAAGGCATGGTTCGCAAGCATCAAGTGATTCATAATCAAGTGATTCCAAAATCCCATCAGCATGGAATTTCTTCATGCGCTTTACACCAATATGACCTAAACGGCAGTGCCACAAATAAGTTGCACTATCATTATTAACTTCGCATCTTTTGGTTTCAATATTATGAATATGTGTATTATTAAGATCGAGATCCAATGAACTATTTTCATTGGGTGTGTACATATAAGGTTTTATTCATGTAAACAGAACAACAATTTATTCTTTTACTTAAATGAATAACCGTATTACAATAAACATGATCAAATCATATTCATGCTCAACGCAAACACCAAATAACACTTATTTAGGTTCAACACTAATCCCGAAAGTATAGGGAGTGTGCGATGATGATCATATCAATCTTGGAACCACTTTCAACACACATCGTCACTTCACCCTTAACTAGTCTATGTTCATTCTGCAACTCCCGTTTCGAGTTACTACTCTTAGCAACTGAACTAGCATCAAATACTGAGGGGTTGCTATAAACACTAATAAAGTACACATCAATAACATGTATATCAAATATACTTATGTTCACTTTGCCATCCTTCTTATCCGCCAATCACTTGGGGTAGTTCCGCTTCCAGTGACCAGTCCCTTTGCAGTAGAAGCACTTAGTCTGAGGCTTAGGATCAGACTTGGGCTTCTTCACTTGAGCAGCAACTTGCTTGCCGTTCTTCTTGAAGTTCCCCTTCTTCCCTTTGCCCTTTTCTTGAAACTAGTGGTCTTGTCAACCATCAACACTTGATGTTTTTCTTGATTTCTACCTTCGTTGATTTCATCATCACGAAGAGCTTGGGAGTTGTATCCGTTATCCCTTGCATATTATAGTTCATCACGAAGTTCTACTAACTTGGTGATGGTGATTAGAGAATTCTGTCAATCACTATCTTATCTGGAAGATTAACTCCCACTTGATTCAAGCGATTGTAGTACCCAGACAATCTGAGCACATGCTCACTAGTTGAGCGATTCTCCTCCATCTTTTAGCTATAGAACTTGTTGGAGACTTCATATCTCTCAACTCGGGTATTTGGTTGAAATATTAACTTCAACTCCTGGAACATCTCATATGGTCCATGACGTTCAAAACGTCTTTGAAGTCCCGATTCTAAGCCATTAAGCATGGTGCACTAAACTATCAAGTAGTCATCTTATTGAGCTAGCCAAACGTTCATAACGTCTGCATCTGCTCCTGCAATAGGTCTGTCACCTAGCGGTGCATCAAGGACATAATTCTTCTGTGCAGCAATGAGGATAAACCTCAGATCACGGATCCAATCCGCATCATTGCTACTAACATCTTTCAACACAATTTTCTCTAGGAACATATCAAAATAAACACAGGGAAGCAACAACGCGAGCTATTGATCTACAACATAATTTGCAAAATACTACTAGGACTAAGTTCATGATAAATTTAAGTTCAATTAATCTTATTGCTTAAGAAGTCCCACTTAGATAGATATCCCTCTGATCCTCTAAGTGATCACGTGATCCAAATCAACTAAACCATAACTGATCATCACGTGAGATGGAGTAGTTTTCAATGGTGAACATCGTTATGTTGATCATATCTACTATATGATTCACGCTCGAACTTTCGGTCTCCGTGTTCCGAGGCCATATCTGCATATGCTAGGCTCGTCAAGTTTAACCTGAGTATTCTGCGTGTGCAAAACTGGCTTGCACCCATTGTAGATGGACGTAGAGCTTATCACACCCGATCATCACGTGGTGTTTGGGCACGACGAACTTTGGCAACGGTGCATACTCAGGGAGAACACTTCTTGATAATTTAGTGAGAGATCATCTTATAATGCTACCGTCAATCAAAGCAAAAATAAGATGTATAAAAGATAAACATCATATGCAATCAAAATATGTGACATGATATGGCCATCATCATCTTGCTTCTTTGATCTCCATCCCCAAAGTACTGTCATGATCTATATCGTCACCGGTATGACACCATGATCTCCATCATCTTGATCTATATCAATGTGTCGTCGTGTGGTCGTCTCGCCAACAATTGCTCTTGCAACTATTGCTATCACATAGCAATAAAGTAAAGCAATTATTGGACGCTTGCATCTCATGCAATAGAGAGACAACCATAAGGATTTTGCCAGTTGCTGATAACTTCAACAAAACATGATCATCTCATACAACAACTTATATCTCATCATGTCTTGACCATATCACATCACAACATGCCCTGCAAAAACAAGTTAGACGTCCTCTACTTTGTTGTTGCAAGTTTTACGTCGCTGCTACGGGCTTAAGCAAGAACCAATCTCACCTACGCATCAAAACCACAACGATAGTTTGTCAATTTGACTCCGTTTTAACCTTCGCAAGTACAGGGCGTAGCCACACTCGGTTCAACTAAAGTTGGAGAAACAGTCACCCGCAAGTCACCTATGTGCAAAGCACGTCGGGGAAACCGGTCTCGCGTAAGCGTACGCGTAATGTCGGTCCGGGCCGCTTCATCCAACAATACCGCCGAACCAAAGTATGACATGCTGGTAGGCAGTATGACTTATATCGCCCACAACTCACTTGTGTCCTACTCGTGCATATAACATCAAACCATAAAACCTGGCTCCGATGCCACTGTTGGGGAACGTAGTAATTTCAAAAAAATTCCTACGCACACGCAAGATCATGGTGATGCACAGCAACGAGAGGGGAGAGTGTTGTCGACGTACCCACGCAGACCGACTACAGAAGCGATCACACAACGTAGAGGAAGTAGTCGTACGTCTTCCCGATCCGACCGATCCAAGCACCGTTACTCCGGCACCTCCGAGTTCTTAGCACACGTATAGCTCGATGACGATCCCCGGGCTCCGATCCAGCAAAGCGTCGGGGAAGAGTTCCGTCAGCACGACGGCATGGTGACGATCTTGATGTTCTACCGACGCAGGGCTTCGCCTAAGCACTACAACGATATGATCGAGGTGGAATATGGTGGCAGGGGGCACCGCACACGGCTAAGGAACGATCTCAAGGATCAACTTGTGTGTCTATGGGGTGCCCCTGCCCTTGTATATAAAGGATGGAGGAGGAGGAGGCCGGCCAAGGCTAGGCGTGGCCAGGATGTGGAGTCCTACTAGGACTCCAAGTCCTAGTAGGATTCCACCAAGAGGGGAGGAAGGGAGAAGGAAGTGGAGGAGTAGGAAAGGTGGCCGGCCCCCTTTTCCCTAGTCCAATTCGGGCTAGAGGGGAGGGGGGTGCAGCAGGCCCTTTCTCCTCTTCCCACTAAAGCCCATCAAGGCCCAATACTTCTCCCAGCGAATTCCCGTAACTCTCCGGTACTCCGAAAAATACCCGAATCACTCGGAACCTTTCCGAAGTCCGAATATAGTCGTCCAATATATCGATCTTTACGTCTCGACCATTTCGAGACTCCTCGTCATGTCCCCGATCTCATCCGGGACTCCGAACTCCTTCGGTACATCAAAACTCATAATATAATTGCCATCGAAACCTTAAGCGTGCGGACCCTACGGTTCGAGAACAATGTAGACATGACCGAGACACGTCTCCGGTCAATAATCAATAGCGGGACCTGTATGCCCATATTGGATCCTACATATTCTACGAAGATCTTTATCGGTCAGACCGCATAACAACATACGTTGTTCCCTTTGTCATCGGTATGTTACTTGCCCGAGATTCGATCGTCGGTATCCAATACCTAGTTCAATCTCATTACCGGCAAGTCTCTTTACTCGTTCCGTAATACATCATCCCGCAACTAACTCATTAGTTGCAATGCTTGCAAGGCTTAAGTGATGTGCATTACCGAGAGGGCCCAGAGATACCTCTCCGACATTTGGAGTGACAAATCCTAATCTCGAAATACGCCAACGCAACATGTACCTTTGGAGACACCTGTAGAGCTCCTTTATAATCACCCAGTTACGTTGTGACGTTTGGTAGCACCCAAAGTGTTCCTCCGGTAAACAGGAGTTGCATAATCTCATAGTCATAGGAACATGTATAAGTCATGAAGAAAGCAATAGCAACATACTAAACGATCGGGTGCTAAGCTAATGGAATGGGTCATGTCAATCAGATCATTCAACTAATGATGTGACCTCGTTAATCAAATAACAACTCTTTGTTCATGGTTAGGAAACATAACCATCTTTGATTAACGAGCTAGTCTAGTAGAGGCATACTAGTGACACTCTGTTTGTCTATGTATTCACACATGTATTGTGTTTCCGGTTAATACAATTCTAGCATGAATAATAAACATTTATCATGATATAAGGAAATAAATAATAACTTTGTTATTGCCTCTAGGGCATATTTCCTTCAGTCTCCCACTTGCACTAGAGTCAATAATCTAGATTACACTGTAATGATACTAACACCCATGGAGTTTTGGTGCTGATCATGTTTTGCTCGTGGAAGAGGCTTCGTCAACGAGTCTGCAACATTCAGATCCGTATGTATCTTGCAAATCTCTATGTCTCCCACCTGGACTAGATCCCGGATGGAATTGAAGCGTCTCTTGATGTGTTTGGTCCTTTTATGCAATCTGGATTCCTTTGCCATGGCAATTGCACCAGTATTGTCACAAAAGATTTTCATTGGACCCGATGCACTAGGTATGACACCTAGATCGGATATGAACTCCTTCATCCAGACTCCTTCGTTCGCTGCTTCCGAAGCAGCTATGTACTCTGCTTCACATGTAGATCCCGCTACGACACTTTGTTTAGAACTGCACCAACTGACAGCTCCACCGTAATGTAAACACGTATCCGGTTTGCGATTTAGAATTGTCCGGATCAGTGTCAAAGCTTGCATCAACGTAACCTCTTACGGTGAGCTCTTTGTCACCTCCATATACGAGAAACATATCCTTAGTCCTTTTCAGGTATTTCAGGATGTTCTTGACCGCTGTCCAGTGATCCACTCCTGGATCACTTTGGTACCTCCTTGCTAAACTTATAGCAAGGCACACATCAGGTCTGGTACACAGCATTGCATACATGATAGAACCTATGGCTGAAGCATAGGGAACATCTTTCATTTTCTCTCTATCTTCTGCAGTGGTCGGGCATTGAGTCTGACTCAACTTCACACCTTGTAACACAGGCAAGAACCCTTTCTTTGCTTGATCCATTTTGAACTTCTTCAAAAATTTGTCAAGGTATGTGCTTTGTGAAAGTCCAATTAAGCGTCTTGATCTATCTCTATAGATCTTTATGCCTAATATGTAAGCAGCTTCACCGAGGTCTTTCATTGAAAAACTCTTATTCAAGTATCCCTTTAGGCTATCCAGAAATTCTATATCATTTCCAATCAGCAATATGTCATCCACATATAATATCAAAAATGCTACAGAGCTCCCACTCACTTTCTTGTAAATACACGCTTCTCCGAAAGTCTGTATAAAACCAAATGCTTTGATCACACTATCAAAGCGTTTATTCCAACTCCGAGAGGCTTGCACCAGTCCATAAATGGATCGCTGGAGCTTGCACACTTTGTTAGCTCCCTTTGGATCGACAAAACCTTCCGGTTGCATCATATACAACTCTTCTTCCAGAAATCCATTCAGGAATGCAGTTTTGACATCCATTTGCCAAATTTCATAATCATAAAATGCGGCAATTGCTAACATGATTCGGACAGACTTAAGCATCGCTACGGGTGAGAAAGTCTCATCGTAGTCAATCCCTTGAACTTGTCGAAAACCTTTTGCGACAAGTCGAGCTTTGTAGACAGTAACATTACCGTCAGTGCCAGTCTTCTTCTTGAAGATCCATTTATTCTCAATTGCTTGCCGATCATCGGGCAAGTCAACCAAAGTCCATACTTTGTTCTCATACATGGATCCCATCTCAGATTTCATGGCTTCAAGCCACTTTGCGGAATCTGGGCTCACCATCTCTTCTTCATAGTTCGTAGGTTCATCATGATCTAGTAGCATGACTTCCAGAACAGGATTACCGTACCACTCTGGTGCGGATCTCACTCTAGTTGATCTACGAAGTTCAGTAGTTTCTTGATCTGAAGTTTCATGATCATGATCATTAACTTCCTCACTTACTGGTGTAGGTGTTGCAGAAACAGTTTTCTGTGATGTACTACTTTCCAATTAGGGAGCAGGTACAGTTACCTCGTCAAGTTCTACTTTCCTCCCACTCACTTCTTTCAAGAGAAACTCCTTCTCTAAAAAGGATCCATTCTTAGCAACGAATGTTTTGCCTTCTTATCTGTGATAGAAGGTGTACCCAACAGTCTCTTTTGGGTATCCTATGAAGACACATTTTTCTGATTTGGGTTCGAGCTTATCAGGTTGAAGCTTTTTCACATAAGCATCGCAGCCCCAAACTTTAAGAAACGACAACTTTGGTTTCTTGCCAAACCACAGTTCATAAGCCGTCGTCTCAACGGATTTTGATGGTGCCCTATTTAACGTGAATGCGGCCGTCTCTAGAGCGTATCCCCAAAACGATAGCGGTAAATCAGTAAGAGACATCATAGATCGTACCATATCTAGTAAAGTACGATTACGTCGTTCGGACACACCATTACGCTGTGGTGTTCCGGGTGGCGTGAGTTGCGAAACTATTCCACAATTTTTCAAATGTACACCAAACTCGTAACTCAAATATTCTCCTCCACGATCAGATCGTAGAAACTTTATTTTCTTGTTACGATGATTTTCAGCTTCACTCTGAAATTCTTTGAACTTTTCAAATGTTTCAGACTTGTGTTCCATTAAGTAGATATACCCATATCTGCTTAAATCATCTGTGAAGATGAGAAAATAACGATATCCGCCACGAGCCTCAATATTCATCGGACCACATACATCGGTATGTATGATTTCCAACAAATCTGTTGCTCTCTCCATAGTACCGGAGAACGGTGTTTTAGTCATCTTGCCCATGAGGCACGATTCGCAAGTACCAAGTGATTCATAATCAAGTGGTTCCAAAAGTCCATCAGTATGAAGTTTCTTCATGCGCTTTACACCGATATGACCTAAACGACAGTGCCACAAATAAGTTGCACTTTCATTATCAACTCTGCATCTTTTGGTTTCAACATTATGAATATGTGTATCACTACTATCGAGATTCATCAAAAATAGACCACTCTTCAAAGGTGCATGACCATAAAAGATATTACTCATATAAATAGAACAACCATTATTCTCTGATTTAAATGAATAACCGTCTCGCATTAAACAAGATCCAAATATAATGTTCATGCTCAATGCTGGCACCAAATAACAATTATTTAGGTCTAATATTAATCCCGAAGGTAGATGTAGAGGTAGCGTGCCGACCGCGATCACATCGACTTTGGAACCGTTTCCCACGCGCATCGTCACCTCGTCCTTTGCTAGTGTCCGCTTATTCCGTAGTCCCTGTTTCGAGTTACAAATATTAGCAACAGAACCAGTATCAAATACCCAGGTGCTACTGCGAGCTCTAGTAAGGTACACATCAATAACATGTATATCACATATACCTTTGTTCACCTTGCCATCCTTCTTATCCGCCAAATACTTGGGGCAGTTCCGCTTCCAGTGACCAGTCTGCTTGCAGTAGAAGCACTCAGTTTCAGACTTAGGTCCAGACTTGGGTTTCTTCTCCTGAGCAGCAACTTGCTTGCCATTCTTCTTGAAGTTCCCCTTCTTCTTCCCTTTACCCTTTTTCTTGAAACTAGTGGTCTTGTTAACCATCAACACTTGATGCTCCTTCTTGATTTCTACCTCCGCAGCTTTCAGCATTGCGAAGAGCTCGGGAATAGTCTTGTTCATCCCTTGCATATTATAGTTCATCACGAAGCTCTTGTAGCTTGGTGGCAGTGATTGGAGAATTCTGTCAATGATGCAATCATCTGGAAGATTA